>CM060894.1:11620000-12309166 GCA_030762935.1 Hymenopus coronatus
GCAAGTGATGGATAGTTTCCTAAAGAGATCCCAAAAATGTATGGACAACGGCAGTGGCCAGTTTCAGCATTTCCTTCAATAATATTGGTAAGTAAAGCCTTTAAAAGTAATTTTAAAAATGTTGCGTGGTTTCATCCGCACCTTTCTATGATAGCAGCAGATGGCAACAAGTGTCGAGGACGCAGACAGGCAAAACACTGCGCAGCCGGTTTGGTCGTTTTGGGATCACCTGGTAGCATTCTGTATTGCTTTTAAAAGTTTTATGTTGGATGTGATGTCATGTTTAGAGGACCAGAAATTGTGTGCCACTGTTGATTTGTAACACATATTGCATACATTATCTGAGTCTTGTTTCCAGTTTTGTCTGTATACAAGGTTACAGTCATTGCATGCTGTTTGGTGGGAAACATGCTGAAGATGGGAACAACTCCATGTTTCTGAAACATGTTCAAGAAATTGGTTATCAGTGATGTAGTGTTACAACTTCCCAACTCATTTGTTAGCTTCACAAATGTTATTCAATACCTAGCATGTTTCACCCTCGTTTGGGGACACCATCTGCAATTTCCTTATTGCTTCCCATGTTGAACTTGTGGGAGTCCCAAGGTCGTGGATTCAAACCTGGTGGAGGACGATGGATATTTTTGGGCATAAAAATCCTTAGCGTGGCTTCCTTCAGAAGGGAAGTAAAGCCGTTGGTCCTGTGTCGTAGATTTACGGCATGTAAAACAACCTCAATCCTGATAAAAAGGTCTGAACAAATTTAAGCCCAATATAGAATGGGATGCTGAGAACCACAGTAGTAAAAGAGCATCCATAAATAAAACTACATTTAATTTTTTTTTTTTTTGTTGTTGTTGTGGGAGACATCTGGTGTTGTTTTCACAAGTTTTAGTAAAATGCTCTCTTCTGTTGGTTCATCAAAGTTTATTAGGTAGGACTGAAACCTCTTCATACAAAGGCTATCCAGAAAGTGACAGACGATTTGACATAACTAAATAATAACAAAAGATAACATAAAACTGCTGTTTTGTGCCTTATGTTTAAGTTTCACAGGAAGTTGTGTTTTTAGGTGTCGTTTAGCATTTACGCATGTTAAATTTAAGTTCTGTTACAATTAAATGACAATGTTCTGTACGTTTAGAACTTAAAGTACTAATTTCTGCAGTTTTAGGAAAATGGAGTTATTAGTTTGACTTCTGAGAGGTACAGAAGGAGTACAGATTTTATGCGCCCATAAGGCTCAGAGAAAAATGAAAACTTAAAATGTGATGTATTCCATTCACAAGACTTTCTCTACATGTTCTGCAAAGAAGCTATTTTTACAAAAGATTACTTCTTTATCAGCATCATGCTAATAGAGATAAACATTAACAGAATTGCTTCCTTGTAAGTAAAAGGGAAATAAGGGAATGCACTAGGCTAAAGTGATAATCCAATCCTTATAAAGGCGGTATGTGAAAAATTGAAGTTCCAGAAAAACAAAAGCCGACCCCATTTGAGAAGATACAGAGTTTAAAACTGAAACCAATAAGAAGAAATATGTCAGAAATGGTCAACTCTACAACAAAAATATATATGACAAATTGTGCATTTTAGCGAGATCTACATTTTTTGTATAGTACGTTTTTGTCTATTTCTTATGGTGACCAGTTATGCAAAATTCATCCAGAGTGAACGGGTCTTCAGAAGCTATTCCCAGAAAATTCAAGATATACATTTTATTTGTGATGAAAATAGTTTTAATATGCAGTGTTGTAATCAAAATCAGTAGAGCCATTTTGAGAAAATCAAAATTTTCAAACATTTTTCCATGTAAAGGGTAGTGAGGGGATTTTCTTGAAAATGTTTGTTTGCATACCTAGTTTGGTATTTAACAGTCTTTTAGTTTTTGAGCCATGCTGTCCACTGACATACAAGGACCTTTTTCTAAAAATGCTTTTTTTGGCCTCATGGACTTCAAAACATATATTTCTGATGAAATCTCGGTATCAAATTTTTGGGTGGAGTACAATACTTCTTCTATACACTGTATACATAGTATGTGTATAGAAATTAATAATAGTAAAATTTTAAAATGTGAGCTTTTTATGGCATTATAACTCACATAAAGGACTATACACAGGGTTTTACATATGAGTAGTATAATATAATAAGCCGGCTGCACCAGCACTCTGTCTTCGCTTCTTAAATCTGTATTTCTGAAAACCTGTACTAACATGTAACAAAATTAACTCTTGCCTCACAGTAAATACTGTAAGTGCCTTCCGCAGCTAAGGAAGCATTGTACCAAGTAAACACATCTGTATTGGAACAATTTAGTTTGGCCACTTAATGCTTTGTATTTCAGTTTGTATGTTTCCTTGAGTTCAAGAGTTTTGATAATGTTGTCTAATGTTCTGCGAGCATCTCTGTTCGTCTTCACAAATGTTTGTTATTTTGCACTGAACCAGTAGGAGATCATGAATTGAAGTCTGGAACTTCCCAATTGAAGGTGGACTACCGAGGCTAATGATTTTGAAGAAATGAAGGACAGAAAGCCTATTATGAGTGTGGAGAGTGGAGAAGCCAGCCAACATTGACTCTGGTGGACAATACTGTATAAGCAGTCAGGTTTTATATCGAATGCCCTGTATACTCGAGTATATGATAGAACAACAGTTGACTGACATTTTTTTGTTATCTCATTTTGCCAGAATTCAGCAACTGTTATACAGGGTGCGAGGCGAATAAGTGCAAATATTTATATCAGTGTCCAGTATTTGAGTTTTTTTTTTTTTCCCTAAGTTATTGCTCATGAGGAAAATTTCATATTTTTAGGATGGCTATTATTCCCTATCTCAGAAGTGTGGTTGTTTAAGTCACAAGTCACAGGGTTGACCCTCCTTTGCTGGGCGTAATGAAACTTCAACCTATTTAACCATACATTTTTGTTTTCATACAACATATCTGATTAGGATTTACAATGTATTCGGGTTTAAACTTAAAAAAATCTGATGTGATCCATTCACATGACTTTCTCTACATCTCTGCAACAAATTATTATTAAAAAGCTTACACTTCTCTTTACTTCATGCTAATCGAGAAAAAATTAGCAGAAATAGCCTTATTACTTGCTTCCTTGTAAGTAGAAGCAAAATGAGGGATAACATATGTTAAAGTGGTAGTCAAAATGCTGGTTGCTATGTGACTGATGTTCCTTTGTATAGACAGGAGTTGACAAATTCCTGTATGAGAAAAGTAGGTTTTTTAAAGCTGAACTTAAAACAAGGAATATCTCAAAAACGATCAACTCCACGAAAAAAATGTATGTAACATATGTTGTGTGTTTTAATGTGCTCTACATTTTTTGTGTGGTAAGTTTTGTCTACCTCTTACGACTTAGCAGTTATGCAAAATTCCGTAAAACTCATCCAGAATAAAGTATGGTATTCAACGGTCTCTTCGTTTTTGAGCACACACTCATGGACCTTTTTCCAAAAATGCTTTTTTTGGATTCATAGGGCCCAAAACGTGTATTTCCGGTGAAATTTCGGTATCAATTTTTGCGTGGAATGCAATACCTTCTCTATACACTATGTATATAGTACATGTAGAGAAAGTAAATATTAGACACAATGATATTATTATGCTTGATTTAAATTTTGTTTTACATACAAACTGCTGATAAGTCGGGCCTCTCAATGAAAACAGCATTTAAATTTTTTTTTGCTTTATTTCTCAACATAATCTCCAGAAAGGCTAATACATATGTCATCTCAGTGTTCTAATTTAATTAAACCATCTCTGTAGTGCAATTTATCAAGGTCCTCAAAATAACTGTTTACCGCATCAAAGATCTCCTCGTTGCTGTAAAATCATCTTCCAAGACATTTTTTGAGGTTTGGGAACAGGGTGCTAGAACTGGCGAATAGGAATGGATGTTCAAGCAATCCAAACTTTAATTGCAATGACTGAACGATGGGCTGGAGCATTATCGTGTTGAAACAAGATTTTTTTTCTTGCCAAATGAGGGCTTTTTCTTTTCACCTCATCACTCAAACGTTGTAGTAAGCTTGTGTAGTAGTCACTAGTGATACTTTTACCCTTTTCCAAGTAATCAAAAATAATTCCCTATACATCCCATAAAACACTTGCCATAACTTTTTTTTTTGATAGCTTAATGTCCTTTAACCTAGTTGGTCATATCGGACGATGAATGAAATTGGTGAAATGATACTCAAATGATCTTGGGGTCCATGGAACTTAAATTTACTCGACATTCATCTTCAAAGGATAAGGGAAAGCCCCGAAAAAAACCTTATCCAGATAACTCACCCTAAGCGAGATTTAAACTAACGACCTGTTGAACATGAAGCAGACATGCTACCACCACCCTACCCAGGCGGACTCGCCATAACCTTGTTAGCTGACAAAATTGACTTTGCCTTTTTTGGAGTTAGTTCACCTGGCGCAATCCACTGTTTTGACTGTGATTTACTTTCTGGAGTGTAGTGATGTATCCAAGTTTCATCCATGATAATAAGCTGTCTCAAAAATTTTCTGGGATTTTTATGGTAGAGCTCCACGTTCTTAACAGAAACAGTTTTTCTTTGCAACTTTTGATGAGGTGTCAACAAACAAGGCACCCATCTTGCACAGACCTTGTGAAAGACCAAAACATTACTTAAAATATTACCTGCACATTCTTTTGATATGTTTACAGCCTCTGCTATCTCGAACAACTTTAATCTGTGGTCTTCCAGTACTAAATGATGGATTTTTTTTCAATGATATCTTCTGGTGTGGTCTCTTCTACAGGGCGTCCAGAGCAAGGCTCATCACTAGTGCTCGTATGTCCTAATTTAAGCTCTGCAACCCACCTTTTAGTAATTGAATATGAAGGGTAGAGTCTTTCAATGTATTGTCCATTTTCTCCTTGATTTCTTTAGGCATTAAGCCTTTCAAATGGAAGTATTTAGGCACTGCTCATTATTACAAATCCACCATTTTCGTGAAAACTCTGAAGTTGTCTTGTTTAAAATGCTGTCATTCGAAAACTAAACAAGCTGTTAACCTGTAACTATGG
The DNA here is from genome assembly GCA_030762935.1 of Hymenopus coronatus. Classification (NCBI taxonomy): domain Eukaryota; kingdom Metazoa; phylum Arthropoda; class Insecta; order Mantodea; family Hymenopodidae; genus Hymenopus; species Hymenopus coronatus. The sequence goes on from CM060894.1 coordinate 11,625,069, forward strand.
ATACAAGCTAGTCTAGAGTTAAGCTATACGATGCTATCATCTAACTGGCCTAGTGGCACCATATCTGTGTGAGGCCCGGGACTTATGAGCCGACTCTTGTACATACATGACTCAAACCAACATGTAAGCATTTGCACTTCCATTCTTTAAACTACAAAATCATCCTCATTGCTCTTACAAAGTTGGGAAATTAAAATTAAACCTTAACACTTAAAACCTTTAAATAGGGAATTAAGGGAACCTGAGTCACAGACCCTTTGATGCATTGCAGTAAATGTTCTTCTTTTGGGAAGATGATTTAGAAGTTGCCGATGATATATCCCCTTGCTGCATTGACAGACCCCCTTGCTGTGTAAATTAAATTAATATCTGCTAATTCAGCACATGTAAAACCATTGTGTTTAGGAAAGTTTTGAGTTGAATTAGTCCCTTGTTTCCTCTATGTGAATCATGTGAATGAAGAATTGGTGGTGTGCAAGTTATGTTAAACACAGGAGCTGATCATTGTGTGATGAATATAAACAAAGGAGAAACATAATGCAGGGCCATTCAAAACACATTAGACCCTGATGTGTGTGTTTAATTTATGAGAATATTATTAGAAAGCGGATAAAATGATATAAACTTACATCTTATATGCATTGTTCTCTACTAAATGTAACAATATTAGGCCTTATTTACCTCCAACCCTATTTATAAACTGCAACTTGTGCCAGATTTAAGACACTATAATAGTGGCCTGAGAAACCGACACCACACCCAGCTCTGATGTTGCCAGCAATTTTGGTGAATTCTAACTCTTATTGTGGTAACATTTTAATAGGAGATCCAGATTTGAAAGAGTTAAAAGTACATGTCCAGATTTGAAGTCCTTAAGCTGAGGTTCTTGGGATCATTGGGATTTTCGCTTCATGGATTTCTAGGCTAAGCCCTGTGATCACTCCACTCCTCTACTTATAGAAAATATCCCTTTGCGATTTAAGGCCCTCTACTTTGGGCTACGCTTTGTGGCTTAGGGTGTTTAAAGTTTATGATGGGTGTTGCAGGGCTAGTATAGTCATAAAGCAGCTCTAATGGCAGAATGAATACCAGATCTGGATCGCATATGGAAGGAAGTAAGTGGTTGTTTTGTTTTAATTGATTCATTTTTGTGTATTGATCAATAAGCATACTTGATTATTTTTAGAGTTTCTCTTTATAATGTATGGAGTGGAGGCCTTTTTATGACTTTGTGGGCAGAGTTTTCAAAGTGTTACATATTTTTTAGCAAAGATATGACTGAAATACAGGTTTTAAATTATAAGGTAACCCCTGTCGTAGCCTCTCTCCATTGCACAAGAGATCTAAAGAGTTGCCAAGAAAGCAGTGCTGGCAAAGGCCACTAAAATATATATCTTAGTAAAAATTATGGAATTGTTGCTTCTTCCTCGGGCCACTGGCATCACAAGCCCTAGAGTGCTGATATTTATACTTGTGTGCTGGCAGATCCCTCCTCTCTTCTCCTATTGGCTGTTGGTCTGCCAATCCCCTCTCATTCTGTTAGTAAGGCTTTCCAAATTGAATTCAGTGATTCTCCTCCATCTCTCTTGAGTTTGCTGTGTTGTTTAAAGATTTTGATGCTCTCTCTAATTATTCTGTGTGTCTAACGACTGCATACTGACAGAATCTTTATATCGTCAAAATCATGTGATATCTGATTATTTCACGTATTCTACTAGGGCAGATTTTTCTGCTTGTGATTGTTTTATATGACTGATGTGCTCATTTCTGCAGGTTTGGATAGTTCTGCCAGTCTGCCCAACATATGAGTCCCCACAGTCACAGCTAATTTGATACACCCAGGATATAGTAGAGGTGGTGCTTTATCTTTCACAGCCAATGACTTCAAATGAGCATTGTCATTGTGTTGAAGACCTTCATTGATTTGAAAGTCCCGCCCTCCTAGCCACAACTTCAGTTCAGGGAAAATGTGAAAGTCGCTGGGTGCCAGCTCAAGACTGTATGGCGGATGATCGAAATTGTCCCATTGAAATTGTTCAAGGAGCTGATTGGTTGTGCCAGCAGTGTGTGGACGAGAATTGTCATGGATCAACACAATTCCTGAACTCAGCATTCCTCTTCGTTTGTTTTGTATGGCTCTCCGCAAACGTTGTCAAGTTTCACAATAAACAGCTGCATTGATAGTGGTTCTGGGCTGCATCGCTGGCGGCAACATTTTTTGAAGTGGGTATTGCAAAGCTTGTGCACAGGTACGATAAATGTCTCAAATCTTTTTAGTGATTATGTTGAAAAGTAACCATAAGTGCACAAAACTTTTAGTAATAAAATAATTGTTTTCTATGAACTTGTCTTTTAATTATAGCCTATTGGAGGTTGAAAAAAACAACGGCCCTCGTACTTACAAGAAAGCAAGTAATAAGACCATTTCTGCTAGTGTTTATCTCAATTAATAAGATACAGATAAGAAATAATTTTTTGTAAAAATAGCTGGTTTACTGAACAGCCTGCAGACATGGAACACATCAATTTTTTTACCTTTACCAATGTTTATATTACATGATTAATGATAATACTATGTAAAGAAACAAAAGCAAAAATTAAAAGCATAAAACATGTGTTTTAAAAGTAGATTTTTAACTTTTTTCCTGAAAAGAGTAGCTTTTAAAGCTTTAGTTTCATTAGGAATGTTGTTATTAAAGATTAACACCTTTGCGAGACACAGAATTTATGCTCTTACTGAGCCTATGACTTTGATGACATTTTTATTTTACTTTGAGGTAAACCTTTACAGAAATAGAGTCCATATTTTGTTATAGAGACACTAGCAACAGTTAAATGTTTAACAACTGAATGTTATTTATATTGACATATTTTCATACTGTTGCGAGTAATAACTGACCATTGAAGGGACTTTGAAAGAATGCCCAAGTATTGAATGATTCAACTCTGCTGCAGATATTTTGGAAAGGGCTTACCGCACAAAAAGCTATTTAAAATAAAGTGTGTGTTTTAAAGAGATCCACATTTTTTATGTATTAAGTATGGTTTCATCTGTCACTTAACATTTATCAGTAGTACACTCAAAGACATTAAAAATATGCCTGGAAATACTTATTGTAAGTTGGAGTCTTTTTGCTGACCCTGTCCATGTCTTTTGTCTGTTTGTTATACTCTTAAAAAGTATGGTTAGGCCACGTTAGGAAAGGAAGGGGTGGATTATGAAACGTAGCTTGCAACAAATGAAGTTCTGAGTTGCGAACTGGTGATTCCTAAACTTTCTGGTTGGACAATACTCCACCCCTCTCACTGGGTGATACAAAATTATATTAATCTTTTCTCTGTGCTACATACTGAAGAACTAATGGCAAGGTAAGGTGCTCATGTGGTAGACTAAATTAATACACTGCTTTTACAAATCAACCTGTTATGAGTAAATGTCGAGCACGGTTAAGGGGTGAAGGGGTGGATTGCCCAATCAGTTATGCATTTTCATATTGGCATGGTCCTCTGTACCAGAATGGCACCTATGAAAATTGTGGAAAAACCTGGGCCCCTGTCAAACATTCACATTTTCAACAAAGTCACAACGCCAGGTATATTTTTAATGTCTTTGACTGTACAGGGTTATCAAAAATTGCTTCTGATCAAAGAACAATCCAGACTGTTCTGAGAAAATTGAGGGTATGCTTTTATTTGTCTTGTAAACATCTTTAATATTTAGTATATTTTAATCAAAATGTTAGAGCCATTTTTTGAGAAAATCTAAGTTTATGAAAATATTCTATTTAAATGGTAGTTTCAGGTGGGGGGGGGGGAGTGGCTGTTGAAAATCTTTGTGTCACTTCTTTGGAAGATACTGAACTTAGGATTTAAGTTTGATATTTAACCTACTTCTCATTTTTGACTTATGCTGTTCAGTGACTCAAACAAGGACCTTTTTCTAAATATGTTTTTTTTTTTTTTTTCAGGGAGGTTCAAAATATGTATCTCCGGTGAAACCTTGATACCTAATTTTTTTGGCAGAATGAATACCTTCTCCACTCACTGCATGCATAGTAGAATAATTAAAGTGCCTTTTTTTTTTTTAAAGTGGTCAAAACATGTATTTCTGATAAAATCTTGAATATTTATGAAATATAGCTATTTTATTAACCTAAGTCTCGTTTACTACTGGCCATCTCACTACAGTTCCTGAAATATAAAACAGTTTTATTAATGGACCCTCTTTAACTGCTATGGTATCAGCGTTTCATTCTACATTGGACATGAAAGACAGCTTAATTTTGCTCAGATGTCTTTTTATCAACATTCGAAGGAAGTCATACTAACGATTTCTACGCCCGAAAATATCCATCTTCTTCCTCCGGGTTTGAACTCATGACCTTGGGAACCAGAGGGTAATTTACCCGTAGACAAAGGAGGACGACACGGTCTCTGATTCCTGAGTATCTCGGTACGTAATTACCTTCACTACTTTAACTTAGCTAATTGCTCCTTCCAACATAACTTGTCATTATTGTCTTCTTACGTAGCAATAGATTTTTAATTTCTCTACGCGTACTATTTGATACCGAAATATCACCAAACATCATATTTTGAGACCCCCTGAATCTGAAAAAGCTTTTTAAAAAAATGTGCGAGTTTGTGGACAGCCTAGCTCTAAAACTAAAAGTCCGTAAATACCAAACTTAGTATTTAAGTTTAGTATCTTCCAAGGTTGCGAAACGAAGATTTTCAAGAAATGAAAAAATCTTGGAAAATTTTGATTTTCTCAGAAATGGCTCTAACGATTTTGATTAAAATATCGTATGTTAAATGTATTTATATGGCTAATGAAATGTATATCTTGAATTTTCTGGGAATAGCCTCTGAAGAGCTCAATATTCTGGACGACTTTTGCATAACTGGTAAACCGTAAGAGATAGACAAAAACTTACTGCACAATAAACGTAGAGCTCGTTAAAACACACAATTTGTTATATACATTTTTTTTTGTTTTGTGTTGACGTTTTTGAGATATTCCTGTTATTGGCTTCAGTGTTAAAATACACTTTTTTCACATGGGAATTTGACAACTCCTGGCCATAAGAACAAAGAAATTTAAATTTTTAAAAGATTTGACTTTCGTCTACGGTACTGCCTTATCTCCCTTCTACTTACAAGAAAGCAAGTAATAAAACCATCCTGCTAATTTTATCTCGATAAGCATGAAGTAGATAGAAAATAAGATGTTTAACAATAATTTGAGACGTAGAGAAAGTCATGTGAATGGAACAAGTAATAATTTTTGTGCTCTTTTTAACATGATACCTCACTAATGACTTACCTAAAATAAAATTATAGCTTTATTTATTGGTTTTGATATATTAAGTTATTCATCCCAATTGTCTTTCTTTTTTCCCGTTATTTCTTTATAAAATAGTTTTAATTTAATGCAATAATAATTCGGTGTTTTGTTTATTTAATGACCCTTAAAACATGTATTTCCGGTGAAATTTCGATAGTAAATGTTTGTGTCGAGTAGGTACAATACCTTCCCCGCCTATTACGATGGGAAAGTAATGCATACGCAAAAATTTGATGTTCCATTCACATGACTTTCTCTGCATCTCTATAACAAATTACTTTAATAAGCGTATTTTTCTATCCACTTCATGCTAATCGAGATAAACATTAACAAAAACGGTCTAATTACTTATTTCCTTATAAGTAGAAAGGAAATAAGGGAATACACAAGGCTAAACTGACAATCAAATATTTTAAAATATGGTTCCTATGAGATTGAAATCCGTTCCTTTACATGGCCAGAGTTGACAAATTCCAGTATGAGAAAAGATTAAGTATTTTAAACCTAAAACCAATTACAAGGAATATCTCGAAAACGGTCGACACCACGAAAAAATTGTATAGGGCATAAATTGTGTGCTTCAACGAGATCTACATTTTCTGTGCAGCAAGATTATGTCTGTCTCTTAGGGTTTAACAGTTATGCAAAATTCATCCGGAATAAAGAGGTCTTCAGAGGCTATTCTCAGAAAGCTCAAGATATACATTTTATTTGTCACATAAATATCTTAAATATAACAGATTTCAATAAAAAGCGTTAGAGCCACTTTTGAGAAAATCAACATTTTCGAAAATGTTTTCATGTAAAGGGTAGTTGAAAATATTTGTGTCGTATCCTTAGAAGGTACCAAGTTTGGTATTTAACAGACTTTTCGTTTTTGAGCTACGCTGTCCACAGACATACCTTTTCTAAAAATGCTTTTGGGGGGGGGATTCAAGGGGTTCTAAAACTTGTATTGCCGGTGAAATTTCGGTATAAAATTTTTGGGTGCAATGCAATACCTTCTCTATGCACTATGTATATAGTATCTAAGTGTAGAGAAAATAATGCTTTTTTTAACAATAATTTGTTGCAGAGATGTAGAGAAAGCTATGTGAATGGAACACATATTTTCAACTTGTGGTCTCTTAACATTATGCCGCACTAATTACTTACCCAAAATAAAATGATAACTTATGCATGTTTGCTTTATTTATTGATTTTAATATATTAAATTATTTATCCCAATTATGTTTCTTTTTTCTCCTTATTCCTGTATAAAATAGTTATTAATTTAATTCGGACATAATTCGGCCCATGTTTCATAAATTGGTGCTTTGTTTATTTAATAATGAGCCGTAAAAGATGTATTTCTGGTGAAATACAAATAGCAAATGTTTGTGTCGAATGCAATACTATGTACGTGATGAGAAAAGTTGTGCACATAGAGAAATGAAGCAAAGAAAGAGCAAATAATTTCTTTTGAAATATGTATTTTCAAACATTTCCCCGTCTATCTTAGTGAGAAATTGGGCCAGGTGCATTTAAACTTGACAAAACAATGAACATCTCAACCGTGCAGTAACTAGTGCCATCTCTTTCTTTCCGGCGTGTGACATGCGTACTAAAGCTAGCGTGCAGCTAGCCTGCGCAACTAGGACGGTACTAGCTGATACGTGATAACAAAATCCAATATCGTTAGCTACGTACCGAAGTGACAGTCGACAGTCAGTATTCTCATTGCTTTCTGTGAGAATAAAACAGCACATTTGGGCACAAAGGAGCAGTAAAGAGCTCAGGTAAGTGATAATTGAGATTTCGATCGATTACTGCACTAGGGCGTTTCATTTGTTAACATAAAAACAATTTGTGTGATCCAGGTAAAGATGCAATCCCAACCTGTATAGATCGCCCCAAATTTTTACAGCTCTAATAACTGCACTGCTGTCACTGATCAATGATTGGTCAATTCTCTTAGCAAATCACCCGACTTAGCCGGGCACCACCCGGTTTTTAATCTTCTTTTGCAACGCCGGGGTAAAAATCCATAAAACGGGATAATAAGTACCCGGTTTCCGTATTCATGCGTCATCTGTTATAATGACTAGAAAAGCAAATGGATGAGGCCTTTAATGAATTAGCTGTATTGAGCTGTTTAATTCTTTCTAAAGACTCCGGGTGGGATCATTTTACAAATTGTATGGTGTACTTGAGAGAGAGAGAGAGAGAGAGAGAGAGAGAGAGAGAGAGAGAGAGAGACAGAAATGTACCTATATTATTATAGATGACAGTACTTTCTTTGATGATATTACCTGCATAGGTTTCTTTATGAAGAGTACCGGAAAGACTTCGGATAACTAATGCCATGTTTACTTTATCTACCGCGTACATAAGAGGTAAAGGAGGGAGGTATTGCATTTCTCCAAAAAATTCAGTACCGAGATTTTACAGGAAATATGCCTTTTGAAATACCCTAAATTCAAAGATTTTTTTTAAATGCCAGTTCGCGCGCGCGCCTGTGCGTATGTGAACGGCGTAACTAAAATAAAAAGGGGGGGCACCTTCCAAGGATGCGACATAAGATTTGCAATAAAATACTCCCATCCTTTACTACCCTTTACATGATTCTTTTTCTTAAAACATTTTGCTTTTCTCAAAAATGACGAACGATTTTGATTAAAATATTATGTTTAGGGTGGTTTCATGAAATGTATAAATTGAGTTTTCCGTGAGTAACTTCGAAAGTTCTATTCCTTCTGGATGACTTTTGCAAAACTTGTAAACGTAAGAGGTAGAAAAAATCTTGCTACAAAAAAAAAAAATGTAGATCTCGTTAAAGCGTGCAATTTTTGCTCAACACTATATATATATATATATATATATATATATATATATATATATATATATATATAGAGAGAGAGAGAGAGAGAGAGAGAGAGAGAGAGAGAGAGTTAACCATTTCCAAGATATTCCTTGTTATTGGTTTCAGTTTTAAAATACTCAAGCTTTTCTCATATGGAAAGTCGTTATTCATGTGTTTTCATCCTAGACACGCAACGAGAAGGAAATCTGTATACCATCACATAGCGGCCAGTTCTTAAAAGATACGTCATGTGACAGATTCAAAAGAAGAACTTAACACTTTTCAACACTTCGCCGCACGTGTCGTCTGAATGAATGCTCAAAAACTTTGTGTTACATTCATATGACATTTTCTAACTATTATGCAATAAACTATCCTTAAAAAAAAATCTTATTCCTCTATTTCATGCCTATCTAGATAATCATTAGCTGAAATGATTTTATTATATATGTCCTTGTAAATACAAGGGGAACAAGAGAATATATTAGGCTAAAGCGATAGTCGTATCTTTTAAGAGCCGGTCGTTATGTGATGCATTGAAAGTCATTTGTTTTTGCATGGCCAGAATGAAAAGAAGTGAATGACAACTTCTCCTTTGAGAAAAGTATAAGTATTGAGACATTTAAAGCAATAACAAAGAACGTCTGGAAAAAAGTGGTTAACTAAAAACAAAGTCATTGAACATAACTTGTGTGCTTTCATGAAATCCACATTTTTTGTGTAGTAAGCTTTTATCTCTATTTACCAGTTATGCAAAAGTCATCCAGAATGAAGAGGACTTCAGAAGCTATTCCTAGAAAATTCCAGATATAGATGCACTTCATTTGTCACGAAAATATCTTAAAATGTGGTACTTTATCAAAATCATTAGAAACATTTTTGAGAAAATAGAAAACTTTTTGAATGTTTATATCTAATGGGTAGTTTGGGATGGGGGATTTTCTGAAAAGTCTTCGTGTCGCATCCTTGGAAGATGCTGAAGTTAAAAACCAAGTTTGGTATGTATCCGAATTTTGTTTTTAGTTATATTGTTCTTCTAAAAATGCATTTTCTCTTTCTCTACACAATACGTGGTATGTAGGTAGGGAAGGCATTGCACTCCGTCCAAAAATGCTATACCTACCAAGATTTCACCGGAATTACCATTTTAGGGTCCGGCCCTCGCATCACCGTAAAACTAGCGACCAAGAAAAGGTGCGCATAGTAGGTAGTCTGCTAATCATTTTCAGCTGTCGCGGTATCATCTCCGGAAACTTTCTCTACACGTACACACTTAGTGCAGGTTTTGCATTGCACTCAAATATATGTTTTGAGTCCCCCTGAATAAAAGTAATATTTTAATGATTGAAGTACCTTTGTTTGTAAGCTCAGGAGTTAACAAATTCCCGTACCTATAAGAAAAATATAAGTACTTTAAATCTGAAACTATTAACAAAACAGCCAACTCCATATAACATAAATTATGTGTTTTAATAAGATCTACATTTTTTGTTAAGTAAGTTTCTATCTATTTCCTATAGTTTATCAGTTATGTAATTTTCGTAAAATTCATCCAGAATAAAGATATCTCCAGAGGTTATTCCCAGAAAATTCAAGATATACATTTTATTTGTTATGTAAATGTTTTAATATACGATATTTTAATCAAAATCGTTAGTCATTTTTGAGAAAATCAAAATTTTCGAAACATTTTCCACATAATGGCGTTTTTTTTTTTTTTTTTTTTCTTTTTTTGGAAAATCTTGTCACATCTTTGGAAGATACTTAACTTAAAATACCAAGTGCGATATACGGACTTTTCGTTTTTGAGCCTTGTTGCGCCCCCCTCCACACACACACGCTCACACATACGGACATTTTTCTAAAATTGTTTTTATTTTTTGTTTTGTTTTTTTTATTCAGGGGGTTCCAAAACATGTGTTTCTGGTGAAATCACGGTATCGAATTTTTGGGTGGAATGAACGTACATAGTACGTGAAGAAAAAGTAAAAATTCAACTTTTCAAACAAACATTCCATACTTTATCTGGAACGTTGTGTATACTTAAATGCTATTATTATTTGCAAAGAAAGCCAACGTACAATACCAAGTTTGGTACTTAACAGTCTTTTCGTTTTTGAGCTGTGCTGTTCACACGCCTTTTTCTAATAATGCCTTTTTTCGGACTCGGGGGGACTCCAAGACATATATTTCCGGTGAAATCCCGGTATCGAATATTTGGGTGGAATACAATACCTTCTCTCTATCCACTATGTATATTATTCTTGCGGGCTAGAGAAAGTAAAAAGAATCCATCTGCACTACAAATTACGTTACGTCCATATAAAAACCACGTACTCTTTTCATTGTTGCTTCCATAGCATAGATTGTTACCACACGCCAATGGTCCACAACTCTGGAAATACGAGCAAGACAACATGAAGTCTCGATTGCTTTCATTCCATATCTAGCTTAAAGTTAAAAGCAGAGACTTTAAATAATGCAAAACTTAAACATTTTAAAGTATCTAAGCTTTATCTCAAAGTACTAGATATACCTCGATACTGCAGAGTATCGAAGTATTAGCGGTATCAAGGTCCCATCCCTAATTTTTAATCTCTCTACACGTGCTATGTACATAATGTATAGAGAAGGTATTGCATTTCACCCAAAAATTCGATGCCGAGATTTCACCGGAAATAGATGTTTTGAGACCTCCTTAGAGAAAAGCATTTCTATAAAAATGTCCGCGCGCGCGCGCGTGTGTGTGTGGGGGGGGGCAGCATAGCTGAAGAACGAAAAGTCCATTAAATACAGAACTTGGTATTTAATTCAGTATCTTCCAAGGATGCAACAAGATTTTCAAGAAAATACCCCCACCGCCAACTACCCTTTACATGGAAAAATTTAAAAAAATTATGAATTTTTCAAAGGCAGCTCAAACGGTTTTGACTAAAATACTACTAAAATACAGTATATTATATATGTATAAGAATTATAAGAATATATAATTATTTCATAATATTACGTAAGAAAAGCAAAGTAGGTCATGAAGTTGGTATCACAGAGACGAGGAAATCAATAATTCAGGGCATGCGCGCTGGGTACTTCCAACCAAGATCACTCAACCCCCTATTTTGTTATTCTCCATGCCATGAATTAAATATATATATGGAAGTAAATTGTTGACAACATTACTCGCCTCCTCTGATATATCAGGAGGCGTGGAACTAAATTCCATTTCATTATCACTAGGCCAAAATACCTCAGTCCCCATCAACTGTCACCGTGAATCGAATTTCATTTTTTATCGACGCAAGCGTACAATACGCGTTTCAGTCGGCGGAGTTCATTTTTCTTATGTAGGATAACTACATATTACATATTTATTGTACTTCTACATATTGTAGAAAACTTATGCATGCAACTCTCATATAATGGTTATTAGAATACTCGTGAGGATTTTCGACGCTCACTTCGCTCTCACTCAAATCCTAATAACTACCATTATAGGATCGTTGCATAAATAACTATGTGATAATTTTGAAATTCTGTGGATATTACAGTTCACGAGACAAAAAAAATATACATATACAATTTATTACATTCACATTAATTTTTCTGTCCATTCTTCAAGAAACTATTCTTTAAAAATGCCTATTTTTCTAAGTACTTCATGTTAATGCTGATAAATGTTTGCTTCTATTACATCTTTCTTATAGATGCAAAGGAATATGATACTACACTAGACTTGAGCGATAAGTCAAATCTTTTTAAAAATGTATTTGTGTGTGTGTTTTAGCTAAGTGCAAGTCTAGCGTTGGGATTAGAACAAACCAGTTGTATCAGCTTTCAGCGTTTGCTTTACTAAACCTTTATTGTGTCTAAAGTTTAAGTTATCATACACTTTCTAATTATGTTTATGTTTTCCTGCGCTGCCTAATTTCGCGTATATTCTACGCACGCATTGGTCATCCATTTTTCTAAGATGGTCTACCTTTAAGTAACCCACCTGGGGCAACCAACCAGGCGCTTGTTGATCCCCGGACTAAACACAAGTCCTGTTTTATGAATAAGAAAATCGATGACCCGGTATCCGTCGGAAGTAGCAAGTTGGCCAGTACCAAGCTCGACTATGAAAACCGCAACAACGTTAACATTTTGATGTTTTGAAACATCCTGTATATATAACATACCATACATGATATAACATATATTATACATCATGTTACATATACTAGGGGCTTTCAATAAGTCCTTAGAAAATCCAAGAAATTACACTCGTAGCATCAAAAAAAGTTCGTATTTAGTAACCGCCGTCTCTTACAAGATGGCAGTTAAAGTTGCAGCTGGTTTCGTTGCCATAGGCGATTGAATTAATAATATTGTGCTTCTTTAGAAAGATGGGGAAAAAACGAGTTTCATGTGGTGATTAACACTTCTATTTAAAATACTTAACACCGAAAGAGATAAAAACCAAGTTGGATGAAGTTCATGGCACTTCTGCTCCTGCGTTTGCAACAATTAATCAATTTACAATTAAACGTGGCCACACATCCACAAATGACGAACATCGTTCCGGACGTCCAATAGAAGTGATTTCCTCCGAAATTATTGACTAAATCCAGGATATGGTTTTGAGTGATCAACGAATCAAAGTTCGCGAAATAGTAGAGGCCAGAGACATATCACAAGGTACATTTCATCTCAATTTTGCACCAAAAGTTAGGTCTGACAAAGGTCTCAGCAAGATGGGTGCCGCGTTTGCTCTCTGGAGAATAAACACAATCCTGGGATCGATTCGGAAGCTGGTTTGGCACATTTCCGTCTCAATCCTGACGAGTTTTTGCCTCAATACATAACTGTGGATGAAACGTGGATACACTACTACACTCCAGAGACAAAAGTTCGGTCGAAGCAGTGGGTTTTTAAAGGCAAACCGGCTCCGAAGAACGCAAAGGTGGTGAAATCTGTAGACAAGGTGATGGTCTCGGTTTTTTTGGGATGCAGGCGAAATCATCTACATTGATTATTTGCAGAAAGAAATAATTATAAATGGAGAGTATTATGCGGCGGTTGAACGGAGAAATAAAGGAAAAAACCCTCATCTGGCAAAGAAAGATCTCTTCCATCAATATAATGCAAGGGTGTACACCTTCGCAGTGTCGAAGGTTCGAATTACTACGTCACCGTATTTTTCCAGATTTGGTCCCCAGGACTAGTTTTTATTTCCAAACTTGAAAAGTCGCTCGGCGGAAAACGATTCACCTCTAACGAAGAAGATATCTCCCAAACAGATGCTTATTTTGAGGACCTTCCGAAATCGTACTTTTTGGAAGGCTTAAAAAAGTTGGAGAAATCCTGGGAAAAGTATATCGAGCTAAAAGGAGATTATCTTGAAAAGAATCTACTATATGTGATTTGTTTTCTGTCTTTTTCTAAGCACTTATTGAACGCTCCTCCTAACATCAATCTTACGTTCTGATTTATTTTAATGGTTTAGGTACCAATGAGTAACATTGTAGGTGTAGAAATAATATGGTACCTACTAAATTTCGGTTACAGAAATCTGTTAACTCTCATCTCTATCTTGGAATGAAATTTTATAATAAACTACCTTTAAATATAAGACAAATTGCAAATGCAAGTTCTTTTAAAATTAGTGTAAAAAACAGAATTAAGGAACTTAATTTTTGCAACATACAAGAATATTTAAATATAGATGCATTTTAATGACTTGCTGATGAAACCTATTGCATTGTATATATGCCAAATGGTGAAATAAATTATCATTATCATCATTATCATCATCATCAATTTTATAGATCTTAAATTGACTTAATTTTATGTTAGGACCTAATAAGACATGTTTTACTTTCTCTAGCACGTATGTACAACATATATAGTAGATAGAGAAGGTACTGTATTTCACTCAAAAGTTCAATACCGAGACGTTACCAGAAATGCATGTTTTGAGACCCCCTGAATAAAAAAATCGTTTTTAGAAACATGCTGTTAAATACCAAAGTTATTTAAGGGCCGTCTCCTTAGCGCGGTGGTAGCGCAGCTGCTTACCAAGCGGGAGACCTGGGTTCGATTCCCGGTACCGACGTGGGGATTTTTGCCCCGCTGGGAGACCTGGTCCGGGGTACACTCAGCCTCGTGAGGTCCCTGGGGGATTGAGGAGCTACTTGATGGAGAAGTAGCAGCTCCAGGTCATGAGGACCGCATTAACCGGCCGGGGGGTCGAGGCGCTGACCCCTTGTCAATACTGCACCCTATCCATGACATCTGTCATGGACCGAGATAGGGAACGCAGCGGCCGCGCGGTAGGCCAAAGTTCCTTGTAAACTGTCGTGCCATGGAGTTACTTGGTATTCAGGATGCGACACTAAGATTTTCAAGAAAACCTCCTGCCCCAACTACCCTTCACATGGGACGTTTTTCAAAACTTTTGATTTTCTCAAAAATGGCTCCTACGATTTTGATTAAAAAGCAAAACAAAACATATGTTTAAGATACTTTTATGACATGCGAAATGCATATCTTGAATTTTCTGGGAAAGGCTCTGAAGATCTCTTAATTCTGGATTATTTTTGTGTAACTGGTAAACTGTAAGAGATAGACAAAAACTTATTACAGAAAAATATAGATCTCGTTAAAACACACAATTTATATTATGCGCTTTTTGTTGTTGTTGTTGTTTTTTTTTTTTTTTTCTTGTTTTGTAGAGTTAACCGTTTCCAATATATTCCTTGTTACTGGTTTCAATTTTAAATACGTAAAGTTTTCTCAAACGGGAAGCCATCTTTAGTTTTATCTCTCTATTGTTGTACTCCTGGCAAACAAGTAAAATGCAATTTAGTTGTTTTACATGGCGATAGCTTTTAAAAGATTTAGCTTAGTGTGGTCCTTGTTTCCCTTCTACTTACAATGAAGTAAGTAATAAGAACACTTTTGTTAATGTTTATCTCGATTATCATAATGTAGATCACTGTAAAAATAATTTGTTAGCAGAATAGGTAGAGAAAGTCATATGAATGGAACACAAGATTTTTTTCATGATAGAATCTAAAAATCTGATGTGTTCCATTCACATGGCTTTCTCTACATCGCTGTGACAAACTGTTGTTAAAAAGCACATTCTATCTACTTTATGATAATCGAGATAAACATTAGAAGAAATTGTCTTAATTACTTTTTTCCCCTTAAGAAGAAGGAAAATAAGCAAATGCTATAGGCTAAAACGAAATCAAATCCTTTAAAAGCTGGTTACCATGTGAATGAAATCCGTTTCTATGCAGGGCCATTCTCCGTCTGAGAAAAGTTTAAGTATTTTGAACAGAGGTCCTCAGAGGTTATTCCCAGAAGATTCAAGATATACATTTTATTTGTCATATAAATATCTTTAATATTCGGTATTTTAATTAAAATCGTTAGAGACATTTTAGAGAAAATCTAAATTTTCGAAATTATTTCCATTTGAAGGGTAGTTTGGGGCGGGTGATTTTCCTCAAAATCTTCGTGTCACTTCCTTGGAAGATACTAAACTTTTATACCAAGTTTGGTATTTTACCGACTTCTCGTTTTTAAGTTGTGTTCACAGACACACACACACGCGCGCGGATCTTTTTCTAGAAAAGCTTTTTTTATACAGGGGACACTAAAACGCCTATTTCCGGTGAAATCTCGAATTTTTGTAAATGGTACGTGCAGAGAGAGAGTAAAAATTAATGAACGCCGTTATATAAATCAAGTCATTTAAATACTTTCCAAAGCCGTAATTCAAAAATTCTTTTAAATCCTCCTCCCAACATTTAATTACTTACATTATATAAAAATCTTATGTGTTCCATTCATATGTGTTCCATGACTTTCTCGCTGTAACAAATTATTGTTAAAAAGCATATTCTTCTATATTCTTTATGATAATCGAGATAAACATCAGCAGAAATGTTCTTAATTACTTGCTTCCTTGTTAGTAGAAGGAAAATAAGGGGATACACTGGGCTGAAACGATAGACAAATCTTTTAAAAACTGGTTGCCATGTTTTGAAACCCATTTCTATGCAGGGCCAGGAGTTTACAACTATCCGTGTGAGAAAAGTTTTAAGTATTTTAAATCTGAAACAAATAACAAGGAATATCTCACCAATCGTCAATTCCAGGGAGGGGGGGGGGAAGCCGTATGTGATATAAATTGTGGGTTTTAACGGGATCTCCATTTTTTGTGTAGTAAGTTTCTGTCTATGTCTTACGGTTTATCAGTTATACAAATATCAACAAAATTCATTCAGAATAAAAAGGTCTTTGGATGAAATTCCCAGAAAATTCAAGATACACATTTTATTTGCCATATAAATAGCTTTAATATACGTCATTTTAATCAAAATCGTTAGAGCCATGCTTGATATAATCAAAATTTTCAAATCAAAACTTTCGAATTTTTTTCCATGTAAAGGGTAGTTTTGGGTGGGAGAATTTTTCACAAAATCTTCGTGTCGCATCCCTGGAAGATATTAAACTTAAATACAAGTTTGTTATTTTACTGATTTTTCATTTTTGAGTTATCATGTTCCTAGACACACGGACACGCGCATGCGCACACGCGCGCGCGTATCTTTTTCCAAAAATACTTTTTTTTGGTTACAGGGGACCCTAAAACGTATATTTCCGATGAAATTTCGGTATTGAATTTTAGGGTGAAATACAATACCTTCTGTATACACTATGTAGATAGTACGTGTAGAGAAAGTAAAAGTTAGGTTATTTAAGCAAATAGAGTGCATTTAGGTATATAACAACTTTTTCAAAGCGAAAGGAGACCATTCGATTAAGGAAAATTTTGAATAAGAAGTGCTCTTGTGTGATCTTGCGTAATATTCCGTCATAATAAACTGTAATTAAAAGATCCGCCTTCAGTTTATATAACTTTACTGAGGCTATTGTTGAAAGTGGTTGTCAGACACACACGTGTAATTTCTGTACTGTGTCATATTTACATACCGCAACAATAGGTTAAAACTCGAGGCAAACATTTGATAGTGCTCAACTTATTTAATAGTGCTACTGGGTGGTATCGCAGGGCGGAAATGCCTAGCGTTTTGCTGAAGCACGTTTTGTGATCAGCCGCCATCTTGCAATGCTACACACTACCATGTATATATACACCTTACGCAACATCTGTCAAATGACTTGTTTTTCAAAGTTTTTGAATTAAAAACAAAGGACGATGGAAGGGGAGGGATATCTAGTTGAAGGAATATTTAGTACAATCACATTTTTCGGCCTGCCAGAATAATGGTATTATTGCAGTAAACATCGCGACATGGTCCTGATTTAATTTTGTTCTAATTTCTTGGTCTAAAACTACTGTCAATGTAACAGAAGGCTGTACCATATATTACAGCATTGGTTTAAAGCTTTAGTGGAATGTTAATTAATTATTTTTTATTAAACATGCAAATACTTCCCTATCACTGCAAATAGCATGTCTTTCCTGTCTACTAACCCTCTGCTTTAGCAATTTTATTCTTTTGCGTACTTTACACAACTTAGCAGTTTTGTTCTTCAACTTCAACAGCAATTTTCTCTTTCTTGGCCTTTGCACTATTGTCAGTAGCCTTTTCAGTTACTGTTTCACAAACAATTGGGGTACTTCCACTATTTGGCGGTCTATGTCGAGATAATGGACATTTCTGCAAATAAGAGGGATAAGCAGGAAACAAAGAAGGAATAGCTTCTTCTCCTAGTCTCCTGGTTTGCCCTGTTAAATCCAAATTGTCGGATGTAAAGTGTTGTGAGCTCACACCAGAAGCGGAGTAGGTTGGCAATTCAGTCATCTTCTCTAAGATCTTTCCGAGTTGGACATCTATAATTCACAAACAATACAGAATCGTTCTGTTGGTAATTGCACAACATATTTCACTAAGCATACCACCGAAAATCATTTAAATAAGTACACTAACCTGTGTATTGAAACGTTTCCTTTTCCTTGTTTTTTCTTCTGCTATACGATAAACCACAACCAACCACACGCATATTCACCATTATACTGGTATAAAACCTGCAGTCCAAATTGGCATTGACATTTACTGCTTAATTGACATTTAACGCCACAAAATCTTATTTTTGTGTGCACATTTAACCCAGAAAAGCCATACTCATCATAGAAGTGTAGAAACAAAATATGGAGGATTGACAAAAGCTTGCTTCACCAACCACAATGCATAAGGATAGGGCATATCCGATGTATTTCCTTTGTACCTGTAGGCAGTATGTATTATTAATTCCACCTTTCATTTAGGGAGTTCCAATAATTAACATACATATTAAAATCCAGCGGCAATATACAGACTTCTTGCTACCAATAACGTTAGCGGAGAATTTCACCGTGATCAAGAGATGCTCTGCTTCACGAGCGGATCCGATCGACAAAAACTTTCCACAGCTGGCAAAGTTCAAGTGTCTAATTTTATTATTTATATTTAATTTACAGGCGGCGGCGCCGTAGCCGAGTGGTTAGACCGCTCGTCTCCCACCTAGGCGGCTTGGGCTCGATCCCAAGCGACCGCACGTGGAATTTGTGCTGGAAAAAGCGGCGCAGGAGCGGGTTTTCTCCGGTTTCCTCCGCCATTGCATTCCACCGGTGCTCCATCTTCATTCCATATATCATCAGTATCATCGCCTACAGCGCCATAATAGTAAAAGCGGGCGTTAAATACAACAACAAAAAGATGCTATTCTCAGAAAATTCAAGATATGCATTTATTTGGGATGTAAATATTTTTAATATATGGGCTTTTAGTCAAAAATCATTAGAAACATTTTTGATAAAAATCAACTTTTCGAAAAAAATTCACGTAAAGGGTAGTTTGTGGTGGGGGGGATTTTCTTGAAAATCTTCGTGTCGCATCCTTGGAAGATACCAAATCTAAATACAAGTTTGGTGTTTAACGCTCTTTTGTTTTTTATATGTACTGTCCACAAGCAAGCAGACACACACTCACACGGGCCTTTTTCTAAAATTAAAATTTTTGGGACTCAGGGGGTCCCAAAACATGTATTTTCGGTGACATCTCGGTATCGAATTTTTGGGTGCATTACAATTCCTTCTCTATACACTATGTACATAATACATGTAGAGAAAATAAAAATTCCTACAGTTACTTTTTCTCGTAAAGGAAAAGGTGTCGACTCTTCAGTGAGTGCACACCAGTCAATAAATAGATTAGAGACCATCGCGGCTTGTCATGTGAGAAATGCCATCAAGATGACCGCTAGCGTATGCTACCTGCCGGGCAACATCCTTTATTGGCGCCGCCACAGAGAAATCTTTTCGTTTCCTGGTTCCTTGCCCTTATACTGAAGTGCTACGAAATCATCTCTCAATAGTTACAAAATCATAGGGTTACTGTTTACGAAGATGTGTCTGGTCTTGCCTGTAATAGGAACATACATATAGAAATCATCGCCTATAAACTATTAAGTAAACAAGGTATCTGCCATATATATTTACTTTCTCAACAAGTACTATGTACACCCGTCGCCACAAAAAAAAAAAAAAAAAAAAAAAAAAAATGAAATTCCCAGATTCCATGTGCTGATCGAAGAGCTTCGGGTATCTTCGTAAAAGCTGTGTTCACAACGTACACACAAAAAAAAAAAAAAAAAAAAAAAAAAAAAAAAAAAAAAAAAAAAAAAAAAAAAAAACTGTACAGTGGCCGGTGACTGACAGCGCAATGGTGAACTTCTGTATTGAAAACATATTTCTGAACAATGTAATGGTGGCCGAGAGGTTAAGAAGGCATTGCTTCCACTCATAAGTTCCTAGATTCAAATTTTGTGCTGCTTGTAACTTTTTATGACTGATATGTACAACGTAATTTGCATTAATATAACTTTGGCATTTGAAGTTATGTGCTTATCAATGCACGCAAAAACATAATTCTACTAACATTCATATTAAATAACTAAAAAAAAATGTGTAAGTAAACTTATCTTCTAAAACTGAAATACAAAACATAAACACAATTAATATCGGGTGTATGAAAACTCAGCCAGTATAACTGCTCTCAAACTTCGGGGCATAGACAAAATAAATGCCTGCCAACGAGAAGCTACAGGAGCACAGGCTTCTTGAATTTGTGCCCAGAAGCCATATTTTGTCCATTTACAGGTAATTGAGGCGCAGCTATCTTTTTACCTCAGCCCACAATTCTCAATAGAGAACACATTCTCATAGGGGGATTCAAAATATTATCGAGTATTACATGTATTGCACACCATTCATTATATCGTCAAGCTACCACAGCACAGCTAGACTGTCCCTTGATATCCAACTCCAACACGATACGGATACGCGACCATAATGGAATTGTGAATCCACGTATTTTGCAGCGTATCGGGTCCCCTTTGAACGATAAACAATCACCTTTCCCTTACGTGTGGAAGAAAATGCCACCTAAAATGCTTTTGGACTCAGGGGCCCTCAAGACATGTACTTCCGGTGAAATCTCGGTATTGAATTTTTGGGTGCATTACAATTCCTTCTCTATACACTATGCATATATTACACGTAGAGAAAGTAAAAAAAAACATTTTTAGAAAAATGTCTGTGTGAGTCTGTGTGTCTATGAACACGATAACTCAAAATCGAAAAGTCAGTAAAATACTAAACATGATATTTATGTTTAGTATCTTCCAAGGATGCGACACGAAGATTCTGAGAAAAATCCCTCCACCTCAAACTATCCTTTACATGGAAACAGTTTCGAAAATTTTGATTTTCTCAAAAATGGCTCTAAAAATTTTGATTAAAATACCATATATTAAAGATATTTAGATGGCAAATAAAGTGTATATATTGGATTTTCTGGGAATACCTCTGAAGATATGTTTATTCTGGGTGAATTAACTGCTAAACCGTAAGAGATAGACAAAAACTTACCACACAAAAAATGTAGAGCTCGTAAAGCATAGAATTTCTGTTATATACATTTCTTTGTGGTTGACCGTTTTTATATATTTTTTACTTTCTCTATGCGTATAGAGAAGGTATTGCATTGTACCCAAAAAATTGATACCGAGATTTCACCGGAAATACATGTT
Source organism: Hymenopus coronatus (assembly GCA_030762935.1). Classification (NCBI taxonomy): domain Eukaryota; kingdom Metazoa; phylum Arthropoda; class Insecta; order Mantodea; family Hymenopodidae; genus Hymenopus; species Hymenopus coronatus. The sequence goes on from CM060894.1 coordinate 11,646,347, forward strand.
TTGAGACCACTTGAATAAAAAAAAAACATTTTTAGCAAAATTTCCGTGCGTGTGTGTGTGTGTGTGTGTGTCTGTGGGCAGCATAGCTCAAAAACGAAAAGACCGTTAACAACCAAACTTAGTATTTAAGTTCAGTATCTTCCAAGGATGCGACACGAAGATTTTCAAGAAAATCCCCACACCCCCAACTACCATTCACATGGAAAAATTTTCGAAAATTTTGATTTTCTAAAAAAATGGCTCTAACGATTTTGATTAAAATATCATATATTAAAGATATATACTTGACAAGTAATATGTATATCTTGAATTTTCTGGGAATAGCCTCTGAAGACTACTTTATTCTGGATGAATTTTACGGAATTTTGTGTAACTGGTAAACCGTAAGAGATAGACAAAAGTTTACCACACAAAAAATGTAGAGCACATTAAAACACACAATTATGTTATATACATTTTTTTCGCGGAGTTGATCGTTTTTTAGATATTCCTTGTTTTTTTTTTCAGCCCTAAAAAACTGATAGTATTCTCATACAGGAATTTGTCAACTCCTGTCCATACAAACAAAGGAACTTCAGTCACGTAGCAACCGTCTTTTGCTATCACTTTAACCTATGTTACTCCCTTATTTCGCTTCTACTTACAGGGAAGCAAGTAATACGGCTTATTTCTGCTAATTTTTTCTCACTTAGCATGATGTAAATAGAAGCATAAACTTTTTAAGAAAAATTTGTTGCAGAGATATAGAGAAAGTTATGTGAATGGATTACATCAGATTTTTTGTTATTGGTTTCAGTTTTAAAATACTTAAAACTTTTCACATACGGGAATTGGTCAATTCCTGGCAATGCAAAAACGGATTTCATCCACATGGCAACCGGCTTATAAAAGATTTGACTATCGCCGAGTGTATTCCCTTATTTCCCTCCTACTTACAAGGAGGCAAGTAATAATACATTTCTGCTAATGTTTATCTCGATTAGCATGAAGTAATAGGAGAATAAGCTTTTTAATAGTAATCTGCTACCAAGATGTAGAGAAAGTCATGTGAGTGGAACACATCAGATTTTTAAAAGCTTTTTTCTTTCATTTTTTCCATTTTTCTTCTGACGTTTTCCTATTTGTTTGCTGTTTTCTTTTTACTTTCATACTCGTACTATGTATATAGTGTATAGAGAAGGTATTGTATTGCACCCCATGTGAAAATACATGTTTTGGGACCCCCTGAATACAAAAAACAACACATTTTTAGAAAAACGTCCGTGTGTCTATGGGCAGCATAGCTCAAAAACGAGAAATTCGTTAAATACCAAACTTGATATCAATTTCGTGACTTCCAAGAATGCAACACGATGATTTTCAAGAAGATCTCCTCATCCCACTATCCTTTACATGGAAAATATTTCGAAACTTTTCGTTTTTCCAAAAATGGTTGTAACAATTTTGCTTAAAATCTCTTATATTTAAAATATTTACATGACAAATAAAATGCATATCTTGAATTTTCTCGGAATACCCTCTGAATACTACTTTATTTTGAATTTTGCATAACTGCTAAACCGTAAGAGATAGAAACTTACTATACCAAAAATATAGATGTCGCTAAAACACATATTTTATGTCAAATACATTTTTTTTTTTTTTTTTTTTTTTTTTTTTTTTTTTTTTTTTTTTTTTTTTTTTTTGTAGAGTTGACCGTTTTCAAGACATTTCTTGTTATTGGTTTCAGTTTTAAAATACTTAAAATTTTTCACATACGGGAACTTTTCAACTCCTTACCACATAAAGAATCGGATTTCAATCCCTTAGCAACCATATTTTAAAACATTTGACTGTCGGATTAGCCTAGAGCATTCCTTTATTTTCCTTCTGCTTACAAGAAAATAAGTAATAAGACCGTTTCTGGTAATGTTTATCTCGAGTAGCATAAAGTCGATAGAAGAATAAGCTTATTAACAATAATTTGTTACAAAGATGTAGAGAAAGCAATTTGAATAGAACACATCAGATGTTTTACTTACAAATAATCATACACTATATACATTTACAAACACACAAACACCTATGCCCAAGGCGCCGGTCCCCATGGCCGCGCTCGCTAAAGCGTCTCACTTTGGTGCTTCGTGGGCAGGGGATCGTGGGTTCGAGTCCCGCCTTGGGCATGGGTGTTATATGTTTGTGCAATGTGTATATGTTTGTAAAAGAAACAGTTAAACCAGTAATCAGTAAAACCTACGGGGGAAAATGTAAATAGGGATACAGTGCCGGAGTCCTGATCAGACTCCGTTACTATTTTGTTAAAAAAAAAAAAAAAGAAAAAAAGAAAAAAAAAAAAGGCGGGACTCGAAACCACGATCCGCTGCGCCTCTAAGAACCAATATGGATCCCACAGTACGTTTTGAATGCATAGAACAGCCCAATGAAGCAGACAGAAAGGTAAAATCTATTATTTGCCAGTCGTGACATGCTACAAAGACAAATATAAACTAGAGGGCGTTTCAGTTCAAGGCTTATTGATTGATGCCCGTGGTACAATTCCTCCACATGACGTTAAATTGTGGTGCTTCATAAAACTTGAAAGAAAATGTAATTAAGCAATACGAGGTTCCATAGACATCCTTCGAAACCATCCTTACGGCTAACAAAACGTCAAAGGGGATAATTAACTTAGTTTTATAATGAAAAATATGGGCTAAACTGCCTCCGAGGTCGAGTGGTCAGCGAACTGACTTCTCACCCGGAGGTCCCGGATTCGATTCCCGGCTGGGGCGTGGAATTATTCTTTAACCAGAATTATTCCCTATTCCCCACAGAGTCTGGAAGTATGTATGTAAGAGTGAATGTGCCTATGTTTAACCTAACGTTCTAAACCTACAGTAATACGAGTTGTGTCACAAGTCAAAGCCCCCGTTATGACCATTTGACGTTAAAGGGGGCTATACAAAGGAAACAATTAAAAAAACTTTATTTACAAAGTTAAAGCACCTTAGAATGTGTTTTAATGTAATCGTCATTGTTATCAAGGTATTTATTGCTACATGGTAACGATCTTTCAACGCAGATGTTAAACCCTTTCACCGCTAACGATCTGAGCCAAGATGTCACTGCCACTTTGAGGTCTTGGGAAATCTTTTCCATCCAAACAGTCATGTACGGTGTCCAAAGTGAAACAGTGGCTTTTATGAATTCTTTTATCAACATTTGTTTTCAACTCCTCCATAACGGTTGATGAATGTCCACTCCAGTCTTTATCGTACACACTGGTTCTTCCTTGATTACTTACATTTCCTCACTGAAGACTCGATCATTGCATTGTCACCATACACTAGCATTATTTCCTATAAAATTCGATTGGCCGAACATTTTGTCTATTCAAAAAAAAAAAAAAAAACCCACAAAACAAAACAAAAAAAAACCACAAAAATAAACAAAACAAAAAAAGCAAAAACGACTAAGTTCTTTAGCGGTAGAAAAGTATATCAGCATTGAAAAACCGGTACCACGTGACAATAAATGTCTTGACAGAATGGAGATTGCGTTGAGAAATAGAGCAAGGTACTGTAACTTTGTAAATAAAGCTTTATGTTGATATATTTTCGTTATCATTTAGCAATGCCATATCGTCTGTCACTTTCTGGATGGCCTTCGTATAAACTTTGAGAACGATGTGATGATCCAGTATTTGTAGTTCTTTTTTCTTCTCTATTTTCTAAAGTTATGTTCATGAGGAAAATTTCACGATGTTTTTGGGATAGGTATTATACCCTGTCTCAGACGTTCGGTGATTCTTCACGTGACAAGTCACACGGTTGACCCCACCTCTGTCCCCTCCTCTCCCTTTGCTCTGCCCGAGGTGGTGGTGTGATAGTCAAATCTTTTAAAAGCTGGTCCTATGTGAAACAATTGAAGCTCGGTTCGTTTTGCATGGTCTACGCTGTAGTAAAACAAGCCAGAGGAAATGAAACATCACTTCCCGTTTGAGAAAAGTTAAAGTAGTTTAAAATTGAAGCCAATAAGAGGGAATTACTGAAACGATCGACTCTATATGAAAGCCGTACATGACAAATTATGTGTTTTAACGAGATCTATATTTTTTGTGTAGTAAATTTTTATCCATATCTTACGATTTACCAATTATGCAAAATTCATCCAGAATAAAGATGTCTTCAGGGGCTATTCCCAGAAAATTCAAGATATACATTTTATTTGTCATGTGAATATCTTTAACATACCATATTTCAGTCAGAATCGCTAGTTATTTTTGAGAAAATCAAAATTATTAAAACATTTCCACATAATACTGCGGAACACATGGAAGGAGATAGAGTTCCGTCTTGATATTCTTTGGGCCACCAACGGCACACATGGAGTGATTTGTCTAATATACAATCCAATTTCAGCTATTCTAATTCTGTTAGTTAAGAATATATTAAGGTGTCTTTATGGTAACGATTCAACGGGACACACCGTACAATACTGGTCTTACAATCCCATACTGTTTCCCAGCAATTTCGAGGTACATGAAAAGCACTTGGAAGAATGATCAAGTATTGACCAATCCGAAGCATTAATAACGGATATTTCGGAAATGTGTTACGTGATACACACACACACACACACACACACACACACACACACACACACACACACACACACACACAAAGGTATTTAGAAAAAACTGTGTGTTTTAAAGAAGTCTACATTTTGTGCACAGTACAGTTCATCTAGCGCTTAACAAGTTACCCGTTTTACTACATTTCCTTGTGAATGAAGAGAATTTCACAGCAAATTCCCAGAAAATTCAAGGTATACATTTTATTTATTTTGTAAGAATATTTAATATACGACATTTTAATCAAAATGCTTAGAGCCATTTTTGAGAAAATCGAAAATTTCAAAAACAGTTTGGGGTGTGGGATTTTGTTGAAAACTTTTGTGTCGCTTTGGAAGATAATGGACTTGAATACTAACATTTCGTTTCGATTTACACCACACACAAACTTTTTTGGACTAAGTGGTCCTCAAAATATCCATTTCCGGTTAAATATCTAACGAATTTTTGGGTGGAGTGCGATACTTTCTCTACTTACTATACATAGTAGGGAAAGTAAAAAAAAAAAAAAAAATCTGATGTACTACACTCACATGACTTTCTCTACATCTCTGTAACAAATTATTGTTAAAAAGCTTAATCTTCCATCTACTTCATGTTAATCGAGACAAACATTAGCAGAAATGGTCTTATTACTTGCTTCCCTATAGGTAAGCAGAAGGGAAATAAGGGAGTACACTAGACTAAACCGACAGTCAAGTGTTTTAAAATGTGGTTGCTATGGGATTGAAATCCGTTTCTATGTGTGGTCGTGTTGGCAAGTTCCTGTATGAGAAACTTCTAAGTAGGTATATTAAAACTGAAACCAATAACAAAGAATATCTCGGAAACGATCAATTCTACGAAAAAAATGCAAATGACATAAATTGTGTGTTTTAATGAGATCTACCTATATTTTGGGTGTAGACATTTTTGTTCTACCATTTACCGTTATGCAACATTAAAAAAAAATCATCCAGAATAAAGAGGTCTTCTAGGGCTATTCCCTCGGAAGGGAAGGGAAATAAAGCTGTTGATTTAAGGCACGTAAAAGAACCTCAAGCCTGATAGAGAGGCCTCTGAGCAAAATTAAGCGGTATTTCACGTCCAGTATAGAATGGGACGCTGAGAGCCATAGCAGTTAAAGAGCATCCATAAATAACACGCCATTTACATTTACATTTCTAGGGCTATTCCCAGTAAATTCAAGATATACATGTTATTTGTCATGTAAATAGATTAAATATAAGAGATTTTAATCAAAATCATTAGAGCCATATTTGAGAAAATCAAAATGTTGGAAATGTTTTCCATGTAAACGGTAGTTGGAGTGGGGGGGATTTTCACATTATTAGAAGATACTGAACTTAAATATCAAGTTTGGTGTTTAACGGACTTCGTTATTTTAGCTATGCTACCCCCCCCCCCCACACACACACATGTATATCCGATGAAATCTCGGTATCGAATTTTTGGGTGCATAATAGATACATGGTACGTGCAGAGAAAGTAAAAAAGCGCCTGCGCAACTTCGTGTAGTGGGCTAATTTGTGGTAGCAGGTGCTATGCAATATTGATGTGTATTTCTGGAAATGTAGTAAGTCACGCTGATATTGATTTCAGATTATGTAATTCCACTTACAAAGTGTTCTTTCAGTAACTGCTTAACCAGGTACAGTAAGCAGATTTGGAGGCTATTCTCGCAATACGTTTTAGGGTCCATTCACATACAAGCGTTGATTATAGCGCTATCTCCTTAACATCAACACCCGAAACTCCAGCAAACCTCAAGCATCCATCATCCTGTGGTTAATCCCTTACCAGGGTAGGTAGTAGGTACACAGTAACAAGACCTAGGCTCACCAGGTCTCTGAGGGGCGGACGACACGAACATAAAAATCTGATGTGTTCCATTCACATGACTTTCTCTACATCTCTTGTTAAAAAACTTATGCTTTTATTTACTTCATGCTAATCGAGAAAAATTAGCAGAAATATTCTTATTACGTGCTTCCTTGTAAGTAGAAGAGAATTAGGGGAGTACCATAGGTTAAAGTGATAGTCAAAAGCTGCTTGCTATATGACTGAAATTCCTTTGGTTGTATGGACAGGAGTTGACAAATTCTTATATGAGAAAAGTATAACTTTTTCAAAGATGAAACTAAAAACAAGGAATATCTAAAAAACGATCAGCTCCACGAAAAAACTGTATATAAATTGTGTGATTTAAGGTTCTATACGTTTTTTGTGTTGTAAGTTTTTGTCTATCTCCGTAAAATTGATCCAGAAAAAAGTAGTCTTCAGAGGCTATTCCCAAAAAATTCAAGATATGCATTTTATTTGTCAGGCAAGTCTTTTTAATATACGATATTTTAATATACGATATCTTAATCAAAATCGTTAGAGCCATTTTTAAGAAAAACAAAATTTTTGAAAAAAAAAGTTCCATGTAAAGTAAGTAAGTACTCACAACTGAAACCAAAAACAAGGAATATCTCGGAAACGGTAACCACCATAACAAAAATGTAAAGGACATATATTGTGTGTTTTGATCAAATCAACATTTCCTGTGTAGTAAGTTTTTGTATATCTCTTACCGTTTGGCAGTTAAGCAACATTTAGCAAAATTCATCCAGAATAAAGAGCTCTTCAGAGACTATTCCCAGAAAATTCAAGATATACATTTTATTTGGTATGTAAATATCTTTAATATACGGGATTGCAATCAAAACCGTTAGAATCATGTTTCAGAAAATCAAAATTTTCGAAAATTCTTCCATGTAAAGGGTAGTTGGGGGTGGGGGGATGTTCTTGAAAATCTTCGTGTCGCATCCTTGGAAGATACCAAACCTAAATACCAAGTTTAGTATTTAACGGTCTTTTCGTTTTTGAGCTATGCTGTCCACAGACACATACACAGACACACATACACACGGACATTTTTCCGAAAGTGCTTTTTTTTGGATTCAGGGAGTCCTAAAACATGTATTTCCGGTGAAATCTCGGTATCGAATTTTTGGGTGGAATACACTACTTCCTCTATACACTATGTACATAGTACGTAAAGAGAAAGTAAAAAATCTTATGTGTTCCATTCACATGACTTTCTCTACTTATGTGTAGCAAATTATTGTCAATAAACTTATTCTTCTATTTACTTCATGCTAATCGAGAAAAAATTAGCAGAAATAGTCTTATTACTTGCTTCCTGGCAAGTAGAAGTGAAATATGGGAGTATCATAGGTTAAAATGAACTCAAAAGCTGGTTAGTAGGTGATTGAAGTTCCTTTGTTTGTATGGACAGGAGTTGACAAATACCTGTATGAGAAAAGTACAAGTTTTTCAAAGCTGAAACCAAAAACAAGGAATATCTCAAAAACGATCAACGCCTCGAAAAAAATCTGTATGACGTAAATTGTGTGCTTTAATGTGCTCTACATTTTTTGTGTGATAAGTTTTTGTCCATTTCTTACGGTTTAGCAGTTATGCAAAATTCCTCCAGAATAAAGTAATCTTCAGAGGTTATTCCCAGAAAATTCAAGATATATATATTATTTGTCAGGTAAATATCTGTAATATACAACATTTTAATCAAAATCGTTAGAGCCATTTTTGAGAAAATCAAAATTTTTGAAAAAAGTTCCATGAAAAGGGTAGTTGGGGGTGGGAGAATTTTCTTGAAAATCTTTGTGTCGCATCCTTGGAAGATACTAAACTTAAATACCAAGTTTGGTATTTAACGGTCTTTTCGTTTTTGAGCTATGCTGTCCACAGACACACACGCACACACACACACACTCACGGACCTTTTTCCAAAAATGCTTTTTTTGGATTCAGGGGGACCCAAAACATGTATTTCCGGTGAAATCTCGGTATCTAATTTTTGGGTGGAATACAGTACCTTCTCTATACACTATGTACATAGTACATGTAGAGAAAGTAAAAACACTATCGCACTGCATTTCTATGAGGAAAATTCACAAGAGGAAATTGGACCTTGGTAGGTATTTAAGTTTAGTGTCTTCCAGGAATAGGACACGAACATTTGAGAAAAAACCCCCACCCCAAACTACCCTTTACGTGCAAAAAAATCGAAAATGTTTATTTTCTCAAAAATGGCTCTGACGACTTTGATTTAAATGCGTATATTAAAGTAGGTATTCATAAGGCAAATACAATGTATATCTGGAATTTTCTGGGAATGGCCTATAGAGACCTCTTTATTCCGAATGAATTTTGCTGAATTTTGCGTAACTGGTAAACCGTAAGAGATAGATGAAAGCTTACTACACAAAAATGTAGATCACGTTAAAACACACACTTTTTTACTTTCTCTAGTCCCATATGTATAATGTACATAGGGATAGAGAAGGTATTGTAATGCACCCAAAAATTTGATACCGAGATTTCACCGGAAATACATGTTTTGGGTCCCCCTGAATCCAAAAAAAGCATTTTTGGAAAAAGGTCCGTGAGTGTGTGTGTGTGTGTGTGTGTCTGTGTCTGTCTGTGGACAGCTTAGTCCCAAAACAAAAAGACCGTTAAATACCAAACTTGGTATTTAGGTTTAGTATCTTTCAAGGATGCGACACGAAGATTTTCAAAAAAAATTCCCCCACCACAAACTATCATTTACATGGAAAAAATTTCGAAAATGTTGATTTTCTTAAAAATGGCTCTAACGATTTTGATTAAAATCCCGTATATTAAAACTATTTATGTCCGAAACAAAATGTATATCTCGAATTTTTTGGGAATAGGCTCTGAACACTGCTTTATTCTGGATAAAACTTGCTGAATTTTGCTTAACTGTTAAACCGTAAGAGATAGAAAAAAACGTACTATACAAAAAATGTACCTCATGACAAAACACACAATCTTTGTCCTTTACGTTTTTGTTGTGGAGGTAGCCGTTTTCGAGATATTCCTTGTTATTGTTTTCAATTGTGAAGTACTTAAACTTTTCTCACACAGGAAGTGTCGGTTTTTCTTTTGTTCTACTCCTGGCCAAGCAAAGAAGTGATTTGCAATGACAATCGCATAACGATAGGTTTTAAAACATTTGACAATCACTTTAGCATAGTGCATTCCCTTATTCCCTTCTACTTATAAGAAACTAAGTAATAACATTCTGCTAACATTTATCTGGATTAGCATTGTGTACAAAGAAGAAGAATCTTTTGTAGGAGTTTTGTAGAGCAGCTAGAGAAAGTCATGTGAGTGTAACACATCAGATGTTTTCCATTGAATTGAACATTTCTGAAATATTCCTTATTATTAGTTTCAGATTTAAAATACTTTTTTAAAAACTTGTAAATTCCTGGCCATGCACAACCACATAGCAACCGGCTTTTAAAAGATTTGATTATCGTTTTAGCCTAATGTATTCCCTTATTTACCTTCTACTTACAACAAAGCAAGTAAATAAGACACTTTCTGCTAACGTTTAATTATCATAAAGTAGATAGAAGAATAAGCTTTTAACAATAATTTGTTACAGAGATGTAGAGAAAGTCACGTGATTGTAATAATCAGATTTTTAGAAAAAGGTCTGTATGTTTTTTTAAATAGTGTTTAACGCTCCCTTTTCTACTTGTGGCACTGCAGGCGAGGTTTGTGTGTGTGTGTCCATCAGTCTGCGAACATGATAACTCGAAAAGAAAAGTGGGTTAAATACCAAGCTTTATATTTACATGGTGGCGCAAAAATCCCTGAACAGTTGGTTGAAAGAAAACTTTGCCCAGTGTCCAGTGACTTTTGCGCATGCTGTATATACATTTTTTTTTTTTTTTCATGGACTTGACCATTTCCGAGATATTCTTTGTTCCAGTTATGAAATACTTAAAACTTTTCTCATGCGAGAATTTGTCAACTCCTAGCCATGCAAGGAAACGAATATCAACCATATGGCGACCAGCTTTTAAAAAAATTGACTATCCTTTTAGCCTAGTGTATTCCCTTATTTCCCAACATGAAGAGGTAGAATAATAAGCTGTTTAAGAATAGTTTGCTACGGAAGCACAGAGAAAGTCATGAATGGAACATTTCAGATTTTTTCTGTGCTCACTTCTTCAGCGACTATTTATGTGGCCATGTGTGTTTAAATAAAATTTGAAACAGTTGAATGAAGATGGCATGGCAATTCTATGGCTGAGAAACAATTGCTTTGCTTAGTTACATGCTCGTTAATAGTTATCTATGGTTACTTGTTTCAATAAGCATTGAATAATTATAAAAACATGGCGCATTTAGAAGATTTTACATGCAGTTACAATTCAACAGAAATAGATGATATAGCGGAATTTGCTATAAGAGATTTTGTTACCTAAAATGTCTAAAGGAAGGTATTTATAATAGATAGTGCACAAAGTTACAACTTGCTGTTTTTACACTTGTGTTACAAAACTTCGTACAGAACTTAAGGGTCGAGAATCTTATTTCACTCTCTGCGGTAGTCAAAGTTTTTGTCACCACAATCTTCAAAAGCTTTTAAGTTTCTTGAAACACGAGATCATATTGTTTTCAACAAGGAACTCAAAAAAGAGTAGGCACCCGATACAATCTAATCTAAATTACGTATTGTTGTTTTTTAAGACTGTTTTATGACTTCGAGATTTTCCCGGTAAACCAAAGGAAATATCAAATTTGTATTATTTTGAGATGACATACCCCAATGGCGACTTACATGTTGTAAGTATTCTTAGTACCGGTTCTTATAGCTCAAACCCGAAGGAGGGTGATGGATATTTTCGGGCGCACAAATCCTTAGCATGGCTTCCTTCAGAAAGGCATTTATATGCATTTGAAAGAATCTGGAATAGCTTAATGTTGCTAATGTTGACATGAGACGCACTAGCCATGAGATACATGGGATACATTGACATTAGAAGTTAATTTGCCTTCACAGAGGTAAAATATGTACACAGTAAAATTAGTACCTTTTCTTAGAGACACAGAAATGAAATGAGATAGAGTTTTATTTATGGACAGTCTTTAACTGCTGTAGTTATCAGCATCCCATTCTATATTGGGTGTGAAAGACTAATTAATTTTGCTCAGAGGCCTCTTGAGATTCTTTAATGGCCTGCAAAACCACAACACGAGACCAACAGCTTTACTTTCCTTCTGAATGGAGCCATGTTAGGAATTTTTATGCCTGAAATAATACATTGTCCTCCACTGGGTTTGAACCTGTAACCTAGGGTATATGAAGGTAGCATGGTAACCATTACACCACGGAGGGGAACAGAGAGGATCACTGAAGCTCTGCATTAAAAACATGTGTTTGTTGAGGGTATGTGGAAAATATTCATATTCATATTCATTTATTTCATCCTTCAGATCATGTATACATGATATGGACTCGTCAATAAGTTACATAGGAATATAACAATAAGTTAAAAGGACACATACACACACCCACATACACATATGCATATAGCATTTAGGGTCACCACACATATCCACACTGCCTTAATTAGTAAGACTTATTTACATATTCCATAACTGAATAAAATGCATTCTCTAATAGGTACAATTTGATTTTTTCCTTAAACAGATTTACATTTTCAATATTTTTTTATATTAAGGGGTAGCCTATTATACAGTTTTATTCCATTATGATTTACACTGTTTTTGGCTAGATTCGTTCTGCAATATTGCACATGTAGATTTCCTTTCTGCCTTGTACTATGATAATGAATCTCTTGGTTATCTGGTAACTGATGCCTTATTCGTCTGATATGATGGATAACTCCTAATATATACATACTTGGTGCAGTCATAATCCTTAACCTTTTGAACAGTTCCCTGCACGGAGATCTACTTGATTCGCCAGTCATTATTCTTATGGCCCGCTTTTGCAACCGAAATACTTTTTCAGATTCTGTTGATGCCCCCCAGAACATTATTCCATACCTTATATGACTATGGATGTATGCAAAATAAGCACTTCTAAAAACTTGCACACTCGTCACTCTTTTCAATGTACTCAATATGTAGCATCCCACACTTAGTTTCTTGGTTAGCATATTTATATGTGTCCCCCATTTAAGATCTTCTGTAATAATTATCCCCAGAAATTTAGTTTGATCTTCATATTTTATGGTTTCATTGTCTATTTTTATTTGCGGTTTTGCCATATTTCTATGATGACTCGAATGAAAACTCATAGCAACAGTTTTTTGTGTGTTTAATAGCAGTCTATTTACCTCAAACCAGTATATCAATTTCCTTATATCCCCATTTACTTTTTTCTGAAGATCTCTGTCATTGTTTGCTTTTAGCAGCAGGTTTGTATCATCAGCAAATAACACCACTTCAGACTCCTGGACACATAATGGGAGATCATTTACATAAATCAAGAAAAGAAGAGGCCCCAATATAGATCCCTGTGGTACCCCCTGTCCTACCTTCCTCTGCGTAGATTGACATCTTTCTATACTGAGATGTTCTTTATTCAGGTTGCTAATTTCTACTACTTGAGATCAATTCGTTAGATAAGATTTAAACCATGCATTTGCTATTCCTCTAATACCATACACCTCTAACTTTCTCAGTAGTATATCATGATCAATCACATCATATGCCTTCGTTAGATCAAGGAACAAACCTATTGATTTCCCTTTCTTTTCAATAGCAGCAATAATTTTTTCAACTAGGGCGCAAACTGCCGATTCAGTAGATTTTTCTCGCCTAAAACCATGTTATGTATCTGTGAGAATTTTATTTTTCTCTAAAAAATTACTAATTCTATTGAACATTAGCTTCTCCAAAATCTTGGAGAATGCTGATAGCATAGAAATTTGTCTGTAATTTTGTAACACATCTTGGGGTCCCTTTTTATGGAGGGGCCTAACTTTAGCTGTTTTTAATTTATCTGGGAAAACTCCTGTCTCAAAGGAGCTATTATAGATATTCAGTAATGGTTTTGCTATTGTGTCTGCGCTGCGTACATTGTTGTTGCCCGCATGTATAACTATGTTGTCCGGGTCATCTCTGTTTTCCCGTAGTTTCTTTTCAATATGCTGTAGCCTGACTCCTGGGAAACAATACACTATGATGTCTTCGTCCACATATTCACTAGTATGACGTACTAATGAGTCCCCTATAATTATGGCTGATCTTTTCTCGAACATGTGTTCACCCGCATTTTTAGTTTTGCTTGGCGTGCTTTCCTGCTGGCTTCCATCTTCAGAATGCACCGTTTCTTCTGTGTCGGCTTGGTTTTGTGCTGCTGGGTTCGTTTCCAGCACCTGAAAACTATTGGACAGCAGAACTTCATCTTTCCGTGCACTCGCTAAATTGTTTCCCCGGGACCGACGCTTTGCATTCACGTTTACCCACTGAGCTGTTTCACTTCTGCTAGGCCATTTCTGTTCATCTCCCTCCTTGCACCTCGTTGTTTTCTCATTTTCATTCCTTATTCTTTTATTTTCACTTCTTAGTTCATTTATTTCTTTATTTGCCGCCACGAGGTGTTTCCTGAGGATCTCGATCACTAACCGAAGTGATGCTACACTCTCATGCGCGTCACCCGATCTCCAGTCACAACACATATTCACAGATCTCTCATTTTTCCGACCCGCTCCACTCAAATTTACATTTTCACTATTCCATCCACCTTTGATTTGACCACAACTCATTTTATTTTCTCCATTTAACGCAAACTCTCCCTTATTTGCCCCCAAACTCCTGGACACTTCTGTTTCACATCTCTCAACCGCCGCCATCTAGTAGTAGAGAAGTCTACATGGTCAGACAGATCATTACAATATGATTGCAATTTGTCATATCCTGAATGCAAAACATGCATTCATGCTTACATTGTAATTGCCCTGATACGGCCATAAAATATAATATTCGCAAGCATATACACTTTAGTCAAAAAGTAAACATGAGATCTCCAGAACACAATGATACAGATCATAATGAAAATAATTCAGTTATAGAAAAAGTTCCGAAGAACATATAAGGCAATATCATTTGTAAGGGAAAAAGATTTAATAACTGACATCTGTATACACAACTATATCAGAAGTAAGGAGAACTATTATAGAATTGGAACCAGTAAGACAGCTATAGAAAGAGATGTATATATATAAAGGGAACTATACTGTTTAATAAATTGCATGTAATATAAAACTTTTAAATGGAAAAACCTTTAAGGGAACTTAAAATTACCTAAGTAAAAAATTTATGTATTCCATGAATCAATTGTAACCACTTGTAAAAAAGAAAATTGTAAACAAATTGTACATAAAACTTGACAATGCTTGAAATTTGTAAAAATAAATCAATGAGCAATAAAGATTCTTCTTCTTCTTCTTCTTCTTTTCTTCTTGCTGTTATTATTTATTATTATTTATTATTATTATTATTATTATTATTATTAAAACATTCTGGATGAAGGTCAGTCTACTGAATTCAGACTTTTAAATCAAGAGTAAGAAGCCTATAAACAATAGAGCAAGCATGCAAGAAATAAATTTGAGCATTAATGATGGTTTTATTCAACCAAGGTGCAAACATATATACTTCCATTCATCTTACCACTGAGAAGATCACATATTGCTTTACATCTAATAATCTCCTTATAAACACAGATGAAACTGTAGCAATGGATATAGATACAAACAAAAACAAAATTATCTTTCCCCTCAAATAAAACTCCTTAATCACACACTTAAAAAAGTTGAATTTGTCAAATTCCTTGGCATCTGGGTAAAAAGTAATCTGAAATGGGATACTCACATTAATGTAATACACAAAAGCCTTAGTTCACTGTACTGTATAGTAAGAGTATTGACCAGCAGCACAAGAAAAGATAGTCAGGGCAGCATACTTTGTGCATATGCATTCACTATTGAGATGCGAATAGCATCTTGGGGTGAGTCCCCAGCAAGCAAGACAACTTTCATGTTACAGAAAAAAATAATTAGAACCATGGAAGGTGCTAACCCAAAATTATAATGCAAACCTCTATTTAAAAAATCTGATGTGCTTCATTCACATGACTTTCTCTACATCTTTGTAACAAATTATTGTTAGTAAGTTCATTCTTCTGTGCTTCATACTAATCTAGATAAACCCTAACAAACAGTCTAATACTTAATTCCTTATAGGTAGAAGGGAAATAAGGGAATACACTAGGCTAAAGCTACAGTCACATGTTTTAAAATGTAGTTGCTATGGTATTGAAATCTATTTTCTTTGTGTGACCAGGAGTTGACAAGTTCCTGTATGAAAAAAGTGTTTTAAAACTGAAACCAATAACAAGGAATATCTTGGGGAAAAAATCTAATATGTTCCATTCATATGACTTTCTCTACATCGCTATAATAAATTATTGTTAAAAAGCATATTTTTCTAACTACTTTATGATAATTGAGATAAGCATTAGCAGAAATTGTTTTCATTACTTGATTCCTTTTAAGTAGAAGGAAAATAAGGGAATGCACTAGGTTAAAACAATAGTCAAATCTTTTAAAAGCTGGTTGCCATGTGGATGAAATCTGTTTCTATGCAGAGCCGGGAGTTTACAAATTTTTGTGTGAAAAAAAAAAAAATTAAGTATTTTAAATCTGATACAAATAACAAGGAATATCTCAGAAATGGTTAATTCAATGAAAGAAACATATATGATATAAATTGTGTGTTTTAGCATAATCTGCATTTCTTGTGTAGTAAGTTTTTGCCTATCCCTTATGATTTACCAGTTATGCAAAATACAACAAAATTCATTCAGAATAAAGCGGTCTTTGGAGGCTATTCCCAGAAAATTCATTAAAATCATTACAGCCATTTTTGAGAAAATCAAAATCTTCAAAATTTTTTCAGTATAAAGGGTAGTTTGTGTGGGGGGGATTTTTCTCAAAATCTGTGTCACATCCCTGGAAGATAATAAAATATCAAGTTTATTATTTTACCGACTTTTCGTTTTTGAGTTATCATGTTCACAGACATAGGTACACGCATGCTCACACGCACGCACAGACTTTTTTTCTGAAAATACTGTTTTTGGATACAGGGGAACCTAAAACGTCTATTTTTGGTGAATTCTCAGTATCAAATTTCTGGGTGGAATACAATATCTTCTCTATACACTATGTGCATAGTACATGCAGAGAAAGTAAAAATTAGGCTCACTCCCGCCTCCCTGCATTCATATTTATGAAACAATTATGCTTGTACATAACATTAATCCTAATGATACACCATTTAACACTGTACACAAACACTCGGACAAATAAACATCTGCTTGTAACAAAACCTCACCATCATAAAAGTATTCTGCACATGGGTATTAAATTGAGTAAGAACTTCCCAAGTTACACTAAGGCAATAAAACAAGTAAACAATTTCAAATTGTGTCTTAAGGCACAGCTAACTAACAACTGCTTTTTTTTTTTTACATAGATGACTAAGTAAAGGTGAACCATGAAGTATTGACCGCAAAATTGTATATGGCAATATAATAGCCATTAGCTTAGAGTAGGGTTTGTAAAAGCTTGTTAAAATTAAATATGTATAAACCAATGTATCTATTAACATATCTTGTGAATGTTTTGTTTATATTTAGACATGGCCAAGATTAAAAGTACTAAGGCTTTCACAGCTGGCATTCATACCATAAAATGTAGATTCCGGGCTTGTGGGCCATGGTCCAACAGATGAAAGCTGATCAAAGTTTCCTCCATAACTTTGTTGGGCATTTTCAAGGGAACGTTGACTTCTCACCGGTGTGACCAGAATGGTGAAATGTTGGGTTAGCTTTAATTTGTTGGACTATGGCCTAAAAGCCCAGACCCTACGATTTATTGTATGCATGTTATTCAAATAAATTTCAATGGATCAATAAACAAAAACTGCCACCGCCATATATTCTAGATTATTTTTGCAGAAACTAAATTGGAGGAATGAGTACTGTCCAAGACCATTTTAGAGGTAGGTACCTAATATTCTAGCATAAAAGATAAGTGTATATCTTCATTGTGTTATATTAGTTAATTCATTTATATATTGTTAATTGAGATAGAGATTTAGTTGTGTAGAATGACTGTATATAATTTAGTTTCTTATAGGTTGTGTTTTATTGCACTTTCTCTAATGTTTGCTACTGCGGTGAGTTTAGACATTTATGTCAGGGAGAGTTTGCACTGCCCAAAGTTGTCCTTAAAGGCTGAAACTTTTAATTCATATTTTGGAGATTAATTTACTTTTGTATTTTCAGAAATATGAATATACAATAAAAACAAGGCTACTATCTCAGCTCTAATGTGGAATCTAGTATAGGAATTGTTGTTGCTAAAGCCCAGTATCTCAATGCTGTCAAGAGCACCAGATAATGGGTTTAAAGAAATCATTGACAAATTATGTAAAAGAGGTAAAAAATGTTGGTACATTATTAACCTAACTGGTTAAAATA
Source organism: Hymenopus coronatus (assembly GCA_030762935.1). Lineage (NCBI taxonomy): Eukaryota > Metazoa > Arthropoda > Insecta > Mantodea > Hymenopodidae > Hymenopus > Hymenopus coronatus. The sequence continues at coordinate 11,664,364 of CM060894.1, forward strand.
CCAGAACATATTTGAGGAGTTAGCTCCAATACAGGCACATACCAGCATATGCCCTTTTTATGGAGAATCATTTAAACAATCGACCATAGGGTTGAATACTTTGTGAAAAATCTTAGGGATATTTTGATTCTTACGTGTGGTAGCACTGTACATATGAACAAATGACAATTATTGCAATCATCATTATGTTCATATTACTTTCTTGTGTGCATTTCAGAATGCCACAAGAATAAATAACATTGCTAGTGATTGATGTCAGGACATTATAAAGTGCTAGTAATGAGTAATACTATTTTGAATACTTTAATACTTTAAAGAAGATGTGGATGGAACAACTACTGCGCTGCCCAACCTTGAGTCAACATGATAATATGACATCAAAATACTGGAATGCAAGAGAGCGAATGGCTTCACTGCCAACTGCTCAACATTAGATACCAACCAACCACTTTGCATACACTTAAGAAGGTTGCAAAACTGGAAAGAAACCTGTGTGTAAAAGTGACTGGAAACAAGAAGTAAAGAAGAGAAACAAACACAGGTTATGGTACAAGTTTAGTTCTGGTAAATTGATTCCAACAAAAACATTTTTGTACATCAGAAACTGCTGTTTGAGACAGTGTTGGCAAAATATTAATGAAGAATAACAATGTGATTGGTATTGTAGATTGTATGGAAATTCAAATAAAGAAGTGCAAGATTCCATTCTCTCTAACTGCATAATGCATCAATCTCTGAAGACACTGTCAACGAGTACTCAGAAAAAGCTACAGAACCTTTGGTAATATAGGAAAAGAGATGGTGTTTCTGAAAAGCAGGTATGTCAGAAGTTTGTACTAAGTCTTTTTCAAGTCAGTATGAAGAGGATTAGAGTATTGCAAAACAAGATTCTTCACAATGATAGTTTTGAAGAAAGGAGAAGACATGAACAGGCCAAGAAAATTAGACCCCATGATATGGGATCAGATTCTGCTGCACTTGAAGTCAATTCCCCACAAAAGAAGCCTCTATTGTCAAGGAAAACCAGAATGTTTGTATTTTGATGATCCTAATCTCAATGTAAAGAAGTTATATGAACTGTTTTGTACCTATTGGAAGGATAACAGTGGAACAACACTTACAATGAAATATAAGATATATTTCAAGTTTTTCTGTCAGAGGTGTAACTTTAGCTTTTGCCATCCAAAAACTGATGTTTGTAACTATTGTGTGGAATGTGAAACAAAACAAAAACAAAATACAAATGATAGCTGCAAGGTGGAGTACACAGTCCATAAAACAAAGCTTAAAGCTTACAGTGTTCTTAAGAAGAAAATATTAGATGAATCGAAAACAAATCCAAAGTGTGTTGTGTTGCAATTTGATTATACACAAAACCTCCTTTACCTAAATGTAATGTGCCAGTTCTACAAGAGGTTGTTGTAGTCATATATGTTCAATGTACATGCACATAACAATAACTCTTCATTCTTGTACTGCTTCATGGAAAATCAAGCAAAGAAAGATGCAAATTCAGTTGCCTCATTCTTTTACAACACTCTTGAAACAAAGCTAAAAGAATTTACAGGTGTGAGAGAAACCATTCTACTTTCAGATTCAGCTGGCGGATAAAACAAAAATAAGACTATGATAGAGTTTTGCCTATGGGTGTCCAAGATGTACAATGCTAACATCCTTCAGTTTTCCTGTTCGTGGACATTCCTTTTCATAATGTGACCGGAACTTTGGGCTAGTCAAATCCTATATCAAGAAACAGTCTACAATCACAATAGCTAAACCTTACCTAGAAGCCATGGTCCTGGCAAGAAATAATCCACCATTCACAGTTATTTTTTGCCAAAAGTTTGCTGAAGAACTGGCATGGTGTCTTGGAGCCTATGTTTGTGAAACAACCTATGAGCAGAACCAACTGTTTCAGAATACAATCGTAGTTGCTGGCATCAACCATGTATGAACCATCACTTCAACCTTTTAATTTCTAGAAACGAATATCCAAATATGTTGCACACCATTCAACTTGACAGTGCCTTAATACCAGAAGTGAAGAGAGTAAAATTATCTGATGTAAAGTATTTGTACAAGTTTATGGGTCAAGAGAGTATTGACTGGATGGACACAATACTAGAGGAAAATGCACTCAATTCCCTAGAAGATGTCACTGTTGAAGAAATGAGTGATGAAGGTTGCGTTTGAGCAATATGGACATACCCATGTGAATAAGCAATGTAATGATGTTATATACCTACAGTGTTGTTCAGTTATATATTGAACAGAGTATATCTTGTTTGGTTTGGTCATTCTGTACAAAAAGGGCATATACTCTGCATATGAATAAGTGCAACTTTTGATTTCAAACTTACATATGTACACATATTGTAACACATTATTAGGTTAGAGGACATATGTTTTCTTTGTTGGGTTAATAATGGATTTCTTTTGTGACAAACCATGCACTAATGTAGTTAATAAGTCTTTGATACTTATTTCCCAAAACCATCCATTTTATGTGCCCTAACTCTTCATGTGTCAATATCTTCAGCTCCATTCAGTGGATTCATGCCTCTTCCATTTTGCCATTTAGCATATGAAGTAGCATCTAAATACAATATAATGAGCATATGTGTAGGATCAGACTAGCTCATTGGCTACATGAAAGACTGAGCACATGAACTCCAGAAGCTGCAAGTCTACCTAGAATGTCATCTTTTAATAACTGCACAACTGTTGATAAGTTTATGGACAAATTAGAAAGCATTAAGAGAAGATGCTCTGCCGAGTTGAGGCAGACATTAGTTTGTTCCATGCTCTAATTCCAAAAATAATTGAAAACAGGATTTCATCAAGTTACTTCATGAGAAAGGAGAGAATTTATTTTTAATGACACCCAGCTAACATGGGAAATGCACATATTTCAACTTTGTAAAAAAGCTTGCTAGAATCTCTTAAAGGAGTTGAAGAAATGCATAAGTCAAGATATGTTGATCAAATCTTACTATGCTTTTTATCATCTGCATAAGCTATATGGGGTTAGACTTTGGGGTTATTGGGCTACCTTAAAAAATGTATTTATGTGGCAAAAAAAAAAACAAAAACAACTCTCAGACTAATGCTGGGATTAGGACAACAGGGTACATGTAAGCCTAGTTTTATAGACCTTAGCATTATGACAGTACCCTCAACACACACACACACACACACTAAGTCGCCCTCCATGGTGCAATGGTTACCATGCTAACTTCATATACCCAAGGTCGTGGGTTCAAACCCGGCAGAAGACGATGGATTTTTTCGGGTGTAAAAATCCTTAGCATGGCTTCCTTCGGAAGGGAAGTAAAGCCGTTGGTCCCATGTCGTAGATTTACGGCACGTAAAAGAACCTCAAGCCTGATAGAGAGGCCTCTGAGCAAAATTAAGCAGTCTTTCACACCCAATTTAGAATGGGACGCTGAGAACCACAGTAGTTAAAGAGAATCCATAAATAACATGCCATTTTCTTTACAACACACTAATATGTTCAAGAAAATTAAAATTTATTTATAAATCATTCCTCAGTACACAGTTACAATACTAGATGCAACATGATTTAGATATGCCCCACAGCCAACTGAGCGAGACCATAAATAGTCACTGCTATCAACATTTAAAATTATTTAACATGCTTCCTTCAGAGGTAAAAGAATCCACAAACCAGATTTGTTAAAAAACTAAAAAACTGGTTTAAATAAAAGGCATTTTACTCTGTACAAGAATACTTAGAATACAATATTCAAACTAGTGAATTTATGTGAATTTCATGTAAAATATAGTAGTAGTAATTGGATTATTATTGTTATTAATAATATTATTAAAGTTCTGTGCCCTATGTCTTAGACCATAAATAAGCAAATATGTATGTATTACTTGAAAACCTAATTAGTAAATAATTTATAAATAATTGTTAACCTACTATGATTACATACTAATGTTAAATCTGTGTAAAACTTAAATTGATTCAGCTTCTTAGATTATTTTTTATATATAAAATTGTAAACATTCTGTACCTGTAAATACATTTGTAAATACTTGTTTAAAACTGACTGACAAAACCTATTGCTTATTGTAAGCTTAATGGTGAATAAAGACTATAATTATAATATTATTGGAGCAAATTTAAAGGCTCTGCCTTTGAATCGAGTATTTCCTGGACTACCTTTTGATGAGAAAAGAATGATTAGAGGTGTGACATCTAACACATCTCTTGGACTAGTTCACAAGCATGGATGGATGACAGTTTAGTTGAAGTTTAAATTTTGCATGCAACATATGTGCTACACAAAAGAATCTTCTGTGCTCTTAATATGGATGAACATGAATCACATCTATCTGTAGAAGGCCTGGAGTGCTATAAAAAGTTTAGGAGATATTTCTTACTTCCTTCACATATGCTCAATAGGCTGCAGCCACTGGATAGATCAGTCTTTGGTCCTTTCAAGAATTGTATGTCTCAAATAATGAATTCTTGGTTAATGGATTATCCAGGAAAGACCTTCACTATTTGTGAACTTTCCTGAACTTTATACAAAGGCTTGGGTAAGAAAAATTGAGTTTTATTTATGTATGTTATTTAACTCCTAGGGTAGTTAAATTATAAGGTAACTCCTCTCACAGCCTCTCTCTACTGCATGAGTGAACCCAGATTCACTGGCAGAGATGCACTAAAATCCTCACCTTATAGTAAATGCTGGAAATGCATTGAACCAAATGTTGAATGTGTCTTCAAACAGGCAGCATATCTTGTAAAAATGTTCTTACTCACTTGCCTAAGCTTAGCAACAGGAATCCTTGTGATTTCTTGCATGATGTTATCACTAAAGTTCCTGTAGTGTACATGGTTAGAACAATATACTTCTTGTTTCAAAGAACCCTATAAATAAAACAACTAGTTAGTCCGTAGGAACAAAGGAGCCGCAAATCAATACTTATCCTTCTGTCATGAACCACCTCTCTAACTTCATGTATCATTTTAATCCTTGTACATTACAAAACCATTGATAAACCATGAAGAAATCACAAGCTGCAAAGCTTAGGTAAATGAACAAAATCATTTTTACAAGATATGCCGCCTATTTGAGACCAGAAAGTCAACATTTCCAGCATTTGCTATAAGGTAAGGATTTTAGTACGTCTCCACCAGCACAACTTTCCTGGCTATTCTTGGTTCCCCCGCCCAATGTTGACAGGCTGCAAGAGAGGTTGCCTTATAATTTAACAACCCTATATATTGGGTGTAGAAGATCATTTAATTTTACTAAGAGGCCATTATCAGCCTGAGGTTGTTTTGTGTGCTGTAAATCTATGACATGGGAACCACTGGCTTTGTTTCCCTTCCAAAGGAAGCCAAGCTAAGAAGTTTTACACCCAAAAAAATTCATCACTCTCTGCCAGACTTCAACCTGTGACCTTGGGAACCAGAAGCTGGTATGTTACCCCTTGACCACAGAGAGCAACCTTTGGATTAAGATAGCAACCCCAATTAAAATAAAATCTGGGTATAAATGCACTGGTATTGAGCCTTTTGAAGAATCATATTGTGACTATGCAGCCAAATGCACATGCTTTACCTTGCCACTCTGAATGGTGCATGTGCACAAGCAGCTTGCTTTCTATAGCTCCTCTGCATTGTCACAGGTGTATGTAAATTTAACATGTGCATGAGCAGGAGCATTGTTATACCTGCAATAATGAACCACACCTCTCAAAATTTCTTGCAATGTAATTGGAAGGTACAAAGCAGAGCAACCATGACAGAAGTCAGTTGCAACAGGTAGCTATAAGAATGCAGAGAGGAAACATTCAACTGTATACAAGTGTCAAAGTGACGAGAAATAAAATCATTCTGCAGTAATGGAACTTGTCTTCATTAGCTATTGAAATACAGAGATTTTGTTACAATATCTTGAGATGAGTCCTTCTTCCCAAAATTATGTTCTAACAAACCATTGTCCAACACTTCAATCTCATAGTTGTGATAACTAGTGCATATACTGATTCAAATGCATTCTTGAAACAATAGACTCCACCACCATTAGCCAATCTCAACTACCAAAGAATCAGTTATCACTCACAATTAAATGACAGACCTACTCAATTCACTCCTCTGGAGGGAACTTGGTTGTACCCTAACACTATTTCAAAATCTAAAAGAATGTGTGGCCAAGTGAAGAGGAAAATGCATGTTTGCTATGTATATTCCCAAGAAGCAAGAAACTAAAGCTAGACAAGTGAAGCCCAGAAACCAAACAGATTATATGCAAGAAAAACTCAACATTGATTCAAGTGAGGATGAAGACAACGTGCCGTGCAGAGTAGAATCAGATGCCTGAATTGAATCTGTGATGAAACAGACAGAAAAAAATCTGATGTGTTACACTCAAATGACTTTCTCTAGCTGTTCTACAAACTTCTTACATAAGATTATTGTTCTTTCTATACCATGCTAATCAAGATAATCATTAGCATATTATTCTTATCGCTTAGTTCCTCATGAATAGGAGGGAAATAAGGGGATACACAGCCTAAAGCTTTAAAAGCTGTTGTTTTGCGATTGTCATTGCAAATTGCTTTTTTGCTTGGCCAGAGTTGAACAAAAGAAAAACAGAGACTTCCTGTCTGAGAAAAATATAAGTATTTTATAATTGAAACCAATAACAAAGAATATTTCGGAAACGGTTACCTCCACAACCAAAATGTGAAGGACATAAATTATGTGTTTTGATGAGATCTTCATTTTTTGTGCAGTAAGTTTTTGCCTATCTCTTATGGTTTAGCAGTTAAGCAAAATTCAGAAAAATTCACCCAGAATATGGGTGTAATTTTATTCAATAAGTTATCAGTAGCACTAAAACATTTAGTCAACCCCCAGAAAACACAATTCAAACATAAGCTAAAAGAATAAAATAAAATAATTATTATCATCATCATCGTGATTATCATCATCATTTAAAGATTTGAAGCTTTCTCGATGTTGGTTATTACAGATGACTTCATGGGATAGCAACCAAGTTAAATTAGAATCAGAGAAATCCAAGCTCAGTTGCTATCCTGTGAAGTAATTTGTAATTATTATTATTATTATTATTATTATTATTATTATTATTGTTATTATTATTGTTATTGCTGTTATCAATATTTATTATTGTTATTAATTATTGTTATTATTGTTGTTATTGTTATTATTATCATTATTGTGGTTATTAATATTGCTATTGTTATTAATTATTATTGTTTATTAATTATTATTATTATTATTATTATTATTATTATTATTATTATATTCATTGGTTTCAGTTTTAAAATACTTTAACATTTCTCGTACAGGAAGTCAGGTAAATGGAACACATCAGATTTTGACACACCTATCCTATTCACCTATATCCCTATTTCTGTTTCTAGAAGTGCCATCAAAGAGATTTAGACATACTACTTTCTCTACAAGTTGAAGTGGAGGAAGTATTGCAATCCACTAAAAATTTTATAACCAGGCTTTACCAAAAGTAGGTACATATTTTGAGACTCCCCCTCCCTAAAACTCAAAAATGAATACCAAACAATCACTTGACATTGTTCAGTATTTTCGAAGGATGCAACACAAAGTTTTTTTTAACAGAATTCCCCCATTTATATGGAACATTTTCTGAAATGTTTGAATTTCTTAAAAACAGCTCAAACGATTTTGATTAAAATACTATATATTAAAGATATTTACATGTCACTAAAATGTTTATCTTGAACTTTTTGAGAATAGTCTGTGAAATTCTCTTAATTTGGAAGGAATTTTGTGTAATCTTGTTCAAGTGGTAAGTGTTAAGAAATAGATGAAAACGTACTGCAAAAAATGTAGATAAGTAATAAATTTTATAATCACATACAATTGTTTATCACTTGTATTAATAAAGGAGAGGAGGGGTATGGGCCAGTGTTTATTTAAAGTTGAAAAGAAATGGAAATGGTCAGTGAAGAGAGACGACGAAAATGTATACAAATAATAGTTTACTAAATATTGTATATGGGAAAGAAAAGAATATATAGACAAACTAAATAAAGAACAAAGAGGGGGAATAGATTGGATGAGAGCTTGGAGACTGAAAGGGAGGAGAAAAAGTTTTCCACAAAAACAGTGCCCAATATGTGGGAGAAAAGATGATAGAAAGCTCATAATATTTGACTATTAAGAGATAGAACAATGGAGAAAAGAATGTATAAATAAGAAATGGGCTTAAAATGTATAAAAAGATTGCATTAATTAAAATTTTTAGTAAAGACTATATGAAAGCTGAAGAGTTTTTAAGTTAAAAGGAAATACAATTGGTCATTAAAAAGAGAAGTGAACAAAGTATAATTAATGCATAGCTAGTAGAAGTTGTATAATAAATATGGTAAGTTAACAGTCTGGGCTGAACACTTAACCATAATCCTTGTATTTTGTATTTGCAAGAAGCTTAGTACAAATAACTAAATATTGTGTGTGGAGTGGATGTCTACTGAATGAGTGTCGAGGGCCAATTTCAGTAGGCAATCTTATGTATTGTAAATTTCTTAGCACTAAATAAATCATCACATCATACCACTTATGTCCTACTTAGAATAGTGATGTGAGAAATAAAATGTTAACCATGAAGTTTCTTTGAATTCCTGCAAATTTTCCTTTTATCTGATTGAATTTTCTATAATTTTGTGTACAAGGAAAATTTACCATGGCTTGTATATAAGTTATGTAAACTAATGTGTAACAATATGGGGAGCTACTTCTATAGAGATTATAAACAAAATTTTTATTCTTCAAAAGAAAGCAATTTATACTATGCTAAAGTTAAATATTAGACAAAGTGTAAAACCAGAATTTATAAAAATTAAATTGCTTAAGTTTCCAAGCTTAACAATTCTCCGAACTGTACTGCATGCAAAGACAAAGTATAATAAAATAAATTATGAAAATTATGAATATAACACTAGACATAGGAATGACTACAGTATAATATACCATAGACCAGAAATATTTGAACAGAGTCCAAAGTATAAAGGAGTTGTATAATAAACTTCCTAATGAAATAAAGTCAATTAAAAAAGTGAGTAAATTCAAAAAATAACTATGTAAATATTTAGTAAATAAGGCATTCTATTCAATTGAAGAATTTGTTAACTGACCTAGTTGTTATAAAATTTATGTTAACATACATTTTTCATAGTGTTAGCCATTTCTGAAGTATTCCATTTATCATGTTTAGGCCTTTCCTAAATGATATGTAACCGATTTTGATTGAAAGTGTGATTTTTGGATTTTCCCCATTTTCTTTTCTTTCCATCATGAGGACCTGTTACCATGAATAAGCATTTAATGCTTTTTCTGGATGTTGAAACCTTCATGTTTTAATCTGGAGCAATTTATAGATAGAAGTGTGTATTAAGTAGTGTACTGAAAACATTATACTTGCTCTACTATGCATAGTAAGTAGGGAAAGTATTGTATTCCACTAAAAGTTTGGTGTTGACATTTCACTGGAAATATATAATTTGAGATCTCCTGAATCCAAAATTGTAGCTTTATATATATAATTTATTTATTAACGTGCTAACTACATACTTAGTTAGGACTGATCTTAACCCTGGTTAGTTGGCAGGCCATAATATTTCACTGTACAAAGTTTTATAGTATTACATAGCTATCCTTTATCATCTAAGATCTGATCAATTGATTATTTCCATTTCCTCTTTACATTCCACAGAAACTCTCCTAACTTGGTATTTAAGCTTGGTATCTTCCAAGGATGTGACGTGATTTTCAAGAAAATCCCCCCACCCCAAACTACCCTTTGCATGGAAAAATTTTAAAAAAGATTAGCTTTCTCAAAAATGACTAATGATTTTGATTAAAATACTACATATTAAAGCCATTTCTATTGCAAATAAAGTGTATATCTTGAATTTTCTGGGAATCCTTTTTATTCTAGATGGAAAAAATGAAATGGCGTGTTATTTATGGATGCTCTTTAACTACTGTGGTTCTCAGCGTCCCATTCAAAATTGGGCGTGAAAGACCGCTTAATTTTGCTCAGAGGCCTCCCTATCAGGCTTGAGATTCTTTTACATGCCGTAAATCTACAACACGGGACCCACGGCTTAACTTCCCTTCCGAAGGAAGCCATGCTGAGGATTTTTACACCCGAAAAAATCCATCGTCCTCCGCCGGGTTTGAACCCGCGACCTTGGGTATATGAAGTTAGCATGGTAACCATTACACCACGGAGGGCGACATTATTCTAGATGAATTTTGTATAACTTGTAAAACGTAAAAGAGAGATAAAAACTTGCTACACAAAAAATGTAGATCTCATTAAAACATGCAATTTATGTCATATACATTTTTTTTCATGGAATTAACCGTTTTCAAGATATTCCTTGTTATTAGTTTCAATTTTAAAATACTTAAAACATTTCTCATGCTGGAACTTGTCAACTTCTGGCCATGCAAAGAAACAGATTTCAATCCAATAGCAACCACATTCTAAAACATTTGACTATTAGTTTAGCCTAGTGTATTCCCTTATTTCCCTTCTACTTACAAGGAACAAGTAGTAAAACAATTTCTGCTAATATTTATCTCAATTAGCATGAAGAGATAGAAGAACAAGCTTACTAACAATAATTTGTTACAAATATGTAGAGAAAGCCATGTGAATGGAACACATCAGATTTTTTCTAAGTTCAATTTCTTGTTTCATTTCTAATCATTTCTTATTTATTAGACTTCCTCTCCAATCCTTTCTCACCTTATATTATAGTAAAATGTGACATTCATCTTCCTTGTCCCCACAGATGGGGCTCATTCCTGGGATAACCTCCCCTCTCATTTCCCTTAGTTTCCAAACACCCAATCTAAACCAGGCTAATCCTTCTCTTTCATGTTCTTTACAAATTAAAATATATTTCTCCTTCTCTGGGTCATCTTTCAGTTCCTTGTAAGATGGTAGTGAGCTTTGTGCCCTAATCTCGGCAAATAAGATCTACCTAGTTATATCTTCCATTCTCGATTTCACTTCCCTCCAAAAGACTCTTTGACCCAATATCTCCTAACCTATTTTTAATTACCTGTTGCCTGATTTTCTTCACCCATTCATTAGATAGACATGGTTGTCTCCTTAGCATTGTAGTAAGTGCAGCTGTTTGCCAAGCAGGAGACCTGGGTTCAATTCCCAGTATACCGGAGTAGGGAATTTTCTCCTGCTGGGAGACCTGGTTCGTGGTGCACTCAGCCTCAAGAGGTACCTGTGGGGCCAATTGAGGAGCTACTTGATTGAGAAGTAGCGGCTCCAGATCGAGAAGACCGCATCAACCAGCCTGGAGGGACTCGAAGTGCTGACCACGTGTCACCCTCCAGCACTGCACCCCATTCATGACTCCTTTAGACTGAGAGGAGGGATACAGCAGCAGGCAGTAGGCCAAGGTCACTTGTGGACTGTCATGCCATGGAGTTACGTTAGTCATTAAATATTAGATATATGTTACTTATACTTTCCCTTGATATATTAGGCAAATTTTCATTAATCCTGTATCAGGTAACTCTTGGACTCAAAATAAATATTTCAGAATTTTCCTCATTATTAACTTTCTCACACTTAGCTTTCCTAACTCTAATAAAGATGCTGCATATGCAGTAATAATGGGAACTCCCCAAAATTAATTTACAGTAACTTCTTAATGCTACATCCATATTACACCAAACCTTATCATTCCCCAAATTTCCCCTCCGTAACTTCGAGATTTAAGCAAGGTGGAATAAAACCCTTCAAACCACTTAATATTCATAGTGGCATCATATATAATCATTTATTTATTGCATTCATAGCCATTCTCCCCTTAACGATTGAATTTCTTTTCTTTTTCTCCGAGCCTCCATTGCTACTCAGCTTGATACCCAGAAATGAGAATTGTTGTCAACTTGAATTGCTTTGGCCTCCATGAACCACTTTTTGTCTTTACATGGTTTATTTCTCTTCTTGAACACTATACTTATATTTTATCCTGATTCATCTTTAGACCCCATTTTTTGCAATAACTGTCAATTTCACCTTGAGCTAACTTTAAGCCAATCACTGATATTGAACATAACCCCAGATCATCAGCATAAACTAACCCCAGGATATCTATATTTTTTATTGCAGGCAAAAGAATAATACAAGCATGCTGCAAAAGATCCAAAATATCATCAATAAGCAGATTAAAAGGTATTAGGCTTAATTTATAGCCCTCTCTCTTGTCTCACAGCCATAATTACTTCCCCCAAGCCACCTTGCCACAAAATCTGTTCTTATAGTATAACTCCTGCAGAATGCTGACCATGTTGGCACTTAAACCCTTCTGTATTTTGTACATCTACCCTATCATAAGGTTTTTCTAGGTCAATAAATTTAGCATACTATCTGTCCCTTTCTTTCCTAGATATTTATCTATCATTATCTCTGTCCACCCTATCAAAAGCTTTTTCTAGGTCAATAAATATAGAATACTATCTACCCCTTTTCTCTCCTAGATATTTATCTATCATCTCTATCCACCCTATCATCATCTTTTTCTAGGTCAATAAATGTAGCATACTATCTACCATTTTTCTTTCCTAGATATTTATCTATCATTATCTCTACCCACCCTATAATAAGCTTTTTCTAGGTCAATAAATATAGAATACTATCTACCCCTTTGCTTTCCTAGATATTTATCCATCATTATCTCTATCCATCCTATCATAAACATTTTCTTTGTCAACAAATATAGCATACTGTCTACCTGTTTTCTTTCCTATATATTTATCTATCATTATCTCTATCCACCCTATCATAAACGTTTTCTAGGTCAATAAATATAGCATACTTCTACCCCTTTTCTTTCCTAGATATTTATCTATTATCTCCATCCACCTATTATGCTTTTTCTAGGTCAATGAATATAGCATACTATCTACCCTGTTTCTTTCCCAGATATTTATCTATCATTATTTTTTAATTAAGAATGTATTGTCCACTGTTCTTTTTCCTTTTCTAAAGCTTGCTTGGTATTGAGATATCTTTTTATTTTCTTCAGCCCAATCTGGAAACACCCCAATAAAAATTTTCCCAAAACCAAAAAGATTTTACGATTGGTTTATCCTAGTGCATTTCCTTATAGATAAAGTGAATGAACACATATTTTTTTACTGTCGTAGAGCATTCAATCGCTCCTGAAAATTATATGTTTTTAAAATACATTAGAAGAGGAATAAGGGTTGAAGACTCCATGGATTTTGCTAACTGATACAGGTGCAATAGTGGCCCTTTTGAAATATTTTAGATCAGCTTACTGAGACAGCCTCTCCCAGCCTTATGTGCTATTGATCCAACTGCTGGAAAGAGCCAACCACAGGAAGAGAGAGTGGCAGGGGTGGGGGGATGCACACAAAATGAGGTCAGCATTTGGGAGGGTGAAGGCAGTGATGAATCAACTCTCAAAACAGCTATTATTAAACTATAATCTACAACTATAGCTAACTGCAGCTGCTGTTCAAGGTATAGTGACCTCACATTTTAATTAGCTACCTCAAAAACTATTTACATTACATAAACATTGCTTTGTAAAACTTACTTGTAACATACACTCTGATAATCCAGCTCCATGCACAGATTTCTTTCTAATATAATGCAAGTACTAAGTATAACTATTAAACTGCATGCTTGACATACCATAGTTTCCATATTCACAATTACCTACTATCCAAAATAGGTGTAAGTAGCCAAAAAATCTGATGTGTTCTATTTTCAGGACTTTCTCTATCTGTTCTGCAAACAAACTATTTTTACAAAAGATTAATCTTTTATCTACAGCATGCTAATTGAGATAAAAATTACCTGAATTGATCTTATTGCTTGCTTCCTTATAAGTAGAAGCAAATAAGAGGATATACTAGGATAAAGCAACAGTCAAATCCTTTAAAAACAGTTACCTACTTTGTGATTGACCTTGAAATTTGTTTCTCTATCCATGGTCAGCAGATATGAAATTGATGAGGACTCCCCGTTTGAGAGAAATTTTAAAATTGAAACCAATAATGGAGAATATCTCAGAAATCGTTAACTATTCCAAAGTTTTTTTTGTGTGATAAAATGTGTTTTAGCAATATCTTCTTCTTTTGGGTAATAATGTTCTGTCTATCTCTAATGGTTTATCAGTTACACACAAGTAATCCAGAATGAAGAGGACTTGAGAAACTGTTCCCAAAAATTCAAGATATACATTTTATTTGTAATGTAATTATCTTTAATATACAGTCGTCCTCCATGGTATGGGGTAATATGCTAACCTCTGGTTCTCAAGGTCATGAGTTCAAATCCAGGGGAGGGCATAAAAATCCTTAGAGTGACTTCTTTTGGAAGGGAAATAAATTCATTGGTCCCATTAACAGTCAAACTGTTAACAGTTTTGCAAGTATTTATTTATTCGCAGATGACACTAGTGTTCTAGTAACAAGTAAAGATTTCAATGAATGTGTAGTTAAATTAAACTATGTTCTAAATTGTATGTCAAATTGGTTCAAAGCAAACAAACTCTCAGTAAACCTTGAAAAAACAAAAATAATTAAATTTATAACTACTCGCTCACCACAAACGCACATAGAAATAGGAATTAATGATACATTGTTAGAACAGCTAAATGAAGTCAAATTTCTTGGCCTTCAGGTAGATAAGCATTTGGACTGGAAGTCACATATTAGCTACATCACACCTAAACTTAGCTCAGCATGTTATGCTCTCTGTGAACTGGTTAAATTTCACTCAATCGATACACTTAAGTTGGTGTATTTTGCCTACTTTAACTCCATCATCGAGTATGGAATAATATTTTGGGGTAATTCAGTAGATAGTAAATGCATATTCCGAATACAGAAGAAAGCTATACGAATAATCTGTAATGCTTATAGCAGACAATCATGCAAAGAACTATTTAAAAAATTGGGCATCCTCACCTTACCTTGTATTTATATATTATCCATTTTAAAATTCTATGCAGTTAATCGACATACTTTTATAACAAACATGGAAATTCATAACATTAATACTAGACAAAAGGGATTGATTCATCATCCCAATGCCAATCTTCGTTGCTTTCAGAAAGGTGTATATTATGAAACAATCAAGATATTTAATGCTCTCCCCAGTAATCTCAAAGAAAATGTTGGGAATTTCAGGGCTTTTAAGGCCTCTCTTAAGGAGTACCTCTGCAATAAATCATTTTACTCTGTAGATGAATATTTAAGTGACAAATCTGTCAGACAATACCGTTAATAATCATTGTATTTATAAATATTACAATGTATTGCATTTTGTGTATATTAGTGTGTGTTTTATATTAAAATTAAACTGATTTATACTTTGACTTGCACGGATGTGTCAAATGAATTTTTTTAGTATTTAGCAATGACACAAGGTCTGTAAAGCCTGATGTTTTGATATTTTACACTCTAGTACATAATCGTAAATCTTTGCATTGGAAATTCTATAACATATTTGTAAATATGTAATGTAATTTGTTGACATTTATGAAGAGTACATAATACAATAATCATGTTTTAGTTTATATAATTACTACTAGTAACTATTATATCGATAATTTGAAAACTATCATCTGACATAACATTAGTTTTACATATAATGAAATTATATTTATTTATTTATACACTTTAACACTATATTTTGATACTCTTTGTTTTTAAGTGCATGCAAAAAAATATTCTGTTGTTTTTGTAATCTATGCTTTTAGCACTAGAGCTTTATACATTTTTTTTCATAGTATATAAACATATGTATACATGTATATGCCTTGACAAGTTCTATGTTCAGTGGCTTTCTGGCCTAAACGAACCTACAGAATGCTTTCTAATCTAATCTAATCTAATCCATGTCGTAGATTTACTGCACATAAAAAAAGAACGTCAAGCCTGGTAAAGAGACCTCTGAGCTGACTTTCACGTCCAATATGAATGGGATGCTAAGAACTACAGCAGTTAAATGAGCTCTTTAATAAAATTCAGTTTCAATTAACAGTATTTTAATAAAAATCATCAGATCCATTTTTGAAAAAATAAACATTTTTGAAAGCGTTTCATGTAAAGGCTAGTTTGGATTATGGAGATTTTCTTGAAAATCTTCCTGTTGCATACCTGGAAGATGCTGCACTTAAATATAAATATAACTAACTTTTCATTTTTGAGTTATTATATTCACAGACATACACACTCATCTTTTTCTGGAAATGTAAAACTTGTATTTCCATTTGAAATATTGGTAACAAATTTTTGGGTGGAGTGCAATATGTTCCCCAACTGTGTACTGTATACCAAGTAGAGAAAGTAAAAATATCATGTCATAAGTCATCTTATTCATTCCTTGAAGACATATAATAAAGGATTAATCAACATTTAAATGTTTATATGAGGGCAATCCAGAAAGACACAGACGATTTGATATAATTAAATAATAACGAAAGCTATCAACACAAAACTTTATTTAAAAAGTTACAGCACCTTACTCTATTTCTAAACATAATTGTCATTGCTATCAAGGTAATTATTATCACGTGGTACCAGTTTTTCAATGCAGATGTTATACTATTCCACGACTGAAGACATGAGCCAAGATGTCACTGTCACTTTGAGGTCTTCATTGGTTGGGAAATCTTTTCCATCCAAAAAGTCATGTGCAGTGTCCAAAGCGAAACACCAGTGTTTCTTAATTCTTTTATCAACATATGCTTTCAATTCCTTCCACACCAGTCTTTATCATACTCAATGGTTCTTCCTTGATTACTTGTAAATTATGCGGGGTTTCCTTACCAAAGATTCCTTCTTTGCATTATCACCATATACTTGCATTATTTGCCTATAAAATTTTATTGACCAAACATTTTGTGCATTCAAAAAACCAAATATGTTTGTTGGCGGTAGAAAAGTATATCATTGGCATTAAAAAACTGTACAACGTGACAGTAAATATCTTGACAGTTGGAGATTAATTGAGAAATACAATAAGGTACTGTAATTTTGTAAATAAAGTTTTGTGAGGTTTTTCAGAGTTTTCCTGGATCACTAGGCAAATGCTGGGAGGTATCTTCATTCCCTCAAACTTCCTGTCCCTTCATTTCATCCCAAACAGCCAACCAACCCTGTATTTGCTTTTAATTTATTTAACTTGTTCAACCAATAGCTTGCCTAAAATGACAAAGCTTAAAAAAAACACAGAAAAGAATAATTATATAATAAATTTGTTGGAGTAAGAACAGCACAAGATATACAAATAATTATTATAAACAATTGCAATTGAAAAAAAAAATTATGTGTTCCATTCACATGACTTTCTCTTCATCTCTGTAGCAAATTATTGTTAAAAAGCTTATTCTTCTATCTACAGCATGCTAAGTGAGAAAAACATTAGCAGAAATTGTCCTTATTACTTGGTTCCTTTTAAGTAAAAGGGAAAAACTGTAATTTGTTCCTTTCACATGATTTCCTCTAGCTGTTTGGCAAAAAAATATTTTATTCAAAATATTCTGTTATCTACATCATGCTAATCAAGATAAGCATAAACAGAATTAGCTTTTATTACTAGCAAAAAGAAGGGAAATAACAAAATGCACAGCCAAAAGCAACAGTCAAGTTCTTTAAAAGCCAGTTGCTATGTGAAACAACTTGCCAGAGATAAACAAATGAGAAACAAGAAGAAAGATGTCTTCCTGTTTGAGAAAAGTTTAAATGGCTAAAATTGAAACCAATAATCTGGAATATCTCAAAAACAGTTAACTCTACAAAAAAAAAAAAAAAAAAAAAAAAAAAGAAAAAAAAAAAAATGTATATGATATAAATTGTGTGTTTTAAAGAGATCTACATTTTTTGTGGAGTAAGTTTTTGTATATCTCTTATGGTTTGGCCATTATACAAAAGTTATCCAAAATGAAGAGGCTATTCCCAGAAAATATAAGATATGCATTTCATTTGTCATAAAAATATCTTAAACATAAGGTATTTTAATCAAAATCATTAGAGCCATTTTTGAGCAAATCAAAATGTTTGAAAAATGTTCCTTATAAAGGGTAGTTTGGTGAGGGGGGAATTTCTTGAAAATCTTTGTGTAGCATCCTTGGAAGATACCACACTTGGTGCTTGGAAAAGGATAAGAAATTCAGTTTGCAGTATCTCAGTTTACAGTTGAATGACAAATATAATGAAACTAATGAAAGAATATACCTTCTTTAAATAATTATTTAAGATAGGTGTTTTATGTGTATGAATTAGCAAATAGTTATGTTTTGCACTTAGCATCTTATATACTTTCTGGTTCTCATTTCAGTCACGACAATTGACCTATTATTATAACATCAAAAGACAGAAAATATAACTTGAAAGTGTAGTGAAGATTAAGTAAGAATTATTTATATATTTTTATAAGCATATGGTGGATATTTTAAGTACAATAAAAATTACATATTGAAGTTCTGCATCTTCCAAGATTATGAATGAAAAGATTTTAAAGAAAAATTCCCCGCCCCAATGTGTGGAACATTTTTTGAAAGTTTGATTTTCTTGAAAGTAACTAATGGCTTTGATTAAAATACCATATATTTAAGATATTTAGATGACAAATTAAATGCATTTCTTTAATTTTCTGTGAAAAGCCTCTCAAGCCTTCTTTTGCATAACTGGTAAACCGTGAACTTTAGACAAAACTCCATTACACAAACAACGGAGATCTTATTTAATGGAAATGGAGTTTTATTTATTGATGCTTTCTAACTACTGTGCATCTCAGCATCCCATTCTGTATTGGTGTGAGAGACATAATTTTGCTCAGAAGCCTCTTTATCAGTCTCGAGATTCTTTTACATGCCGTAAATCTATGATACAGGACCACAGCTTTATTTCTCTTCTCTAGGGAACCATACTAAGATTTCATTAAACCACACAATTTATGCCAGATATATATTTTTTGGAGTTAACCATTTCTCCAATATTCCTTGTTATTGGCTTATATTTTGCAATACTTACATATTTTTCAAATGGGAAGACAGTCTTTATTTTTTCATCCTGATCATGCAAAGAGAACTGAATTACAAGCCAAAATACAACAATTTGCTCTTAACAGACATGGTATCACTTTAGCTTAGTGCATTCTCTTATTTCCATTGCCAGAAGAAAGTAGTAATAAGACCATTTGAGTGCTTAGACCACTCGCCTCTCACCTAGATCGATCCCAAGCAACCACATGCGAGATTTGTGGTGGACAAAGCGGCATTGGGGCAGGTTTTCTCCAGGTTCTCCAGTTTCCCTCACCATCGCATTCCACCAGTGCTCCATCTTCATTCATGTATCATCAGTGAAACCACCTGCGGTGCCATAAGTAGTTAAAGCGGGCGTTAAACACTACCAAAAAAAAAAGACAATTTGTGCTAATATATATCTTGATTAGCACAAAGTATATAGAACAATGACCTTTTGTAAGAATATTTTGTTGCAGATAGGTAAAGAAAGTCAGGTGACTGTAGCACATCAGGCTTTTATTATTATGATCTTAACCTAGCTTTGGAATCATAACTTATGTCACTTTCTGCTTTTTTGATACATATTTCATCTGATAACAGTATTTGTAATGTGAAGGGCTATCGCAGCTTGGCTATGCTCTAAAGAGCAGCAAGTTACTTACTCACAGGGGTATGCCTAGTATGCAATGTACCTCAGTATTGAGGGAAAGCTATTCTCAGGGCTGAATGAAATGAGATCAACCCAAAACACTTATGCTATGATTTTCGCTCATGAAATGAAGTATAGGCTATGTGGTTCCTTTCCTGTCTGGCTCAGAAATGGAAATGGTGTGTTATTTATGGACGCCCTTTAACTGCTGTGGTTCTCAGCATCACATTCTAAATTGGGCGAGAAAGACCACTTTATTTTGCTCAGAGGCCTCTCTATCAGGCTTGAGGTTCTTTTACGTCCCGTAAATCTATGACATGGGACCAATGGCTTTACTTCCCTTCCGAAGGAAGCCATGCTTACACCCGAAAAAATCCATCATCCTCCGCCGGGTTTGAACCCGCGACCTTGGGTATATGAAGCTAGTAGCATGATAGCCATTAAACCACAGAGGACGATTGTCTGGCTCAGAGATTTGTTATTGAATACACATGAGTATTCCAACTCAGATGAGCAGAGCTGAAACAGTTTGGTGTAGAAGTTTCACTATATTCACACTTTTACATTCTCTAGCATGTATGTATATAGTACATGGTAGCTAGAGAAGATATTGTATTCCATCTAAAATTTGATGTCAAGATTTTACCAGAAATAAATTATTTTAGGTCCCCTGAGTCAGAAAAAAGCATTTTTTAGAAAAAGATCTATGTGTGTGCGTGTGTGTGTGTGTGAGTGTGTGTGTGTGTGTGTGTGTCAAAAATGAAAAGACTGTTAAATACCAAACTTGGTATTTATATTTAGTATCTTTCAAGGATGCGACATTAAGATTTTCAAGAAAATCCCCCTACCACAAACTACCCTTTACATGGAAAAACTTTTACAAATTTTGTTTTTCTCAAAAATGGCTAATGATTTTGTTAAAAATGCCATATATTGAAAATATTTACATCCTAAATAAAATTTATATTTTCAGTTTTCTGGAAGAGCCTCTGAAGACCTCTTTATTCTGGATGTGTATTGCAGAATTTTGCATAACAGTTAAACCATAAGACATAGACAAAAACTTAACACACAAAAAATGTAGGTCTCATTAAAACACATACTTTATGTCAACTGCAAATTTTTTTGTAGAGTTGAATGTTTTGATATGGTTGTAATTTTAAATTACCTAACTTTTCTCAAAGGGGACCATGCAAAGCAAAGCGAAGCGAACCTCAATTGTTTCATATAGCAACTAGCTTTTAAAAGATTTGACTATCGGTTTAGCCAAATGTATTCCTTATTCCCCTTCTGCTTACAAGGAAGCAAGTAATAAGACAATTTCTCCTAATTTTGATCCATTTGATGTAGATAAAAGAACAATCTTCTGTAAGAATAGTTTGTATATGGAACAGCTAGGGAAAGTTATGTGAATGAAACACATCAGATTATCAATTTTCTGTTGGAGCCCTTTCAGTACTTAATATCTTAGATACCATCCAGATGGATTGTTGCAATATTTTTGGCACCTGTTTTTCTGGAGAGTGGTTTGAAAGTTGCCTCTAGATGTTCTGCAAATATATCTCTTTTCTTTTCTCCTTTTCTGTTTCCCAGTCATTGTTAACCTTTTTGATGGATGGTGCTAATGCTACTGGTCTTTTAAGAAATTTAGTAGCTTTTCAAATTTAATAGTTAATATCTTTATCTGCAGTCAACTTTTGGGGATCATTTTTTTTTTTTTTCTTTTAACACTGTGAGATTGTTGCCAAGTTAGTTGGTTAACTATCTTTTAATATGAAAGAGATATAGTGATCATTTTTGCAAAAAGGGTCACGTGTGTATGTGCAATTAATAATTGTTTTACTAATGCTGTCAATTGCTAGGATCTTAGCAGTGCTAACACTGTGCTAGAATTTTGTCTTACATGAGTTCTTTTACATACCAGCAAATCTTCTGACATGTAGCTGCTACTTTTAAAGAACATTTAAAAGCCAATGAGCCTGAGCTGGGTTTGAGCCCAGGATCTCCAGATCAGAAGGTGAGAGCCTAATCAACTGAACCACACAGACTGACAGAGAGTGCCCCCCTCTCTCTATCTCTTTCTCTCTCTCTCTCTCTCTCTCTCTGACTGTCTCTGTCTTTATCTGTCACTCTGTCTCTCTCTCTCTCTGTCTCATTGTCTCTGTCCCATTGTCTCTCTCTCACTCTGTCTCTCTGTATGTCTCTCTGTCTCATTCTCTCTCTGACTGTCTCTGTCTTTCTCTGTCACTCTGTCTCTCTCTCTCACTCTGTCTCTCTCTATGTCTCTCTGTCTCATTGTCTCTCTCCCTCTCTCTCTATGTCTCTCTCTCTGTCTTTCTCTGTCACTATGTCTCCCCCACTCTGTCTCATTATCTCTCTCTCACTCTGTCTCTCTCTATGTCTCTCTGTCTCATTGTCTCTCTCTATGTCTCTCTGTCTCATTGTCTCTCTCTATGTCTCTCTGTCTCTCTCTCTCTCTCTCCCTCTCTCTCTATGTCTCTCTGTCTTTCTGTCTCTGTCTCCCTTTATGTCTCTCTGTCTCATTGTCTCTCTGTCTCTCTCTGTCCCATTGTCACTATCTCTCTATGTCTCTGTCTCTATCTCTATGTCTCTCTCTGTCTCATTGTCTCTCTCTCTCTCTATGTTTCTTTTTCTCTCTGTCAGTCTGTCTCTCTCTCTATGTCTCTCTCTCTCTCTATGTCTCTCTCTGTATCATTGTCCCTCTCTCTATGTCTCTCTTTCTCTCTGTCAGTCTGTCTCTCTCTCTCTGTGTCTCATTGTATCTCTATGTCTCTCTCTCTGTCTCTCTCTCTGTGTGTCTCTGTCTCTGTTTCTCTATCTCTCTCTGTCTCATTGTCTCTCTCTCTATGTCTCTCTGTCTCATTGTCTCTCTCTATGTCTCTCTGTCTAATTCTCTCTCTATGTCTCATTGTCTCTCTCTATGTCTCTCTGTCTCTTTCTCTATGTCTCTCTGTCTCTCTCTATGTCTCTTTCTCTCTGTCTCTCTCTCTATGTCTCTCTGTCTCATTCTCTCTCTCTCTCTCTCTCTCTCTATGTCACTCTGTCTCTCTAGCTTTCTCTCTCTATGTCTCTCCATCTCTCTTTGCCTCTCTTTGCCTCTCTCTGTCTCTCTGTCGCTCTATTCAAAAACAAATAGTTGGTTAAATATAAAATTTAGTACAGTATGTCCGTATGTCCCATTATTTAGATAATGTGGGGTAGAGAATGCACAAATAATCAAAAAACATGAATAATAGAGAAACCTGTAATTTAATGCTTTTAAGGTACAACGTACATATGTAAATAGGAAGTTCTCCTTCTAACTCTAGATCTTTGTGAAAAATGTATCCTTTTTGGCCCACATCATGCCTGAAACAATGACCCTTCTGCTTGATTTTGGCTAAACCATTCATTACAAAAGAGCAGCATCTGATTCTTTGAATACACTTCCCTTGATGCTTTCATGTTAATGGTCCAGGATTAGAACTGCAGTTTCTGACAAAATCCTGTATTTTCTGCTTATTCTTTTTAATGTTCTAAACAAAGTGAATTCCAATACCATAATTGACAATTAGTCATGTGAATGGCACACTTCAGATTTTTTTTCCCCACTTTTCCATCTCTTTTACAAATTTCATAAAAGGTGAAAGAAAAGACAAATTTCTTTTAACTTGCTTGTTGACATGTATACACTGATAAACATCAGAAAACTAAGCTAGATTTTTATTTTTATGGAGCAGTGGAAAAAACTGCTATTAGAATGGAAATGGTACTCTGTTGTCACACAGTGGCCGTTTAAATAATAGAAATAGCACTTATTGTTATGTGGCAGGTAATTTATTACTGTTTCTTAGAGAAAGAGAATGTACTTTTTTTTATACATGGATAATCTGCAAGCCAGATAATCCACATAAGAATAATTGGAAGTACACAGTATTTGTTATGCATTTTTGAAAGGAGCAACATGCAGATGTTTTAAGAAATTCCTCCTATCCCAAACAGTCTTTTACATGAACATTTTAAAGAATGTTGATTTTATTCAAAATAGCTTAATACTTTTTCAGTAGAAATACATGTTTTGAGGTCTTGAGGTGCCATTAATCCCACCTGTTTGTGTTTCATGTATGTTTTTGAATAGCATAACTCCGAAAGAAAAGTCAGCTAAACACCAAACTTGGTATTAAATTTCAGCATGTTCCAAGGATGGGACTTGTAGATTTTAGGAAAATCCTCCTAATCCTAACTACCCTTTGCACTTAAAAAAAAAAAAAATTGATTTTCTCAAAAATAACTGTAATGATTTTGGCTAAAATACCATAGGTTTAAAATATTTTCATGAGAAATCAAATGTATATTATGTATTTTCTGTGAATAGCCTCTGAAGCCCTCTTCATTCTGTGTGACTCTGGTAAGCCATATGGGATAAATAAATCTTACTACACAAAAACCTGGTGTGTTCCATTCACTTAACTTACTCTAGCTGTTCCAGAAACAAATGTTTCTTACAAAAGTTTATTCTTTTATCTAGTCATGCTAACCTAGATAAACATTAGCTTCCTTGTGAGTAGAAGGGAAATAAGAGAATACATTAGGCTAAAGAGGTAGTCAAATCTTTTAAATCCTATGTGAAACAATTGAGGTTTGGTTTGCTTTGCATTGTCCCATTTGAGAAAAGTAAGTTTAAAATTTAAACCAATAACAATGGTTATCTCAAATGGTCAACTCGATAAGAAAATGCGTATGACATAAATTATGTGTTTTAATGAGATCATTTTTTGAGCAGTAAGGTTTTATCTATCTCTTATAGTTTAACCATTATGCAAAATTCTGCAAAACTCAACCAGAATAAAGGGCTCTTTAGAGGCTATTTCCAGAAAATTTAAAATATTATTTGTGATATGAATATCTTTAATATAGCATATTTTAACCAAAATCATTATGTCATTTTTCAGAAAATTAAAATTTTCGAAAAATATCCCATTTAAAGGGTAGTTGGGGGGTATGGGGATTTTCTTGAAAATCTTTGTGTTGTATCCTTGGAAGATACTGAACTTAGATACCAAGGTTAGTGTGTAACCAAATTGTGCTGTCTCAAACATACACAGAAGAGAGACACACACACACACACACACACACACATGCATGTACACATGCACACACACACACACACACACATGCATGTACACATGCACGCACACACACACACACACACACACACACCACACACACACATGCATGTACACATGCACACACACACCTACACACACACACACACACATGCATGTACACATGCATACACACACACAAAATGCTTTTCTCTGACTCAGGATCTTCAAAACATATATTTCTGGGTAATCTCGGTATGGTATTTTTGAATAGAATGTAATACCACTATGAACATTGTACATACTATCTAGAGAAAGCAAAAACATGTATATGCAACTAACTTAACAATTTATGTGAATTATTATTATTATTATTATTATTATTATTATTATTATTATTATTGAATTAGCATTTTCTGAGATATTTGTTGTTAATAATTTTAAAATACTTGAATTTTAAAGTACTTCTCAAATGCATTCTCAAGTGGCTGAGTCATGCAAAGAATGTGGAATTTTAAAACCATTATATAGTGAAAAGCTGTTAAAAGGGTTGACTATTGCTCAAACTTAACCATATTTCCCTATTACCATTGTACATATAAGGAAATCTGTTATAAAACCATTTCTGCAAATGATCATCAAAATTAAAATGAAGTTGATAGAAATAAGCTTTTTGTTAAAGTTTGTTGAAGAATGGTAGAGGATGCCTTGTGAATGCAATACACCAGATTTTTATTTTTTTTGTTTTTTTGTTTTTATTAATTGACTCTGTACTTTAAGATGGTAATTTATCTTAGCTTTGCCATACAGCTTTATAAATTTGTTAGAAATGGTGAATAAAAATCTGAATCATTAGATTTGATTACTGGTTCCTCCAGGCTGAATGCTGGATGGTGGCAATTAACAAGCAACTTCCTTTTCTGTGTGTTCACAAGATTTTTTTTTTAGTTTTTTGAGGCTCTCAAGTTCAGCTCCTTCTCACTGCTAGTTTATTTGTTGACTAAGTAATTTTGTTGGTGCTTTCTTTTGTGTCAAATTTTCATTAATGGCCAAAATTATAGGTGTATAACCTGATGTGCAATCATTTCAATGATATACTTGTATAAAATGTTTTGATAAACCCTTAATGGCAAAGAATTCAATGTTTGTTTCTATCAGAAGACCAATGTGTCAGTAAACCTATGAAGTAAAATTCACAATTTTGCTTTCATTCCTTCATTCCTTCTGCATGTACATAGCACTACCTTAGAGGTAGCCAGTCTTCATCCCCAACAGCTGTGTTATGCATTAAAACCTCCACCAATGATACATTTGCCACCATGTAAATTGAAAGTGTTCAAATAATTATTTTTACTCTCTCTACCATGTGAATAATAGGTAGAAAAGCATTCAACCCAAAAAATTGATTCTGAGATTATTTCAATGGAAATAAAACTTTTGAGGTACCATGAATCCAAGTTTTTTTTATTTTTTTTAGAGAAAGGTCCAAGCTGTTACATTTTTAGATCAAGTGAAGGAAAACAAGCTGATGATAGAGGTCGTAGTGAAAGAACATCTAGATCAGCAGATTAAAGAAAGCCAGAGGATGAAGAATACCACAAAGCAAGAGATATGCTGCATCTGTGCTGAAGCTTTGAACCTCTTGGGATCATGGAATCAGCTATTCAAAAAAGAGTAGAGCCTCCAAAATTCAATTTTGTGAGCAGCATTTAAGCAACAATATGAGGACATTGCTTCCTACATGAATGGGTGGACACCAGCAGAGATGAGATAGATTTTGGCTACCCTACAGGACAAGTAGCAGAAATCTGACACCTTCAACACAGAGATTTAATTTAACTGTTGAGAACCTCATTGGAGAGCTTTGCCTGTCCATTACTGGAACCAATGGAAATCGAGAGTCAAAAAGCCAAATGAGATCTTACAAGAATTTGCCATGGAGGATGAGGCTTAGCCACTGGGCTCTGGCGAATCATGTTTCCATACAATCATCAATGGGGTAAGAGATTTAACAACAGCTTCTCGTAATAAAACACGTACCTAATGTTATGGCATCCTGGCGGCACTCTTTGCTTTGATGCGACTCTTTATATATATCTTTGGATAGAGACACCAAGGGCCAAACAAACACCAAGAAACTGTATGGATATCTGAGTAACCTCACTCAGAAGATGATTGTATCGACAGAATGATACTTCATATTTATACCAATGATGCTGAACCAAATAGACAGCCATATCACCATGCTCTGCTATTGAAACAGAAGGAATTGCACAACCGGACAGTGGACATGAAGACCAGACATGCAATAGAGGAATCCAATTGCCTGTAGTTATCGCAGTAGTGCTAGTGAAAAAGAAGGTGCACTTCTGCATTGATTACTAGAAGTTGAATGACGTCTCTAAGAAGGACTACTTTCTGCTTTCAAGGGTTGATGACACCCAAATGGGGGCACACACACATACACACAAAGATTTCTTTTTTTCCCTAAAATTGTTTTATTTGGACACAGGAGATCCTAAAACATTATTTCTGATGAAATTTTGGATTCAAATTGTTGGGTGGAGAGCAATGCCTTTGCAAGTTGCTTTGAATGAAGAGGACTTCAGAAGCTATTCCCAGAAAACTCAAAAACTACATTTTGTCATGAAAATATCTTAATGTATATATTTGAATCAAAATCGTTAAGAACCTACTTGAGAAAATCAAAATGTTTGAAAAAAGTTCAATGTAAAGGATACTACTGTTAAGGGTGGGAGATTTTCTTAAAAGTCTTCGTGCTGTATCCTTGGAAGATGCTGAACTTAAATATTAAGTTTAGTACTTAAATAAATTTTTTGTTTTTGGGTTGTTCACATACACCCATTTTGTAAAACTGGCAGTTTTGGATTCAGGGGTCGCAAAACATAAATTTCCGATGAAATCTGGATGTCAAAATTTTGGGTGGAATACAATACTTCTGGTTATTATAGGTAGCAGAGAAGTAAAATTGAAATCATAGTAAGTAGATCAAAACAGTGAAGTGAAAATGAAAACTGAATGAAGTCACAATATTCACAACATTCATGACTGTCGTATGTCAATATGTTTACTGGTATGTAAAAGAACTCCAAGGCCAAATTCCGACACACCAGTGGCACTGATATGATCCAGGCATTGACACTGTTGTTAACAAACAAATAAAAATAGCGCATATACCCGAAAATAAGTATCAATAAATCAGAACAAAAATATAAAGGCCAGAAAGCAGAGGAAGACACCTCACCCCTAAGAGGAAGGGAAGTGAGGAAACCACAGGCAGCAGACAGGCCACAGAGTCGCGCGGAAATCCGTAATTGTTTGGTCGATTGTCCTCGATTTCACCGCTAGGAGTGGCACATAGCCGCCAATACCACAGGTTCCGGGTGTCAACAAGGCAATCATCCCCGCCCTCGCGAGGTCAACGACCACAACCCCACCCAAATGCCGAGAACAGCGTTCATATTGCCGGCGCAATACTTCTGAAATCATGACCCTGACCGCCAACCCAGCTGCCCAGACTAGCTTATCGGAGTTTGTGTTATGATACTTTGCTTATTCAAAGTCACAGCGAGCAAACTTTATACAGTCTGCCTCGAAAGTATTCCGCATATGTTTGTATTCAAAGTGAGCAGTAGGTAAATAGTGTTCATTTTCTTTTTGTTACCATGGTTCCTACGTTTTCAAAGTTAAGTGGCAAATGTATTACACATAGCAGAGAGATAATTGCAAATGTCTTTGACTTCATGAAACAAGAGGCAGAGATGAAGGAAGAAACAACATGTTCAACCGAGTTTTCCAAAAACCTGAAGAAAGTGAATGAAAGAGTAGTCAAAGCAACTGGCATTTCACTGAGTTCCGTTTCCAGGATTCTCAAAGATAAGAAAAAACAATGAATAAATGAAGGAATGCCATTTGACACATCTGGGGAAAAACATAAGGTCCCTAAGCGTGTTACAGAAATAGACCATTTCGATAAATGCGTTATTCGGCCTACGATTCACAATTTCTATGACGAAGAAAAAACGGTGCCAACAATAGGCAGATTGCTCATCAAGTTGAATGATAGCACAAACTTTCAAGGTGGTGCTACAAGCCTCAGGACAATTATAAAGGACTAGGGATTCAATTGGAAGCAAACTAAATCAAATAGGAGATTCCTAATAGAAAAGCATGACATACGATCACAGCGGGAAACCTACCTTACTCTTCTCCGGAAGTACAAATCAGAGGGTCGAACAAAAGTGTATGAAGATAAGTCGTACATACACAGTAGTCACACCACACCTAAAAGTTGGACTGACGATAGTGAATTAGGTTTGCAGGCACCTGTTGCCAAAGGGCAACGACTTATTATAGTTCATGCTGGTGGAAAGTTCGGCTTCATTCCATATGCCCTTCTCATTTACAAGTCGCAAAATTGCTTCTTATCATAACACTCAAATTGAGAAACCACCAACCTCAAATATCGAAAGAAGACATGAGAGCTTGGCTGCTTAGACATAATATAACATTTGATTAAACCATGTATAAAACGAAGCTATGTGACTTAATTAAAGCCAACAAACCACTTCAAGAGTCCTATATGCTTAACCAGATACTAGAACAACATGGCCATAATGTACTTAGACTGCCACCGTATCACCCAGATCTAAAACCAATTGAATTAATCTGGGCTGATGTAAAATAAAATGGGTGTCATGCAGAAATATCATTTTTACATTAAAAGATGAACAGCTGTGTCGCCAGCGATTTGCAGAAATTGGTAGGCCAGAATGGGAAAATATATGTCGATGTGTTCAGAACATTGAACATTATTATTTCAAAAAAGATGGAATTGTAGAAAATCAAATAGAAAGAATTCTCATCTAGGATAATGAAGCAAAAAGTAGCGATAGCAGTGCTGATAACAATGACACGAGCGAAGACGAAGAACTATAGGATGTGAAAGAATTGAAGGCAGACGATTGATTGTTTTTTATGTTAGGTATTTGTACAGAGGTATTTGTAGACAAGAACATCGTATGAAAATATATAAGTTTATCAGTGCAGCACCGTGTAGTGCAGTAAGTGGTGACAGATATTTGACATTGACTGTGATGGGCACTCTTCCAGCACGCATTCAGCCGACTGATGAGCTGCTTATCTGGTGAGAACAGCTCGCTTCCTAGCTCTCATTAAGATTTTCACATGTCCAGATCTGTTGCGCCAGTTATAAAACTCGTGCATCCGAGCGCCACCTGCCAGCACTGCCACACACCACAAGTACAGAGGCGCGCGCACGCGCGCACACACACACACACACCTGGAAGATGTTAAGGAAATGACATGTAAGAGGATGAGTATGAGGAAGTGGTGAAGAATAATTATCCCAGCATTCACCTACGTGACAAAAGGGGAACCACGAGAAACACCAAGTCGAGTGCACGGTCGACGGGGATCGAACCCGAGACCTCCCGAGTGTAAGTCGCCCACATTACCACCTCGCTTAGGTTCAAGGATAATAGGGCTTGCAGATATGTAGGCAATACTATGCGCGCATCTTTAAAATTGTCCGCCAGTTTTCTTTCTAGGTTTCACGCAATGTCGGAGGCAGAGCAGAGCAACAACATTGAAACACGAAGTACGCTATACATCCCACATCTAGTAGCTTCAATGATAAGGTTTCATTCTGTCTATAGATCCCAGAGTTCGTGTACATGCACGTTCGCTGTGTTTAATTTAATAATTCAGCTATTTTATGGTTAATTAGACAACCTATTCTCCACAAAGTCTGAGGGGCTCCAAGAATGACATTTTGTTTTTGGTTGACTACACTGCGGAAAGACAAGATGATTCTCTCTTCCTCCACCCGACCCTCGCAGCCCAGTAAAACTAACGCCCAAGAAAAGTAATGTAATGATGTATAATTTTTATTTTCTCCGCGTACGCAGTAAATAAAATACAGCGTCACTTTATGAGGTTTAAAATATCACTTCACTTCTCTTTGCATCCTGCAGAGGAACGACTCACGCGTGAAGTAGCCTCTTCCTTCTGCTTCACTCGCTGGACTTCCGTATCGATCGCATGCATTGTTACTATCCGTCACAGCTTCAAACTAAGCGTTTTATCTTTCATTAGTAGGATTCGGATATGATTTTTACTTTCTCTAGCCCCGTATGTACAATGTACATAGTGGATAGAGAAGGTATTATATTCCACTGAAAAATTCCATGTCGAGACAACCGAAAATGCCTTGGGGTCCTCTTGAGTCCGAAAAAATCATTTTTAGAAAAAGGTCCGTGTATGTCTGTGGACAGCATAGCTCAAAAACGAAAAGACCGTTAAATACCAAACTTGGTATTTAGGGTTAGCATTTTCTAAGGACGCGACACGAAGATATTCAAGAAAAAATTTTGGGCGTAAAAATCTTTAGCATGGCTTCCTTCAGAAGGGAATTAAAATCGTTGGTCCCGTGTCGTGAAGTTATGTCACATAAAAGAACCTCAAATCTGATAATTTAAGTTAATTTTTGCCCTGAATTGACTTCTCTCCTAACCTCTAATAAGTAGTAACCTGGACTATCTACCGGGAACTAATACGCAAAAAATATCTTGCTTCTGCAAAACGAGATTATGTCGATACTGTATCCAAATATCTATTATCAGCAAACCCTTCATGCTATCTTTCGAGACTCCTGAAAACTACTTGCAAAGTGCAACTGTGAAGCAATTCACGCATGCTGTGAAAATTGAAACACTAAATTTAGTAAAAGGGAGATTTTAATGGCAACATAAATATTAACATATTACTAATAATTAAAATGAAAAGGATTTACCCTAGGCTCCATGGAATATATGTTCCTGAACTCTGTAAAGAAAACGGTACTTATTTGAATAATGTTTGTATTTCTGTAATCTTTTCTTTAGAACAAGAAATATTTTCCATATGGAAAAGTCAAATGATTGAATAGCTGGGTTCAAGATGTGTTTTTATTTACAGAACTGTCCTACATACAAATTAATTTCACATATATTTGTAGCACATACTCACACTGAGCTATTGCTTTATGTTTCCAGATGATCTGCTGTATCCGAAGACAGGACATTATGTTTAATGACGTTGTGATATCCATCTTAAGAAGTGCAGCTCTAAGGCCCAAGGAATTTGTATTTGTCGACAGTTCTCTTCAGTGACATCAATGCCATGAATCTTCATACTATTGGTCCCTCAACATTAGTGGTGGGACAAAAATTAAAATGGATTTTAGAGACAATTCTGCAGATACCGGCAGTCTGTCCTCTTATAATATTCCAACGGTGACCCTTCTTAAGCATTTCGGCCTTAGAGCTGGGAAATGTGAAGACTAAGGAAATAAAAGAACAAATAGTTAATATTTTGATATAGAGTGCAATAAATTGTAAATTAACTTAGCTGAAAACACAATATATCCTGTTTAAATAGCGTCGTTAACAGTGATCTGTTTTATCTTGTTTATGTGCGGTAATTTATAATGTAATGTAAATAGAAGCATTATTGCAAAATACATGAAGTGCCATCACCAGCTAAATGTTAAAATATGAAGCTTACTGTTGTGTTAGAAACATTATAAAACTGTCTCCTCACAGTAAATAGGTGTGAAAGATCTCTGGCAATGGCATCAAACTCTGCTAATTGCTATGAACGGATACGACAGACTCTTTAGAATCTCACAAACTAATCCGAAGAAAATAACTATCCTCTCAAGTCTATATCACTAAAATGTGTGATATTCAGAAAAAGTTTTTATGTCCTCGGCTAGTGGATTATCTGGCAATTGTAGGGGCTAGGCCTCAGGGTGGACCTGGGGCACGTGGCATTTCCACAGCTACTTCTTCACCACCTGTTCAAGTCCCAGAACTGTTACGTCGATATCCTACAGAAGACCACAAGGACTTTCCTCTGCCTCTAGATATGGTGTACTTCTGTCAGCCAGAAGGTTGTGTATCAGTTGGACCCAGGCGCACCGCTTTGCGGGAGGCGACGTCATTTGTCTTCACCCTCACAGAAAAAGATTCTGGTATGTAATACAAGTGTTATTTGATTTTATTTAAGTGCATGAACTCTAAGTGGTTTATTAATTGGCTGAATGAGCTACTTTAAATGCGTCTAGGTGCGCCTTATTTTACGTAATGGGGAACATACGCCGAGTTCTAAAATATCTTTAATAAAAATTTCATCCTTAAATTAACATACAGTGATATTGCATTGTAATGTTACATTCTTTTGAAGGAAAAAAATAGTACACCTATTTTGCAACGAGAGTATACTGGTGGTAATTAAGATGCGAGCTCCGCTCATTTCATAATTTTCGTACGAGAATCTTAATTGCCATCGTAGTCGACCATGTGTCTAAGTTTAAAATATTTATAAATAATTGAAATATTCTACGCTTACCGGAGTCATAAGTATATTGACCTTAACTTCACAGTGAAACAGCTGGAAGGGTTGTGGTATGTGTGAAACGTGAAGTATTGATTTTATTCTGATCTCGAACTTGACACAATACTTGATAATGCAGTATAATGGTGAAACCTTAAAAAAGTAAACTTTGAAAACGAGAAGACAAATTGAGCTTATAGAATGTTATTCACTCGTGCCCGATATTTTTACTTTTTCTTAACTTGGCTGGTAATTGTTCTTCAACAAAACATACGAGAATAATATATAGTTGAGTATTCAACAGTTGGAACCTGATAGCGTTACTAGATGTGCAAAAGTATTGATCTTATTTATGGATATTATAATTGGTGGAAACTTGCAGTTTAATGAGGCCCCGTAAAATGAGCTATTAGATATAATTACTACATTATTAATGGTCAAGCATAAAATATTTAAAATTCCCATTTCTGATGTTATTTTCAAATTCTAGGTGGTTTTGTGTCAGAATAGCTTATATTTGAGCACGATTACGTTGTTGTGTATGTTCCCAATCGTCTTCTCACATCCAAAAATAAGCTTGTCATTTGTCGTAGTAATTCACATCATCATCGTCGTCATCTTGTCGCAGTCTTCGTAATTTCTGTAAGTATACTGTTGTGCATAAAAAGGGGCCTATAGGAAACGGTGTGCAATTTGTCCTACCTGTACCCATCTACTCTTACAGATAGGTTTCCGGTGGGGCAACCTACGCACAGTCAGACAAGTTTTTTCAAGAAAAACCTGGCTTATACTAAAACATACACAATAAAACACTTATTTCATTATATGATTACTAAATAAAAACGCTTTGCACTTTTACAAATAAAAGTATAAAGCTTGATACACAAAACCTCAGGATAATAACATGCAGATTTTTTGAAAAAAACAATGAACAGAACTTAACCAAATTCACCCAGAGTTCATTACAGTGAATTGCAAGAAACTACAAGCTACATCAGTGAATTATAACATCCGTATCGAAAATAAAAAAAATAAAAAAGATAAAAAAAAGGCTCTCCTCCTGACACTCAACATATACTTGAGTGATCCACAAGTTTGCTCAGTGTCACACGCCTCTCCTTTCGTATTTTCGACATTTAAATCTGAGCTCTCTTTTAGTTGGTTTATCTTGCAGTTTCGGCCGATATAAACTTTGATATATTACGCAAAAGAAAAAATGCTGAACCTAATTTTGTTTCAATGTTATTAACATTTTCGTTTCATGACAATTTTAAGTTGTCTTCATAATTGCATGCTCCAAATTGATAATGAAATAATAAAACGTCACCATTTTGGAAGTGTTCGGAAAGTTTTCATTCGGATTATTTCTACTATTACGCCTAAAACGTTTTAAAAATAATTTGAAATAACTGAAAATGTTTGCAACTTTGAAAGTTAATATACTTTTAGGTGTTATTATTGCTATTGATATTGTTGTTGTTATTATTTACATTATTACTATTAACATGTGATATTCTTTTGCTTACAACTGTTCAAAACGATGCTTTTATGGAAGCGTATAAATGGCCTCAAGTGTTTTTATTTCTCTACTTTCTTTGTTTTCTTTTGAATATATATTCTCCTTTCCAGCAGAGTCTAGTTGCAATTCCAATGCATTTTAACTAATTTGCACTACTAAAGCTGGCTGCACAAGTAATAGTTCAGAGGAACCTTTCCATTGTATTCATCTTGTTAGCAGCAGCAGCAGCTGAGGGTGACATAATGGAATATACACGTCCAGCGAGAAATTACTCAACCTTCTCTAAATATCCCGTTATTTTTACCAGCATTGTGATAATGACCCCGTCCAGAGGGTAGGAGTGGATAAGTTGTATTCGCCTTATATTTGGCTGCATTTTCGCGTTTTCTGAAAGAAAATTGACCGAAATATGCCTAATAAAAGTGGTATGTGTATATTTACAACTTCTGATCTGAATTTAAAGAGGAGGTATTTTTTATAAATGGAGGTATCCTTTTCTGCAAATATGATTATAATATACCTATCTCAATTTCTTTCTCCAGAATTTCCTTTACTCATTGATTAAATACAATAGGTATTTGTTTCACTAGAATGTTTATTTTTTAAACACATTCATTAAATACGTAATGGTACTGACATTATTCATTAATTTGGATAATCCTTTATGCTCTTTTTTTGCAGTTTTAGGTTATTATTTATATTTTGGGTCTTTTTAAAGGTCCTTTTAGGCAATTTATAGGTTTCAAATTCCTGGTCCGAAGAATAAGAAAATCACAATATATGGGGACCACGTCAACTTATTGTACAGAAAGACATGTAAATTGGCCAGCACTAAAATATCCAGACACATCCATGAAATATTGTACTTATTCAAGGCAGATATTTGTCCTCTCACATGAATAATAACTGAGAAATCCCATCACCACCACCACCACCACCACCACAAAAAAATGATTTCAAAAGGAAATGATTGTCATGAAATAATATTACACACAAATCTGGAGTTACGTTGGAATAACGCTACACATAACTCTGGCAGAAATTTTGAGACAAATCAGACTGAAACAGCGAAAGGATGAGAATTGGTTAAAATCAATAGATAAGACTCCTATAGAACAAAAGACACTACAGAACTGAGAAACGGCGTACTATATAAGCAGAACATAAACGACGAGCAGAACGGAAGATATTGTTACTGAAAGTGTAGAAATGTGGCTAATTTTAGCATATCAGTATGCAATTTCACATTCTAGAAGTGGGCATACCGTGTTAAATGTACTAGACAACTTCAAATATTTCTGCATAAAGTAAGGCCAATTTTAGAATCATAAGATACATCGGATAGCTAAACCATAAAATGCAAAATAATAATTTGAAACTACCTTAGACCAACAAACATTCTAACTGCTTAAGATTGTTATAGCGGTATGCTAACAGAAAAAAGCAGATACAGATTTGTCATATTGATGGTAGATGTATTTTATAAATTTCTAAATATATAATGTTTGGAAGACCTACCGAAATCTGCATAAACAACATTTGGGAGGATAGGATTATATTATAATATTTGACTTGCCTTGAAAGACCCAATGCCTTACAATATCCCGTTTGATTCAATTTTGGATACTGATTCCACCATTAAATTATCAAAATACAATAAACGTTGGATTTCCCCATTTTCTATATCTGACTGTACATTCAATAAGCTTACTCTTGAGTGCGAGGTCGCATTCGCCCAATGACATTTACGGCATTCGAAACACAACAAAGTGTCTACCAGGCCATTTAATATTGGCTGCTACTAATAGTAGAAGGGAGCGGATCATTAAGTACCCATTGGCAGCACAGCTGGAGACTCAGGGACGTAGTTGGGCTGCTTAGCTAAAGAGTAAATCGCTGTGTCTAAATAAATCAGAGAAATGCTAGCGTCAAATAAATCAAGCATTTCATTAAATCAACAAAAGTTGCGAAAGTTAATAATACTCGTAAAGGAATCCAGAAAATTTTGTAGATGGAGAAATAATTGGTAGATAGCATTTCGCTTCTGCAAAACGAGTCAGTGTAATGTGAGGTATCACATATTCTAGAGATTTTGCAGAGAATGTAGATGAGAGGAATACTTACATGAAAGTGTGTCCAGCCATTTATTTCAGCATCCATGTGGGATCGGGAGCCACAAATACCATCTTCAGTAAAACATAGTAAGGGACAGTGGCGGCTCATGAGCATTTTCTTGGTAGGGCCAGATGTCAAGATGATTGTAATGAAAGTGAAAGTGGGGTTACACCTTTTAAAACAGGGCCACTTTAGTTGCACTGGCAAAAAGACTAGAATAAAAAAAATGTGGTAAAACATTAGATATATATTTTTAAATATAAAGTAAATAATAGGAAATAAAATAAACTCATCAAGTGGCAATGTTGCTTGTACAAGAGCTCAGTACGTGTATTCTTCCTGGCGGCAAACATTTCAATCACACTGTTGTTAAAGTTAGGGATTTCACGAATTTACTTTTTGTGAATGGAACAAACAGCCAAGGAATTAAGCCCATGGTGTTCCTAAGGAAAGACTTGATTCTTTTCAATGTACTGCAACTTCTCTCTGCCTCAGCTGTTGAAACTGGAATTGTTAGTGCAATTTCCAGCGTTTTGTGTACTTCAGAAAACAGTTTCTTACTAAACCAGCTGTTACAGGAAGTTATCTATTTTTTTTTTTTTTCTATCTTGTTGCACAAATGTAAAATTATTTAGTTGATGTGCACCTAATCGCTTAATTTCAAGTTTGTCTTCTACCTTTAATGAATGAAAGCGATTTTTCAGCAAATAATCCACTCTATTCATTTTAAAAGTACACTGCTTTGTCCACTAAACAATTAAAATTCCAACAACAATCACACGAATGCTAAACTTCATGTAAGGGGCCAGGTGACTGCGGCCCCAAGCGTTGCTGTGTGCGTTGCAGGCAGAGGAATGAAGGGAGGTGAAAGAGATATAGACACGTGATTGTCAAGGCTTGAAGAGGGGTGAGGGGTGACCGTGGGCCCGTGTGAGCTGGCCCCACGTTCTTCTTCACCAAAGGACAACACTGTGCTTTCGTAATGTCATATGCCGCAATGCAAGCTTGGGTAACGATTGGGAATCATCGTATAATAAATTATTGTTTACAACGATTATTACAATTGAATAAAGTACAAAATAAATTATTTCTTCATTCATAATTAAAATGCCAACAAGCTGCGTGCTATTATCGGTGGGGCCCAGCCTCTCTGGGCCTTAATGACCATCCGCCTCTGATAAAGGACAAGGTTGTCCACGGAGCGGTTTCAACCCATTAATTACCTAAATGGATGATCATCCACAACACAGAAAGAAACAATTATGAAGGGTCTTGCAATAAGTCCACAGCAATATGACCTTACAGTACGTGCATAAGAGAAGCTATGGATTTCTAAGGGACGACAAAGTGAACGTGTTACAAAAACTGGTGTTTGTGTATTTAAGGTTACTCGATAAAATATACAGGATATGCATGATGACCAACTACGTTAGGGGCATCAAATTGCGCGAAACATACACTACAGTGATTTTAAGGGAACCAAAAGATCGTTGCATAACTTCAAACAGCGGTACAGCATTTCAAACAAAGGGTCAATATGACAACGCGCAGTAACAGCCGATTGAACCTGCACCTTTTTAGATGACCTAATTATACTTATCCCATCGTTCGGTAAGGAGTTTGCATTCAATTAAGGGAATTTAAAGCATTCTAGAAATTCAAGTGGCTGTTAGTGGCTGTCCCAGAACTACCCGACCTGACGTATAGATAGCGGTTGTCATTTCAAACAAAAACATTGGTAAAAAGTACCAACCTTAGAAAGCTTAAGTTTGAAGTGTGACGGTTTTACATTGTTTAGCATTTGTTTGGTAGTCATCATTAGTGAATGCTCTCAGCGAATTTGTAAACATGGATAAAACTGGTCATCGTTATGTGATATAATACTTTCATTTGAAAAGTCTTAGTCCAACTAATATT
This sequence comes from Hymenopus coronatus, assembly GCA_030762935.1. Classification (NCBI taxonomy): domain Eukaryota; kingdom Metazoa; phylum Arthropoda; class Insecta; order Mantodea; family Hymenopodidae; genus Hymenopus; species Hymenopus coronatus. The sequence goes on from CM060894.1 coordinate 11,703,179, forward strand.
AAAGCTGAGCTAGATTCTACTTTGGGGTAGTCAGCTCCTTGGTTTAGAACGGTGAAATATTGGGTGGCAGAGTTTAAGCGCGGCCGTACGAACTGCCAAGAAGAACATCGCAGTGGTCGACCAAATGAGGCTACCAGTACAGAAACTGTAAAGAAAATCCACAAAATGGTATTGGATGACCGTCGATTGAAAGTGCGAGAGATAGCAGAGGTTGCAGGCATTTAAAAATATTCTGTACATCTTATACTGACTGAAAAATTGAATATGAGAAAGTTGTGTGCAAGAAACATCCTCACGACTCAGTCGAGAATATTCAGACTTTTTTAGATATTGAATTTGATACTTACGTAATCCCTCAACATGAATTAGATCCTTATAATATTCGACTACTTGAAGTTGATAATCGAACAACTTTACCAATGTTTCGCTGCAATAAAGCTGAGTTTTTGTGTTCATTCAGCATTGGCTGAAACCTGGGTCCATCACTTCATACATGAGACGAAGGAATAAACAAAACAGTGGCTCCAAAGGAGACGAAGACAATTCATCTGCAGGCAAGGTCATGGCGTCAGTTTTCTTGGACGCACGCAGGATAATTTTCATTGATCATCTCAAAAAGGAAAAGTAATCAATGACGAGTGTTATGCGAACTTGTTACAGCGTTTGAGTGATGAAATCGAGCAAAAACGGCCGCATTTAGCGAAAAAGAACGTTTTGTTTCATCAAGAGAATACACCAGTTGACATCCATTGGCCAAAATCAATGAGTTAACATTCGAATTGCTTCCTCATGCACCCCATACGCCAGATTTAGCCCCCTCTGATTATTTTCTGTTTACAAACTTGAAGAAATTGTTTGGTGGTAGAAGATTTGCCAAAAATGAAGAGGTGGAGCCTGCACTTGATGGCTATTTTGCAGACCTCGATAGTTCTCACTACAAACTGGGTATCGAAGCTATTGAACATAGCTGGGAAAAGGGTATCGAGTTGAAAGGAGACTATGTGGAGAAATAAATATTTCTCCCAAATTTGTTGTGCTTTCTTTATTTAGGTCCGGTACTTATGGGACAGCCCCGTACCTTTACAGTTGCAGCAACATCAGCTAACTAAATGCCCTAATGCATTATTATACAATTATGCTGACTGTTATTGTGTTTATTGTGTTGCGATAATTTTAAGGTCCTCTGGCCCTAGATTCTTTTTCACATCAATGATCTTGTAAGGATAGTAGGGAATACATACGTCACAGCAAGAAAGTGGGATTAGAAGATCTACAGTTATGTCATGGATATTGCTGTTGTCCTGCGTATAAAAACATTCTTATTTAGAGCAGAGTATCGCTCCTGAAAAAAAAAAAAAAAAACAACAACAACAACAAAAACTGGTTATTCCAATCCATACCTAATGGGACCATTGGACAAATTCGCCCTCTGGATGTTTGTTTTCCTGGGCATATAAAACACATTATTGCACTGTCTGCAGCTAGGCCTTAATGGTTAGCTAGCTGAGCGTGCTGAACAATTTATTACTCCAAGGAGTTCGCCTTCGACTCTGATGTTACAATTTTTGTGATTGCTGTGACGCGTCATTTTTCATTCGATGTTCATGGTACAAGATAATGGTTTATTTTGATCTTTTTTGAATGCCGACGTGTCCTTTTCATGAAATGTAATAGATACATCCTATCATGGGCTGATATATGCACCCCCTGAACACCAATTTTCAGCTGTCCTCCTGATGTACGTGGTTAGTCATTAGCAGCTAATATGTTTCTGTCTTAATTGCCAACATTACACTTTCAAAAAGGCCTAACCATGGATTAAACTTGCGAGCTGCCTATTCAAGGGGTTCTTCCTTATATATCATTAATATACATTGGACAGATTAGGGCTCAATTTATATCAGTGAGTCCTTGTTTCTGCATAATTTGATCAGTTACTTTTCCCTCACCGCGTTTGATTAGAAAGTATTCTGGTGATATATGAAAATAATATATACACACAACGTTTTTGGTCAGACCTTTCTGCTGACTAATGTCACAGTGCTTCCCTTATTTCATCATATGCATTCTCAACATCTATAAATATGGTATATTTCCTGCCTGTTTCACCCGCAAGCATTTAACTACGTTTTAATGAACATTATGTTATGCGCTGTCTTTCCTTTCCTGAGTCCTGGTTTAAATAGCGATAATCCTTGGAACACTTCTGCCGCAGTTTGCTCTCTTTTTCTCTCTCTCTCTTTCCATGCCAAGATTCCTGTAAATATTTCCCCAAACTTGACCGCAGTGCTATTCCTCTGCAACTTCACGTTCCCTTTCCTTTAAAATAGACTGAATTATTACCACCCTCCATTTTTTGGGAACAGATTTATTATTTTCGATTCCATTCGAAATATAGGTGTCTTCCATATTCTCGCAACATTCTTGAAAAAACTCTGCTGACAGACCACCGATATTTGCTACTTTGATCTTTTCAGAACTCCATCAAGACCTCCTGTAGAATGCAACTATATACTTAATTACAAGTCAGTTCAAGGTCCCCTCTGCTCAAAACTGTCTTCTTCATTTAGAATAACTGCTCAAAATATCAGAGGCCCATCTGAATTGAGGTAAATGTTAGCCCATTTTCTAATACATTTCCATCTGTCAAAGTGTGAAGCCCCTCGCGATATTATTTCAGCTGCAATTTCAACTGCTCCTTTCTGTCACAATGCATTTTTATAGTACCCGTAGATGTTTTTTAGAATTTTTGTCAAACTACAATGACCGAACTTGTATATATACTGACGGAAGTAAGTGTACCGTTGGTGTTGGGTGTGCCTTTGTTTATGATACTGAACAATATACATTCGGTTTTCATAGTGGAACCTCCATTTATAATGCGGAGCTGTACGCAATATATGGAGCCATTCTGCACGCTGGCCGTCGAAATTTGAAGGACTGCCTTATATTGAGTGATTCCCTGAGTGCACTTCAGAGCCTTAGGGAGCTGTACAACTACAGTCCTATCGCATCTAGGATGCCCTCCACGCTTTATATACTTCCGGGGTTAATGTGGAGTGTGCATGGATTCCTAGTCGCATTGGCTTGCCGGGGAATGAACTGGCAGATTTTGCAGCAAGGACGGCAACCACCGAACCCAGTACAAAAATGTCTTGTGTAACATCGGAAGACTTTAAACTTGTTGTGTGCAGGGCGATACTTTCGTGCTAGCACGAAGAGTGGTCAGCTCTCCGCGGAAACAAGCTTAGAGTAGTGAAGGACCTTCCAACAAACTGGGTAACTTCTTTTTGTGAATGTCGATGGGAAGAAGTGATTTTATTTCGTTTGCGTATTGGCCACTGAAATTTTACACATAGTTTCCTTCCTAACGGTGAATCTGCACCATTGTGTCCGCTATGTGGAGATTTGTCTGTCCGTCATGTGTTGCCAAAGTGTGTTAATCTAGCACATATTCTGGAATCAGTGCATCTGCCGGTCAGTCGTGCAAAAGTCCTGGCGGACAATAATCGAGCGGTAGCTAAGATTTTTACATTTTTATCAAAGATAACCTTCAAATTACGGATTTAGTTGTTTTTACCTTTGTTTTTGTATTAGTTTTGAAATATATATATATATATTCTTAAATCAGCAATCTGTGGTTTTTTCCATGATTACTTTATACATTGATTTTTAGATTTAACTTTCGTTCTTATTTATAATATTTCTTATTGAGCTTTATCTCTGGCTTTTGCCATGATTTGTTTGATAAGGGCGCTGATGACCTTGTAGTTGAGCGCCCTTAAACACTAACCATCATCATCATCATCGTCCTTTCTGTCCTCCACTTTATATTTTCATTTCGGACAAGTCTCCTGTAATTGAATGGTGTTTTATTTACCTTCACCTTTGTTATTATTTTTTCACAAAACTTTCCTCTTTTTACTAAAGTTTCGCATGCTCCTTCACTCTTTTGCAAACCAATCATGAAACATGCTAATTATCTACTATTCTACTTCATAGCGGGCTCTCATTTATATATAACGCAAGCTTTCCTTATATTTATTCGCTATTGAACTGACCCCGTTCATACTTAATTTTAACATTTCAGATTATATCGCCTTATGGAGCTCACCATGGGCTTCATTATTCAAACTGTAATGTTTCTTTTTACAGCACAGCTCTTTTTCTCCGAGATAAGCATCTCATCTACATTTGTGTTAATTAACAGTGGAAAATTCACACCATTACCAAAAACATTTGATATCTTAAAATTAGCTGTAAATATACATCTTTGCTACAAAGAGAATAATCCACACACTTCGGCCAACTTCACTAACACAAGTACATTCAGCTTTCTTGATCTCTCCCTCAATATCCATTAATGTATTACATTTCGTGTTTTCAGAGAATTCAACCAACTTCAATCCTTATTTTATTACTCTTCTTATTTTATTTTACCAGTTTCTCACAAAAAGCATAGCTATTCATGGTTATCTTATATCTTACTATCAGAAATTCATCATGAGAAATTCACTTATGCTTCCTCTTATTCATCTTCCATCCCTAAGGGAAGTAGAGGATTATAGAAATAAGACATTTTGGGAGGATTATGTTATTTAAGGCATACTACCCAGTCTTGTAGCATCAATTATATTACTCCGTTAGTCTTAGCTGTATTTTCTTTAACGTTAATTATTTAATGATTTCTTAGAAATGCCACCAAGCTTAAAAATACTTTCCCTCTTATCTACCTGCTTTGAATGTGAAACATATCGTGCTTATTTGAACTTCGTCTTCCAATAAAGTTTCAATTGCACCTAAAATCTGGATTTCCTGCATATTTCTAACATAACCTAAACTCAGTCCCCTTTGTAAACCCTCACAATTCTAAAAGCTCACCTATCAATCTTTCTCCTTCTATGAAGCTGTCCTGTAACTCAATTTCTGTACTCTTTATGTGGTTTTTACGAACAAAACCCGCAGTCACACTTTCCTGGCTCTTACTTATCCTAAACTTTACGTATCTCTACTCCCGCGTTGGGCCGGAGCCGCCATCATCTTCGGAATAAAGTCCCTCGGGGTTTGAAGATGCTGCTGGACGATCTGTTGGAGTCCTTGACCTCTCCTGAGCTTTGATGAACCCGATATGCCTGCTGCCTCGCTGGCTGGGTTAACTTTCCATCAGCTTGAATTATCTTCCGTGATGACATTGGCTCCCAGGGGATGATCTTTATTGCTCTCCCCTTCCTGCAATGCTGACACGCGTGCGCTGATCTGATCTAACCCTTAGACTATCTACCTCTCCTTTCCTTTAGGTTTCACGAAATGACCTTATAATTCGCAGATTTATATGCCCATATCCTCCCCCCCTCTCTCTCTCTCTCTCGTTACTGTCCCTCAACCCATCTCATTTTCTGGTTCCTTTGGAACGATGTAAATCTGACAATAATTATCTCTCTTCCTCTTTGTCTTCCAGTCCGATAGGCATCCAAAACTGCCAACCATATAATTTCATTCCTAGTTTGTTTTTTGTTTCCTTTGTTTTTGTTACTGCTTGTTTCTTTGTTTTTTTTCGCTAAATTTTCTCTCACTTCTTGGATAGGTCAAATCCCTCTTCTTTGCTATGACCAACTATTTCTGAGATCCTTTATTATTTGTTCTGAATGTTTCAATATATTACTGTGTTTAGTGTTGTCGCTATTCAGTTGTTTTTCGCCATGTTAAAGAAAGACTAATTTTTAGGCCAGTATACAGGGTGTCAAATATTTTGAGAAGGCGCTCCCTATATCAAAGCAGAAAAAAAAATGCATGTGAACATAGGTTTGAAAATCAGCTATTGCTTTCTCCTGCTTCGATATATGTTCTAAGCCTGCGATATACGCTATCTCGTACTCTGTTGCACATTTCTGGAGTTTTTATTATTTGGTCAAATCCAGAGTGGATATGCTTCCTCAGAAAATCAATATCCGGTACAAAGTCACACAAATCCAGTACATTAAATTCCCTAGCTGAATAAATCAATTGAGTTGAAACCAGGAGAACGAATGAGCCATGGAATGAATCTCCCTTGATTAATCCTTCTATGCGAACATTTATCATTCCAGAAATTGTGTACTATTCAAGAAATGAGACGTCACACTAAATAATGCAACTTATTTCTGGGAAATTGTAGACACGTCTCTGCATTTAGGCGCGGAGGAAAGAAATAGGATCCAACAAGCTGGTGGTAATGACTACACCCCAAAGGTTTCGGTGGAGCTTCTGTTGATCAATGTTCTGTCGTACTTCATACGCGTCTTCATAGGCCGAGTTATGAGTGTTATGAAAGTAGAAGATACCGTTGCAAGTAAGCCCAGTGTCATCAATGAACATGGTGCAAGTTATGCAATTATGTAACATGCGATGGCATTAAGTTCTTCTTTAGTGAAAGTCCACCACATTTAATCTTTGTACCCACTGAACGTGATGCGGGTGCAGGAGATTTTCATGCAATTACTCTCCATATAGTTAAATGACTAATGCCTTCCCTTACTCAATGCTCTTCTGTTAGTTGATGGGTTTGCATCATGAAGAACTCGTTCTTCGCGGTCAGTGCTTTGTACCTGTCTTAGTTTCCCAGCATCCGAAATACGCTCCTCAAATGAGCTACTCCCTCTCTATCTCTCTCTCACTCTCTCAAGCATTGGTGAATTCCTGAGAATGTTCGTGAAATGCCGGGGTACCCTTCTGCATACAACTGACGTTCATGTGGAGTAGTTTCATCTGCAAGGCCTTTTATGTAATGCATATTAATCTGATCATTCACAAAGTACATTTTCTTCAGCCTTCCATGCTCTACAACAATTACCTTTAATTAACTACGACGTCCCCCGTGATCCTGGGGTAACATGCTAGCCTGTGGTAACCATGGTTGCGGATTCAAACCTGCCGGTGGGCGATAGGTTTTTTTTCTGACGTAAAATTCTTAGTATGGCTTCTTCGGAAGAGAAGTAAAGCCTTTGGTTCCGTGTCGTAGATTTACAGCATGTAAAAGAACTTCAAGCCTAATAAAGAGGTATTGAGCAAAATTAAGCGATCTTTCACGCCCAATACCTACAGAATGGGATGCAGAGAACCAAGGCAGTTAAAGAGGTCCACAAATAAAACTCAATTCCATTCCATTCAATTAGAAGAACTTATATATAATATGTATGTATGTAAGTATGTAAGTACGTAGTAGGTAGAGAACGTATTGTGTTCCACCCAAAAATTCGATGTTATTTGTGTGTATGGACAGCATAACTCAAAAATGCAAATTCAGTTAAATACCAAACATGGAATTTAAGTTTAGTATCCTTCAAGAATGCCACATGAACATTTTTAAGAAAATGCCCTACCCCATAGTATCCTTTACATAGACGATTTGTCGTAATTTTCTGTTTTCTAAAAAATGGCTCTAATGGTTTTGGCTAAAATGCTGTATGTTAAAAATATTTACATCGAAAATAAAATATGCATCTTGAATTTTCTGGAGATACCCCTGAAATCCTCTTCATTCTGGATAAATTTTGCATAACTGGTTAACTATAAGAGATCAAATCTTTCCACGCAAAAAATGTAGATGTTAAAACACAATTTATATGCATCATGTCCTAAGCATTTTTGTTGTGGACCTAACCATTTCCGTTACTTTTCACAAACAAAAGTCATCTGTGTCTCTTTTGTTATACTCCTGGCAATAAATAGAGTCGCCTCCGTGGCGTAATGATTACTATGCTAGCCAAGGTCGCGGGTTCAAACCCGGCGGAGGACGATGGCTTTTTTTCGGGCGTAAAAATCCTTAGCATGGCTTCCTTCGAAAGGGAAGTACAGTCGTTGGTCCCGTGTCGTAGATTTACGGCATGTAAAAGAACCTCAAGTCTGACAAAGAGTCCTTTAAGCAAAATTAAGCGATCTTTCACGCCCAAAATTAGAATGGGCCGCTGAGAACCACTATAGTTAAAGAGCGTCCAAAAATAAAATCCCATTTCCATATTTTAATGGAAAGAGAACTGAATTTCAATGACAATCTTATAGCGACAGCTTTTAAAGCAAATGACTATCGCTTTAGCCTAGCTTATTTCCTTGGTCCCCTTCTACTTATAAGGAATCAAGTAATATGACCATTCTGCTGATGCTTATATAGATTATCTTGAAGTAGATAAAAGATTAATCTTTTGTAAGAAGTTTGTTTGCGGAACAGGTAGAAAAAGTGATGTGAATGGAACACATTAGATTTATAGGTTACTTTTTGACACAATCATTTGTTCAAGGAATGCTTATCATGGGGAAATGAAGATATATTTTTCTTCTGTTACTCAGGAAAAAGTCGATATGGGATATGCGTCAATTTTTACCGACCAATGGAGCGATCCTGTGCAGGTGGAGGAGTTGGAGGCTCTCGCAGGGATCGTCACTCCTCTGCATTTCGCAGGGAATCCTGGAGGAAGAGCATGGAGAAGAGTTCTGACTCTGCATTCTCCAGGTTAGTATGTGATGTGTTCGTAATTTGCAACTGTACCTAAGCAATATGAGAGCGGTTCTTAAGTACCCGTGTTTCAAAACAGATGGAGTTGCTAAAGGCTCTATTGGTGTAAACCATCATCTACTGTCATTTATTACACGTCTCCAAAACAAATTTGATACTGATTAATAGGCTGCAGGGGCAAGAGCACCAACTCACTGCAAACACTTTTCAAAACGTTTGAAATTTTGCCATTAGCCTGTGAATATATTCTAGCCATATCATAATTTGTAATAAATAGCCCACAAAAGTTTACAAAAGGAGACCAAACAGACAGGACTTACATAGACCAACAAATAATTTGCAGTAATTCCAAAAAATGATCTACTACAGAGGAATAGTTTTGCTTAATTCACTTCCCTCTTCTATAAAAGAATCGCAAATGAACAAAAACAAGTAAAGATCAGAATTAAAAAGATGTCTTATATTACTCACACCTTCTATACAGAGGAGGATTTCATTCAATTCAAAAATACTGTCGATAATATAACATTGTAAATATAATGAACATGAATATTCTAAGAAGCTTTTGGAAACAGACATGTAATTGTAAACTATTCAAAACTGTCACCTCTGAAAATTCATTGCCAGAGCTATTATTTGTAAATAAATGTATTAATAAGAATGAATAAAAGTAATTCTTGACATTATCTACTCCTAGAGTTTAGGCATGGAGTCTAATCTCACAATAGGATCTACAGATTGCAATGTTATGTACTTACGTAGGCCAGTTTGGATTTGGTAGTATTTCCGTTAATCGTTCAACGTGTTTTCGCTAAAATGGAAAAACTTTAGCACCATTCAGCGATTTGCGTTTTACCTTTGGATGGGAAAACTTGCGAATAGATAAAAGCGAAATTGGATGCTGTTTATGGCAACCGTTCTCCATCTCTGACAACAGTAAGGTGTTGGTTCAACGACTTTAAAACATGGTCAAACATCCGTATTTGATGAGGACATCCAGCAGGTGTGTTTACCGAGGAAATCATTGAAAAATTTCACAACACGATTCGAACGCTGGTTGTCAATGTGTCGACGGGAACGGCAAAACATATTTTTTATGACGAGTTGGAGAGAAAAAGCTGTGGAACCGATAGGCACCGCGATTGCTCACAGTGCACAACAAGCGGTCAAAGCTGTGTTGCGAGCTATTTACCTAAATCAAAGCACTTTTTGCGTCGATATGTCATCATGTACACCATTATACTCCGGAAAGCAAGGAACAAGCAAAACTTCGGTGAATATGCTCCAAAGGCAACGACGGTCCCACCAACAGATGGTGACCATTTTTCATATGCGAAGGGTGTCATATTCATTTACTTATTTAGAATTAGGAAAAACGATTACTAGACAGTATCATAGTGAGTTATTGGCCCTATTCGACAAGGAATTTGAGGCACGGATCCATTTGGCAAAGAAAAAAGTGCTGTTTTACCACGATAACGCACCAGCACTTCTAATCGAAGTTGTCGCCGCCAAATGCATGAATTGCGTTATGGCTTGCTGCCACATCTCCCATATTCACCCGACCTGGCACCCTGCGATTTCTTCTTGCTCCCAAACACAAAGAAGTAACTGAGGGAACAACATTTAGATGAAATAAGGTCATCGTCGAAACAGAGGCGTATTTTGCAGAGTTTGACAATCCCTATTTTCTGGAGGGTTACCAAACTTGTGTTTGAACAAAATGACGTCTGCAATCCTTACACTGGTACTCACTGAACCGCCCTCGTAAACAATATTTTAAGTTATTTCTTTATCATTGTTCTATTCCCATGAGCAAATAAGTGTCATTCTGCTGTTTTAAGAAAGTCAGAAATTGTTGCACCTATTTATTATATTGAGGATTTATGGCGAATCAAATACACTTGACTCATTAATCAATAGGCTCTTAAACTTATTTTAGCGGCGTATGTTGATATCTATAAGAAGACAGATTTATTGCAAATAGGGGAATTTTTAAGAGTCCCATTTAGCAATCGTGACATTTCAAGAGAAAATAATAATTTGCTTGTTTAATGAACGATATCAAAGCAGGTATGGGCATACTTTTAATGTGTATTTATGCCATTATATTTAATACTACTTTGCAATACTGACTATTTTATTGTCAATTGTACTTACTCACATAGCTTAGCTTTGTACAAACACGTTATTAAGCCGAAAATACATGAATGAATGAACCATTTGGCACGCCACCTGGAAAGTGGGAGAACACCACATAGTTGGGAAAGAACCACTAGACAGGGAAACAGAAAATGAGTGCAGCGTCAGTTATCTAATTACCAAATATACAGTAATGATTCCTTTTGTATCCAGTTTAGGCTAAAGTAAGATAATGCAAACACCGTATTTTAAATTAAATTATTTTATATTTGCAACTATTTCATTAAAATCTGTGCTGCCTCCGAAAGATATATTTTCAGTTGCCGCAACAGATATTCATCACTCAAACGAGATCTGTATTTTGCCTAGGTATAATTAATCCGTGAAAACAGTTGCTCCCACAAATATGTAGAAAGAGACACGTACAGAACGTCAACTTAAAATACTCTTATTTGCACGTGTCGTGCAAATCAACGCCATGTTTACCGTGCCGTGTTTTCATGGATGTGAACTGTAGCAGCAAATCCAGCCTGCAAGGGCATTGCAGTCTGGTATGAAAAGGATTTACACAAAGGTCAAAATCATTTCCCGAAAAATCGTTTGCTCAGATTTTCTACCAAGGCTAGAATTAAATTCTTTTTATTTTGAAAGGATTGCAAAAGTAAAATTACACAGCTTCCCCTCTTGTATGTGTCCCTTCTACATTTCCAACTGCACAGCAAAAGTTTTAATTGCATTGTGCATGTTTACTGTATTTTTATTTTTTCCTTGTTGGTTTAGTTTATTTATATATTTAGTTCCGGAGCAGCGCCATGGCCGAGTGGTTAGACCGCTCACCTCCCACCTAGACGGTTGGGTTCGCTCCCAAGTGATCGCATGTGGGATTTGTGGTGGACAAAATGGCGTATGGGCGGGTTTTCTCCGGGTCCTCCGGTTTCCTCCGCAACTCATTCCACCAATTGTTCCATCATTTTTCCTCTCACTTGCATTTCACATTATCCACTCTCTCACGCTCATGTCTGGCTACGGGCCGACCACTCGTTCCAGCTTCTCCATTCTGTCCCGGACCCTTTGGCACCTGCTTGTAAAATCTAGGGGGCTGTCAGTCCTGTATAAGGGGAGAGTAAAACGACTATGAAATAAAAACTATTTAGTTCCTTTCAACTGGAAATAAGTTCTGATTACAGAAAGTAATAATTTATCAACAAGGAAGGTTACTCTTTACATGCAGGTTTAGAATTTGCCATGACGACTTTCCAATTGAAACTACATCGCGGCGAACTGCTTGCTAATAGACTATGTCATACCTGGACTTATATACCTGTCACGTAGGCACATTGAACTTTCGCAACATCTTCTGTCATATGCGGAAGTTCAAAAGTCACTTCTGATTCATGAACCAGTAAATACCCATACTACACCCCCGCCGCTGAATCCTTGCACTTGACAGTTCCGGTGGTTTTGCTTAAGGTTGGCTATGCTGCCTTTGCGGCGTTGCCAGAGTAATTAATAAACAACAACAGCTGATTACAAATGTCTATCGCGCGTATCGACGAATATAAACAGTGTACATAGTAAATAAATGCCGATGAATAATGAAACTAATTCGTTATTATTGATGTTAACTGAAAATAACAGTGATGCTGTAACGCATGTAGCATACATACGTATCTACAATATTGAACAAAAATGCAAAATAGTTTGTTACAATGAGAGAAAGATATAACAAAGTAATTTTCACCGGTTTAGAATTTTAATGGCTCAATTCCATTCAAGTCTCCATCGTCATCATTCTCTGAAGCATCATCGTCATTGTCATCATCAACATCGTCGTCGTCACCAAGATATATATTAGTTGTTCACATTCTCCGATGATTCCGTCTAATCCCTGTGCTTTTCGTATTATTTTGCGAACATGATCACTTTCTTATTCCATGAAGCCGCGTCCATCCTCGCCGCACCTTCCCGCAAAAGTCTATCCACCTCTATAATTGTAAAAGTCTTGCTATGTTCCCTCACGTACAAGCAAACACCAAAACACTATCAACAAATATAAATAACAACGAATAATACTATCTTTTACAGAACAGCTCAACGCACGTGTTAGAAGTTAACAAACTGAGCACGTGGTTGGAAATAGCCAGATATTGTAACGATGCGGCATCTAGATTCATTTCCGTTGTCTGACTTGACCAACCGGAATGCTTCTTTGTGATTGTTTCAGAAAGTCAAACGGGTTTTCTGTGGATGTACCAACTTAACTCCTAACTGTCAAGTGCAAGGATTCAGCGGCGGGGGTAAAATTGTAAGTTTAACGACCTTTAAAATGGTACCAGTTCATATCGAACGATGGATGAATGAAATGGGTGAAATGATGTTCCAATCAGCCCGCGGTCCACAGAGCATTCATCTTCTCAGGATAGGGGAAAACCCCGGAAAACCCTTATCTGAAGAATGACCTTTTTAATGAAAATGCCTGCTTTAGGCTATCGATAGGGTTTTCAGTATAAAGCGTGAGCGATCATACGTCAGAGCCAATGCCGCTGGCTTCCCCAAACCACGCACTATCGGTTCTTCAGTTACCACGTAGTCATTAGTTCAGTTTCGTTGGCGAAGGTCGTAAAGCAGTTATCTTTGGAACAGCGTATATTTGTATGTAATTGTTATTCAGTTCGTAAAGAATTGATCCTGAAGTTTCATGTACAATTACCTTCTTCCAGACAACTAGTTCACACACGAGAAACCGTACAGTGTTAATAGAAAGCAAATTCACAAGAGCATTGAGCGTTCACTACAAAAACACATTGTAGGAACTTAAGCAAAACACAATAAACTGAAATATATTGTATAACATTGCAATAGTGGCCGAGCTAAAATGTGTCAATCTTTTTTTTTTTTTTTCTTTTTTTGAATAATGTTTAAAGCCCATTTTTACTACTTGTGGCACCGCAGGCGATGATACATACATGGAATGGAATGGAGCACCGGTGGAATGTGATGGCGGGGGAAAGTGGAGAACCCGGAGAAAGCCCTCCCCTGCGTCGCTTTGTCCATCGCTAATTTCATTTGCGGTCGCTTGGGATCGAGTCTAGGTGAGAAGCGGGTGTCTGGTTTGTTTACTCTGCACAATGCTTGTTTAACTGAGGAAGGACAACATTTCCAGCGTTTATTATAAAGTAAGGGTTATTTTCTTTTTATGTAGCTTAACGTCCTTTAACCTGATTGGTCATAGCGCACGATGAATGAAATTGGTGAAATGGTGCTCAAACGGTCTAGGGGTCCATGGTTAAATTATTCGACATTCGTCTTCTCAGGATAAGGAAAAACCCCGAAAAAAACCTTATCCGGGTATCTCACCCTAAGGGAGATTCGAACTGACGACCTTTTGAAAGTAAGGCAGACGCGCTAACACCACACTACCCAGGCGGGCGGCGGGAGGGGGGGGTAATTTTGTTACATTTTATGAACAGATTTACAGGAATACAGATTTAAGAAGCGAAGACAGGCAAAACCGCGTGCTAGCTTTCGGGTTTCATGCCGAAAATCCTGCATTACAACTGCAGTCAGATTGTTAATAATTGGATACAATTTTCGTAAGGGCATAAAGCACTCTGTAGAATAGCAGCGACAGTCAGAATCCATATCACCCAGACAGGAGTACAAGCTTCATATGTCGAATTGCTTTGTGTATGGTATTTGTGTCTTTGTTGCCCTAAGAACAACAGCTGCAGATAGTTTACTGCTAAGGTTTCTGGATCAGACATCAGGAGACATCCGCAATGGTAGGAAGACTAAATTATATCAAACTGGTATTATTTCGGTTATTTATTCACCTTCTTTCTCAGCCTGTGTTATCAAGCAAGGAGCAGGGTTTTGAACAAGAATACTGCCATTAAACCTAAAATAAATATAAATCATTCATTAACGCAATAACAGAAAATTGAATTTTCGAGGGGCGGCACATTAGAAGATCATAGTGTAAAATAGTGTACAATTGAAGACCACGTGGGGAAAACGAAATAGGTAGGTAAGTCACCTTTACAGTGAAATGGAGTTATTGCGCTTGGCATGTTCTCTAAGGCCTAATCTATTGTACTGTAACAAATACCCATTGAAAATGCGATTAGTAACACACGTTAAAATTTGAATGAACAGCGTACGCGAAGAGAATGAGATAAGTCACCTCCAAACATAACAACTCTATGGTAAGTCACAGCTGTGCTTTTGTGTAGCAACATTATTACAATCGACCTATGTCATTGCTGATAGTGCTAGAAAATATTAGGTTTCTTGACAATAACATTATTTTAATGGGAAATAATGAATTCGTCAGAGCAGATGAAAACATTCCTATACATCAAGTGAGAAAGACGAAATATTACGGACAAACTGGAAATATCAATAAGTTAAAGTCCGCCTGGATAATGTAGGGGTAGCGTGTCTACCTCACTTCAAAAGGTGAGTTACCCGGATAAGGTTTTCTTCGGTGTTTTTCCTTATCCTTACAAGACCAATGGCGAGTAACTTTAAACTCCATGGACTGCGAGATCATTTGAGCATTATTTCACCAATATCATCCAATATGACCAACCAGATTAAAGGACGTCAAGCTTTAAAAAAAACAAAAACACGTTAAAGAGTTCAGAGCTGTGAAACAGGTCAAGACTGTAAGAGTAAACGGTTAAATGCAGCTAGTTACTACAGATGAAAGAAATTCTGTAATACGATATTTGAGTTTACTAGAAGCCAAATTAATTAAGTACTTATCTAATAGAATTAATAAGTATGATATATATTAGAAACAGGTGACCTTGTAATTGTGAAGATGAAGCTGATATATTCTTTCATACCTAGTTCCAATCAGGGGCGTATTCTGTGAGTTAGCTAGGCTAGCTGGGAAGCCCGGTCAATTTGTGAAGCAAGAATTTCTATAGAATTTAACAACGAAGAATTTATTCCTAATCTAGCCTTTTCTTACGCCATAAAATAGGCCTCTTGTGATAAAACTCGATTCTATTCACAATGTAACATGCCTTGAATGACCGACATGTTATAATGAGCAAATTAGCGGAACGAGGCGAAGAGGAAATCACTACTACAAACCTCACTACGAAGTATAGCCGACGAGTCTCGAGGAAAGCCGAAGCAAACCAGTGTATGTTAATATAGCAGTCTATTGATTTTTATTGCTGAAGACAATATTCTTAATTTGCATAATGGGCGCAAAAACAGAAGTTATTTATTTAAAACGTAGATGGAGGTTGCTATTTTTCATTTTTACTTTCTCTATACTCACTATGTACATAGTGTATAGAGAATGTATTGCACTCCACCAAAAAATTCGATACCGAGATTTCACCGGAAATATACGTTTTAGGGTCCCCTGTATCCAAACAAAGTATTTTCAGAAAAAGGCCCGTGTGTGTGTGTGTGTGTGTGTGTGTGTGTGTCCGTGTGTCTGTGAACACGATAACTCAAAAGCGAAAAGTCGGTAAAATACCAAACTTGGTATTTAAGTTTAGTATCTTCCAGGGATGCGACACGAAGATTTTGAGAAAAATCCTCCCACCCCAAACTACCCTTTACATGGAACTTTTTTCGAAAATTTTAATTTTCTAAAAAATGGCTCTAACGATTTTGATTAAAATATCGTATATTAAAGTTATTTACCTGACAAATAAAATTTATATTTTTAATTTTCTGGGAATAGCCTCTGAAGATTACTTTATTCTGGATGAATTTTGCATAACTACTAAACCGTAAGAGACGGGCAAAAACTTAACCCTCAAAAAATGTAGAGCACGTTAAAACACACAATTTATGTTATATACATTTTTTTCGTGGAGTTGATCGTTTTTGAGATATACCTTTTTCTTGGTTTCAACTTTGAAAAACATACTTTTCTCATACAGGAATTTGTCAACTCCTGTCCATACAAACAAAGGAACATCAGTCACATAGCAACCAGCTTTTGGCTTTCACTTTAACCTATGGTACTCCCTTATTTCGCTTCTACTTACAATAAAGCAAGTAATAAGACTATTTCTGTTAATTTTCTCGATTAGCATGAAATAAATAAAAGATAAGCTTATTAACAATAATAATTTACAGAGATATAGAGAAAGTCATGTGAATGGAACACATCAGATTTTTTTTAGTTAAAACTTCAAGTTAATGAGCAATGACAATTGTTATATTCTTCTTCATATTATTATTATTATTATTATTATTATTATTATTATTAGCTGTGTGTATTAAATTTAATTGAAATTATTTGCATTGTTAAGGATTCAGAGCATAAATACATAATTTGCCAAGTGAAAGAAAGAAGGAAAGCAGCTAAGCCAGAATTTGGTTGCAGCATACACCTTTGATCCAGTATAAGATATGCACAAGAAGATGGACATGTTTGAGAAAATTCCAGGATGTCTTAAGGTATTATGCCTCTTCATGGAGGAAGCAGAAATATTCCTGTTCCACATGAAGAAAAGCAACCCAACATTGTTAAGCGAAAGCATTAAATTATACTAGGCTATGCAGTACTTGAATAAAACATTAAGAGTTAGAAGACGTGTTCAGCATTTAGTTCCCTCTGTCTTTCCATCTACAAAGGGATGCACCAATTTCATTAGATGCATTTCCCAACAATGACATAGCTTTCAGACTTGGAATTGTCACGTTCAATTTAGTTATATACCTTGGTCGAATGGTTAGACCGATGGCCTATTTCTAAAGCGGCCCAGGTGCATTCCCAGGGGACCGCATGTGGGATTTGTGGTGGACGCAGCGAGTCTAGGTTTTTTTCATGTTGCAACTTTATATTTTAAAATACCCGTAGTTATGATTCATGAATGTTACTAGAAGCCGCATCTCCCCAAACTTGAGTCAAGGACGTAGAAGGGATGGTGTATTAGAATTACACTGTATTCGTGAAGACGATTGGTGGTTGAGGATAAGGTAGGGGTGCGCAATCTTGAATAAACTGGGTTTAGAGTTTCTGTGTCAATACCAGGGAAGACGATGATTGCCAAGACATGGCAACGAAAGTCTCTGTATTACTTTAAACTGTTTAAAAACAAATGACTTTATTCCGAGACTTTCGCAACAATTTTGCAGTAAATTTGTCGCTTCAACGCAACTGCTGTACGCGAAACTGACTCGCCTGGTTTGCAGCTCTCCCTTTTAAATCTGTCGATGACGTCGACATAAGTTTCCAGAAAAAGCATTCACGCACTTGCCCATTGTACCCATGTATTGCATTCCAAGGTTTTGAAATACTGCGCCGCTCTTCACGTGTTAAATTTACGGCCTATATGACATTGAGTGCGGCTCCTTAAGGGTATGTATGACTGAAATTTCATGAAAAATCACAAAAAAACTTTTTTTATTTTAATTCCATACAATAATTTAAACATTCCTAAATACAAAAAAGATATAATTGGCCACCAGGCGCCATTTTAAATGCCTTACGTCACTGGAGCAAAGCTAAAACTGACTGGACTCGGCAAGAAAAACTACAGTTCGACCAGATCTCTTTCGCATCATGCAAAGTAAAAAAAAAAAAAAAAACGAAGTTGTGCGGAAGAAATGTAGCAATGCAAAAAGAAAAGGACAGAAAAGGCAACAGTAGAGGAGAGGAAAAGGAACTATCCAACCTACAAACCTGGTGGGTTTTAATGTGAGCTATGCATTCAAATCTTTCCTTGTTTTCTCGCTATTGATATTTTCATAATTTTTCTTGTAAAATACTCCTTGTGGTGCAATTTTACTGTTGCACAAATAAAATTTGTTGTACATGTTCACAGAGGTACAATGTTTGATGATTGTCCTTTGTTTTACTTTCGGATGTATTTAAGCTTATGTGTTCAATTCTCAAACACAAACATTATATTTTTATGCAAAAAAAGGCATACTCATAACTTTAAAACTTTTTGGAGCCTAAACCAAAGGAGACTCGGAGAAACTTAGGGTAATTTCACAAAGTGAAATCGTGAACCTAGGGTTAAAATATTAGACCACAATTTTTATTTTTTATTGCAAAGGACCTTTTTAGTGATGTGATAAAACCTTAACCCTTTCAGACCTGACTTTTTATGCTTCATTGAAAAAATTATCTATGAACCTCCTTGTCCATCTGGTAACAAAAGCTCCAAAGTAGTTCTAAACTTGGCCACAGATAGCAGCACAAAACTGGAAAACTTGAAAAACATAAAAGTTCACAACCCCAAGTGATCTAAATAGTAATTACAGCTTTTAAATGTATTACATAGTCTGTAGAAAGTCATGTCTATTCCTATGGACACCGGAACTGAAAGGGTTAAACAAATTTAAGAATAACTTCCAACTGTAAGGACAAAATGAATGAAATTTGCACTGTAACTTATTTGTATTATACTAGACCTGTGGTGTAAATTTAAAAAATATATCATTATTAGTTTTTAATTTCAAACTTTCAGCCATAAATGTCCTTAAAGGAAGCCGACCGAACATATGCAACAATCAGCTATAAGTATAAGCTTTCCAGAGCAAACCACTAACACATGTGCGGTGATTAAGGACCTCCTATGGTCAGGACGTTTTGGGACTATGGAGGATAGTTTGTGAATGATAGGACGGAGACAGTGGTGCAACATAAAGAAATGCGTGGTTTCGCATTCCCGGTGATTAAATCGAATCCTGCATGTCTCCAGGAGGCCAAAGAGTCCCTATTTCAGAGCTAGAGGCAAGAAGAGGCCTGCTTACTGACATCACTGAGTATTCAGTTGACTGTGATGCTTATAGGACATTTTAACATTAGTTACATAGTCCTTAAGCAACGGTTTATAAAATTCAAATCTTAGTGACTGTTAACACATTTTAAGAACGTTGTCCAAATATGATCAGCACTGCTTTAATACTTATAACAGGCTATTCCAACTCTGCTCGTCTGAGTCAGAGTACTCGTGTTTACTCAATCACAAATCTCTGCGCACAGCTAGAGAGGAAGGTGATACCAAATAACGTCACAGGGCGAAGGTATCACAATACAATGCTTGTGCTTGCATTGCAACAGGTAATTCAGTCGTGACGATAGGTCGTCCTCAACGCTGAGGCATACCTTAATGAGTAAGTGAACAACTCGGGGCTCTTCAGCGCGCAGCCAAGCTGGAACAGCCTGATTTATAACGCCAATTGTTATGTTGTAATATAAACGTAAGCAATGTGCGTACATGATATTAAAGTTAAATAATCCATTTGGTAGAAAATAGTTTTCACAGAAAGACCGTCTCATAGTTATGTCTTGTTGTGTGGCCCCACTACTAGTGACTACCGCAGCAGTAACGTGGCTCCAAGCGACTCAGATCGTGATTGTTCATCAAGCAGGAGGGACTCAGAAACGTCCCACAGTCATCAACAATCAGGACCAAGATTAGGAGTGACTGCTCCAAGCAATGATTCCGAAAGTGGAGGTTCACATTCACCTTCACCAAGAGCGAGTCGGCGAAGACAGGTAAGCACATAGTTTTTTTTTTTTTTTTAAATACTTAAGGTACATTTACAATGAGATGCAAGCGCAGACACAACACAGCATAAGCGCAAGCGCGAGGAAAGACCATTCACATTGCAGTCGCAAGCAAGACGTTGGCTCAGTTTCTACAGTAAGTACACTACAAAACTTGGCCGTCAGGTCTCTCGGTCACGTACTGTACATTTGGGTGGCAGTTGCACAACCCGTCACCCAGTCACACATGTGTGGATGTCAAATAAAATCGCAAATCACATTAACAGTTATCAAAATAAACACAAAACGTACCTTATCACAGGAGATGTTGGAAATTCCTGGACAACAGTAACCTGGATGAGTTTTAAAAGTTTTGTTGCTTTCTATGCTGAAGTTTTCGAAATGCCAGTTTCTTGTGCAAGGCACTTAAGAGATTTTCGAGGTTGCCATCCTAACCTTTTTCTAATTTCGTTTAATTTCTGCTCCATAAGCATTTGCCTGGGTACCTTTCTTCCTAAATTTATTTACAAGCAAACGAACGGCGTCTCTACTCGGAACACGCACCAGAAAATTTAGTTTCATCCCTACAAGATAATGTAAGCACATAGTATTGTACATAAACACTCTTTGTGCTACTGTATATTGCTTTCTGAAAACACTGCAAGCAAAAGTAAACAATTCTAAATATTCCTAATGTTATTCACCTGTGACCTGGTTTAGCACAGAAGACTGACGCATGTATAGCGACAGAACGGATATAGGACACGCTCGCAGGGAAATGCAGTGAAGGTCACACGGGCCGGGCGCCTGGTCAAGTTTTGTAACAAACGTACTGTAAATCCGTAAATTAGAAGAGCAGCAGGTATGTACAGTAAGCGCTATAAAATATGTCATTACGATCGTCTGCTATAGAAACAGAACAGCGGTGCATAGAGGAAACAATGTCGAATTCTCTCTCTATGTTCCCAACGCAATCATAAAATTTAGAGTTTGCAAACTCTTACACATTGCTTAGTGTATTGTGAGTGCCTTTATGAATGCTTGCATAGAATAACATGTGTATAAAGTATTACGCTATGTTACGTCTGCGCTCATTATGAATGGTGCATTAGATGACACGGGTGCATGCTTCTTAGAAAAGGCTTACAGCGTGTTTGGCAGTTTGATTGTTTTATACACACGTTGTACAATTTTTAAATTAGTTGCAACTCTGGTATTACCATTATATGTGTTTTCGAAAAATGTTGGACTGTTTATGTATTTCACATTTCTATAAATGCCAGGTTTCAGTATAACCTAACGTGCTCTGGCTGTACACCGACCGATCCCAGTTGTTTCTGTGTTTTGGAGCAACATCTTTCATATAGGAGGACGACACTGAACAGTTTTAGAAAATTAAACAAAGATTATTTTTTAAAAATGTAAATGATTTCGTTGTTTTCCAAAATATTCCATTTTAATCTAACATATTTTTGCATTGGATGAAATCAGTCCAAAGCAATGATGCCACTTTTCCCAATGCAAATCAGAAACCAGGTTTTTATAATCCACTGCTTCATCTGATGAAAAAAATGTTTCTACACATTTTATTTCTTATTAAACCGAAATAACAAGATGCCAAGTCAGGGTGTTGACACTTAAGGCATCCAGTTGTTGGTTTTGCTGTATGCGACGATGCGTCTTCACGATGTAAAATTAATGTTCTCTTTTGGGTGGTATTTTTCACAATTGTTTTGCTTCAAACTTTGTGGTAAACAGTCATTTGTGTACCAATCAGCAGTAACAGTACGACTATCTTCTAATACTATAGCAGCATATGGCCCGTTTTAGGGGGACTAATAACATTTTCTTACCAGGACTGAAAATTCCTCGGACTTTTATGGCTTTTGTTCAATTCGAAAGATCCCTCGAGTCGATTGACCTTTATTTTTAGGATAATAAAAATTAATTCAAGATTCATACCAATAACGATATTTCAAATCAAATTTAAAGTGCCGGCTTGGAAGTTTTCCAGAGCTTTTCTGCGCCGATCAATGCGTTGTTGTTTTTGATCGGGAGTCAGTATTTGGAATCAATTGAAAATAAAGTTCTCTCGCAGCTAACTGTTGATGTAAAATGTATTGGACTTTATTTATACCAATGCCTAATGTCACCCTAAGATGCCCTTCAACCTTCTCTAAGCATTGCTCGATCAGCGACAATATGTTCATGAGTAACAGCAGTGTTTGAACGTTTTTCACGAAATTCATCACTAAGAAAAAGACAAACTTTCTTTAATTTACTGTACTAATTATAAATGGTTGCCTTAGATGAGGCTTTTTATCAAATGCATTTATAAGCCGATATTCACATGGTTTAGGCGTCAACGATGTGTTAAACTCGTTAAAAACTATTCTCCAGAAATGTTTTCAAGTAAAACTCATGTTTAGATGAACACACAACATTTAAATGATTATAATTAACTACTAACGCAAACCACCCAACAATCAACTCACAAAGCATTAGAAAGTAGGAATAAACAAATTCCATTTCACACCGTCAGGTATAAATGCATAAACCTCATTCATTGGCCTACTACCTGAGTATTGCGAACCTAGCGTTCCCCGGCCTGCAGTCGATGTTCAGTCATGAAATTGAAAATGGCCGGCACATGGTCGCAACACTCTATGCAGCTATGTGAAAATGACCATAGGGCGCCAATTTTAGACCGTTTGCAGTTTGGTTACCGGCATTTTCCAGAATGTTACGAATACACAACACTAATTATATTAATCAGGGAAGCTGTTCACTATTAACGACGATTCAGTTCAACAGCGCCGAATCTAATAAGACCTATCACATAGTGATAACAACGCATTCATTAACAACTCTTAGAAAATTATAAATGCAACACTTAAAATATCTTGTCTCTTCATTAAAACCAGATAGTACCGTGGGTTATAGTGAAATCTTCTTTGTGATCCGTTGCTTAAGGGTTTAAGCTTTACTTTCCCACAAGTGAACATTCTCTTAGACACTGTGGAATAACGTAAGAATGTAATAGAGTGCAAAAGTTTACTATGGATTAAGAAAAATCAAACATGCTTAGAAAAATCTGATGTGTTCCACACATGACTTTCTCTACATCTTTGTAACAAATTATTATTAAAATGCGTATTCTTCTATCCACACCATACTAATCTATATAAACATTAGCAGAAATGATTTCTTAAGTAGAAGGGAAATAATGGAACACTAGGCTAAAACGATAGTCAAATCTTTTAAAAGCCGGTTGCCATGCGGATGAAATCAATTTCTTTGCATTAGCAGGAGTTGACAAATTCTTGTATGTGAAAAGTTTTTAAGTATTTTAAAACTGAAACAAATAACAAGGAATATCTAAAAAATGCATATGACTTAATGTGTGTGTTTCAACGATACATATCTACATATTTTGTGTAGTGCGTTGTTCTCTCTCTTGCGGTTTACTAGTTATGCAAAATGCAACAAAATTCATCCAGAATAAGGAGGTATTCAGAGGCTATTCCCATAAAACTCATGATATACATATAATGTGGGATGTAAATATATTTAATATGCGGGATTTTAATCAAAATCGATAGAGCCATTTATAAGAAAATCCAAAATTTCGAAAATGTTTCCATGTAAAGGGTAGTTTGTGGTGGGGGTATTTAACGGTCTTTTCTTTTTTGAGCTATGCTGTCCTCAGACACACACAACACACGGGCACACACTGACCTTTTTCTAAAAATACTTTTTTTCGGACTCAGGGAACCCAAAATATGTATTTCCGGTGAAATCTCAGAATCGCAATTTTGGGTGGAATACAATACCTTCTCTATCTACTATGTACACTGTAAATGCGGGCTAAAGAAAATAAAAAGAGATGTGAAGACTGGATTAGAATGGTGCAAAAAAAAAAAAAAAAATTGACAGCGCTCTATGCAGTAGGTGTTGAGATGCCAGAAAAATGCCCAGCTACAATAAAATTAGCAAGCTTCAACTTGTATATAAGCTCAAAGTCTAGAGAATAATTATTGCTCCTGACGAAGGACTTTCTTACTGAAATATAAAGTAATACATTATAAATACGACGACAAAATATGCGATAAAGATATGAAGTATACACTTAAAATCAAGTGTTTTATTATGCTTATGCTTTAAAATAATTTGTATTTCTTCATTACTAATATCGTCTTCAGATGGCGACTGGTTAGCTTAAACAATGGTTTAGTACGGTTTAAGCCAAGCCACGTATAAGATGAGGTAATCGCTGAATTGCATACTGTAAAACTCCAATGTAGTTTAAGCTCCCGCTTAAACCCGATTCGAAGTTGAGCTTAAACATTGAAAAGAAACATTATTGAAACAGAGATGATAAAATGAAAGATCGAAACCGAGGTTGAAAATAACCGCCGCTCAGTCGGAATACGGTAGACAATGGAAATTACGACACAACACGGTAGGGGCACGGCTGGTGCACAGAGGAACACGATAGGTTATGTAGAGGCCTATCTTAATACTGTGATTCATAGGAAGCACCGCGAGTAGATGTTAAAGACAATCTTATCTTCTTCAGACATGAGGCAGTTGATGTTGATATGCATATATAACTCGCGGTTAGAGCTGAAACATATCTAAAGTCATCTCTCCCGCTGAAGTCGCTCAGTCAAGCGAAGCCGTTGATTTTATAAACTAGCCATACATTTACTGTGAACTTTGTAGTGCTGAAAATAGTTTTTTTTTTTTTTTTCCAGTCAGCGGGGAAACAGCGAATGTCATGTTCAACTTTCTGATGTCTAGTGGTCAAGTGAAGTTCTTGTTACTAGTGCTTTATAAAACCTGGAAATGTTTAGTTCTTTAAGAAAAATTAAGATGAAAAATTTATCGGTAACGTTATCGTACCCATTAAACTTTGTGGTGCAGGTTGAATAAGTTTATCGTGTACTTATTTATTTCGGCGAAGCTTTGTTATCAAATATAAAACACCCTTAAAGAATTTCTTAAAAGTACAATATTTTGTGCCTGTGTAGTACCCAAGTAATGTATGTATATTTTAAAGGGTGTTTTGGGGGAAGATCTACTGATGTACACCATTACACTTCCAAAATGCTTTTAAAAGACAAAGGGAATCTAAAACACATAATAGAGGCTTTTATACTCTTCAGAAAAACAGGTCAAGTCACTAAACAGCACATACAGAAAGTAAGTTTCACTAGGGTCGCAAATTAAAATAAACACTTTTCAGGGAACTAATTATCGGGTATAGAACATACAGAATCAAAAACTACTGTTCAACACTTTCACCACCGGTGTCGCCCTCCGCGATTACCATGCTAACTTCATATATCCAAGATCGCGGGTTCAAACTCCGAGGAGGACGATTTTTTCGGGTGTAAAAATCCTTAACATGGCTTCCTTCGGAAGGGAAGGAAAGCCGTTGGTCCTCTGTCTTAGATTTACAGCACGTAAAAGAACCTCAAGCCTGATAAAAGAGGCCTCTGAGCAAAATTAAGCAGTTTTTCACGCCTAGTATAGAATGACACGCTGAGAACCACAGCAGTTAAAGACCGTCCATAAATACTCAATTTCATTTCATTTCACCACCAAAATTCAGCCACTGCCCTACCTATTCCTTTGTCGTTGAAGTCTGCTATCTGGTATAGGAACTAGTGTTAGACAGCCGTAGGTATGTTTCGACTTTAAAAATGTTTATCAAACAGGAATTTCTTGAGAAATAAGTAGTCGCTGGGAGGCAGATCAGAGCTATAAGCTGACTGTCAAATACCTCCCAACAGAACTGTTGTCAAGATCTGTCGTGCGATGAGTCTTATGTAGGTGAGCTCGAATTTTGTCTTTCATGGAGATCTACTATGATGTCAGCGCATCAACTAATGGTCAGTTTCTGGAGTTGAAGTGAGTAACCCTTACTTCATTGCTTATGACAATTCTGTGTGTACTGATGCAGAAATATGAAAGCTGAGCTTTTGGTTTTGTGTTTGGGCTCCAAGTTCTCCAGTACTCTTTTATGAACAAACTGGACTTCCTGAGAAGGATCGGGATAACTGTGGGAACTTGCTGACAAGTTTCGTAATTGTAAAGTGACGATTCTTTATAATGCGCTGGCACCCCAGCCCAGAAGAGAGACGGTCGTCCTTAAGCGGACATTTTGACGATAGAAAATGGCAGAAGTCCTGCCTCTGTACAGATACAGTATTAAATGAATCTATATGGGCGGTACATTCTTGCATTAAAACGTTTTTCAAAGATCTCGCCTCACAGATGGCGGGCACAGGAATAACAACTACAGTTTCAGCCGCTACAATGATGAACGTGAAGACTCAATTATGGTATGTAATTGCCACTTTCTAAGTGTCTCGGCATAGCATCATTTGATAATGCAAGGTGAGCAATCTATTTTACGGCGTGGAAAACTTATAGTACTCTGGTTGACTGTCGTGTAAGTTCTGACCTTGACATTTACTCTTTACATCATAATTTAACGTTTCTTTTTCAATAACTTTAAACAACTTTATTTAACACTTTGGCTCTCAGTCGCACTCAGCTGTTGACTATTTAAGTATGCTATGTGAAGGGCTGCTCGCGCACATGCTCACATTTCCAACAATGCTGGCGGCTACGTCAGCACTTTTTGTGCTCATATCCACGTCAGCAACAATCCAACCAATTGTGATTTGTAGAAGTTCGGCACATCAAGTACGTATTCACACTGCTCCCTCCTCGAGTTGGTTGTCTCTACCAGCACCGCCGTAGTGGTCCAGATGATCTAAGTAAACCATGACTCTGGATGCGATAGACTGCATCATTTATCCTCTTATCCAGGATTTAAGCCCTTGCCATAGTTGTTTTCCTACCGGTCATAACGGTCTTTCAGCCTAATGCTCGCTACCTGGAAGTGTTGCGGGCCATCTCTTGCACATCGGGAAGACAGTCTATGAAATTTTCCACGTGGTCGACTACTAGTTGGACTTTCCTCGGGAGGGCTACCTAATATTAAGTAGCCTGGAAGATGCAGCTCTGGCTTGTGTTAACCGGTGGTGTCGTGCGTTGATGAGCGGTAGTCAACAAGAAAAGTGACACCTTGATATCTCAGTCCCTCTATTAATTGACCACGCATTTCCTCAGGTGCCCTTCTAGAGTTTTGACATTTTGTTCAGCCGTGGCACCTGATGAGGGGTGAACTGGATTGGTAAGTGAGGGGTAAATTCAGTATGGAGAGGTGCTGTGTGCATCTTGTGCATTCCAAATCGCTCTAGTGCTTTCCTCACCAGGCTCAACTCGAAGTTGGTGCCCTGTATGCAGTATAGCTCCAAGCGACAGAAGATATTTTTTACGAGGCAGTTTGCGATCGCCTTGGAATCCTAGTTAGGAATGGCGTACTCCTCCCGTCACTTGGTGAAGTAATCCATGACCAACAGATATTCGTTACCCCTGTTTGATACAGTGAATGGTCCAACAATGTCTATGAGCCAAGCCCACCTTATACTGCTGTGAAACCCCGGGTCCCGTTTGTGGGCCAAGACTTGTCACACACATGACATTGACGGCGCCATCTTTCAGGCCTGCCGGTAGTCTCAATTATTAGTGCCTTTGTCGAAGTTTGAACTATTGTTCGGTAGGATCCAAGATATGCTCCGGAAGTTCTCGCATGTACTTCCTCCAGGACTGCCTCTACCTTACTCAGAGGTATTACCGTCAAATCTCAGAAATATTGAATAACACTCCTTACTTAGTCCTCAGTCAGTCTAATTTGGCCATTAGGATTTATATACACTACTCCTGGTTGCGATGTCTTCATAGCTCGGCCTAGTTCTTGACTTTACTTCTCTCAGAAGAGGCTTCAAACCGGCGTCCGCCAGTTACTCCCATCTCAAGTCTGCGATATTCTATTTGGCGGCACTGCTCTATTCACACGAACAATTTCTCCACCACCTTAGCGCACTGGACGCATTCTTCAGAACATTATCTTCTTGACATAGTATTGGAGTGACTCCTTCCGTTCCGATTTTCTTATGTAAAACTGCATTATTGCAGCCTCTGGACCCTATGGACTGTCTAGCTTTCCAAATAAGCTGGAGTGGTCAGATTTCATTTGGAATAGCTGACAGTACAGGTACCTACTAATGGAAGGCATTCATTACTGCCAGGAGGTCCAGTAGGGTAACGATGTAAATAGTTCTTTTCCGCTTTGGAGAGAATCTTATTGCAGTAGGCTGTTACTAGCTCCTTCCCATCCTGAGATTGAGATATTACGCATCTATTACCGCCTTAGCTGATGTCGGTACCCACTGAAAAATCTCCGGTAGGTTGTGGAAAACCTAACATAGGCGATTGCAGAATGCTTACCTAAGCACCAGGAATTCGCCCTAAGCCTCTTCTGACTACATGTAAGGTCGGTGTTCTTCTGTCAGACGTGTGTCCAGCCATCTGTCACGATGCTGTCAACCACTCTTCTGCCGAGTGCGTAGCGTCACTCGGGGAAGCGCTGAAGATGACACCGACGTGCCCTTCGCCACGTCGGATCTTACTAGTTTCTTGCACGATCATCGGTTTGATTTGGACAGTCCTTCACCACCAGCACACGCTACTTGAAGTATATCCCCGTCTCTGAGCTGATCCTCTGTCGCCATCGTAACGAATACTTCTGGTCTTCGAGGTGTCGTAATTGTTATATAGTTGCTCTCTATTCTTAATATGGTCGTTGGTGCCTCATAGATTGTTATACAGTCCTGAGCATCAGGCGCTGCTGTATCTCAGCAGTACGAAAGAGTAGGCAGCTTCCTGCGACACGTAGCTGGGTGGGAGTTTCAGCCAGGGCTTTGTTCAAGGTGATTTCTTGCAGCGTCTCGCCTGACTGTTGCAAGTTTGACTTCAACTGATTGCGACAGGTTGCAGCAGTCAAGCGATGGTCCCCGAATCAGTCTATCTTCTTAGAGAATATTTTCAACGGCACAGAACATATCAGAAGTTCTGATGATGTTTTTAACCACTGAGAGAAGAACATTTTCTGGCTAAAAGTTACATTACCACAAATCGACAATATACAAGTAATTGACAACCCTGAGCCAAGTGGACCGTTTCATTACACTGAATTGACAAACGTGGCGTTATTTCCAGCGTTTCCACTACTGTTTTAATATATTCTGTAAGGTTATATCTAGTCTACTGTCACATTATTGGCTAAAGAGATATTTTAGTAACTTTATCTGCTACCGTCGCCCAAAACAATATTTGCGGCGAATTTTCATCGGAAGACTTCGAAGGTCGACATTCCGTTGTATTTGGGGCTGCACGCGCGCAGATGCTGTGCCGACAGTAAGCCGTTGTTAGAAGTCTCCAGCGCGTTAAGGCGTTGTCCACTGTCTAAATATTAGTAGAAATTGTTACAGTGCATATTTCTTATAGGTTCAAAGGGAATACACTAGGCTAAAGCGATAGTAAAATATTTTAAGTGTCGCTATTGATTTTTTTTACTTGAACGACCAGCATGAAAGAAGCAAGAAAGAAACCGTAAAAGAAAAACGAATCACGAATTTCTATTTGTTAAAATTATAAGTATCAGCAAATTTAAACCAATGATAAAAGACTTCTCATGGGTAAAGGTGCACATAGGAATAAACGGTAACGAACTTGCGTACAGCCTCGCCAAAGAAGCAGCTCAGGACAACGAACTACTCAAAATATACAACAAAATATCTGTGACAACAATTGTCTCTGAATTGAGGAAAGCAAGCTAGCAAAAATGACAAAGACATTGGGACAACTCACAGAAGGAAGCCAAATGCAGATCATTTTATCCAAGCATAGAACAAAGACATAGAACTCACAATTCCCATAACGCCAGAAATCACAGTAATAATAACCGGCCATGGTAAAACAAAATCATACTTACACAGATTTAAAATAATAGACGCTCAACGTGTCTCTGCAATCTAGGAGAACAAACAATAGACCATCTAATACATGACTGCAAACTACTGATTAGATAATGCACAATTCTTAAACAGGAAGTTACCAGAACAGACAGGAACTGGCCAACTACCGACAATGTTTTAATAATAAAACATACCAAGGCATTCTACGGATTCATCAATTCAATACACTTTGTCAAGTTAAAATATTACGAATGTTCAACAAAATAGAAAAGAAACATAAAAGGAATCTGAACTCAAAGACTATAAACCACAAAGTGAGAACCTTCTTATGTAAATTTAATATCTTTGGAATTTGTAAACATGAAGTAGTTATCTTTTAGAAATTACACTTAACATAATAGATGTAGCAATTTTCCACATCCATGCTTGTTGCATTATATTTAAAAATACACACTTGATTCAATAGAAACATAACATGTAATATTACTTTGTAAAGGACCATGCTGTTATTCAATAAATAAATAAATAAATCAATAACAAGATTAGCTCAGTAATTGTTAACTCCACGAGAACTGTATTTGACATTAATTGCATGGTTTAACGAGATTTACATTGTTTGCGTATTAAGATTTTATCTGTCTCTTACGGCTTACCAGTTTGGCAAAAGCCATCTAGAATGGACAGGACTTCAGGCTCTTTTCCCAGAAAATTCAAAATATGCATTTTATTTGTCATATAAAATCGCCAGAGCCACTTTTAAGAAAATCAAACACTTCGAAACATCTGCGACGTAACGGGTAGTTTGGGGTGGGAAATTTCCTGAAAATATTCATTGTCGCATCTTTGCAAGGTACTGAACTAAAATAGGCACTAAGTTTGTTTCTTAAGAAACTGTTCGTTTTTGGGTTGTGCTCTTCACTCACATACACACACGGACCTTTTTCAACAATTCAAGGGTCCTCTAAATGTGCATTTCCAGTGAAATCTCTATCTCTGCAACAAGTTATTGTTAAAAAGCTTATTCTTCCATTTACTTCATGCTAATCGAGAAAAAATTAGCAGAAATAGTCTTATTACTTGCTTCTTTGTAAGTAGAAGGGTAATAAGAGATTGTTCTAGGCTAAAGCAACAGTCAAATGTTTTAAAAGCGGTTGATATGTAATAATTGAAGTTCCTTTGTTTGTATGGCCAGGAGTTGACAAATTCCTATATGAGTAAAGTATAAGTATTTTAAAACTGAAACCAACAACAAGGAATGTCTCAAACACGATCAATTCCACGAAAAAAATGTATATAACATAAATTGTGTTTAACGAGCTTAACATTTCTTGTTAGTTAGTTTTTGTTTATCTCTTACGAGTTAGCAGTTATGCAAAATTCCGCAAAATGCATCCAGAATAAAGATTTCTTCAGAGGCTATTCCCAGAAAATTCAAAATATACGCTTTATTTGTCATGTAAATATCTTTAATATACGATATTTTAATCAAAATCGTCTGAGTCATTTTTAAGAAAATAAAAAAATTCGAAAATGTTTTCATGTAAACGGTAGTTGAGGATTGGGAGATTTTCTTGAAAATCTTCGTGTCGCATCCTCGGAAGATTCTAAACTTAAATCCCAAGTTTGATATTTAACTGACTTTTCGTTTTTGCGCTATGCAGCCCATCACTCACAAACGGACTTTTTTTTTCTAAAAATGTTTTTTTTTTTATTCAGGGTGTCCCAAAATATGTATTTCTGGTCAAATCTCGGTGTTGAATTTTTGGGTGCAATACAATAGGTATTTTTTCTGTACACTAATGTACATAGTACGTGTAGAGAACGTAACAAAACCAGAAATATAAATGAAATATTTGGTAAGCAGGGAACAAAAAGGAATCCCGCGCAAATCAAAGACAGTTGAAATACCCTCAAACTCCCAAGCAAAATTCTGTTCGAAAATTGAATCAGAATCCAATTATGTAGTCAAGGCAGATACTCCTTGATTCCCAAATTCTGAAGTTAGCAACCCTCGTGATGCTCAATAACTCAATGAAGGAAATTATTCAACTCCAGTAAACAGTAGCTCAAGCTTAAAATTCAATTAGCGTCTAAACATCCTGAACACTAAAGCTCAGGCTCCGTAACATGCAAACAGCGCAGTACATTATAATAATACTTGACAAGGGTCGTTCCATCTTCTCTCTCTCTCCCTCTCTCTCTCTCTCAATCCTTCTTTCTTTCACCGCAAATACATGTTTTAGGACCCCCTGAATAAAATAAATAAAAAAAAAATAAAATCAAAGTAATAAAGCATTTTCAGAAAAGGTCCGCGCGCGCGCGCGTGTGAAGAAAGTCCCCCACCCCTAACTATCCTTTAAATGGAAACATTTTCGAAAATTGTATTTTTCTTATAAATGACTAACGATTTTGATTAAAATACCACATATTAAAGCCATTTCCATCACAAATAAAACGTATATCTTAAATTTTCTGGAAATAGCCTCTAAAGACCTGTTTAATTTTTGCAAAACTGGTAAACCTTAAGAGATAGAGTAGTTTAGGGTCCGATGGACATATTAAACAAATTTCCCTCAATAACAAATGTTATTACTATGATAGCTTATACAAAATACAGGTAAGTTTGTTTAAGACAAAATACTCAAAAAATATGTAGAATATATCACACCTTATATTTAATAGAATCAGTATTAGCTATCAGTTGTCCTGTGTCCACTGGATCTAATACTGGGGGCCGATGGACACTTTATTTGTGTCTCATGGACACAGATCACACTATGAGAGTTTTAGTCACTTTCAGTATCTAAACAATTGTGACACTTAAAAAGGGATTTTCACCGTTTTTGGTGCAGTTTACATTATATATGTTGCAATCTAAACACTGCACCCAACTTTCACCCCCTTTGTCGAAGGAAAAATCCTTTTACAGCTTGACAAATGTTTGACCTTCTTTTGATACTGCTGTATACCACTAGGCCCTGGTTCTGATTCCATGCCGTTTCTTTTGTTTTTGCTGCTTTTTGATGCATCCTTGCTCTTGCTTTTTTCCTTGAGAGTTGTTATGTACTCAGGTGACATGATTTCTTTGCATCCCTGAGACCTTCTCTTTCGAGTGGTAACAGTTTGCACTTTAGGTAGGGGAGGTAATTCATTCAAAGATGAAGTGATTGTTGCTCTTGGTAGACAATTCTGGCAGTAGAGTTTAAGTCATTTTGGTGTTGGATAGTTTCTTACATTGGGCTATCTGGAACTTAGTGGACACTGGATGGTTCAAATACATGGTCTGGAAGTCTATGTCGATTGAAAGAGTAAATACCACAGGCTTTGAAGTCGCGTATGGCGTTTCCCACTGTAGCGGATTTGAACCAAGCATATGATAGCAAACCACCAAACACAATTTTACTGATTGATTGTTTAGGGTTCTGACGGACCCAATTACGAGCCGCATTGTTGCACGCAGTTTTCAAAGGACCAAAGGATGCAATATCTAATGGCTGTAGACGATGCGTGCTATGAGGAGGCAGGCAGAGAAGAGAGATGTTATTGTTGACTGATTTAGCTTTAGCAGTGAGCACCATGTCCATCCAGGATAAGCAAAACATTCCCTGTTCCTGTTCAACAAATTTATCAGATTGCTCATTTTTCATGTACCCTGTTTCAGACATCACAACACGTGTACCTGGTGGTGTGCCATTGTGAATTCCTCCTTTTTCTTTTGCCCTTTCATTATTATAAAGGGAGGAATAAAGATTCCTGCTGAATTTGCACATGCCATCACTGCACTTGTTTGTCCTTTCTCTGCATTAGTTTGAGAGAAAACACTAGGTTTACCGTTGACATTTATTACTTTCCCAGGTTTGTAAATAAGCTGTAGTCCACTTTCATCCGCGTTGTAAATTACTTCCGGATGTTGAAAAAGTTCAAACTCAGTCATAAGTTTTTCCAGTCTATCGTAAAGTAAATCTACTTCTGCTCTACTGCATAAGAAAGACCCTCTGCTTTTCTTACATTAAGATGGGGATGACGGCCCAAGAATCCGTAGACCCAATCGTACCCTGCAATTTTCTTATCCCTGCTGAATTTATTAGAAATGTTGCTCTTTTCAGCATACTCTTTTCTCAATTGAGATAGGTTCAACCCATAACCAATTGAATCGAGCTTTACTAAGTGTTCCGCCAGTGCAGTCTCGTGAACGGGAGTAAACCACGTTCTTTCACCAAATTGCTTATTTATTGTGTTCATAACTCGTCGCTGCAGGGTATTTCGAGGCACGTTATACATCACAGCTGCTGTTTTCAATTTTATTTTGTCATGTTTAACCACATTCACGGCAGCATCCATATCCTCCTTTTCCCAAGAACATCTTTGTGATTTGCGCTCTTTAATTCTAGGCATCTGTAACAAAGTACCTAAAATAAAATGTGAAAATATACAAGCGTATATCTATAATACCTATTTGTAGCTACCTTTTAATGAAGCAACTGTATATGGAAGATTGAAATAGTTTGAACATAATTTAAAACGGTTATAGCTATAAAATATCTCATGTCCGTCAGCCCCTAAATGAAAGTGTCCGTTGGACCCAACTCGTTGGTTCTCAAAGTAAAGACTGCGGCCTACAGAACAATGGCTTAGAGAAGCAAATCCCGCCATTACTTCATTCATTATTTCGTACACTTAGCAAACCCAACGCAATTTTTACATCAACATGCTTATAATGATTACAGCCACTCACCTTGATGTCTTCAGACGTTCCGATTCACTGTTTAAATGCACAAATAATGGTAATGAACGCAGCCAACGTTTAACACAAAGATCAACAAGCTACCATAACAGATTCAGAGTGATTCTTCATATTGCCGTTAGAGTGCAACAGGTTCCGAAGTTAATAGCATAGATAACTATAAACGAATAGATGGTTAATAGTGTCCATCGGACCCTAAACTACACTATACAAAAACTTACTGCACAAAAAATGTATACTTCGCTAAAATACACAATTTTTCTCATATACCTACATTTTTTTCGTGGAGTTTGAGTTTCGAGATATTCCTTGCTATTAGTTTCAATTATAAAGTATTTACACTTTTCTCAGACAGGAAGTGCCCGTTTTTCTTTTGTTTTGATGTGGTTGTATGGTATAAAGAGGATAACTCAAAAAAGAACAGTAGGTTAAGTACCATACTTGTATTTAATTCAACGATGCGACACCAAGATTTTTAGGAAAATCCTCCCACCTCGAACTATCCTTTACATGGAATATTTTTTCTATTTTCTAAAAATGGTTGTAAAGGTTTTGAATAAAATGCCTTATATTAAAGATAGTGACATCACGAATAAAATGTCTTCACGGGCTCTTCCCACAACTTTCAAGATATACCTACAATTTATTGCGATGTCAGCATCTTTTGTATATGGCATTTTAATCAAAATCATTACAGCCACTGTAATACTAAGTCTTACTGCACAAAAAATGTAGATCTTATTACAATATACATTTTATGTCAAATACAGTTGACATAAAGTATCCTAAATATTCCTTGTGTTTGGTTTAAATGTTATTTATTATTAATTTCTGTTTTCGTTTTATCTATTCATGCAAATAGAACTTCGTTTCCTCCCATCACTTAGCGACTAACTCTTAAAAGCTTTCACTATCGTTTTAGTGCATACCCTTATATCCACTGTCCTTACACGGTAATATGTAATAAAACAATTTCTGCTAATGTTGTGTTGATTAACATGAAATAAATAGAAAAATTAGCTTTTATAAGAATAGGTTGTTACAGAATACAGCCAAGTGTGTGTCTTATTCTTTTCTGCGGAGCATTTTATGTATTTTTACTTTCTCTATATGCACTATGTACATAGTGTATAGAGAAGGTATTGCACTCCACCCAAAAATTCGATACCGAGATTTCACCGGAAATATATGTTTTAGGGTCCCCAATATCCAAAAAAAAAAACATTTTCACAAAAAGGTCCGTGTGTGTGTGTGTGTGTGCGTGTGTGTGTGTGTGTCCGTGTCCGTGTGTCTGTGAACGCGATTACTCAAAAACGAAAAGTCGGTAAAATACTAAACTTGGTATTTAAGTTTAGTATCTTCCAGGGATGCGACACGAAGATTTTGAGAAAAATCCCCCACCCCCAACTACCCTTTACATGGAACTTTTTTCGAAAATTTTGATTTTCTCAAAAATGGCTCTAACGATTTTGATTAAAATTTCGTATATTAGAGATATTTACCTGACAAATAAAATATATATCTTGAATTTTCTGGGAATAGCCTCTGAAGAGTAGTTTATTCTGGATGAAATTTACTGAATTTTGAATAACTGCTAAACCGTAAGAGATGGACAAAAACTTGCTACACAAAAATGTAGAGCACGTTAAAACACACAATTTATGTTATATATATTTTTTTCGTGGAGTTCGTCGTTTTTGAGACATTCCTTATTTTTGGTTTCTGCTATGAAAAACGTATACTTTTCTCATACAGAAACTTGCCAACTCCTATCCATATAAATAAAGGAACTTCATTGACATAGCAACCAGCTTTTGACTCTCAGTTTAACCTATGGTAGCCCCTTATTTCGCTTCTACTTACAAGGAAGCAAACACTAAGACTATTTCCGCTAATTTTTTTCTGATTAGCATAAAGTAAATAGAAGTATAAGCTTTTTAAGAATAATTTATTGCAGGGATATAGAGAAAGTCATGTGAATGGTACACATCAGATTTTTACTTTTTCTAGCCCCATATGTACAATGTACATAGGGATAGAGAAGTATTGTATTCCACCCAAAAATTCGATACCGAGATTTCACCGGAAATACATGTTTTAGGCCCCCCTGTATCAAAAAAAAAAATATTTTGAGAAAAAGGGCCGTGTGTGTGTGTGTCCGCGTGTCTGTGAATACGTTAACTCAAAAACGAAAAGTAGCTAAAATACCAAACTTGGTATTAAGTTTAGTATCTTCCAGATTTTGAGAAAAATCCCCCCACCCCAAGCTACCCTTTACATGGACATTTTTTCGAAAATTTTGATTTTCTTAAAAATGGCTCTAACGATTTTGATTAAAATATGATATATTAAAGATATTTACCTAATAAATAAAATGTATATCTTGAATTTTCTGGGAATAGCTTCTGAAGACCTGTTTATTCTTGACGTATTTTGCTTAATTTGGCATAACTAGTAAACTGTAAGAGATAGACAAAAACTTGCTATACAAAAAATGTAGGTCTTGTTAAAATACACAAGTTTTGTCATATACATTTTTCTCGTGGAGCTTACCGTTTTCGAGGTATTCATTGTTATTAGTTTCAGTTGTGAAGTACTTATACTTTTCTCAGACGGGAGTGTCCGTTTTTCTTTTGTTCTACTCCTGGCCAAGAAAAGCAGCGATTTGTAATGACAATCGCATCGACAGCTTTTGAAACAATTGACTATTGGTTTAGCTTAGTGTATTTCCTTACTTTCTTCCTACTTATACGGAGCTAAATAATAAGAACTTTGTACTAATGAGTACCACGATTAGCAAGGTGCAGAAAGAAGAAGAATCTTATGTATGAAGTTTGTAGAACAGCTAGAGAAAGTCATGTGAGTGTAACACACCAGATTTGTAGCTTAAGTTTTTAACAGAAAGTTAATTTTGAATAAAGTGGAGGTGGTAGGCTAGCTTAGAAAATGTATTATACACATTTAATTGTCATACAAATGTTTTTAAATTTTGGTTAACACCTTTTTGAGAAAATACAAAATAACGAAAATCGTTCCTTATAAAGGAAAGTTGTGTGGGGAAATGTCATTAAGACATTAGTGTCACATCCTTGGAAGGTGCTAGGTTCAATGCTGAGTTTCACATT
The DNA here is from genome assembly GCA_030762935.1 of Hymenopus coronatus. Taxonomy (NCBI): domain Eukaryota; kingdom Metazoa; phylum Arthropoda; class Insecta; order Mantodea; family Hymenopodidae; genus Hymenopus; species Hymenopus coronatus. The sequence continues at coordinate 11,741,055 of CM060894.1, forward strand.
TAGCTGAGTGTTCAGTTTGAGCCATGTTGTTCACACACACGTGGACCATTTTCTAAGAATATTTGCTTTTGGATTCAAGATTCCTCAAAACATGCATTTATTATGCAATTTTTGGTGGAATGCGATTCTTACTCTATCCACCAGGAATCAGCGATATGGCGCAGCGATAAAGCTCATATTCGGGAGGTCTGAGGTTCGACTCGCAGCGACCTCCGACTGACTCATGTGCTTTTCGTGGTTTCTCCGGGGTCTAAGTTTCTCATCTACTCGATTTCCAATTCATTCCGTTCCTCATCTTTCAGTTATACCTCTAGGTTCTTGGATATGGTAGTGCGGGCAGATGGCGCGGATGCATGCTCAATGGAAAGATTACTCCCAGTGGATACCAAGTGGCTGCCAGGTCAATTACAAGCCCTCTTTGGCAGCCCGGTAATGAGACGGCTATCGGGTTTGGAAACAATAGGGTCGCATCTCTGGTGGCTTGTCTGCCTGTGGTCTGTGTTCTCCTATGATCGTGCTATCCTTGTGGAGGAGTGTAAACCACAATAGATATGCATAGGTCGCAGTGCGCAAGGTGTCACACTCCGTTCTGTACACTTTAGTAGAATGATATATCTTGCCCTGGGACGTCGTCCTCCGCGGCCTGTGGTTTCCAAGGTGTCGAGAGGTTCGGCGGAGAACGATGTTTTTTTTTTCCGGGTGTATAATGCCTTAACATGGCTTAATTCGGAAGGGAAATGAAGTCGCTGGTCCCGTGTCGTAGATTTTTAGTGGTCGACTTACCCTCTCCGTAGTTAAGACTGACGCCTCCCTAGGACTTACAAGCGAGAGCCTAGCGATCAGAAACCTATCGGGGAGTCAACGACACAATGGAGAACCTGGAACGAGTGGTCGGCCCGTAGCCAGGCATGAGCGCGAAGAAGTGGATGATGGAGCCATTGGTGGAATGAGTGGTGGGGAAACCGGCGGACCCGGAGAAAACCCGCCCAAACACCGCTTCGTCCACCACAAATCCCACATGCGGGCGCTTGGGATCGAACCCGGTCCGACTAGTGGGAGGCGAGCTCTATCCCCTCGGCCAGATTTATGGCACATAAAAGAACCTCCAGCCTGATAAAGAGGCATTTGAACAAAATTAAGGGCCTTTCACGCCCAATATAGAATGGGACGCTAAGAACCTCAGCAGTTAAAGAGGGTCTCTATATAACTCATTTAATTTAATTTTGCCTACCGGCGTACTTTCCCTTATGTGCAGAGAGTGTTCCGAGTTATGGCTGGTTGGTACATTCCGGAGGGGGTTCCATACTGCAGCCACTTATGGGCTTGTGCCTCAGACCACAGGAGGAGAGGATAATATGAGAGTATTATCGGCGAGCGGCCGAAACCGACCTGGGGGAAAGAGCCACCGTAGTGGTTCCCTAACATAGTCCAAGCAGTTCTTCGTTAGGAGCCCGCATCTTGGGCCTGACTGAACACCCCAAATCCCACAGATGACTGCAACGTCATTCCGCCGCCGAGAGCTGTATTTACAAAGCGCATTCATCACCACAGTCATATGAAATAGAGATGAATTGTACGGGCAGGAAGTTTGAGGAAATGAAAAAACCGCCTCAGTGGTCGCCCAGTGACCCAAGAAAACTCCTGGAAAAACCCCACGGGAAAGAAAGGTCGGCGGCGGGAATTGAACTCCCGACCTCCCGAATGCCAGTACCAGACGAAAAGTCTAAGCCACCCGGCTCGGTCTTCTGCGTTGTTTTTACTTTCTCTAACCCGTATGCGCAATATACATACTGGATATAGGTGATACTGAGATATCACCGGAAATATATGTTTTGAGGTCCCCTGATTCCGAAGAAAAAACCTTTTAGAAAAAGGTCTTTGTGTGTGTCTGTGGGCAGCATAGCTCAAAACGAAAAGTCGGTTAAATAGGAAACTTGGTATTGAAGTTCAGTCAGTATCTTCCAAGGATGTGACATGAAGATTTTCAGAACATCCCCTCTTCCAACTACACTTTATATAGAACAAATTTCAAAATTTTTGATTTTCTCAAAATTGGCTCTAACAATTTTGATTAAAGTATCTTCATATATTAAAGTTATTTACATGGCAAATAAAGTGTATATTTTGAATTTTCTGCGAATAGTATTTCAAGAACCCTTTATTCTGGATGAATATTGCTGAATTTTGCATAACTTTTTTCATGTAGGAACTTGCCAACTTCTGGCCACACAAAATAACTGATTTCAATCCCAAAGCGACCACATTTTAAAACATTTGACTGTCAGTTCAGCCTAGTGAATTTTTTATTTCCCTTCTACTTATAAGGGACTAAGTAATATGACCATTTCTGCAATTTCTGCTTGTCTCAATTAATATGAAGAGTAAGCTTATGAACACAATTTGTTACAGAGATGTAGAGAAAGTCATGTGAATGGAACACATCAGATTTTTATTTGTTTTGTAGTTTAATGTCCTTTAACTTGGTAAGTCATATTGGATGTTGAATGAAATGGTCGACATGATGTTCAAATGAGCCAGGGGTCCATAGAGATTAGAATTACTCCCAGGAAAAGGGATAACCCAGGAAGAAAACCTTATCTGAGTAACTCAGCCTAGCCGAACTCGTGAACTCTTGAATGTGAGGCAAATATACTATACCCACACTACAGGGGCAGGCCTTCAGAATTATTCATTAGTTGTACGTTTCAGAGCCTGAGTTAGTTAGCCCTTTGGCTTAATGCAGTCGAGGACTACTTAGTAGTCAATGAAGCATTCGAGAGGATGTGCTGCAGCCTGAAGGCAACGAAAGTAGTTCTAATTTTATTGTGAAGGTGGGGGAATTGCGACAAGCATGAGAACACATCTATACCTTAATGCACCACTAAAGTTTCCTCTCATTGGTGACAAAGTTTTACTGTATCACTTGCAGCTCCCCATAACGAGTCAGTTCAACACTTCGAGGGCAGTTCAAATGTACCCATGTTAGAGAATGAACACAATTTTTACTTTCTCTACATGTACTATGTACCTAGTGTATAGAGAAGGTATTGTATTGCACCCAAAAATTTGATACCGAGATTTCACCAAAAATGCATGTTTTGGATCCCCCTGAATAAAAAAAAAGCATTTTTGGAAAAAGGTCCATGTGTGTCTGTGGACAGCATAGCTCAAAAACGAAAAGACCATTAAATACCAAGCTTGGTATTTAAGTTCGGTATCTTCCGCGGATGCAACACAAAGGTTTTTCAAGAAAATACCCCATCCCCCCAACTACCCTTTACATGGAACTTTAATTGAAAATTTTAATTTTCTCAAAAATGGCTCTAATGATTTTGATTAAAATATACTATATTAAAGATATTTACCTGACAAATAAAATGTAAATCTTGAGTTTTCCAGAAATAGCTTCTAAAGACCTGTTTATTCTGGATACATTTTGCTTAATTTGGCCTAACTAGTAAACCATAAGAGATAGACAAAAACTTAATCTACAAAAAAATGTGGATCTAGTTAAAATACACAAGTTATGTCATATACATTTTTTTCGTGGAGATTACCGTTTTTCAGATATTTCTTGTTAATAGTTTCAATTGTGAAGTACAATTTTGTGAATTTTCTCAGACAGAAGTGTCCGTTTTTCTTTTTTTCTACTCTTGGTCAAGCAAAGAAGCGATTTGCAATGACAATCGCATAACAATAGCTTTTAAAACATTTGACTATCACTTTAGCATAGCGTATTCCTTTAGTTCCCTTCTACTTATAAGGAACTAAGTAACAAGAACATTCTGCTAATGTTTATCTTGATTAGCATGGTGTTGAAAGAAGAATTATCGTTTTTAAGAAGTTTGTTTGTAAAGTAGCTAGAGAAAGTCATGTGAGTGTAACACGTCAGATTTTTTCAAACAGTCTCCTTTTATGGATAGTACACTTCTCCCAAAATTCTTGTCATTTTGTTGGCCTCTCCAAAAAAATAGGCATTGCCAAGTTCTGCATAGCACGCCTCTGTCTCGATGAACACTTCATTTGATTTAAATTTTGATCCCACAAGCTATTTATCTCTTCATGTTTGGGAACAAGAAAAGAAGGGTGCCATGTCAGGCAAATTTGGCAGGTGTGACAGCAATTCATAACATAATTCTGCAGTTTGGTGTTGACAATTCCGGGTGAATCTGTTGGTACGTTGTAGTAAAATAGCACTTTGTTCTTTGCCAAATGACACCATGCAGAATTGGGCTAATAACTCACTACAGTATTGTCGTTTTTACTTTTTATTTCCTCTACATGTACTATGTACAAAGTGGATAGGGAAGGTATTGTATTCCACCCAAAACTTTGATGTCAAGATTTCATCGAAAATAGGTTTTGAGGTCCTCTGAGTCTGAAAATAAAAGTTTAGAAAATGGTCCATGTGTGTCTGTGGACAGCATAGCTTAAAAACGAAAAGTCTGTTAAATATACCATACTAGGTATTTAAGTTTAGTATCTCCCAAGGTTGCGACACAAAAATGTTCAAGAAAATCCCCTGTTCCCCAACTACACATACATGGAAAACTTTTCAAAAATTTTTATTTTCTCAAAAAACAGCTTTAACAATTTTGATTAAAATACTATATATTAAAAATATTCACATCAGAAATAAAATGTGTATTTTGAATTTTCTGGGAATAGTCTCTGAAGACCTCTTTATTCTGGTTAATTTTTGCACAATTTTGCACCATAAGAGATAGACAAAAACTTACTACTCAAAAAGTGTAGATCTCATTAAAACACATAATTTATGTTATACATGCTTTACTTGTAGAGTTGACCATTTTTTAGATATTCATTGTTATTGGTCACAGTTTTAAACTGGCTTTGCTTAAACAGGTCAATGCAAAGCAATCAGAAACTCAATTATTTAATATACCAACCAGCTTTTAAAAGACTTGACTATCACTTTAGCCTAGTGTATTCCCTTATTTCCCTTCTACTTACAAGGAAGCAAGTAATAAGATCAATTCTGCTAATGTTGTTTGTGGAACAGCTAGAGCAAGTTATATGAATGGAACACATCAGATATTTTGAATCATCTGAATCTTGTTTTAGTTTTTCATTGTGCTTGTTCATGTGCATGTGTGCTAGCCTATAATTTATATACTACATTTTAATTTTCAGAGAGTTCGAAATCATTCGTTGACGTCCCTGTGCCTGTTGTCTCATCACCCTTTCTTTTCAATATTCCGCGAGTGCCTCTTCATACTGAAAAAGCTTATCGATGCCTGTAATGAAAATTCTTCACCTCGAAGGGTTGGTGCCTCAAGACAAATATCAAGGTATGTACCTGCTGTACTTTGGCTGCTTTAAATGAAAAGTGTGTAGAATATAGGAATCATAGTGTTCTCTAAGAACTAATTAGTGGATTATAATTTAAAGTTGAGTTACCGTTTTACCTAAAAGAAATTAGCACTCTAAATGAAATAAAAGCAGAAACCAGCTACAAAACATTCACTTACCACTCTTTGGCACACCAAAAATTTCAAAAGATTTAACAAAATGAAACATCAACTTAATCCCAGTTAATAAGCACAGTTTAAAAAAACCTCCTCCATACAAACACAAAAGATAAAATCCCCCCATTGAAACAATCGGTGATATATGAAATCAGCTACAAGGAATGTGAAAAGGTATATTTAGGAAAAACAAAACGAAACATTGGACAACGTTTTAAAGAACACATGAGATATTTAAAATATAAACAGACAGATAATTCAGCTGTAGCACATCATTTTTGAACTCAAAACCATAAGTTCCACAGTGAGTCCATGTTATTAAAATTAGTGCAGAATCCAATTGGATTAACAGTTTGGGAAAAATCTATTAACTTTAAAAAACCAAAACAAGGTCATAAATTGTGATATACCACAAACAAATGGACTCATCTCAAAATTCATCTATACAGAAGAGAGACCTCCATAGGCCGCTACCACGAGTTCATCAGTGAATCTCCCTTGAAAATGGTGGCAATTGCCACCGAAACATGTCCGAAGTAAGTTATTTTATTTCAAGAGTGAAGTTTGAGTGTAATCTATGTTTTATACTGAATCCTATTTTATACTGAAGAGTTGTGTGAATTCTCATCCTGATTGCCCAAATAATCCAGTGTTTTAGGGTCAGATGTCATAGACCCCCTATGAACTTCAATGTAGTTGGTACATTGTCTGTTTTAAGCTTAGATAGACTTTGATGTGATGTGAGCATGCACAGCGAGAATGTTCACTCTTGTGTTTTATGATGGAAGCTGAAGCACCTTAAGTACAGAACTGCTTCAAGATAGCACTCAAGTTATATTGTAGGGATTAACCCTTTTAGTGCCAGCCCTGATAACAGAATGCTGTCTGAAAAGTGCCAAGCAATTTTAGAGCAGAATGCAGGGTTTTAAATTATTAATAATAAAACAAGTACCAAATTACATTTTATTTTTGGTGAATCTATTGAACAATATGTATTATATGGATGAGAAGTCTTTTCAATATTTTTAAAAAATAAAAAAACATAAGAAATTTTGAAAATAAAATAAAACATCCCAAAATAATCAATAGTTAGGCATTCAAAACCTTACTAAACAGAGTGTTGAGACTAATGAAATGAAAGTACAGATATTTCTTTGTTAAAACAGCAATCTGTTTTGGTCTGGTGTTCTATGCTTTAAAATACAAAAAATGAATCCATGTAATCTGCATCTGAAAAAATCACCAAAACACACACATCTGCGTAATACAGTTAATAATGAAAATGGCGTAAAGCAATAGGATACAGATTACTGTACAATTTAGCAGCTGTGTTGTTGATTCACACTGTCTGCATCAGCTGATTATGAGGACCATTGTTATCTGATGCACTTTCATCACTGAAGCTAGAATATAATACCTATCCTCTCTTCTGTCGATGTCAGAAACGCATTCATCAAGGTCTGAAAATTCAGAATTACTCGCTTTCTTCTAATACATTGCGAACTTTAGCTCTTATTTGCTCTTCAGTTCGTAACCTTTTGCTAGCTGACTCCATTTTTCAACCAGTATTAAACACTGCTAGAAAAATTACATTTAGAGGTAATTTAGCCCTTTGGAGTGTAAAGCTAATGCCCTAAAATGCTCCAGTAAACTTTTCTCTATGGCTATGATGTAGAAATTACACAGACTTTCCTGTTGAAAAGAGTTTAAACATATGAAAATGGCACCACGATTAGACTGTGATTGGCAATTCTTGCTGTTTTTGGATCACAATTAGATTGTGATTGGCACTAAAAGGGTTAATATTTCATCAAGTTAAGGAACTACCTTCTTATGGACTTTAGACCCTTAACATTAAGTCTTTACAATTTAATTAATTCCAATTTTGTTCTCACTTGGGTTTTGTGTTCCTTCACCAGATGAACACCAGTTTTCTCTGGTTGTACCAACCTGGGTAATGGATTGGCATAAATTCAAGTTAATATAAAATTCAATTGTAAATGAATTGGCTATAATGTTGACTAAATTTCAGGATTTTAATTATACTTAGTGTCTCAAAAATGAATAACTCACAAACTGATCACAGTGCACAATAAATATAGTATTTATATAGCTATGCACTGTCTATCCATTCCCAAATGCCACTGATGTCTATCACCTCACATGGTTTCTTCCATGTTTCTGCTATCCACGAGGTTCTTGACTTGATTTTCTCATGATAGCTGTGGTCTTCCTCTTCTACCGCTTCCAAATGGTGTCTATTGGTAAACCATCTTTGGCCATTGAAGCTCTTCCATTCTGAGAAGATGTCCAAACCATCTCAGCTGTCTCTTCTCAATTCTCTCCAAAATCAATTCTTCTGCTTTTATTTTATTCCTAATGGCCGTGTTTCGCATTTTTTTAAATATCGAGACTCTAGCTGATCATTTGAGGTAATCCATTTCTAAAGCCAGGAATCTTCTTTGGTCTTCTTATTTTAGAATACTTATGTGGTAATTTTAATTATTTAAATGCAGTTTAGAGACATTTATTAATTCTTTCTTGCTTTCCCTTAGGGATACTGTGTGGAGTGTGCTTACAGGAAGAGCATATGAAGCTACATCATCCATAGTATTACATGATGTACGGGAAATCGAAACATGGATATTGAGGCTCCTAAGTGCCCCTGTGCCAGTCCCGGGAAAAACAAGAGTTGAGGTATGAATGAGGCAGCATACAAATTAATATCAAATTAATTCATCAGTTTTGAATCGGTAGACATAATGAAAAGATTAACTATTATATTGAACTGATATGTTTTATTGTTTTCCCAATGATGATTACCTTCAATAAAGAATACTAAAATTATAAAAATTGCCCATTTTTGCAAGTTTTCTCATTTAACATTTCTTAAATACCAATATATGCAAGAAATTAATATTATTATAAAACCATTATAATTTGTTAATACAATAATGCATTAATTCTGGGCACATTTTGGTTAAACTAATTTTCACATTATAATATGGCATTAAACCTACCTGGATAGTGTGGAGGTAGCATGTCTGCCTCACATTCAACAGACCACGACTTCGAATCTCGCTAACTGGATAAGTTTTTTTTGGAGGTTTTCGCTTACCCTGAAAAAAATGAACTTTAAGCTCACGTAACTTTAAGCTCTATGGACCCTGAGATCAATTTGAGCATCATTTCACCAATTTCATTCATCGTCCAATATGACCAACCAGGTTAAAGGACATTAAGCTAAAAAACAAACAAAATTGCATTAAACTCTTATTCAGGGTGATTCTTATGTGATAAATTATAGCCAGAAAGAATAAATGTTCTAATTTTGCACAAGCTTTGAAAATATAAATATACACAATTTATTTTATATTATATTTCATATGAAAATTGCAATTATTGCTGAATATTATAATTGAGGAACTCAAAATTTGGAGAAACCTATTAATTTTTGGGATTATGGTGCTTCAACATCATGAACATCACAATCTAAATATACAAAATTTCCTCAATTTTGAGCCCCCTATTATGAAAGTAATAATTCATATTGGATGCAGTATAAACTAAAAAGTATAATTTACAAGTATACTTTTTATTATATTTTGTATCCAATATGAAACATAGTGAGTCATTACTTGTTTATATTAGGTGGATCGAAATTGGGGAAATCTTGTATATTTAAGATTATGGGTTTGTGTTAGTGTTCATAATATTGAAATGTTATAATCCTAAAATTACTAGATTTTCCTAAATTTTGAGCTTCTTTATGCAATATAATTGAGGCACTGATCATGCCTCACCCTCTGACACTGCATCCCATTCATGATGCCTTCGGGACAAGATGGCGAATACAGCGGCCAGACGGTTGCCCAAGGTCCCTTGTAGATGGTTGTGCCATGGAGTGATGTTATGTAATATGGTTTAGGAGAAATTATTTATATTAAAGAATAAAAATCATGCAATGACTTTTGATATATCACCAATTGAGTCTCTCACCAAATTTGTTTTGATTCCAGTAGTTAGCAATGCCTTAGTACACAATCCACCTAGTAGCAGTATTGTAAAATTTCCAACGGTGAATAGACACACATACATGCATACATAGCACTGTAAATAAACAACAAGAGCAAATAATTGTTATTAATATTTATTACTTCACTGTTACTAGCTTCTCTTTTACATATTGTATGTGTATATATTTATAAAATAGCATATTTTCAAAAGTTGGGCCTATATATATTAACACATTAAGGGCCAAATTAGCTCTACTTGTGGCAAAAGTTATTCCAACACTTTCTGGCTATAATTTATCAGATAAGAATAATCCTGAATAAGCATTTAATGAAATGCTGTAATCTGAAAGTTAATTTAACCAAATAGTGTCCAGAATTAGTGCTACTACTACAATTCATTTTTAACATCAAACTTGAGCTTATGGAGAGAACACCAAGACTCAGGTATTTTTATTACTTTCTCTACTCGTACTGTGTTCATAGTGTATGGAGAAGGTGTTGTACTGCACCCAAAAATTAGATACCAAGATTTCATCAGAAATATATGTTTTGAGACCCCTTGAATCCAAAAAAAAGAGTTTTTTTAGAGTGTGTGCATGTGTGTGTTGTGGTGTGGTGTGGTGTGGTGTGGTGTGGTGTGGTATGGTGCGGTGTGGTGTGGGTGTGGCTAAAAACGATAAGTCTGTTAAATACCAAACTTGATATTTAAGTTCAATATCTTCCAAGGATGTGACACAAACATTTTCAAAAAAAATCCCCCACTCCCAATTACACTTTACATGAACACATTTTTTAAAATTTTTATTTTCTCAAAAATGGCTCTAATGATGTTGAAGATATTTACATGAAAAATAAAATGTATATCTTGAATTTCTTTGGAATAGCTCTGAAAGCATCTTTATTCTGGATGAATTTTGTGGAATTTTGCATAATTAATAAATTTTAAGAGAGAGATAAAAACTTACTTAACAAAACATTAGAGCTCGTTAACACTCACAATTTATGTTATATACATTTTTTTATGGAGTTGACCGTTTTTGAGATATTCCTTGTCATTGGTTTCAGCTTTAAAGTACTTATACCTTTCTCATAGGGGAATTTGTCAACTGCTGACCATACAAACAAAGGAACCTTAATCACATAGCAACCAGCTTTTTAAACATTTTACTGTCACTTTAGCCTAATATATTGCCTTATTTCTCTCCTACTTACAAGGAAGCAACTAATAGCACCATTTCTGCTAGTTTTTTCTTGATTAGCAAGAAAAAGATAGAAGAATTAGCTTTTTAACAATAATTTGTTGCAGAGATGTAGAGAAAGTCATGTGAATGGAACACATCAGATTTGTTTTAATCTACTTTCATTAAAAGAAACACACCTCAGTCTGTAACATCAATGTGATAATGGCCCCTTGTCAGTTCTAACGGCAAGATGGTGCATAATAATTCAGTTTTCATTAGAAATATTTTACCAGTTAAACAATTTATGTTTTATTGCAGGTGGAAATTCTTTCTCCAAACTTGCATCCACCATTGATATTTGCCTTACCTGACCACACACGGTTCTCTTTGGTGGATTTCCCATTGCACCTTCCTTTGGAGCTTCTTGGTGTAGATATCTGTCTGAAAGTACTCACACTCATCTTACTGGAAAATAAGGTATTCATATTACTATTACTACTCTGTTATTGTTAATTCAGAATGTATAGCAATACAAGAGCCAAGTGCATCAACTTTTGTTAATATCTAACATTGGCAAATGACTATAAAATGTTTGTACTTGTTATTCAAAATACCGGTGTATTCAAGTAAGTAAAGACAGATTACTGATTTTCTTAAGCTAATATGTGCTCAGCGCAGGAATTGGAACAAATGTACGTTCATCTAGTTTTTATAGTTGATGTATATTTTGCGATTGAATGGACTTGGTACTGCCTAGCATTTAATTATTGTGACTGTGGAATTAGAAATAGGGCTTGTTTATAAAATTTGAACAATTGTTGATTTCATCTGTATTAAAATACAAAAACATTGCAGAAAGAAAGAAAAATAAAACATGGCATTTTCACACTAAGGAAAGATATAGCATGTTATATGAAACAAATACTGATTATATTCACATTACACATTTTCTTACAGTAAACAACAGCCTATATGCACCTCACCTCAATGTACTTTCTTTACACAATAGATGGAACTGTATATTCACATACTATATGGTCATCCAAAGTTTCTCACTGTAATATTTTGAAATAATTTGTAAAAAAAAATGTATTGTTATACTGCCTTAAAGATACATTTCATTATGCTGATTAAATAGTTCATGTGCTGTAGCGCATCTCTTTCTATTAACTTTGTCATTTTGTTCTAATTTAGCATTTGTAAAGTTCTTAATCAGTAGAACATTGTCATTTAAATGTTTTGGTATTAGGAACTTGTTTGGATTGGTGCACCAAAGGAATGATTGGTGTACCTAACTCAAAGTGTTTCTTTTATTTTGACTAATTTTCCATAATATTTGTCAAGATATGAAAGCAGTAACTAGCAATGTTAATGCATGTGTACACCAGATGGCAGCAACTGCTAGATACTGCTAGATACTGCTAACTATTGTACTGCTACTGCAGGAAAAGGTGAAAGAGAATGTTTGAGGTTCAGTACATAATATTTCTGGGTTTCCTGAGACATTAATATGCTTTAATTGCAGAGTTTGAACAAAGAAACTAAATTGCTTGGCATTTTGGAAATAGTAAATTAACATTTTTGTAAGAAACATAAGAATAGCCTCAAATTTCAAGAAATTTGCCAAGAGTTAACAGAAAGCTTTATACAAGTGATTCAACACATTTACCATTCCCATCTCTGGACCAAGTTATGAAAGACATTGCAAACATGACAGTCATCTCCTGAAGTATGAAATTCAGCAACAAATTCGGATGTTTAGGGAGTCTAGCACAAACTCGGCCATTCAGATAACCTCAGAGATAAAAAATTAGATGTGCCAAATCTGGAAATATTAGAGGCCATTGAGGGTTACTGATAATTGTGTCAAGTATAACATTATATTAAGATTAACATGAGATTAGCTTTCCAATAACAGGAGTTGTCAAACTCTGCAAAAATGCCTCTGTCTTGATGGTAACCTCCTTATTTTATTTAAATTTTTTTCAATGAGCCATTTCTTCTATTTGGGAACAAGAAGAAATTGCAGGGGGCCAGGTTGGGTAAATATGTGGGATGTGGCAACAGTGCATAATGCAAATTGTGCAGTTTGGTGGCAACAATTCTGCACGAATGTACTGGTGCATTATCATGGCAAAACAGCACTTTCTTCTTCGTCAACTGGGACCTGGTCTCCAGCCTCTTGTTGAATTGGACCAATAATTCACTGCAGTGTTGTCTTGGAATCATTTTTCCTTTTTCTAAGATATCAATGAGTATGACACTCTTCACATTCCAAAAAATCATCACCCTCCATGGTGTAATGCAGTAAGTATGCCACAAAACTTAGCTGTCAGGTGCACGGTCCATCTCCCCGTCATGTACTGTACACTTGGCTGGCAGTCGCATGGCCCATCACCCAGGCACACATGCATGGATGCCAAATAAAATCTCAAATCACATCAGAACAAACACAAAACATGCCTTATCACAGGAGATGTAGGAAATGCCATCCATCTGCATCAATACATCTATGGCATCTTCTGAGGAAATTTTCACACGCATTAGCTTAGTTCAGAAATAACTTAAGTTTTGTTCTGATATTTTGTTTTCTTCTAATGTGTGGGGATTAGTTTTGTATACTTTGTTTTTCAAGTTGCCCCATAAATAAAAATCACATGCTGTAAGATCAGGGGACCGAGTGAGCCATAAACCCTTACTAATGATTCTATCCCAAAAAATTTCCGCAAGAAGCTATAATGATTCATCAGTTGTATGCACAGTATCCTGCTGGAAATATCCAGACCAACATTTAATGTCCGTCTGCTATTCAAAACATGGTGCCAGTATATTATTTTTGTATTTTTATGCATTTATGCTACACTCATAAAAATAGACCCTTTTATTCTGTATCCATTTATTGCTCACCATACCTCAATTTTTTGATCATGCAAGGGCGTTTTATTAACAAAATTGGGTTTGTCTGTAGCATAATAATGGTTGTGCTGTGATGACACATGACCATGTAAATGAAACCATCCTTCGTCACTGAACAGTATTAATCATGGATCAATTGTTCCATCATTAAATTCCTCAAAATCCAGTTTCAGAAATTTACCTGATTCTGATGATCACGTGGTTGCAATTCCTGGACTACAGTAACCTTGTATGATTTGAGTTTTAAAAGTTTTGTTGCTTTCCATGCTGAAGCTTTTGAAATGTCAGTTCCGTGTGTACTGTATACTGCATTTTGAAAGCACTCCAAGCAAAACTAAACACTTCTAAACATTCCTAATGTTATTCACGTGTTAACTGGACTAGAACAGAAGTAAGACTGATGCACTTGTGATGACAAAATGGATGCAAGATGCATGCACAGGGAAATGCAGTGAAAGTCACATGGGCTGTCTTCCTGGCAGCCAAGTTTTGTAACAAATATACTGCAGTTATCATGCTAAGTCTCTTACATCCAAGGTTGCAGAGGATGATGGATTTTTTTGGACATAAAAATCCTTAGCATGGCTTCCTTTGGAAGGGAAGTGAAGCCGTTGGTTCCATGTCATAGCTTTATGGCACGTAATAGTAGTTAAAGAGCATTCATAAATTAAATTTCATTTCTTTTCCAAAAAATTGTCACCATTCTTTTTGCAGGTGATGTGACTGACTTTGCCTCCTTCCTTTGGAGCAGATTTATTAGAAGTAACCCATTGTTTTCATTGTTGCTTGGTTTCTGGAAAATACTGATGAATCCAGGTTTTATCAGTGGTGACAACTTAATTGCAAAATGTGGGCTCTTCTTTCCTATATGTGATGCATGATTTTTTCTAAGTCTGTTATGTCCTCACAAATTTTCTCTCCAAAAGTAAAAAACGAGTTGCTTTGTAAAGGGTGGATTGGATTGGTTTGTGAAGGATAAAAACTTGTTGAACATAGCATAACATGATATGGCTTCATCAAAAATCTGTTTGTATAATAATTATCTATGCACATAAACTTGTATACCACGTAAAATGTATGTTGTAATAGAAAGGTTCTAATCTCTCTCTTAAATTGTGTTATATTTTGTAATTCTTTTATTTTTTCTAGCAAATTATTATAAAGTTTGATGCTTATATTTGTGAGGTTACTTTTTAGAACATTCATCTTGCAGCTCTGCATAAGGAGATCATTTTTTCTTTGTGTGGTATTGTTGTGAATGTTAATATTTGATTCTATTTTTCCTTTTTCTCTTTTAATATAATTCTAGTACTTCTCCTATAAAAATACAGGCCACTGGCAGTATATTGTGTTCCATAAAATATAGCCTAGATGATTTGAGTTATCTATTCCACTTATAATCCTTATTACCCTCTTTTGGATTTTGAATATTCTATCACATTTTTCTCCCCAGAATTTTATTCCATATTTTAGGTGATTTTGAATGTGGACAAAATACACATTTTTAAGTCCTGGTAGAGTTAGTATGTTTTTAAGGTTTTTGATCATATAACATATGGAATTAAGTTTAGATGCTAAGTAATTTATAAGTGTACTCCAAGTTATAGTTTCATGCAGTTTTATACTAACTGCAATGCCACCAAATATGTTAAAATCCAATCTCAATGATCTCATTAAAAATTCTGAGATCCATTCTCATAATACACGGAATAAAAATAAATTGTACATTCCTACTCATAAAACTAAACTATTTGAAAAGTCATTTAAATATAATAGCTTAAAACTCTCTAATAATTTACCATGTAGTCTGAGGAATATAGGTTAAAAATTCAAAGCTGACTTAAATAAATTCTTGCTTTCTAACCAATTTTACTTAGTTGAGGAATTTAATCAATATTGTGTTCCTACAAATAAGTCACTGAAAGCAATAGAATATTTAAAATCCAAATAAATGCTGAGCTCCATTTTTCAGTATACTTAATGGCAAAATGATGTTTTTAATCAGTTAATCAATTTTTTTAAATTGTTTAGTTAAGTAGTTCATTACAAATATGTTATGTGTTATGTTTACTATTTTACTTTTGCTGTATAAAAACTCTTGTTTTTGCATAAATGACATAATAAATCTAGGTCTACAAGGTATTCTTATAACATTCACGAATATTTTCCATTAATGTTATTAATGTGGCTGCAATTTTTTTGTTTTTTAAGTTTAACGTCCTTTAACCTGGTTGGTAATATTGGGCAATGAATGAAATTGGTAAAATGATGCTCAAATGATTTCGGGGTCCTCCATGGAGCTTAAAGTTGCTCGACATTCGTCTTCTCGGGATAAGGGAAACCCCCAAAAAACCCTTATCTGGGTAACTCACCCTAAGCAAGATTTGAACTCATAACCTTTTGAATGTGATACGTTACCACCACACTACCCAGGCTGGCACTGCATTTATTGTATGCATGTATAATATATATTTATTTTGTTTTACACTTGATGTGCCCAATAACATGAATATGTTTCAAAGGATGAACAAAACGTTATTGACTATTATCCAAACTAACCAATGAATCAATACCTGATTTGTTTTAGTGATGTGTAACAGATGACAGTATACAAAGGTAACATCAACTTGCCTTAGCAATGCCATCTATTTTGAACATGGTTACTTATGGAACTGCCCTTGTATTATTTCCTGTATAAGTGTAGAAAAGCGTAAGTTGCAATGCATACTTTTGTAAACATAGTCAAAGTATTAATTTTAATTCCATTTGTTGTACACAGCTTGTGATGCAATCAAGAGACTACAATGCTCTGTCAATGTCTGTGATGGCATTCGTGACGATGATCTACCCCTTGGAGTATATGTTTCCTGTGATACCATTGTTACCTACCTGCATGAGTTGTGCAGAACAGGTAAATAAATTAGTAGTTAAGTAATAGCAATAAAACTTGCATCTGTGTCTATAACAGAATAGGAACTATGCAACAATAAGAAAACAAAGCAAGAGATACAGAAATGTTTTGGACTGTAACTTCTAAAAATCTGATGTGCTCCATTCACATGACCTTCTCTACATCTTTGCAACAAATTATTGTTAAAAAGTTAATGCTTCTATTTACTTCATGCTAATCAAGAAAAAATTAGCATAAATAGTCTTGTTACTTGCTTCCTTGTAAGTAGAAGCGAAATAAGGGAGTACCATAGGTTAAATTGGTAGCCAAAAGCTGGTTGCTATGTGATTGAAGTTCCTTTATTTGTGTGGGCAGGAGTTGACAAATTCCTGTATGAAAAACGTATAAGTATTTTAAAGCTGAACCAATAACAAGAAATATCTCATAAACGATCTACTCCATAAAAAAAAAATGTATATAACATAAATTGTATGTTTTAACAAGGTCTACAGTTTTTGTGTAGTAAGTTTTTGTCTATCTTTTATGGTTTACCAGTTATGCAAAATTCCGTAAAATTCATCCGAATAATTCAAGATATACATTTTATTTGTCAGGTAAATATCTTTGATATACAATATTTTAATCAAAATCGTTAGAGCCATTTTTGAGAAAATACAAATTTTTGAAAAAAGTTCCATGTAAAGGGTAGTTGAGGGTGGGGGGATTTTCTTGAAAATCTTCGTGTCACTTCCTTGCAAGATACCAAACTTAAATATGTGCACGCACACGCACACACACACACAGACCTTTTTTTCCTACATAGTACATGTAGAGAAAGTAAAAATGTCATGTGCATTCAACTACATTAAAGTAAACATTTTATTTAAGTTAGTGGTTTAAAACACATACCTTTGGTAGGGTGTTAATATAGTAACATTACCAATATAATAACATCCATCCTGTACATGTTAAAATAATTTAAGGATATCAGTAATATACTGAAATTACTTTGACTACTGAAACTAAAGCACCCTTTTGTTATTCTTTACAGTTACTGCTAGCACCAACACCATTTGTAATCGGCATTCCAGCCAGCTTCCTAATGTATAAGAAAAACTTCAGGTATGTTTCCTTACTACTGTCACCACTACCACCACCATCAACACATCAATTGTATAAAGATTGTCATCGTTATCATTAATGTCATTTAACTCAATTCACATTAACATCTATGGACATACAGTGCTTTCGTTTTATGCCAAGGCCACAGATCATGTGAATGCATGCTCTGCAAACAGTCTAGTATACTGTAGGGCTTTCCATTCTATAATTCCCATGCCACTTACTCAGAAGTGTTAGTAACATAAGAGGGTTGTAAATTAAGTAATGGCACCTTTGTCCAGCCAAAATGGATTGCATCTTATTGTGGAGTGGATGGTAATGAAAAAGCAGATTTTTTGGGGGAAAGAAAGGAACACAGATTAAACATAAAACTATTGTAAAATTTCCTTGTGAATCAATCAAATGCATTGTAAAAAGAAAAATAGATATAAATTATATAAATAAAATAACATAAGAAAATAAAACTTCAACGTGGCAACAAATTGTACACAATCCTAATGTAATTCCAAAATTACCTACCAAGGAAATCAGCTGTTGCTGAATTTTGTCTCATAATTGCACATGATTGTCTGAATAACCATCTCTATAAAAAATTGGTCTTTGAGTCTCACCAAACTGCCCACTATGTACCAAAGAAGAAATTAATTATGAATAAGGAACATCTAGGATCATGCCAAGCCAATTCCTGTGCATTAATCTCTCTCTCTGTTCAGCAGTGCACAAACCAGATAAGGGAGCAGTGAGGTGGTTCTGTTGTCACTGTGTAGAATACATAGAAGTTGTTCGGTTAGAAGGAGTAGTTGCTGTGTGGTGTTGAAATGGACAATGTTGTTGCCACCACCCTAAAGCATATTTATGAAAGGTGATCAGCGGTTGTGGTTTAAAATTAAGGTTGCCCATGGCAAAAATGTATCCATGTTATCGAGGATTACATGAAGCCTGTGGTGAGAATGCTATGATAGTTGCACAATGTGTTAAAGCATTTCTTGCAGGTTGGAATGAGACTGAGGGTTTCCTCTGCTCAGGTCGGTGATCCATTCCTTAACATCACATTGACATTGTGAGTGGTCTATGGACTCTTCGAGAATCATTAGTAGAAGCTGGTATCAGGCATCAAATGGTGTGGCACACACTGAGGAAATATTACAACCTGAGGAAGGCTGCATGCCGCTAGGTTCCACACTGACATAAAGAAATGGCACCAGCATGCACTTGACATGAGTCTATCTGACTTTGATCTCTCTCCAAGTTGAAAGCACCTCTCTGAGGCTTCTGATTTCCAGATGTGGCATCTATGCTTCGAGCAGTAGAACATTTTCTGGAATTTTTTTAATAATTATAATATGGTTTTATTGCTCCAGAATACATTCAGTATCTCCTCAATTTCAGCAACTTAAACAAAATTAAAAACTATGGAAAACCAGGCGTTAACAGAATCAATTGCAAAGACTGTAATAAAATATATATTGGCAGGACAAAAAGGAATATAGGAATCAGATTAAAAGAACATTTGGTCACATAAATAAGCACACTGAAAAATCAGCAGTTTCAGCCCACTTCAGGTATGAACAATCTGAAATAGAACATGACATTCACCTCCTAAAGCATGTACAAAAGCTGTAGAACTGGATACCTGGGAAAAAATATATATGGAAAAATTCAAAACCAGACTTATGAACTTTGATCTCCTGCTAGAAAAAAATTTTATGTTGAAGTTGGTCAACCCCCCCATCAAAGGAGAAGAAGCCAACCACCAGAAACATCTTACCTGCATCCAGTAGTTGTACAAAGCTGATGATATAGGAAAGATCCTACGATACTTGTTCTGCTGTGTAAGTAACAATTTTGATGAAGTCTTGTGTAAAACAGCTCATAGCACATCACTATTAACTGAGCTTCGCAGTGTATCACTTCCAACCCATTACTATTACTGTTTGACTTAGCCTTCTGTTTGCATAAATTGTTGGCCACTCAGTTTCAATAAAGTCAATAGGATCAGAACAGTGTTATTTTGCTTTTAAGGTGTTACCTAATTAAAGTATGAAATGATTTTCAAAATAAAAATAACTTGGTCTTGCATGGATAGAAGTTTTTCATCATTTAAAGATAGTTAATATTATTCAACTATTAATAAAGATATTATTATTATTATTATTATTATTATTATTATTATTATTATTATTATTATTATTATTATTTAATATTAATGCCACTATAGGCATTATTGTAATAAATATAAAAAAAAAGTTGCAAAAGATAACCTAAAGCAATAAACACAAAATTAAAATATAATAAAGGTTGAAGTGCAAATTTTCTTGATGTCAGGAAAATAAATCATTCATTGAGTGTAAAATTAATTTAAACTTGAGATGTGAAAATTTTCCTTTTTGATTGTATATTGATAAATACATTTATTTTATCAATGATAATCTCTAACAGGCTTTCATTTTCTATTTACAACTATTGAGCCAAACTATTTAGGTGTTCTTAAGTCATAAAATATGTAAGGTAGTTTTTGAACAATTTTAATTTAGAAAATATTTCAGCTTTGGTTATGGTAACAGAAAAGTTAATGACATTAAGATAGGTGGAATTCAGAGAACTATGCTCAGTCAATAGTGGATTGGCAAGTTGTTTCACATCTTTTTACCAGTAATTTAATTCTAACCAATAATATTTGTGATCTAAATAAAGATGTTATGTCATCTGCAAAATTTTCAGCTTCTTTTTCCAGTTTTTCCAGTTGATTATTATTAAGAGGTACCAAAAAAAAAAAAGGATCAAATTACTCTATATGTATCTACTACTAACTACATGTCCTTAAAGAGGAAACAAGTGATTGTCAATGTGTGATGAAAGAAAACAAAAAAACTGGCAATACACCATGCCTAATGTTTCTTCCATTTTTGGAAAGCCTTCTGGGGCATACTTTCTGGGATAGTGCGCAGGTCTCTTGTATTGTCCTAAATTTCTTCTTGTGATTTGGAAATTACGTCCTTTCAATGTGACTTAAAGCTTGGGAAACAAAAAAAGTCTGTTGGGGATAGGTCTGGAGAATAGGGCAGATGGGGCACAATGGGAATCTGATGTTTAGCTAGATAACTGTAACAAGAAGCAGCATGTGAACCAGCACACTGTCATGATGCAACATTCAGGTCAGGCTTTTCTAATTCAGACAATCACAGCATCCCTCAAACACACTAAACTTTTCTCTCCTGTGCACAGCATCCCTCAAACACACTAAAATTCCCTTGCAGACTTCCTAGTTCACATCTGACCTCTAAAGCATAAACTCTGAAGGTGGTCTCATTTGTTGTTATGGAAAGTCATCAATGCCTGGAATCCTTGACCTACAATCTGCCATGTTCAAGCGTTTAAACCACTCATAGCACTGAGCGCAACTCAGGTAATCCTCTCTGTATGCTTGATGAAGCAATTGAAATGTCTCTGTGAAAGTTTTGACAAGAAGTTTGTAGCAAAACTGCATACCAGCACACATGCACCAGTCACTAATTTGACAAAGGGCCATGCTGTGGCCAAGTGGTTAAACCACTTGCCTCTCACCTAGGTGGCCTGGGTTTGATCCCAAGCAGCCATAAACAGCTCAAACATCAAGTCAAGCAACATTTATTAAATCATATGTTTTATGGTGCTGATGAGTTCATGTCCACTTCATTTTAAGCTTAAAAAAAAACAAAAAAAAAAAAACAAACAAACTAATATGTCAGCTCTCTAATTTAAAAATGTCTATTTTGTGAATAGTTTACATATTATTAAAAGTTGTAACATAATGTAAATAATGAGTGTGTTGTTAATCTGTTACTTAATGAAGCCTTTGAATTTTCGTAATTCATTTGGGTAATAAAACATCTATTTATTACCACATGTGGGATTTGTGGTGGACAAAGCGACACAGGGGCAGATTTTCTCCAGTTTCCCTGCCATCACATTCCACTGGTGCTCCTTCTTCACTCCACGTATCACCAGTGTCATCGCCTGTGGTGTCATAGTAGTAAAAGCAGGCGTTAAAAACTATAAAAAAAATGTACTTCTCTCTTCAGCAGCTGTAGCTCAGCAACTAACAGTCACAGCACCGTCTAAACCGTCACTAGGTGTGTTCAGTAGCTGAAGTATGCCTGTGCTAGTTGACATGTTATTTCAAAAGTTTGGTCTTTTTTTTTAACATCCCTCATATAAGTGCCTATCCTAATGACTAGAATTCCCTCTGTTTGCTTTTACAACAGGTTACCTGATGATATTTGGCTGGTGGATCTGGATTCCAACAAAATAACACCACCCAGTGGATATCCAGAAGAACTGCCTAACCTTCCAGAACCAGAGGGAACTATTCTAAAAAATCATCTCAAGCAGGTATGCATTATAAGTTTTATACTGCATTAACATTCAATGCCCAGTGATTCTAATGCTTCCAGTTAAGCACAGATGGAGAACCATTCTTTTACTGAGGATACCAAAACTCTTAACATTTTTAAGGCCATAATAGCGCTATTTGGAGGTTTACTCTAATTATCTTTTATTGTGTATTAATCACATAAACATCTTAATTAAAATTAGATGCACTTAAACCTACAATAAACTTCTAGAATCTTCAAATACTAGAAGTTAATGACAGTGTTGTTTAAATCAATTAAAAGCAAAAAACAGTTAATCGATGATACTGAACAATGCTTACTTTTTAAATCTTCCAGAACATGTTTTGGAGGTTAATTTCTTCCATTGTTAATTAATTAGACATTGACTGATCATTGGTGGTGGAGCTGATCCATTCATAGACTGCTCTGCTGGTGGTTCTAGGAACTTGTACAATGGGTTGCTCTGGGGAATACTGAAATTGAAGGCGCTGTCCTTTTTTTTTTAAAAAACTTAATGTCCTTTAACCTGGTTGGTCATATCAGAATGAATGAAAGTGGTGAAATGAT
Source organism: Hymenopus coronatus (assembly GCA_030762935.1). Classification (NCBI taxonomy): domain Eukaryota; kingdom Metazoa; phylum Arthropoda; class Insecta; order Mantodea; family Hymenopodidae; genus Hymenopus; species Hymenopus coronatus. Next base: position 11,763,609 of record CM060894.1, read on the forward strand.
GCACAAATGATCTCGGGGTACATGGGACTTAAAGTTACTCAACATTCATCTTCTCAGGATAAGGGAAAACCCCCCAAAGAAAACCTTATCCGAGTAACTCACCCTAAGCAAGATTTGAATTCGCGACCTGTTGAATGTGAAGTAGACATGCTACCCCACCGTGTGTGGGGTAGCATGTTCTTCCAGATGAAAATCTATTCCCAAGTTGACAATTCCTGCTTTCCATTTATGTGCTTTTTAGTAGTTTTAGTTCTGGGTTTATGTCATAGTTTTTTTTCTAAAAAGGGATGGTAACCTCTGATTTTCTATATGTTTGTGCTGCATGCTTCTGAAATGTTCTGTGGCTTTTGGGAATGACTCATTGTACAAGTCTCTATAACCACTAATAGATCACCTTCATTGCCAATGTCCAGTTATTAATAGAGGAAACTACCCTCCAAAACATGTTCCAGGAGATTTAAAAAGAAATGCAGTTCTGTATCATTGGCTTCTAACTTATAATTCTAAAATGAATTTTTATTGTATCTATAAATGTGTTTAAACTAAGTGCACCATCTGTTAGTAATATCAGAACAGGAAGAGAGAAGAAAATATGTTTCATTTTATTTCATTTCATTTATTATCTCTGTTTGTAATAAACATCTTACAAGGATTGTCAAAGTAATACAAAACATATAAATAAATAATAATGTGAATTTATACAGTTTTACAATGAGTACAGAAGATACAGATATACAATATAAATTATAAAAAATATATATTTAATACATTTTCCAAAAGATATTTTTTAGTTATTTTAAGTTTGGGTTTTTCTTCTGTTAGCTGTTTTATTTGTATAGGCAAATGATTATACAGTTCTTTGGTTTTATTTTCTACGCTTGTCACTTAACATTCCTCTTAATCTGTTCATGAAATAATTTTGTGTTGTCCGTGTATCGTGTTTGTGTACATTCATGTTTTTAGTTTGATTGTTATGATTTTTTTTTTGTGTTATTTCAGCTTCCTCTGAATAATTAATAAGAAGAAGCATGTCAATAATATTTAGGTCACTTATTAATTATTATTTCTAGACATATTAAAGACAAGAACAATTTAATGAGAGAAAGGGCAGAATCAGTTGTTTGGTTGTATTTTGATCTAACTTATAAAATATGTCATATGCAGAATAAGTAACATACATAAGTGGTCAGTAAAACAAAGTATTTTATTATAATTCTATAATAGTAATTTCTGCAGCAAATAGACAATCTTGATGATTATGGCACAAGTGAAAGTTGGTCCTTCTTATTGTCATTTGTCACTGTGACAATTTTCAATTTCAGATTATCCACAAGTTGGATACAACATTTTATGCAATCTTAGCATTATAAATTATAGGAAATAAATCATGAAATAAATTCAAATCCATATATGACATAAGTGAGAGCAGCTTCATATGTTTGTAAATGAGATGTTAGCTTCTTTTCTGTATTTCAATTATTACCTGGTGTATTGAACCAAAAGAACCAACCTGTATGCATTCTGTTCCTGAGAGTGGAATGAGTGAGTGTTTGTCCTCATTCACAATGAAGATGTGGAGCTCACACAACACATTAGCACAAGTGAAGACCACTCATAATGCAGCCATAGACACAACTTTAAGAAGCTGGCATGGGCCTCTGGATCCATAAATTACATGCAGTAACCTTCTGAGTTTACGGCAAGTTTAAAATTGAATAATATAACAAATAATATCCAAAATGAAAACTTATTTAATTATTTAACCATTGTAAATAAATAGGAATAAAAAGTTGTGTTAATCAAAAACTACCATCTGGTGTCAGCATTTAAAATGGCAAGGCATGGTCTAAACAAAAAGCACCATCTGAACGTGAACCACTCGACATGCAACCTGCAAAGTCAGTTAACACCATATAGTTTGAAATGAACTGGTAGATGAAGAAACAGACAATGACTGCAGTCCTAGTTATATACAAGAGCTATCCATAAAATAGGTTCCCAAGAACCTGTAGTTGCGAGATCCGGCAGCACTGGTGTGTAGCTTGGTCCCTCCCCGGCCAGCTGTCTGTCTTGGCTTAGCAGCCATTAGAGATGGAGCTTCATCTTGCTCCTCCCACCAGGAGCAAATTCTACTCTGTGATTCAGTTTTTGTATGCAAAAAGTCTGTTACTGCCACTGACGGTCAAAGAAAAGCTGATAAAAGGAGCATGTTCTTAGTAATAAAATGTAAGTGATGTAGAAGTGTTACGATCGACTCAAATTATACATTATATGTTTACTATATTTTGATTTTTTTCCTTGTTGGTTAAGCTCATGTAAATGTTTATTTATTTATTTACTCCCTTTCAACAAACTTAAGTCCAAGTTACAGAAAGTAGTTCTTAATAAGGAAGGCCAAAACTTTACATCCAAGCTTGACACTGACACTGCTTGCTAATAGGCTTTGTCATACCTGGGTATATATCTGTCACATACCTGAAATTCCTCAATTACATCTACGTATGCAGAAGCATAAGTGACTCATGAACCTGACATAGCTTGTTGGGTGACTCTGTGAATGCTTCAATTAAATAACACATGTGCAAAGTCTTGCACTTATGCTGTGTTCACACTTACTTTTCATTGAGAATGAACTTTATAAACCATGATGCAGCCTATAACATGGTAAGTAATTGTGAATTACAATTATAGTTATATTGTATATTTAATAGTATACTGAAGCTTTTGCATCTTCGCAACTCACAAAATAGTTTAATCTCCTTTATTTACGTGAGGACAACTTGGAATAGATACCTGTATTATATCATTGCTATTATTAGCATGTACACCATAATTAACCAGCTATGCACAACTTTAAATAACTAACACAACCTGTTTATAATGGTAGGATTGCATAGATTATTTTCAACATCTATAAAATAAAATTATAAAAGGAATCCAAATGTTTGGTCCTTGACCACTCACTCACTCACCCACTCACTCATATTGGGTTCACAAAAGACTGGTATTTCCACACTTTATAACTAAGAAGGTCATAAATTATGAGAAATAAAATCCCATAGAACCTGTAATTTCAGATTTCTTATTTTTAGCTTTGACTTATCATAAACTCATATATAATCACTCATGATATAATGGTTTCAGTTCTGCTGTATCGAAGGTAAGATTAGTAATTCATTCTGTATTTTAAAGTATTATTATTTATATGGTATGAAACTTATCTTTTTCCCTAAAATGTATCTACCATTTTAAATAGCTAAACACAACATGAATGCACAAATTTTACTGACTCTAAGAGTATTAGACAAATGCTTAAAGAGCTAAACTTTTAAAATAATTTCTATATTAAGTGATAAAGAAAGAATAATTCAAAACCCTCAAAAATATTTTTGGCATAATGGTCAGTTTAGGATGATATAAACTCAAAACTTTGCTTTGAGTCTTAGACATAAAAACTTGTTTTATATTACATTTAACTAAATTTTAGTGCTCTTTTCTGTTGTTTAAAAATAGCTTCACAACCATATTTTGAAATGAAAAGCATGTAACAACTCTTCACTCTTATATTATTATCATCATCATGTTTATTATTATTTATTATTATCATCATCATTTCTATTTTTATCATCATCATCATCGTCATTGTCATCATCATTAGTGTGGCACAATGACCAATGAGTGGCCATGCCTGCTAACTCAACTACTAGCCTCACACACCAGAGGTGGAAAATCATCTGACTGATTCGGGGAAAATTGGACCCATCCCCAGTGGTGAAATTGGCTCTTATGACCAGGATCACAGCTCCTCACAATGCTGAGTGGGCACTGGTCTTAAACCAGAGATTTACAATCCACATATGGATTGAAGCCAAGCACATTCTATAACTGGGATCCTGAGTGTCATGCTCTAAGTGTTATGAAGTTCACTGCAATATATTTATTGTTTAAAAAATATTATTACAATAACACAGTACAACTTGTATTTGAAGTATTAGCACAAACTCCTTTTCCCTGCAATATGAAAATTAATTAACCATTATTTGCATTGTGTTTTTATAGCCTATCTTAATTTGCTTGTCTAACTTGCTTTCACTGTCAGTAAAATTACTATTATTCAATACATATATGGTGTGTTTTAATATATATTATGCTGAAACTATTGAATATTTATTAATGGTTTCTTCTTGGGATGTCAGCCAGGTAGGTGTTGGATTAATTTCCAAGCTTTCAACGAAGTACTCTGTCACCATCATCATGTACTTTGCCCCTGATGAAGGTGATGGAGGACGTCATTGAAAGCTTGAACATTAATACAACACTTACCTGGCTGTCATCTCTAGAAGAAATCATTGATAACTGGCACTGGGAAAGTTTCAAGTCTTTGATTATTAAATATTTCTTTCCACATTTCATATTAAAATTTTCATTCCTTTGTTGTATTTTAATAGAAATGAATTTAACTAAAAATACTGAAGAAAGAAAGAATAGAAAACAATATATAGAGCAAGAATTTTGTTTCACTTCTTGCATTGTGCAATTGGGAAACATGTGACCGCAGTTCAACTCCCGCCAATACCTTCTTCACTCTGGAAATATGAATATCATGTAGCTTTTGGATTTAAGTATCCAGTATGATGTATGCCATCATTAATGACAAATTTAATATATTGCCTAGGAGTCTTTGTGGGTGTTAAAAATAACAAAATATATTATTCATGGCATCCTAGTATTATTTATATCTGTTTTCTTCTATTTCTCTTCTCTCCTTTTTCTTGCATAGGCAATGCAACTAATGGATCAGGTTGGCTCAGGAGTAAATATCTATCTTTACTATTTGTCTCTTCTATTTGGGCTTCATTAGTATAATTTTGTGCTTATTAAGTAGTGCACAAATGCTGTAGCAGTAGTCACATAAACTAGGATTGTGCTATATATCTATTAGTTCCATACTCTAGCTAGGATGTATGTAGTTTCTTATTCCTTTTACTTGAGCTACAAATATGTATATACATATTTCTTTTTCTATTAGGAAACATCATTCCTACTCATTACAGTATTTTTGTAATGCATTTTATAAATGCTATTTTTTTTAGGGGTAAACATCAAAGAAAGAGAATGCTTACTCTAACATAACATAATAAATCATAATACTATTTGAATGTACTTATATAATGCATGTATGGATGCATATTCTTATATATGAGGGGGCAGAAAGTAAGAACAATTTGGCATAATTAAGTTTTATGAAAGATATCAATTTAAACTTTATTTGCAAGTTGCAGTACCTTATTCTATTTCTCAACATCATCACCATTGTTGTCAAGGCTTTATTGTAACCTGTAACAGTTTTGGAATATCGTGTTATACTCTTCCACCACCAAAGATCTGCTGCTTTGAGGTCTTCATCATTTTAGAACAATTTACATTGTTTTTTGGACATGCCAATGGCATAAATATTCCACTAATTTTATACATGTGTGCAGTAGTACTATAGCTAGATGATAAGACAATAAACAATTTTCAACTACACATCATTAAGTTATTAAGAGCTAATATTACACTTTATATTTTGAATACACAGCATAGCACAGACTTATGAACTCATGGTATTTGTACAATATGATACATACTCATGTATGGAATAAAATGTATGCAGTAATAGGAATGATTTTAAACGTTTTTTAAAATTGTGGATTTTAGTAATTACTTTGATATTCTGAGGCAATATGTTAAATAGTCTAATACCCAAATTCTTTACATTATTTTTAGTTATGTTGGTTCTACAGAACTGAATATGCAGTGCATTCTTTTGTCAAATGCTATTTGATGGAAGTTTTGATTTATTTCAAGCTGATTGTACATTTTTACTTTCTCTACATGTACTATGACAATAGTGTATAGAGAAGGTATTGCACTCCACCAAATAATTCGATACTGAGATTTCACCGGAAATATATGTTTTAGGGTCCCCTGTATCCAAAAAAAAGTATTTTCAGAAAAAGGTCCGTGTGTGTATGTGTGTGAGTGTGTGTGTTTGTGTGTGTCCGTGAGTCCGTGTGTCCATGTGTCTGTGAACATGATAAGTCAAAAACAGAAAGCCAGTAAAATACCAAACTTGGTATTTAAGTTTAGTATCTTCCAGGGATGGGATAGGAAGATTTTGAGAAAAATCCCCCCACCCCAAACTACCCTTTAAATGGAACTTTTTTCGAAAATTTTGATTTTCTAAAAAATGGCTCTAATGATTTTGATTAAAATATCGCATATTAAAGATATTTACCTGACAAATAAAACATATATTTAGAATTTTCTGGGAATAGCTTCTCAAGACTACTTTATTCTGAGTGAATTTTATGGAATTTTGCATAACTGCTAAACCGTAAGAGATAGACAAAAACTTACCACACAAAAAATGTAGAGCACATTAAAACACACAATTTTGTTCTATACACTCTTTTGTTGGAGTTGGTTGTTTTTGAGATATTCCTTGTTTTTGTTTTCAGGTACGAAAAACAACTTTTCTCATACAGGAATCTGTCAACTCCTGTACATACCAACAAAGGAGCTTCAGTCACATAGTAACCAGCTTTTGACTATCGCTTTAACCTATGCTACTCCCTTATTTCGCTTCTACTTACAAGGAAGCAAGTAATAACACTATTTCTGCTAATTTTTTGTCAATTAGCATGAAATATATAGAAGCATAAGTTTATTAACAATAATTTATTACAGAGATGTAGAGAAAGTCATGTGAGTGGAACACATCAGATTTTTACAAAAAGGTCTGTGTGTGTGTGTGTGTGTGTGTGAGTGTGTGTGTGTGTGTGTGTGTGTGTGTGTGTGTGTGTGTGTGTGTGTGTGTGTGTGTGTGCGTGTGCGTGTGCGTGTGCGTGTGCGTGTGCGTGTGTGTGTGTGTGTGTGTGCGTGTGTGTGCGCGCGCGCGCGCCTGTGGACAGCATAGCTCAAAAACGAGAAGGCCATTAAAGCCTAAACTTGGTATTTAAGTTTGGTATCTTCCAAGGATGCGACACAAAGATTTTCAAGAAAAATCCCCCCACCCCAAACTACCCTTTAAACATCAAAAATTTCGAAAATTTTTATTTTCTTAAAAATGACTAACGATTTTCATTAAAATATTGTATATTAAAGATATTTACCTGACAAATAAAATGTATATCTTGAACTTTCTGGGAATAGCCTCTGAAGACTACTTTATTCTGAATGAATTTTACGGAATTTTGCATAACTGCTAAACCGTAAGAGATGGACAAAAACTTAGCACACAGAAAATGTAGCTTACGATAAAACACTCAATTTATGTCACATTTTTTTCGGGGAACTGATCATTTTTAAGATATTCATGGTTTTTCGTTTCAGCTTTGTAATACATACTTTTTTCATACAGGAATTTGTCAATTCATGTCCATACAAACAAAGAAACCTCAGTTACATAGAAACCAGCTTTTGACTATCACTTTAATAGATGGTACTCCCTTATTTCACTTCAACTTACAAGGAAGCAAGTAATAAGACTATTTCTGTTGATTTTTTCTCGATTAGCATGAAGTAAATAGAAGCATAAGCTTTTTAACTACAATTTGTTGCAGAGATGTAGAGAAAGGCATGTGAATGGAACACATCAGATTTTTTTAATATAAGTTAATGTCTCCAATACTCATCAGTTGGGAACTCTTTTGTACCCAACAATCATTTAAGGTGTCCAAAGTGAAATGCCAGATTTCTTGAATGCTTTCATCAACTTCAGCTTTCAGTTCTTCCATGACAAATGATGAACTCCCACTCAGGATTTCATCATGCACACTGATTCTTCTTTGATTAAACATTATGCAACATTTTCTCACTGTAGACAACTTCATTGTGTTCATCGCATTATCACCAAACGCTTGCATTATTTACTTATAAAAATTTTTGGGACATTTTGTGCATTCAAAAAACTAATCAGTCTTTGGCGGTAGAAAAGTATAATATCAATATTGAAAAACTGATACCAAATAACAATAAATGCCTTGCTGGCAATGGCGGTACATTGAGAATAGGATATCTATTGTCATATGACTATTATATTATGAGCCTAAGCTTGTAAACTGGTGACTTATCAAAAACTATACTTGAGTAACTTATATTCTAATATGTATATGGGATATAAATTCTTGTACAGAATTATTTACTATATTTTACTTTCTCTACACGTACTATGTATATAGTGTATAGAGAAGGTATTGTAATGCACCCAAAACTTTTATACCAAGATTTCACCAGAAATACATGTTTTGAGACCTCCTGAATTCAAAAAAAGCATTTTCAGAAAAAGGTCCGTGTGTGTATGTGTGCATGTTTGTCTGTTTCTGTGTGTGTGTCTGTGGACAGCATTGCTCAAAAACGAAAAGACCATTAAATACCAAACTTGGTATTTAAGATTGGTATCTTCCAAGGATGACACGAAGATTTTCAAGAAAATCCCCCCACCCCCAACTACATTTTACATGGAACTTTTTCAAAAATTTTGATTTTCTTGAAAATGGCTCTTAACGATTTTGATTAAAATATCATATATCAAAGATATTTACACGACAAATAAAATGTAAATCTTGAATTTTCTGGAGACTACTTTATTCTAGATGAATTTTATGGAAGTTTGCCTAACTGCTAAATCGTAAGAGATGGTCAAAAACTTACCTGACAGAAAATGTATAGCACATTAAAAGACACAATTTATGTTACATACATTTTTTTTTGTGGAGTTGATCGTTTTTGAGACATTCCTTGTTTTTAGTTTCAGCTTTGAAAACCTTAGACTTTTCTCATACAGGAATTTGTCACCTCGTGTCCATACAAACAAAGGAACTTCAATCACATAGCAACAAGCTTTTGACTATCACTTTAACCTATGGCACTCCCTTATTTCACTTCTCCTTACTAGGTAGAAAGTAATAAGACTATTTCTGCTAATTTTTTCCCGCTTAGCATGAAATAAATAGAAGCACAAGCTTTTTAACAATAATTTGTTGCAGAGATGTAGAGAAAGTCATATGAATGTGCTACATCAGATTTTTTATATTGACTAATGTAAACTCAACTTCACCCTCCATGGTGTAATGGGTACCATGTTAACTTCATATATCCAAGATTACGGATTCAAACCCAGCGGAGGACGATGGATTTTTTTTTGGGGTAAAAATCCTTAACATGGCTTCCTTCGGAAGGGAAGTAAAGCTGTTGGTCCCATGTCATAGATTTACGGCACGTAAAAGAACCTCAAACCTGATAGAAAGGTCTCTGAGCAAAATTAAGTGGTCTTTCATGCCCAATTAGAATGGGACGCTGAGAACCACAGTAGTTAAAGAGCGCCCATAAATAACACACTATTTCCATTTCAACTCGTTTATCACGGCTATAAGACATTTTCAAATCACAGTGTCGCTCGTTATAGTTTTAGGATGGGAACAAGAGCAATGTCTTCGATATATAAAAGGTAGTAACGATTATAAATATAAATCTTTACGGAATCACAGTGTATAGCTCAATCCAGCTTTTCACAGAATGAAATCAATCGAATTGCAAACAATCCTATCAGTCATGCATGAGAACGTGTGCGTAAATTTCCACTGAAGCTGTAGATGTTGCATGATCTCTCTGATGGTTATTTATTCTTACACTATGATGTGAGCAACCTGACGAGCCCCTGCCAGCAGACGACACACCCCACAAGTGTCAATTACAAGGAAACTTCTCACCAGCCATAGTTTTTCCAACCACTGAGCTACCATGGGAACATGCTGACATGACATGAATTTCTTCAACTAACTTGCTTAGTCCCAATAAACTACAGAGAGATCTCAAACTATTTTGAGATGACATACCTCAATAACAATGAAGCCATTATAGGCATAGAGTTAATTGAATGTGGTTAAGGCCAGTGGGACATTTGCAATGCACATTGTTTGTGTTGACTATATGCACTTCAAAATTAGTATTGAAGAGGTTTAGGGTAACAAAAGAAAATCTGATGTGTTCCATTCACAGGACTTTTTCTACATTTCTGTAACAATATTGTTAATAAGCTTCTTCTTCTATCTACTTCATGCTAATCAAGAAAAACACTAGCAGAAACAATCTTAGTCCCTAATAAGTAGAAGGAAAATAAGGGAATACACATGTTTTAAAATGTGTTGCTAAGGGATTAAAATTAATTTCTTTGCATGGCCAGGAGTTGACAAGTTTCTGTATGAGAAAAGTTTAAGTATTTTAAAACTGGAATATCTAGGAAATGGTCAGCTCCACTCAAAAAATGTATACGACATCAATTGTATTTTTAATGAGATATACATCTCTCTTAGGGTTTACCAGTTATGCACAATTCAGAAAAGTTCATCCAGAATAGAGAGGTCTTCAGAGGCTATTCCCAAAAATATCAAGATATACATTTTTGTCATGAGAATATCTTAAGTATAAAAGATTTTAATCAAAATCGTTCAAAGCCATTTTTGAGAAAACCAAAATTTTAGAAATTTTTTCTATGTAAATGGTTTTTGGGGTGCGGGATTTTCTTGAAAATCTTCATGTTACATCCTTGGAAGATACTGAAAACTTAAATATCAAGTTTGGTATTTAACAGACTTTTCATTTTTGAGCTATGCTGCCACAGACACACACATGGACATTTTTCTAAAAATGCTTTTTTTGGATTCAGGGGGTCCCAAAACATGTATTTCTGGTGAAATCTTGTAATCAAATTTTTGGGTGCAATACAATACCTTCTCTAACACTATGTACATAGTATGTATAGAGAAAATAAAAATCAGTTTTTTCAACCAATTTCACTCTCATTATCCTTATCCAAAATCTGTTATTAGTGCTGAGCTTTCTAGATCTGTACAAAGGTTTAAGGAAACATGATGCTCTCTTACTTTGGAATGAATCAAGCCAACATTAAAATAGGCAGTTACTGAGCAGTATGGCTTAAATGGAAACATTTGTGGCCTGCTTTCTGGAGGTCCCAGGTTCAAATCCTGTAGGCCAACCAATTTAAATGGAAATTTTTCATTCTTCCCCTCTGTCAAGGCAAATACCACAGTGGATATTAAATACTACAGCCCAAAGTTCCACCTTAAGACAAAAACAATAGTAAAAGGTGGAAAATAGATGATAATGGTGAATGCGCTGCCATCTATCTACAGATTTTGAAAGTAGGTATACCGGATGGCACTTTCGTATCATCTTCCTGGCACTTATAGAAGCTAAGATACAGTTGCCTGGCATAGTTGTCTACCCATCATGTGTAGCAGCAAAGGTACAGCTCCCTGGCACTAAGGCTTCTGTGGACACTAGACAAGGCAAGGTGGTATGGTACAGGGATGAGACTAGAGGGATAACTGTCCACCACACACAGGTCCATTAGGTATCTCCTAAGAGATCTGTCGCTATATGACTACATTATAGTGACATCAAATAAAATAGAAAAAAAAAATGTGCAGAATGTGCATATGCACACCTTGAAGTACAGGAAATTCACAATGTAGTTTGATTCACTATATTGCTAATTTTATGACCCCTCTGGCATGATATCAATAATCCCTGCAAAGGAAATTTAATTCCCAGGATGGGCGTTCATTATTGGAAAACTTTGTTCTGATTTCAAAATTGGTTTTGTCTATACTTCCAATTGCATTCTATGGAAGTGATGGAGTAACTTCGTTTCTGTAAATTTTAATGAGCCTATGGAAACTTTGGACCAATGTTTATGTAGAAATGTGAGGAAATTATAAAAAAAGCTATATATTATAGAAAGGATGACTACAGTAGCGCCAGCTACAGAATTTTCTACTTGTGTCAGCCATTTTCCTAAAACATGTTGCCACCGAAGTGGTGCCTTGTGTAATATGTCCATGCTAGGTGCCATACAAGTCATTGGCACAAGATGTTATACCATTTTACTGCCCATTTTTTGTACAAGAAATGTCTCTGACTGTACAGGGCTTTAGACGTACTTCACATCATGACTAAATAAGCCAACTGTTTCCCCATCAGACTCTTCTATTTTCTTTCCCCATTGTCTCCCCAAAAGTCATTTTAATTCTTTTATGTAATTTAAATGCATTCCTTCATATAACACAGTAGAACCTTACCACTGAGACAATTATGAGAGTCAGCTGATAAGTCCCGGGCCTCTCAATAAAAACAGCATTTAAACATTTTTTTTTGCATTATTTCTCAACATAATCACCAGAAAGACTAATGCATTTGTCACATTGGTGTTCTAATTTAATTAAACCTCTCTGTAGTGCGATTTATCAAGGTCCTCAAAATAGCTGTTTATGTATCAATGACCTCCTGGTTGCTGTGAAATCTTTGTCCTCCAAGAAACTTTTTTTAATTTTGGGGATAGGTGGTAGTCACTGGGTGCTAGATCTGGCAAATAGGGTGGATGTTCAAGCAATTCCAAATTTATTCCGCACATTTTTCCCATTGCAATGACTGAACGATGGGCCGGAGCATTGTCGTGTTGAAACAAGATTTTTTTTTTGCCAAATGAGTTCTTTTTCTTTTCACCTCATCACTCTAACGTTGCAGTAAGCTTGCATAGTAGTCACCACTGATACTTTTACCCTTTTCCAAGTAATCAATAAAAATAATTCTCTGTGCATCCCAGAAAACACTCACCATAACCTTGTTAACTGACAAAATTGATTTTGCCTTTTTTGGAGTTGATTCACCTGGTGCAATCCACTGTTTTGACTGCGATTTACTTTCTGGAGTGTGGTGATGTATCCAAGTTTTATTCACGGTAATAAGCCGTCTCAAAGATTCACTGGTATTTTTACGGTAGAGCTCCACATTCTTAAAGAAACAGTTTTTCTTTGCAACTTTTGATCAGGTGTCAACAAATGCGGCACCCATCTTGTACAGACCTTGTGAAAGCCCAAAACATTACTTAATATATTATCTGCACATTTTTTTGATATGTTTACAGCCTGTGCTATCTCAAACAACTTTAATCTGCAGTCTTCCAGTACTAAACAATGAATTTTTTCAATGATCTCTGGAGTTGTCACTTTTACAGGGCATCCAGAGCGAGGCTCATCACTAGTGCTCGTACGTCCCATTTTAAACTCTGCAACCCACCTTTTAATCATTAAATATGAAGGGGCAGAGTCTTTCAATGTACTGTCCATTTCCTCCTTGATTTCTTTAGGCATTAAGCCTTTCAAATGGAAGTTTTAATCACTGCTCATTTTTCCAAATCCTCTATTTTCATGAAAACTGTAAAGTTGTCTTGTTTAAAATGCTGTCATTCGAAAATTAAACAACCTGTAACTATGGATACAAGCTAGTCTAGAGTTAAACTAACTGGCCTAGTGGTGCACTATCTGTGAGGCCCGGGATTTATCAGCCGCCCTTGTACTTGTAATGCCATTCACATTGTGTGCATATGAGTTTTGGTATCATAAAGGCAGTGTCAATACCTTTAAATGTAGAGTGAGAGAAGGCTGCTCTCCTCGTTCTTGTGGGGGGGGGGATACAATAGAAGGGAAATTGCTCCAGAAGACCCAGGGTCATCAGAGTGAGCAGCCATACTTTTAACAGCACCTGGGTCACTGTCACATACTACATCCCTCTCGACACGTTTTCCTTGCATGTATCATTTCATGCATTGAAACAAGTTGGATGAACAGACAAGATCAACTAGAACCATTATTATTTCATAAATTGCAATACTGAATGTCCTTTACATTGCTTACGCTTTCAAAGAAGTTGTTGGAAATGTTTTCTTTGTGCTCGAAGCCAGGCATTGCAGCATCTTAATAGGTTATTAAAAACATGTTGCCATTCTTCTGGTGCTATGTTGGTTATTTCTTCCCCATAGTTCTTGTAATGTTCGGGGATTAGATTTATGTACTTTGCCTTTCAAACTGTCCCATAAGTAATAATGGAAGGTGTAAGGTCTGGGGATCGAGCAAGCCAAATAGCTACACTGATCACTCTGTCTTAGAATCATGTAGTGGATTTTCATGTATGACTTTAGGATTTTGGCTTGCCCAGTAGCGATTATTTTGAGAGTTAACTGGTCCATTCAAATGAATCCATGTCCCGTCACTGAACAACACAACACAGATTGTGGATTTATGTGCCACTATGCATGAGCAAAACTATATTCTTCTCTGCTGGTCCTTCTACTTCAAGGCTTGTACTTTTGTTGTTTTGTAGGGCCATAATTTGAATAGTTTTGTAACTTTTTGTGCTGACCCATAGCTCAATCCTGCTTGTGGTGCTAGCGTCAAGAGAGACTTTCTTGGCAAATATTATAATTGCACACCAATATCATTAATCTTTTCCTCTTTTAAAACATGATGTTTTTGATATTTTTTTAGATCTAACACTGATCCCATACTTTTAAATTCTTGATTATTTTATGAACTGTACTTCTGTAAGAGGGATCAATATCAGGAAAGCGTTCCCAAAATTTTCTAAGATACAGAGATAGAAATTCATGTTTTATAAAGTTGCAACAAATGAAAACTCTTTGTTTTGTAAAACAAAGTGACTGCTCTAACACACAACTGAGAACAACTAGAAAATATTCTCTATTGCCTTTGTTTGTCATATACGTGACACGAGTTGGAAGGTCATACCAGCTCTTCTTTCCAATATGAAATGCAGGATTTTTTTTAAGTCCAACGTGAGCTTTCACCATCTCACGTTGTAAACAATATGTGATGTAATAACTGGAACTACAATCTCAGTAGGCGAGTGGCGTGCGCCAAAACCCCAGGTGCCAACAAGAGCATGGCCACCACTTAATCTGATGGCATCGTATAATATAGGCTGGCATATTACATTGTATGCAAGTGCACTTGAACACAGATCCAAATGTTTTGTGGATGTTGTTGTGTTATCACACAAGTATTGATTAGTATTGAAAATATTTTCATTTATGTAATTTCCAGCTTGCATACATGTATTGCATTTCATTACAAGTTACTCGGTATATAATTATCTTTACAATATTGCACACATTTAGCAATTATCGGTGCATGCTTTAGCATTTTAGTTTTCTTTCTTTAACCCTCTGAGTTCCACAGAATATTTTTGATGCTTTAATGGGACACTCAAGTGCTGAAACCTGCATGTGCATATTACCAGTGACATTTAAAAAGCATTGTCTAATGGTACCATTAACATAATATTTTTATAAACATATTTGTAATACAAAAGAAAATAAATATTAGAAGAAATGGCCATGTCAAAAACAACTATCTACTTCTCTTACATTCTCCTCAGGAATATTTCATAATTACAAGGAGCATTCAATAAGCCCTTAGAAAAAGATAGAAATACAAGTTAGATTTGTTTTTTATTTTTCAACATAATCTTCTTTTAGCTTAAAGCACTTTTCCCAGCATTTCTTCAATTGTTTTAAGCCTTCCAGAAAGTAGAAATTTGGAAGGTCCTCAAAATAGGTATCTGTTTGGGATATGACCTCTTTGTTAGATATGAATTGTTTTCTACCAAGCCACTTTTTCAAGTTTGGAAATAAAAAAAGGTCACTGGGGGCCAAACCTGGTGAATATGGTGAATGTTGTAGTAGTTTAAACCTTAATTCTACAATTTTCGCCATCGGAACTATGCAGGTGTGCACCCTTGCATTGTCTTGATGGAAGAGAATCTTTTCTTTGCCAGATGAGAGTATTTTTTCTTCATTTCTACGTTCAACCAGTGCAATAATAATGCATAATACTCTACATTTATTGTTCTTCCTTTCTGTGAGTTATCAATATAGATGATTCTGTGTGCATCCCAAAAAACCAAGGCATCACCTTGTCCACATTTCACCACATTTGCCTTCCTGGGAGCCGGTTTGCCTTTAAAAACCCACCGTTTCGATGGTACTTTTGTCTATGGAGTGTAGTAGTGTATCCATGTTTTATCCACAGTTATGTATTGATGCAGAAACTACTTGGATTGCGACGGAAATGCACCAAGCCAGTTTCCAAATCGGATCACACGATTGCGTTTATTCTCCATTGAGAGCAAATGCAGCACCCATCTTCCCAAGACCCTTGTCAGACCTAATTTTTGGTGCAAAATTGAGAACACTGTATACCTTGTAATATGCCCAGTGGCCTCTACTATTTCACAAACTTTAATTTGTCAACCACTCTAAATCATATTTGGAATTTATCAATAATTTCAGAGGAAGTCACTTCTACTGGACATCCTGAATGATGTTCATCATTTCTGGATGTACGGCCACATTTAAATTCATTTATCCAATTGTAAATTGTTGAAAATGCAGGAGCAGATGTGCCATGAACTTCATCCAACTCAGCTTTTTTCTGTTTTGATGTTAAGCCTTTTAAATAGAAGTGTTTAATCACTGCTTGAAATTTGTTTTTTCCCATCTTTCTAAAGAAGCACTAGATTGTTGATTCAATCACCTATGGCAATGAAGCCACGTGATGGATACAGCTGAAGTTAGAGATGACAGTTACTAAATGCAATCTTTCTTCGATACTGTGAGTGTAATTTCTTGGATTCTCTAAGGACTTATTGAATGCCCCTAATACCCATATCCTCAGCTGTATGTAGACCAAATGGTGAAATTAATGAAATAAATATCCTAAAAAGTGAATCTGATAGGGACCGTTTAACTTTGACTCTCCATTTCTGTGATTTTATTCACTTGCTTGTTTACAATAATAAATTAGAATAAATTAAAATTGACTGGAGGAGTTAAACATAGTATGTTAAATTTTCTCATAACATTCTGAAGAACACTGTTCGTAACTGATAGCTGACTTTTCAAATGCAGTTGTAAAAATACTCAAATTTGAAATGAAAACTCTTCATGTTAGGCACTCAGCAGTATGTCTGTACCAGCTGGCAGCATGACATCACAGGGTGGTCCTGGACCATTCACACCAGCATCAGGAATATCAAGTCCTTCTGTATCTATGGAATCTACATCAGCTTCATTTACAGGAGCCAGTCGAAGGGAAAGTTTAATCTTATCATCTCCACAATTTCGAGGATATCAACAGCAGTCTCTTACTCCATCTCGGAGAGAATCCTTTTCACATCAGGTAATTTATTTATTTCTCCTAGGCTGTATACAGGTGAATATGACCGGCATCCAACCCTGGCTCTTTACTGGTCTTACTAATATTTTACAATAGTTTTAATTCTAGTTTGTTACACCATTTTTGACTATTTAAACTCAAAAAAGAAGATGCTGTACATACTCATTTATTACTTTCTCTACACTTACTATATACATAGTATATAGAGAAGGTATTGTATTCCACCCAAAAGTTTGATACCAAGATTTCACCAGAAATACACTTGTTTTAGGTCCCCTGAATCCAAAAAAAGCATTTTTGGAAAAAAGGTCTGTGTGTGTGTGTGTGTGTGTGTGTGTGTGTGTGTGTGTGTGTGTGTGTGTGTGTGCGCATGAGTGTGTGTATATATGTGTGTCTATGAACAGCATAGCTTAACACGATAAGACTGTTAAATACCAAACTTTTTCTGAAAATGTTGATGTTCTCAAAAATAGCTCGAACAATTTTGATTAAAATATTGCATATCAAAGATATTTACCTGACAAATAAAACGTATATCTTGAATTTTCTGGAAATAGCCTCTGAAGACTACTTTATTCTGGATGAATTTTACAGAATTTTGCATAACTGCTAAACTGTAAGAGATGGACAAAAACTTACCACACAAAAAAATGTAGAGCACATTAAAACACACAATTTATGTCATGTAAATTTTTTCGTGGAGTTGATCATTTTTGAGATATTTCTTGTTTTTGGTTTCAGTTTTGAAAAACTTATAATTTTCTTATACAGGAATTTGTCAACTCCTGTCCATACAAACAAAGGAACTTCAGTCACATAGCAACCAGCTTTTGACTATTGCTTTAATCTATGGTACTCCCTTATTTTGCTTCTGATTACAAGGAAGCAAGTAGTAAGACTATTTCTGGTAATTTTTTCTAGATTAGCATAAGCTTTTTAACAATAATTTGTTGCAGAGATATAGAGAAAATCATGTGAATGGAACATGTCAAATTTTGTTCTCTTTATATAAAAATTGTTCAAACTTCTCACTGCCTCTTTGAAACATTCCAACTACTGCGATATTTCTATCTTAAACCATTTATTTTTAACATACTCTTTTCTCCAAACTTCAGTCCCTTTACTTTTAAATATTATATGTTTCATGTCTTCATTTCTACCACATATAGGACATTGATTTTGTGGAATACCCTTCCTTAAACCTTTTAACCTCCATATTCCTGCTTTCATCCTTGCAATACCTTCTCGCTCCTCTTTATTTGTCACATCTATATACTTTTCCCTTCCCCATGAGTCTTTCATTGGTATATAGAAAACTAAAGATTTCTTTTCAGCTATTTCAATAATTTTTTTTTTGTATTTCTGCATCCTCAAATCTTTTCCTTGCCAACTTCCAGAAATTATTCACATTATTTCCTCTTCTCCACATTTCCTCTAATCTAATTATTTCAGAGACATCTACCCATCCCTTATTCTTTAAACTTTTCTCTTGATATTACTAAACACTGTTTAAACAAATTCCTTTCTTCCAAGTTCAATATTCTATACCAAAAATTCAATGCCCTTTCCATAATCTTTCCCTTGCTTGTCACTCTACTCAGTTCTATATGTGCTACCTGCCTAATGGTTGCATTTGATAACCCAAGCATTTCTCTTCAAAATTTCCTATGCACTTCATCTATGCCTTACATCCTCCATCTAATCCCCATACTTCTATCCCATGTAGCGTTTTTGCTTCAACCACCATATTGTACACTTTTTCTATCTAAAGTTTATATAAGTTACTTTGTATTTTCGACTTCTGTTAGCTGATAAAGCTCCTTTTCCTTTTGCCAATGCTTCAGATAATTACCAGATGAAGTGTTAGTCTAACAGTGGCACAAGGCTATTCATTCCTGAATAAAAAGGCTGTTTAGCTGATATTATTTTATTTTCTCCATTTATGCTTCCTCTACTACTTGCCAATAGAAATTAGAAGTATTGCATTCCACTGAAAAATCTTATGTTGAATTTTCTCTGGAAGTACATGTTTTGAGGCCCTCTGAATCCAAAAAGGCATTTTTACTTTCTCTAGCATGTATATACAATAAATAAATAAATATATATTCTGAGAACAGTCTCTGAAATCATCTTTAATGTGAATAGCTACTTGATTATACAACTAGCAGCATAATTTTGTTTTCCAGATGGAACAACAAAGTCCAGGAAGTGCTATGCAGCAGGCACAGATTCAAATGCAATATCAGCAGCAACAACAACAACAGCAACAGCCGCAGCATCAACAGCAGCAGCATACAACAACTACTGGCTTTAATCCATTCATTTACGGAAATGATGTGGATTCAGTTGATGTGGCAACACGTGTGGCAATGGTAAGTTTCAACTTTTCTTTTCTTTCAGTTTTACTTTCTCCACACATACAATGTACATAGTGTATAGAAGAAGTATTGCATTCCACCAAAAAATTTGATACCGAGATTTCACCGGAAATACACATTTTAGGGCCCCTGTATCCAGAAAAAGTATTTTTTTATGTGCATGTGTGTCATGTGTCTGTGAACATGATGACTCAAAAATGAAACAACTGTTAAATGCCACACTTGGTATTTAAGTTTATTATGTTCCAAGGATGCAGCAAGAAGATTTTCAAGAAAATCCTCCACCCCAACTACCCTTTACATGGAACACTTTTCAACAATTTTGATTTTCTCAAAAATGGCTCTAACAATTTTGATTGAAATACTGATATTAAAGATATTCACATCAAAAATAAAATGTATATTTTGAATATTCTGAGGATAGACTCTAAACCAGGTAGGGCTCTAGGACTCATCTTACTCCCCCTCTTTTCCATCACTCTTAGTCTGAAACCAACCTGTGCTTATAGGCTAACATTGAGCTCCAGACTTTTGACATCAAACCAATGTGAGACAGAGTGATCCAGGAGTTGCCCAGTCATTCAGGTGCACTTATCCCCTTTCACCACTCACCTAAGTCTGACAGGTTAATTCAAGTGTCTCACAGTCGCCCTCTGTGGTGTAATGGTTAAAATGCGAACTTCATATGACCAAGGTTGCAGGTTCAAACCCGGTGGGATATGATGGATTTTTTCAAGCCAAAAAATCCTTAGCATGGCTTCCATCAAAAGGGCCATTGGTCCTGTGTCATAGATTTATGGCATGTAAAAGAACCTTAACCTGATAAAGAGGCCTCTGAGCAAAATAAAGCAACCTTTCATCCTCAGTATAGAATGGGATGCTGAAAACCACAGTAGTTAAAGAGCATCCATAAATAAAACTCCATTTCCATTTCTCACAGTGCTACTGATCTAGATTCTCATTGTTATGCCACTTATATGCGTTCTCTATGAAGCAAACAAAGTGTATGCATGTATGTGAGTGGGTGTGTGTGTGTGTGTGCATGAATGTGCATAATCAGTTTAAATATCTATACATTATTTTCTCTAGCCCCATATGTACAATGTACATAGGGATAGAGAAGTATGTATTTCACCCAAAAATTCGATACCGAGATTTTACCGGAAATACATGTTTTAGGACCCCCTGTATCCATAAAAAGCATTTTCAGAAAAAAGTCTGTGTGTGTATGTGTGTGTGTGTGTATCCGTGTGTCTGTGAACACGATAACTCAAAAACGAATAGTAGCTAAAATACCAAACTTGGTATTTAAGTTTAGTATCTTCCAGGGATGCAACATGAAGTTTTTGAGAAAGATCCCCCCACCCCAAACTACCCTTTACATGGAACTTTTTTCGAAAATTTTGATTTTCTTAAAAATGGCTCTCACGATTTTGATTAAAATATTGTATATTAAAGATATTTACCTGACAATTAACATGTATATCTTGAATTTTCTGGGAATAGCTTCTGAAGACCTGTTTATTCTGGATGAATTTTGCTTAATTTGGCATAACTAGTAAACCGTAAGAGATAGACAAAAACTTACTATACAAAAAATGTAGGTTTTTTTAAAATACACTATTTATGTCATATACATTTTTCTCGTGGAGCTTACCGTTTTCAAGGTACTCATTGTTATTAGTTTCAATTGAGAAGTACTTATACTTTTCTCAGATGGGAGTGTCCGTTTTCTTTTGTTCTACTCCTGGCCAAGAAAAGAAGCGATTTGTAATGACAATCGCATAACGACAGCTTTTAAAACATTTGACTATTGGTTTAGCCTAGTGTATTCCTTTATTTTCTTTCTACTTATATGGAACTAGTAATAAGAACATTGTGCTAATGAGTACCTCGATTAGCAAGGTGCAGAAAGGAGAATTATCTTATTGTAAGCAGTTTGTAGAACAGCTAGAGAAAGTCATGTGAGTGTACCACATCAGATTTTTTTTAATCTAAATGCATTTCTGTTTATTACATTTCAGGTGAGATTTTTCAACTCTCAAAATTTGCTGGCCAACTTCACAGAGCACACACGCACTCTTCGCCTTTATCCAAGACCTGTGGTAGCATTTCAAATAAACAGCTTCCTCCGTTCTCGACCTCGTACTTCACAATTTTTAAATAAATTTGCCAGAACTCAGGTAAGTGAAATTCTTAGCATTTTATACAGACATGTATAAGGAAAAGAATCTATACACAGTGATCCTGAATTATCATCCACTTTGTTTGAATAGGCAACCAAAATACATCATGGCCAGCAAAATATCTCTAACGTTTCGTCATTACTTAGAACTATTTTCTGCTTTTTCTTGCTTTTTGTTTTGTTTTATTTGAAGTTCAATGTCCTTTAATCAAACAGTGAATCAAAGAAAATGCTTGAAATAATACAAATGGCCTGGGATCTCCTCCTTTGAAATGTTAGGAGAAAAATCCTAACTAACGCAGTGTTTTGCTGCATCCATGGGAACCAATCAGCATCATCTTCCACATATATTCTTTATCCAAAGTTGTTAGACAGAAAGAAGAGAGATACTTGGACAAAACGTATTCAGAGTTGGTTTATGGGGGTAACGTTACAGAAGATAGTTACTATTTAATTTGATGAGTTAATTAATTACTCTAAACAACACTTACTTGAGATTTTTGCCAGAACTTGTTACGAAGGACTAGTTTCCTTCATTTTCAACCAGACATAAACTAATTTCTTGTGGTGAAGTTGGCAATGTTGTCAGGACTGTCTCCTCTGGTGGTGGTTCAAGGAACTTGCTAAACATATCCTTCTGTGGAACGTCGAAATTGAAAACTCTGTTCCTATTTTTTAAGATGAAGATGTGTTCTCATCAAGTTCATGAAACACTGTCCCATACTTCTGCTCTCCTTTATGAATATTCCGTTCAGCAGTTATCTTTTGTTCCTTTTAGACATAAACTTGAGGACAGTTCAAATGTCCTATCTTGCCAATGTTAAAGTTTAACTCGTTATCTCAGCAACTATTTAAGACAATGAGCTAAAACTTTCAAGGTATATTCAGCAATACCTTTACTGTTGGTTGATGAAGAATGGAATACTTCTGTTCATTAGAAGGAAAAGTATGATTTTTTAAATAAAGCACTTAAAATTTCATTGAAAAATGATGATTTTTAAGTTTAAAAAATAACTAATCCATATACATAAAAACTTTTTTGTTAAAATAAAGCCTATCTAGGTGCAAATGTGTGGTCCAAATTTCAGCACTTAGTGTCAATTAGTTTCTGAGATAAATGGGCATATGTATAGAACATTTTACTTCAGAAATTGCTTTCAAAGGAGGAGAGAGAAAAAAAAAATGCTTTCAAACACAAAATAATTTTCCAAATACAACTTTTGCAGTATTCAAAACTCTCACATGAAGAAAATATCAGTTGGATGCCAATTCTGCAAATAGCTAATGTGGTACTTTCTGATTGATTAAAATAAGAAGATCTCTTCTCTAACATTAATATTTACAAAGTTATTGATTGATGTTTTACCAAGTAAGTGCCCCAGTGGAACATTATAAAATCTGGTTTCTAAAGTGGCTCAGGAAGAGTGGCATCATTGCTTTAAGGATCGATTTCATCAAATGCAAAAATGTATTCATGTTAAAGAGGAATATTTAAAAAACAATAAAATAATTTACATTTTTTAAATGTTAATTTAATTGTTTTTTCTCACAAGCCATGTGTAAGACAGAAATTGGATAGGTAGAGCCAGACTGAAAAATTCAATACCATAGCCAGAATTTGAACTGCTAATATAATTAATACTAATTGACCTAATATTTGGCTAAACTATGAAGCCTGGGACTTACAACATTGTAAATTGACATTGAGGTATATTATCTCAAAATAATTTGAGATCACCTTGTGGTTTACCAAGAAAACATGCAAGTCGGTTGAGGAATTTAATGCAATGTTGGCTGTTGCCATAGTAATTCAGTGGTTACAGCAACCGGCTAGAGACCAGGAGATCCATGTCTCAAATCTTGGCTATGACATTGAATTTTTCAGTCTGACTCTACCTATCCCAATCCTTTTACATTTCTAAAACATGTTAGTGTTACCCTCTTATCCTTGTGAAGAGTTTTAAAGTTTTGATGGATATGTGAATTGACAGGCTGTGGAGTTCCTGGCAGAGTGGTCTCTCACTCCAAGCAATGTGGCCTTCCTGCGAGTTCATACAGGGGTTTTTGATCCCACCCTAATAGGGGATAAGTCCAAATGGTATGCACATACACTCGATCCAATCCGTTTTGTGGTATGGGACCAATCAAGTTCTCTGAATGGAGCATTACGCTCATTGAAACAGCAAGAACAACCAACAGGTATGTGCTTTATTATCTGATAGAATAACATCGCTTGCTAGAAAATGATTCCTTGATTTACAGTATATTATATGAGAGTCATTTTTACTTTCTCTACATGTACCAGGTACAGAGTGTATAAAAAAGGTATTGTATTGCACCTATAAATTTGATGTCGAGATTTCACCAGAAATACATGTTTTGAGGTCTCCGGAGTAAAAAAAATATAGAGAAAGGTCTGTGTGTGTGTCTGTCTGTGGACAGCATAGCCCAAAAATGAAAAGTTGTTTACAACCAAACTTGGCATTTAAGTTGAGTATCTTCCAAGGACGCAACACAAAGATTTTCAAGAAAATTCCACCACCCCAACTACGCTTTACATGGAACATTTTTCGAAAATTTTGATTTTACGAAAAATGTCTCTAACAATTTTGATTAAAATACCTTATGATTAAGATATTTTTATGACAAACAAAATATATATTTTGAATTTTCTGAATATCCTGAAGATCCTTTCCTTCTGGATGATGTTTGTATAACTGGCAAACCGTAAGGGACATACAAAAACTTACTACACAAAAAACAAATGTAAATCTCATTAAAACACACAATTTATGTCTTATACATTTTTTTTTTTTTTTTTTTTTTTTTTTTTTTTTTTTTTTTTTTGTGAAATTGTTTTCAAGATATTCTGGATTATTGGTTTCAATTTTAAGTCACTTAAACTTTTCTCAAATGGTAAGACATCTTTCTTTTGTTTTTTGTTTGGTTACTCCTGGCATGCAAAGAGAGTGGAATTTCAATTGCATCACACAGCAACTAGCTTTTAAAGGACAAGACTATCGCTTTAGCCTGCACAGTTTATTTCCATCCATTCTACTAACTACTAGTACTAAGACTAATTTGGCTAATCAATTAAAATTGATTAGTTGAGTCAATTTTGTAACAGTATATCACTTTCTTTTATTATTGGAAAACAAGTTTCAGAAGCTATGTGCTTCCATTGTCAATTCCTTTAGTCAACTGCTAGCATCGCTTGCTGTGGTGGTTGTCATTGTCCCTAGTGGTGGTTTGGTGAACTTCTGCATCAGTAGGTCGTCTGACAGGATTTCAAAATTGAAAACACAGTTCTTGTTTTTCCATATATGTTTTCCCAAATTCTTAATTCTATCATCCTTGTGAAATTTTTGAGTATTTTCGGACTTATATTCATGGTGTATTGCTCTTTCCAAAAAATGCCAAATTACCGTGGATTTGTCTTCTTGTTTAAGTTCAGTATTTCTTTGGTGTTATTTTGCTTAAACTCACATGAATTCATGCCCCCATGCACGCATGCATGCATCCACATGGGCTTTTTTTAAAAATGCTATCTGTTTTCAGTTCTTAGAAAAAAAATTTGATGTGTTCCATTCACATGACTTTCTCTACATCTCTGTAACAAGAAGCTTGTGCTTCTCTTTACTTCATGCTAATCGAGAAAAAATTAGCAGAAATAGTCTTAGTACTTGTTTCCTTGTAAGTAGAAGCGAAATAAGGGAGTACCATAGGTTAAAGTGATAGTCAAAAGGTGGTTGCTATGTGACTGAAGTTCCTTTATTTGTATGGACTGGAGTTGACAAATTCCTATATGAGAAAAATACAAATTTTTCAAAGCTGAAACCAAAAGCAAGGAATATCTCAAAAATGATGAACTCCATGAATAACATTTATATAATATAAATTGTATGTTTTAATGTGCTCTACATTTTCTGTGTGGTAGGTTTTTGTCCGTCTCTTATGGCTTAGCAGTTATGCAAAATTCCGTAAAATTCATCCAGAATAAAGTAGTCTTCAGAGGCTATTCTCAGAAAATTCAAGATATACACATTATTTGTCAGGTAAATATCTTTAATATATGATATTTTAATCAAAATCGTTAAAGCCATTTTTAAGAAAATCAAAATTTTCAAAAAAAGTTTAATGTAAAGGGTAGTTGGGGGTGGGTAGGTTTTCTTGAAAATCTTCGTATTGCATCCTTGAAAGAAACCAAACTTAAATACCAGGTTTGGTATTCAATGGTCTTTATGTTTTTGAGCTATTCTGTCCCAACCCCCACGCCCCCCCCCCACACACACACACACACATGCACACACCGACCTTTTTGTAAAAATACTTTTTTTTTGGATTCAGGGGAACCCAAAACATGTATTTCCAGTGAAATCTCGGAATAAAATCTTTGGGTGGAATACAATACCTTCTCTATACACAATGTACATAGTATGTGTAGTGAAAGTAAAAATGGGAGGAGTTGAATGCACCTCGTAGATGATCTTGATTGTCATGCACCTTCATTTTATATAATGATGCAATTTTGGTTTTCTATTTTCAGATGAGAGTGGCTCTGACTCAGAAGGAGCAGAAAGTACTAGTTCTTCATACTCTTCGTTAAGTGATTTTGTTTCGGAAATGGTATCATCAGATCTTTCTCCAAGTAAGTTAATGAAGTATATTTAAGAATTTTCATAAACTGATCCTCTTGAATGAAAAAAGGTGTAGGACTATATGAATGCAAGTGTTATGATAACTTAACTTTGTTTCCCTGTCTGTAATGCGTAAACTAACCAGCAGATAATGGTCATTTGGCATATTTCTCAATGTTTTTATCACAAAAAAGTATGTATGCCAAAATCCTGGAAGAGTGTTGGTAGGACATATCACTAACTGCTTTTGTTTTAAATGCAAGGCACTGTTTACAACAAAAAATTAACCATAAGTATAACATAAACTTTAAAACTAAATTACCGCCTGCGGTGCCATTAGTAGTTAAAGCGGGCGTTAAACACTACCAAAAAAAAAAAAAAAAAAAAAAAAACTAAATTATCTATATTATAATGGCCATTCACAATGAATCATGTGAATATAAAATAAACTTATTAGATTGCAAATTTCAAACTATGAACTTTACTTTTCTGTTATAACATCACAGGCAATATGTTTGTGGGTTCAATGTCTTTAAATTGAATGATTAACTCTTGTTCGCTTTGAAACCTGTACATAACCTCTTTTATTGGTAGTCATTTTGCAGGCAGCCATATTAGCTGAATTGCTCAGAACTTTTGTGATTGGCTGCTACTTATCTTTGCATTTGTCAACGTAAATAACAACATTTTTGCATTAACTTTATTACCAACTTAAATACCAAGTTGGTATTTACTGTCTGTTCAGCAGTGTTATAGCTAGTGTGTTGGGATGGCTTATCACTCAAGTAATATTTTAACCTGTGGAAGGGGTGAACTTATGCTGAACTCATGCCAAGTGTTCACTCTGTCATGCACCTTTACCCCTCGCTTGCTTCAACACTACCTCCTTCCAATTGCTAAACCCCTACCTGCTTGAAAGGGTGCCCGAACTCACTTGCTAAAACACCGCCGAACAGACAATAATAGTCTTTACGTTTTAGATGCATACTGTGCACCATTTACATATACCTACATATACACCTTTTTCTAAAAATGCTTTTCTTTATTGATTCAGAGGCTCTCAAAATATGTATTTTTGGTGAAATATCTGTGTCAAATTTTTGGGTGGAATACAATATCTTCTCTATTAACTATGTACATTGTACATACATGCTAGAGAAAGTAATGTCTGTCACTCAAATTTCATTCATTTCCTGCTCATTTTTCAGTAGAATTTATTTCCTGAATAAGATATTGGCACTCAAGTGAGATTTGAATATGGGTGCACCTCAAATAAGGACAATGGATCTGGCTCTACATTTCTATTATTGATAGAAAATGTTTTTGTTTTAATTTACGACCATTGGTTTTAGTATCTGTTTAATAATATAATGTCCAGATTTTGTTGTTTTTGAAAGTAGTTTATGAATTGTACATTGCGGATTACAGGTTTTCCTTCTACAGCTCCTCATCAGGACAGAGTTTCAGACATGTATGCTCCGCAGCCTTCAGTGTTATCCAGTGGGTTGGATCTACGATCCGTGTATCATCCACCATCCGCACTTCAGATCCCAGGAGAGGCAACAGAAGAGGCAGTAACAACTGTAAGTCATCCTGATTCACCACATTCAACCTCTTCTAGCCACAGTGATCTCAGCTCACCAAGCTTCAACAGGGATTCTGAACTCGAATTTACAGCTAAACTCAAAGCTGAAATGCAAGATATCGGGATCTTATCGGCCAAACCAGACCAAGTGGTAAGTAATGCAATATCACTTTGAATTTCTCTTGTGCTTGTAAAAAGTAGAAGTAGCATTACATTCCACCCAAAAAATATCTTATTGATATTTCACCACAAATATATGTCTTGAGGCACTTTGTATACACAAGTATTTTTAGAAAAAATTTGATTTGTTCCATTCATATGACTTTCTTTAGCTGCTCCAAAAACAAACTTTTCTTATAAAAGACTATTCTTTTATCTACCTCATGCTAATCAAGATAAACATTGCCGGAATTGGTCATACTACTTGCTCCTTTGGAAGTGGAAGGGAAATAAGGGAATACATTAGGCTAAAGCAATAGTCAGATCTTTTAAAAGCCAGTCGCTAATCAAGATAAACATTGCCAGAATTGGTCATATTACTTGCTCTTTATAAGTAGAATGAGATTAAGGGAATACATTAGGCTAAAGCGATAGTCAGATTTTCTAATAGCAGGTCGTTAAGGGAAACAATTGAAATTCAGTTGTCTTTGCTTGCTAGGAGTAAACAAAAGAGAGACGAAAGGAAAAATGTCTCCTGTTTGAGGAAAGATTAAGTATTATAAAACTGAAACCAATAACTCGGAATATCATAAAGACAGTTAGCTCTACCAAAAAATTGTATATGACAAACTGTGAGTTTTAATGAGATCTACATTTTTTGTGTAGTAAGTTTTAGTCTATCTCTTACAGTTTACCAGTTATACAAAAGTCATCAAGAATACATTTCAGTTGTCTTGAAAATTTTAATAAAAATCATTAGAGCCATTTTTGAGAAAATAAATTTGTTTGAAAAATACTCCAAATAAAGAGTAGTTGAGGGTGGGGAATTTTCTTTAAAATCTTCATCTCCCATTCTTGGATGATACCCAACCTAAATACCAAGTTTGTTATTTAACCAACTTTTCGTTTTTGAGCTATGTTGCCCACAGACACACACATAGACATATTTCTAAAAATGTTTTTTTATGGATTCATGGGGTCTCAAAACATATTTCTGGTGAAATCTTAATACAATTCCTTCTCTATCCCCTATGTACAGTATACATATGGGCTAGGGAAAGTAAAAAGGTCTTTATATACGGTGTGTGTGTAAGCACAATAACTCAAAAACACTGATAAATAAACAAATAAATTAGATATTTAAATTTAAGATCTGCCAAATGTGGTTTTCAGATTTTCAAGGAAATTTCTCCGCCCTAAACTACCCTTTACATGGAAAAATTTTCATTAATAGACAAAAGTTTACTAAAAAAAAATGTAAATCTTGAGAGAAAACCTAATTTATATCAAATACATTATGTGTAAGTATGCTTGCATATGTATTTTTATCCATTTCTGAGTTATTCTTTGTTACTTTTTAAATTTCAAAATCATCATACTTTCTCTAAATGGGATGTCACTATGTTTTTTGCCCTGGTTAGGGAAAGAGAATGGCATTTGCACATCATTACAAAGCGGCCATTTCTTGAAAGAATTGCAAATCACTTTAGCCTGGTGATTCCCTTATATCTTTGTATCTACAAGGAAATATGCAATTAAAGAATTTATCCAAATGTTTATCTGTATTAACATGAAGGAGATACTCGGGTGAATCAAATATAAATCAGAATTATTTTTTATAATTTTGTTGAATCCACCAACAAAAACACAATTACTTCATTTTTCTATATAATCTCCTGAATTTTACATACATTTTTGCCATTGAATTGGCAGCTTTTTGATGCGGTCCTTGAAGAAAGAGAAGGAATGTATGCACAGTCAGTCGCACACATACTCTACTGCTGCATCATCATCAAATCACTTTTCTTCCAGTTCTTCCAGTGTCCCAAACAAATGGCAGTCACAGGTGGCAAATCTGGACTGTAAGGTGGATGTTCTAGCAGTTTCCAATGTATTTTCTTCATTTTTTCCCATGTTAAGACAGCAGGTGGCTCTACAGCACAGACATATCTCAGATTGGTTCCCAACGTCCTTTGTTGCAATATGTAGCTCTTCTCTCGACCAAAAGACAGCAATAATAGTCCGCATTTGCAGTCCTTCGTTCACGAAGAAAATCTGCCAGCAAAATGCCCTTCGATTCCAAAAGATTGTTATAAGCACCTTTCCAGCAGAAAGATGTGTTTTGGCCTTCACTGGACCAACTGCACCTTGCTCCTGCCACTGCTTCCTGTCCTGCCATTAATACACCTGGGTCTTTGAAAGGGTTTCTTCCCCAAACTGTGCATGAAACCTTCTCAAAATTTCCAAAGCTTTGGTGCCATCTTTTGCCAAAAATTTGCTAATGATGTTTTGCACAACAGACACATGTCCCTCTTGCTCGCTCATGATGTACTGAAGCGAGCGGCTGCTCTGCAACAATGCCACATTTCCAGATATCCTCTCAAAGCCCCACTTATTTCCATTCACTGCCAAGGGCACTAATTTAAAATTCCAGTTTATATTTGATTCACCCTCGTAGAACAATAAGCTTTTTAAGAGTAATTTGTTAAAGAAAGAGAAAGTCATGAGCGTAACATATCAATTTTTTCTGCAATAAAGGAAAAGGAAGAGCTGGTGAGTCCTGGAGGAGAATCAGATTCTAACTCTACAACTACCACTCCAAAAACAATCATCAGTAATCAGTCATCATTACCCCATCATAGCCCAACCCCTAGCTTGGGTAGTGAGACATCCATAGGAGGCTCTGACCGTGAAAGACCTTCCACTCCAAAAATTACCAGACTTGGTAGACCCATAACACCAGTAAGTATTTTAACTTTTTCTACATGTACTATGCACATAGTGTGCAGAGAAGATAATTGTATTGCACCCAAAAATTTGATACTGAGATTTCACCAGAAATAAATGTTTTGGAGCCCCCTGAATCAAAATAAAGTATTTTTAGAAAAATGTACATGT
Organism: Hymenopus coronatus; assembly: GCA_030762935.1. Taxonomy (NCBI): domain Eukaryota; kingdom Metazoa; phylum Arthropoda; class Insecta; order Mantodea; family Hymenopodidae; genus Hymenopus; species Hymenopus coronatus. Next base: position 11,794,550 of record CM060894.1, read on the forward strand.
CTGTGGGCAGCATAGCTCAAACAAAAAGTTCATTAAATACCAAACTTGATATTTAAGTTCAGTATCTTTTAAGGATGCAACGCAAAGATTTTCAAGAAAATCACTGTTCACATGGAAGAAATTTTGAACATTTTGATATTTTCAAAAATGGCTCTAACAATTTTGATTAAAATCTCTTATATTTGAGATATTTTCCTGACAAATAAAATGTATATCTTGAATTTATTTTCTGAGAGTAGCCTCTGAAGAGCTCTTTATTCTGGATAATTTTTTCTTTTTTTTAATTTTACATAACTGGTAAACCATAAGAGATAGACAAACACTTACTATACAAAACATGTAGATCCCCTTAAAACATACAATTTATGCCATATTATTTTTTTTTTCATGGAATTGACTACTTTAGAGATATTCCTTGTTATTGGTTTCAGTTTTAAAATATTTAAACTTTTCTTATATGGGAACTTGTCCTGGCCATGCAAAGAAACAGATTTCAGTTCTATAGCAACCACATTTTAAAACATTTGACTGTCGGTTTAGCCTAGTGTATTCCCTTATTTCTCTTCTACTTATAAGGTACTAAGCAATAAGACCGCTTCTGCTAGTGTTTATCTTGATTAGCATGAAGTGATAGAAGAATATGCTAACTAACAATAATTTGTTACAGAGATGTAGATAAAGTCATGTGAATGGAACACATCAGAGTTTTAGAAAAATGTCCATGTCTGTGTGTGTGTGTCTGTGGGCAGCATAGCTCAAAAAGGAAAAGTCCACTAAATACCAAACTTGATTTTTAAGTTCAGTATCTTCTAAGAATGCAACACAAAATAAATTTCTCATTTTGCAAAATAATTGTGATGGTTAATGATCCCAGAGTCCAAGCTAGTCCACAGTCACTGTGTTTGTCATGTTTCACAATTTGTGAAAGTTGAAACAAGACACTATTTGTTGGCATCATATTTACCAGAAAAATGAGGGTTCATGAGAATATTGGTCACTTTGTCAGAATTTCTGAGTCAAATGAACTCACAAAAGTGTCATTGTTGATTTATCCTGGATGAACTTTTAGTTATGGAACTGCGCTTTAAGTCCTTGGGTCGGGTAGAATATTGATAGTTATGCAGGCCACTATAGACTCCTGTTTTTCATTTTACTATTCCAGATGTAATTTCTTCTACTTCTTCCATCCTGTTGGTGTCACCACTGGAGCATTAGTAATATAACTGATGTCATAAAAATAACTTTTGATAGATTTTATTTGCGTTCATTTAGGTATACACAATTTTTAGAACAATGCCATTGTTTTTTTAATAAAATAAATAATGGAAAACAGAACCCTGTCAGAGTGAGTTCCATTATAACATGTTAGTTTCTTTTGGGGTAGCCTAAATGCTAATTACACCCAAACTGATGTAAAACAAATTTGGTGACAGAATCAATTGGTAATATGTCAGAATTATAGCATGATCTCTATTCTTCATAGTAAATATTTACTCCCACATCATTAAATTTAAAGTTCCATTTAAATATTTAATTAATTTAACTTCTGGATTTATTTCATGGTTAAATGACCAAAATCCACGTCTTAACAGCAGCCATTGCAACATAAATGAGCAAGAAGAAAACAGAAGCTGATTGTGTAATCAAAGTGACTATGAAACATGCCCTTCTAATTTTAATTTATTTACAAAGATAAGTGAAGGTTTATCATAAAATATTTATTGCTATATTAATAAAGCTTCCTCTGCTTATTATAAGTGGAAAAAAAAATTAATATGTAAAAAGTATAATTCCTAGAAGGGCGTAATGTATGTGCATGCATAGTAGGAGCATGAAGAGGAAAATGCCATTGTATACCCAGAAAGTTTGGAGCAATATTTGTGGTAGCATTCCTACAAATATTCAACTATTTCCATCATACCAGCAACAACAATTACTTGTACTACAGTTGTCAACTTCACAATTATTCCAGGTTCCTCCCCCAAGCCCTGGGTTGCTTCAGCGACAACCAAGTGTGGGGAATGTGCTTGCACGCACTTCGAGTTTTGGATCTTCATCGGGAACTGTTAGTAGTTCTGGAACAACTGCAGGACCAGTAACACGCCAGGGAAGTCAGACTTCATTGTTTGAACAGTTTGCAAGTTCTGCCAAAGAACTGGTGAGAGAAACTACACGACAAAGCAGTCAGGATGGTCTCCTAGCACACATGGATAAGGTATGTGTGCATCAAAGCATTGTTGTGTCTAAATACTTACAGTGTGTCACTGTGCATTCCTACAATGATAGCAGGCAAAAAATATGTACAAGGGTCTATCAAAAAGTAATGGGAAAAACATTTTTTTTGGATGACATGATTTTTTTTTATTCAAATTTAATTACTAACTTTCAAAGTAATTTTCTTCTGAGGCTACACACTGGTTCCAATGTTCTATCCACTTTTCGAAACACTCAGAGAAGCCCTTGTTTGTATATCCAAAATACATGATTTAGTTCTGTATGAATTTGAAAATGGCACCCACGAAGATGTTTTTTTACTTGTGGAAACAGATAGAAATTGCAGGATGCTAGATCTGGCAAATATGGTGGGTGGGGCATGATTTTGATACCTAGTTAAGTGACTCTATGGTTCAATGAGCAGGGTCATTGCCTAGATGGAGGATCCATCCATTGGGAGCAAGTTCTGGCCTCTTGGCAGCCATTTTCCTCTTGAGTGGTCTTTTAAGAACATTACTCTAGTATTGAGCATTTACTGTGGTATGTTTAGGAACCACGTGGTCATAAATTACCCCAATTTTGCAGAAAAACACAAGATGCATGATTTTCCCTGCACTTGGTTGCACCATTGCTTTTTTTACCATCTTAAAATGTTTTATGCCATTCAAAAACACATGTGAAGCACTTGCTTACACAATGGCTCCCTCAGACAAACTGAACAGACAGTGTCATGCATATGCCAGCATCAAGGTCAGACCTCTCTGTTACCATGATTGGTGAATTTTGACGGGCACGTGTTTAAACAGAAAAAAAATAATTCCCATAACTTTTTGATACACCCTCGTAGGATGTGGGCAAGGAACGGAAGGGCCACCTCACTCACTGTGGCCCTGAAGGCCTATTGTGGCTAACACCTGGGCAGAAGTGGCAAAGTGAAGGAAACCACACAGGATGGCACCTAGGAATCAAAGAAACTCACAATAGAGGTACACAGAAGTCCCTAACAATTCAAGTTTGATGTCCCAGGACACTTGCAAGGAGTCACAGTATCAAAATAGGGTGACAAATCAACCCTCATGGGCCTAATCTGAAACTCTAAGTTTGACTGGCATTTCATCGAGTGCATGATCTGCACCATCTGTCTGCAGACCACCAAACATCAACCAAACCTGAAAGATGAAGAGGAGGAAGAGATGAAATGAGAAAAAGAAGGGAGAGGATCCATGATAAATGAAAAGCACACCACTTTCACCTTGGTAGCCTGGGAAAACCACAAAAAAAAAAACCATGACAAAAGTGTACAGTCACTGGGAATTGAATCCAGTACTTCCAAACTACTGGTTGCAGACAAAGCCTCCTTAGCCATCTGGCTCAATGACGAATGGGGATGTGTGAATTATTATAATAGCAAAGAAATCAGTTTTACTAGTTGCTATCATTTTGTAAGCTGTTGAATTCTGAGCTACATTAATACAAGCTGTAGTGCTTAAAACTTTAACTTTGTTTTGTGCTTAAAATTATACCTTGTCAAAGAGCTAGGCTTTAAGGTTTGGTCTAAAAAGTTTAAAATATATGTAAAGTTTAAGTTTTCAATAACATCTTCATCAAGAAATGACAATCCAAACAATTATTTTCCATTTCTTTCTCACCAGTAACAAACTGCTTACAGTTCCTGCTACTTGATCACAGTTAAAATTATTTTCATTACTATGGAAGTATGGCAATGTCTATCAACCTCATACTTGTAGAGGATTGTAGACAACACAAACTCATTTGTAAAATTAAATTGTGTAGTAAGCATCTGATTTAGAAAATCTGATGTGTTTCATTCACATGATCTTCTCTACTTATTCTATAAAAAATTATTTTTCTATCTGCTTAATGCTAATCGAGATATTACTTAGTTCCTGAAAGTAGAAGGGAAATAAGAGTGTATTCTAGGCTAAAGTGATAGTCAAATCTTTTAAAAGATGGTTGCTATGTGATTGAAATTCAGTTCTCTTTATATGGCCAGGAGTAAAACAAAAGAAAGCTATGGCAAATCCCATTTGAGAAAAACTTAAGTATTTTAAAATTGAAACTAATACCAAGGAACATTGACAAACTTTTCTTACTCAGGAAGCTCTCATCCATTTCATATTTCTTTTGTTTTACTCCTGGTCATGCAAAGAGAATGAATTGCAATTGTTTCACACATTGACCAGCTTTTAAAAGATTTGATTATCACTTTAGCAAGTGTAAGTATTGCCATATTTCCCTTCTACTCACAAGGAAGCAAGTAATTAGATAATTTCTGCTAATGTTTATTTTGATTAGCGTGAAGTAGATAAAAGAATAATCTTTTTTAAGGATAGTTTGTGTTACAGAACATATAAAGTCATGTGAATGGAATTCATCAACTTTTTCAAAACCACCATCATCCATACTTATTAGTACACAATAAAAATGAAAAAGTCACTCAACAAATTGTACCATTGTGTTTGGCAATGTCTTACAAATTTTCTTTAAGACTCAGATTTTGCATTAGCTTTCATTCTTTCACCGGAGTTTTATCTTCAAAAGGAAGATGTTAAAAGAATGCAGGATTTTCTATTAAAATATTTAGTAGAATTTGTGAATAAAGCACATCCATGACAGTTGGAAGTTGTCAACATATATAAAATAAATAAAATAATATAAATAAAATAAAATAAAATCTGTTTAATAAACCCTGGTAAGTAATTACTTAAACCAGGGTAAAATATCCCAGACTTTATACATTTATTGCCACTTATACCAGTTACAAATTTAACCATACAATTTAAATTTACAGATATAAACTTAACCTAACTTAATCTAAAATTTTATAAATACCAATTATTATCAATTATACTGTGTGTTAATATTTAATTTAATATAATTTTTGGTTTAATTAGTGTTAATATTATTATAATTTTGTAATTTTAATACACATTAATAAACATTTTATTATTTAATTTGTATATTTAAATTTAGAGATATAAACTTAGCCTAACTTAATCTAAAATTTTATAAATGCCAATTAAAATCATAATTATTATCAATTAAATTGAGTGTTAATATTTAATTTAAAATAGCTTTCAGTTTAATATTATTATAATTTTGTATTTTTAATGTATATTACTAAATATGTTATTATTTCATTTTAGTATACTTATAGTTTTATTAGTTTTATTGTTATTAAATTAGTTTTATATTATTTATTTATATTATACATGTATTTTATTTAAAAAATACATTGTATTATTTCAAAAACTATTTTAATTATATTACTCTTACTATTATTATATTATTACTTAAAATTTTATACATATAATTACTATTTTACTTATCATAAAACGTAAAGAAAAGGTTTAAAATATTACATAAAAATGTACAATACCTAATTATATATATTTTAAACTTAATATTACAATTATCTCCAATTGTATAATAATCCCAAAATTTTACATTTAAATAATTACATTATTTAAAATTTTCAAATCCATCCATATTCAATGTAAATTTATATTCAATTTAAATCTATATTAAATCCAGAATTCAAAATTATAATACTAACTTACAATTTAATTAAATTTTTTTAAAATTTTTAAAATGAAGTGCAAATTTAGGATATAATTAAATATTTAAAATTAAATCTAATAATTCTAAATTATTGATATCCAGTAATTAAAATAACTGGTATCCAGTTAAATCAATATACATGCATTGCAAGATATTACAGTTACAGATTTTCTTTTGACAGCACAGTGACCATGATGAATGGATGATAACACCTCACACGTGACATGGCACTCTTGAAATATAATTCACTAATCAATAATCAGTTAATTACTATCACTACCACTGGACACTAGAAATTAGAGCATTTTAAATATACAAATTCATGTTCCAGGTTCCACCATAAGCATGGTACTGTAGATACGAAATACGAATTCCTCCTTTCTTACATGTTACGTAATTACCTACATTTGAAATAAGTAAGGCTATTAAATTTTAATTTAAGAAACAATGAAAATATACAGGCTATCTTCCATCTTCTTGCAACAACATCCAATGATGGATTTAAATTTCTCTTCTATGAATTATGAATATCTCCTTGTTCTTTCTATTTGAAATAAATTAAGAGTTAATTCTGTTTCTCATACTGCATGGCTATGCGAAGCAATGCTACCTGTTAGGACTTATTAATCTATTTGGTTCAGTGTGTACCTGCTGACTAGATGGTAGAAGTAACTCAAATGCCAGCTTTTACTAATCGTATCAGTTGTGTAGGAAACCATTGTCCTCCACACAAAAGAATGGGTTTAATGTGTTTGCTCCTAACAACTATAGAAATCTGAACAGATATTAGTTATTGTTAGAATCAATTGAAAATTCATGTCACAGCCGGGATTTGAACACAGTTCTCCCACTCTCCATGCGATTGCTCTAACCATTGAGCTACTGTGACATGACAGTTTGCCATTCAGTGTTCCAACTGATTATTTGTTTTTTACTTGGTTCAACCATCAGTATGTCTCCCTTCAGAGTCGCCCTCTTTGGTGTTATGGGTACCATGCTAACGTTATATACCCAAGGTCGCATGTTCAAACCCAGCAGAGGATGATGGATTTTTTCGGGCGTAAACATCCTTAGCATGGCTTCCTTCGGAAGGGAAGTAAAGCCGTTGATCCCATGTTGTAGATTTACGGCACGCAGAAGAACCTCAAGCCTGATAAAGAGGTCTCTGGGCAAAATTAAGCAGTCTTTCATGCCCAGCATAAGAATGGGATGCTGAGAATCACAGCAGTTAAAGAGGGTCCATAAATAAAACTCCATTTCTTTCTTCTTTCTCTCTTCAGAGAACTACCTTAACGGCGACTTACCTTCATAAGTACTTAGTATCCAGGTAGTATTTTGGTGATGCATTATACTGGCAGGTGCATATGTGAAGTTCAAACATAAAAAATTTGAAAACATTTAACATTCATGAGTGTATGCAATCAGATCGGATTAACATCAGTTTCGATTAAGTATTTTGAAATTTTTTGGATAGACTCAGCCTTGGAGCCTTATTGGACACTTTGCCAGTGGCTAATTTTACACTTTACAGTGTTTTTTCTTTGTGATTTGTACTTTTAGAATGCATTATTTTTAAAAATAATGCAATGGCACAGCTGATTTGACCAGGTCCTTAGGATATTAATGACTCCAGAGTATTATCAAACTTTAGAGTGGACATTGAGGGAAATAACTATACATTTGAAGTATAGCTAAGGATTTTAGCTCACCATATAAAGCTCTCTGCCGTTTCCAAATCCAGTGCTTTGCTATTCTACTATACAAAATCAAATCACTCATGAATAATTAAGTCTTCCTTAAGGTGTGCATACTATCTCACCTCATGAATAACCTGACATACCAAAGTTCTAAGCTAATTACTGTGAAAAATAACAAGAGAAGTGTCTCCTATCAAAACAGACAACAACAAAAAACTGATGTATTCCATTCACATGACTTTCTCTACATCTCTGCAACAAATTATTATTAAAAAGCTTATTCCTCTATCTACCTCATGCTAATCGAAATAAACACTAGCAGAAATGGTCTTATTACTTACTTTCTTATAAGTAGAAGGGAAATAAGAGAGTAATAGGCTAAAGTGATAGTCAAATGTTTTAAAAGCTGGTTGCATATGATTGAAGTTCTTTTGTTTTTGTGGCCAGGAGTTGTCAAATTTCTGTATGAGAAAAGTATAAGTATTTTAAAACTGAAACCAATAACAAAGAATATCTAACAGATGTTCAACTCAATGAAGAAAATGCATATAACATGAATTGTGTGCTTTAACCAGTTCTACATGTTTTATGAAGTAAGTTTTTGTCTATCTCTTATGGTTTACCACTATACAAGATTTCGCAAAATTCATCCAGAATAAAGATGTCTTTAGAGGTGATTCCCAGAAAATTCAAGATATACATTTTATTTGTCATGTAAATATCTTTAATATATGATATTTTAATCAAAATCGTTAGAGCCAATTTTGAGAAAATAAAAATTTTCAAACATTTTTCTACGTAAAGGGTAGTTTGGGGTGGGAGGATTTTCTTGAAAATCTTTGTGTCACATCCTTGTAAGATACCAAACCTAAATACCAAGTTGGGATTTAATGGCCTTTTCGTTTTTGAGCTATGCTGTCCACACACATACACATGGACCTTTTTTTTCGGACTCAGGGGACACCTAAACATGTATTTTGGTAAAATCTCGATATTGATTTTTTGGGTGCAATACATTACCTTCTCTATACATTATGTATGTGTAGAGAAAGTAATAGCTGGAAGTGACCAAACCTCAACATCTGGCCTATATCAATCATGAGGACAATGGATTTTTTTCGGGCATAAAAATCCTTAGCATGGCTTCCTTTGGAAAGGAAGTAAAGCCGTTGGTGCCATGTTGTAGATTTACAGCAGATAACAGAACCTCAAGCCTGAAAGAGAGGCCTCTGAGCAAAATTAAGCAATCTTTCATGCCCAGTATAGAATGGGACGCTGAGAACCACAGCAGTTAAAGAGCGTTCATAAATAAAATGCAATTTCATTTCAGTAATAGGTGGCTTTACTTGGATTCTTCCAGAATGCAACTTTGGAGATTTCTAAGAAAGCCACTGAAAATACAAGGGTTTACAAACTGAGCCTCTGATGCCAATTAATAAACTTTAATATTTGTTCTAAATGTACCTATACATTGCAATTTTACCCCACCCACTCTTCTCTTGTTTCATATATGTAGTATTGCAACAAAACATGTGCAAAGTAACCCTTTCTCTCTTTGGATCACCCATTAGAGCAGGTGTCACCAACTGGCTACTCTTTGAGTATAGCAAGAAAGCAAATTTGCTTGCTGCTCCTGTGAATCATCTACTGTGCACTGTGTGACCAACTACAAGGAAAGGAAAAACAGATAATTCCTTCAGTGTGGTAGCAGTATGCAACATTTTGCATTTGAGATAGTAATCCACTTTTCATAGGTTAAGGCCATGCCATGGTCAAGTGGTGAGACCACTTGCCTCTCACCTAGATGACCTGGGTTCAGTCTCAAGCAACTGCATGTGAGATTTGTGGTGGACAAAGTGGTGCAGGGGTGGGTTTTCTCCAGGGTCTCCGGTTTCCCTGCCATTATATTCCACCAGTGCTCCATCTTCATTCCATGAATCATCATTCCATGTCATCACCTGCAGTGCCATAATAGCAAGCATTAAACACTATCAAAAACAAATTTCTTGGGTTAATACACATATTGTAGATTCATGATTGGTAGAACAATTGCTCTAGTATGTCTCTTGCATTAGTATTTATACTTCAAATATAAACATATACATACTTTCATAGGTTACAATTTATGTTGCAAAAAAAAAAAAAAAAGACAATTATTATGGTATTAACATAATAAAAAAAAAAATAAGACCCTTGCCTTGGTTAATACCATTGTAACTGCAATAGTATGAGAATTAGTTTATAAGAAAAAAACTTTCACATTTATAGCTGTGAATATGAACAGGCATCTTGGTAATTAATTGATATCAAACACAATTTGAAAGAAACACTCTTCTCCTTGGTAACTGTCATATGCACTTGTATGGGCTGTGTAATGACACTGCAAATTGAATTTTCTGATTGCAGAACTTTTCTGCGAACTGAACACTTACTCTGCCACTTTCTACAGATAAAAAAGATTCTTCTTAAGCAGACATAAACATGAATGAATGAATTTATTTCATTCCAACATACATAACTGAAATCACTATACAGTTATCCCTATTACATATACATACACTACCTCTTCCTTTCTGGTAAAACAAGTTGTAAGAGTTAGATAAAAACATACTACACAAAAATGTAGATCTCGTTAAAACACATAATTTATAACCGATATGTTTTGCTTGTACAATTACCGTTTTCAAGATATTCATTATTATTGGTTTCCTTTTTAAACTAATTTATTTTTCTCAAATGGACTCATGCAAAGCAAACTGGACCTCAATTGTTTCACATAGCAACTAGCTTTTAAGCAATTTGACTATAGCTTTAGCCTAGTATATTCCCTTATTTCCCCTCTTCTTACATGGAAGCAAGTAAAAAGTGCATTTCTGCTCATTTTTATGCAGATTAGTATGACGTAGATAAAGGAATAGTCTGTTGTAAGAAGAATTTGTTTGTGGATTGCTTAGAGAAAGTTATGTGAATGAAACACATCAGATTTTATAAGCATAGCCTTCATCTTGGCTTTTAAAACCTACCTTTGCCACAGTGTGATTTTATTCAGTTTTCATTGTCACTTCATTAATTTGATTTAGTTCAGCTTTGTCTGTCACTTTACTTTTTCTCACATATAGTGTCACAGTTTTCATATTAGATATTATTGGTTAACTGTACCACTTAAGATTTGAGGTATGCTTCGAAGATATCTGCATGCAATTTAAGAAAGTTGTGCCAATACCCAAGGTTGTGGATCCAAACTCAGCAGAGGATGATGGATTTTTTCAGGATTTAGCATGGTTTGCTTCAAAAGAGAAGTACAGCTGGTGGTCCTATGCAATATTTGTTTGCATGTAAAAGAACCCCATATCTTGAAAGAAAAGGTCCCTCAGCTTCATTCTGTCAGTTTCACATCCACAAGTCATGATTTCATTCTATGGTGCCATCTTTGGGCAATGAGTTGGTCCCTCATCACCATGGGGTATAGAGGCAAATTCACTAACTAGAAATTTCATTGATTAAGAAACCGTTAACAGAGGCAAAGGCTTGAAATTGGGATGTGCAGATAAACTACACATACCCTACAAGATTAAAATGAAAATTATTACACTCAGAAATTAAATTTTTTGTTAAATTTTCCACTCAGTATTAAAATATTATTTTAATCTGTTACATAATAAATTGCTATTATCTGGTTTCATCCAACTCTCCTCAGCTGAGACATTTTGCGTTCTGTTACAAACTATTCTTAAAATTCTCAACAGGTGGGCAAACATGGACATTAAATGTGTTACAAAACATGTCCCATTTACCCTTAATTATACTAGTTCCTTCATAAAATGATATCTGCTGAATGACAAGAGGTTCTTTGTTTGAAATCTTGGAAATATGCAAAGAAGCTTGTGACAGTGATGTGATTAAAATTAAATCAAAAGAATTTGAGTTAGTTTTTGTAACACAAACATCACTTAGTAATTACTTACTGGGACTGATATCAGGAACATTTTCTCCCATTTTCAACCCTTAATTCCAACTAAATCTTGCTTATGGGCATCAACAATGGGGGTGGTGGTGTATCACTTGTGGAGGTATCTGTTGCTGGATCTATGAACTTCCAAAGATTACTGTATGGTGATAAATAAAAATTCATGTTATGGCTCTTTTTCTTCATAATGTAGATTTTCTCCCAGACATCTAATTCTGTGGGTTTATACACTGGTTTTAACAGTTTTATATTCAGTGTGATTTCGTGTCCTGATGTCCAAAAATGATAGGCAACTGCTGATTTTTCTATTTGCTTGTATTTTAGGTTTCTCATATGTTCCTTTAATCTGGTTACTAAGCTTATCTTTGTCCTTCCTATATATACTAGATTACATTTACTTTTATAAATTCTCAGTTTTTTGTTTGCTGGGATAGGATCTTTTAATTTGCATAGCAGTTTCTGAATGCTGTAGATCTACATCATGAAAAAAAAAAAAAGAGCCATATCATAATTTTGATTTACCGCTACAACTTTTGGAAGTTCATAGATCCAGCACCAGATGCCTCCATATGTGATGCACCACCACTCTCATCATTGATGCCAACATAGCAAGATTTAGTCCAAATTAAGGGTTGAAAATGGGAACAAGTGTTCCCGAAACCGGTCCCAGTAAGTAATTACTAAGTGAGCTTGTGTTACAAAAACCGACTAAAATTCTGTTGATTTAATTTAAGATTCTTTGTTTACTGCATTGTTTGATAAATTGTATTGTATTGTGGTTATATGTGTGATATACTATTTCTTATGTTTTGCTTTATGAAAGCTTAAACTGCAAGCCAAGGAGAAAATTACAGAAGCTACTACTGAAGAAGCCAAGATATTTGCACCTTTAGAACAGGTACTTCTAACGTTTTAGTTTGCAAGTCATAGCTTCCCCAAATTGCTTGTTAGACTTATACATTTCCTTATACAAGATCTGGCTTGATCTCACAGCACATCATTCAGTTTGCAGATCTAGAAATGAAGCATCTTGCATACCATAATGTTATTGTTATTATTGCTATTGTTATTATTATATTATTCATTACAAACATGCAGGACTTGTTAAAATAGTGCTAAAATACTTTGATTTAACCAAAATAAGTTAATGTATGATATATATTAAGTGAGTTAGGAAATGGTAACCCTACATCATTGAAAAAACACTTACTTGGACGCATTTCAGGAATGGGGTATTATTCCCAATTTCAACAATTCTCCAACTGATTGTGCTGTTTTCGTTTTCTGTCCAGGGGAAGCAGTACATTGCTGGTGCTCTCTGGTGACAGCATGATGAATCTCTCAAGGGTGGTTAGTGGCAGTAATTTGAAATTCATTATGTGATCTTTGTGTTTTGGGAGATTCATCACCCCATCACCAGAGAGCACCAGCAATCTACAGGCTCCCCTGGACAGGAAACGAAAGCGGCACGATCAATTACAGAATTGTTGATAATGGGAACAATACCCCATTCCCAAAACGCATCCAAGTGTGTGTTTTTTCAGTGATGTGGTATTACCATTTCCCAACTTACTTAATATATGACTACAACATCACAGTTACTAGCTTCTGTTCCCTCAAATTAGTTAATGTAAGATTTGTGTTTGCTTCTTAACAGCATTTAAGCATGTTATTATTCTGTATCAAATTTCTTTGATGAGAAAAGCAAAAACAGCTTGGTTCACACAGACCTAGAAAATCAGGGAAAGTTAGGGAAATAAAAATTCTCAGGGAAAGCCAGGGGAATTATTTAAAGTGTGATAAGAGCCAGGGAAATCAAATACAGTTAACACAAAAGGCAGGGATTTTGACTTGAAAGGATCTAAAACTTAGCTAGCTATGAAAAATGTGAAATACAGTTTTAGTAGTTGCCCAGGATCATTCAGATGCTGGAGAAAGAAACATTCAAAAAGCATTAACATTTGGACTGAGTCTCTCTTGCATTAGTTTGTGTATGTATTAACTTCTAATTGCTTTATATAACATGAAAAACCTTTAGTGCTACTAGCTTTTTTTAAGTAAGCTCATATAACTTTGTTCTTTGTATTGCTTGATTAAGTGGTTTGTATGTCCATAATAATTTTTTAAAAATGAAAATGCAATCAATGCATTAGATGGTTATGGAGATGTTAGGGTCAATAAGAAGAATTACACTTATATATTATTTCTTAAAATCTGTGTTGTCAATTAAAAATTGACATGTCTGTAAATGTATGCTCACAACAGTGTAGATTGATCATTAAAATGTTTTAACCGAGTTGGGAAAAGTCAGGGAAATGAATATAAAAATTCAGAGCGAGCCAGGGTTTAATATAAAAATTCCTGTGTGAACCCTAAACAATATAGCAGTAGTCATGTTAGTGGCAGTATAGTAGTAAAAGTAATAATAGTAGTAGTGGTAGGAATAATAGTAAGAGCAATAGTAATAATAATAATAATGATAAAAATAATAATTGACACAGAATATTCCTTAAAATAAAGCATTCCAAACCTCTATTCTTCTTTGTTCAGTATCACATTATATTTTAAATAATATTTATAATACATTTATATTTTCTTATAAAATATAGAATATTTACTAAGTATGCTCTCTGTTTATCCCAGTTGACAAGGGACCATCAACCATGGTTAAGAAAACTTCCGACTGATTTATATACCATCTGAAAGAGATGCTCAAAGATGTAAAACTCTCAAATATTACATCCTATTGTGCATATGGCAGTCATCAGTGGCCAATCAGAGTGAAATTTATTTGAACTGCTGGTGTGGTATGGACACTGCTTATCATTGCGAAGCATATGAAAGAGAAAGAGGGGACTGAGTGCAGTGAACCTTGTAAACACTGTACTTGTAAGCTTGTTAAATTACACATTAATGTATAGATGTAAAAAGAAACTAGTAACAGCAAAGTTACACAAATATTAATAATTGTAACAATTCTCCACTTATCTTTTGGAATCCAAGGACTAGTTTCGCAATAAAATGGTCTATTGTATCGTCAGCTGAGTTTCTTTGTGACCTTGTTTACATTGGTAAGACTAAATGTAATTTAGAAACCAGAGTAAAAGAGCACTTTAGGAATATTAAATACAAACAAGTTGATAAATCAGCTGTGGCAGAACATTTTTGGAAATTTAATCATGAAATAAATCCAGATGTTAAATTATTAAAACCAAATTTGTTTTGATTCCAGTGGTTGGCACTGCTTTGGTATATAATTTACCTAGAAGCGGTAACCATAACAATGTAAATAAACAAGATCATAAAGAAACTGAGCTGACAATGCAATAGAATTGCAATTTTTATTGTGAAACTAGTTCTTGGATTTCAAAAGATAAGTGGAGAATTATTACAAATATTAATTATTATATTAATACACATTAATATATTTTAGATAATAATGTAGTAATAAAAACACTTACAGTTAATTTATATTTGTTTTAAAGACACATTAAATATCAACCTGTATTGTGATCACGTGGGGGATAAAATATTTGCTTTAAACACCACATATACTGATTAAAGAATTAAATATTCAGCAATAATCTGGCAGTCCTGTTTAATCCTCTTAATTGTATTCAATCTCCTGTGGATGATAATGGAAATTAAGACAAAGATGTTGGAAACAAAAGCTTCTTGCACCAGCTATATTTGATCACAATTATTTCCCTCCATAAATAATTCACAAATACTACTTCTTTTTCTTTCTCTTGCAGTTCTTATTTCATGACACCTTTTAATTTGTTTGAAATCTTTGTAAAATCAACATACAACTATTTTGTTTATTAGCTATGAAATTTTATGATTCAATATATTACATTTTTTCTTCATTTAATTCTTCCATGCCTTTCAATTTCGTAATACATTAATATAACTATTTATCCTTAAATAAAAAACATTTTTTCCGCTTTTTCTCTTATTGTTTTAATTTTCTACATCTTTGACTACATATGTATATGGAATTTATTTAATATTGGTGTGCATCAAGACTTTGTGTAGTTTTACAATTGGAAAAATGGAAATGACGTATTATTTATGGACACTCTTTAATTAATGTGGTTCTCAGTGTCCCATTCTAAATTGGGCATGAAAGACTGCTTAATTTTGTTCAGAGGCCTCTCTATCAGGTTTGAGGTGCTTTTACGTGCCATAAATCTATGACACAGGATCAACGGCTTTACTTCCCTTTCGAAGGAAACCATGCTAAGGATTTTTACACCCAAAAAAATCCATCGTCCGCTGCTGGGTTTGTACCCGCGACTTAGGGTATATGAAGTTAGCATGGCAACCATTACACCATGGAGGGCAAATTTATAATTGGAAAGGAATTGTAATAAAACTAAAGTGCTAAATTCTTGAAAGTGTTTTAATTAAGATTATTGATGGCTAAAATGAAGTTTTAGGTAGTGAAAACATAAAATAAGTAGTAATACATCCATATTAGCCATTACAGTTTATAGTCAGCTGTAACAAGGAAATATAGAATGCAATGATAAAAATATTTCCAGATACAGATGTAGTTGAAGATGTGGAAAAATAAAACAATCAAATACAGAACGAAAAGATATTTAAAGATATATAAAGAGATAAAGCCGTAGTAAAATTGATGGACATAAATAATTGTTATGTGCTTTTGAATGTATGTGTGGTGTTTACATTTATCTTGAATATTTTATCCCCCACACAACCACAACACAATCATAAGTTAGTATTTAATTTTTGTCTTTAAAACACATATAAATTAAGTGCAAGTTCTGTGATTACTGCATTATTATTTAAAAAAAATTAATGTATAGTGTAATAGGCTTACAAATACAGCATTGACAAGGTTTATGGCACTTAGTCCTCTTACTCTCTCTTTCGTATGCTTTGCAATGATAAGCAGCGTCCACATCATGCCAGCAGTTCAAACAAACTTCATCCTGATTGGTCACCTGCACATCTTTACCATTCTGTAACTTGCGTACATATATACAAGATAGGATGTAATATTCAGGGTTTTGTATATTTGAATATGCTTTTTCTGATGGTATATAAATTGGTTTGAAGTTTTCTTAACATTGGTTGATGGTTCCTTGTGAACAATTGAAACCCTTTTGATAGGAAATTAGCTCTTATTGAAAGCTGGTGCATAATTCAGAAAATTGTAATATCAGATAGTGCATGAAACAGTTGCTTACGCTGAGATCAAATAATTTTTGGACATACAATGCCAACTTGTCTAAATTGCATGTACTTCTCTGACACCATTTAGTACAAGACTGCTGGAAGTTTTATTGCATACATCCGTTTTTATTTATTTCTTTACAAATGACTACCCTTTAGAATCATACCTATATAACCAAGCATGTACTTTCACAAAATGCTAGAGATTTATGCCATAAATAAAGTAAGGGAGCTGGGACAGAACAGCACGTTTAGTTTGATGTTTTGTAAAATAGAAAAGAATGAGTAAAGCCCTCAAAATGAGCAGGTACATCATTTTAATCATTGACAATAAAAATTTGTCTTATAAACATCAGACGTTGATGTTTACTTGGGTTTATGAAAACTTGCACTGCAGTCTGTTTTGCCCTGGGTGCTGGGGAAAATGGAACATCAACATATTTGTTACAGAGTTGAACAAGTAATTCATATGTTCATAATTAATTTAAATACTGCCAATAAAATTTATTGTTATACTGAAAAACAAATTAAGCAAAAAGTTTTACAAAAAACGATTTGTTTGGATAAAACAATAACCTAACATGCTACTAGTGTTCTAAATATATAGGGTCATTGAATTATAAGATAACCCCTCTCACAGCCTCTCTCCACTGCATGAGAGATCCGAGAGTTGCCGGCAAAGGCGCACTGGAGTCCTCACCTTAAATAACTCCATTGCACAACAGCCCACAAGGAACCTTGGCCTACCACCCAGCAGCTGCATCCCCCATCTTGGTCCATGACAGAAGTCACGGATGGGGTGTAGTACGGGAGGGTGAGACATGGTCAACCCCCCCGGCCGGTTAATGCGGTCCTCATACCTGGAGCCGCTACTTCTCCATCAAGTAGCTCTATTGCCCCCCCCCCCCCAGGGACCTCATGGATGGGGTGTAGTATGGGAGGGTGAGACATGGTCAACCCCCGGCCGATTAATGTGGTCCTCATACCTGGAGCCGCTACTTCTCCATCAAGTAGCTCTATTGGCCCCCCAGGGACCTCATGGATGGGATGCAGTATGGGAGGGTGAGACATGGTCACCCCCCCCCGGCCGGTTAATGCGGTCCTCATACCTGGAGCTGCTACTTCTCCATCAAGTAGCTCTATTGGCCCCCCAGGGACCTCATGAGGCTGAGTGCACCCCAGTCCAGATCTTCCAGTGGGGGAAAAATTCCCATACTGGTACTGGGAATTGAACCCAGGTCTCCCACTTGGTAAGCAGCTGCGCCCTTACCTTAAATTAATGCTGAAAATATTGACCATCTGCTCCCAACCAGGCAATATAACAAGTTAAAGATGTACTCACTTAGCAGCAGAAATCCCTGTGTAATCTACAGAAGCTTAGTGATAGCATCATGCAAGAAACCACAAAGATTCCTGCTGCTAAGTTTAGATGAGTGAGCAAGAATGTGTTTGCAAATTGTACTAACCATAATGTCAACATTTCCATAGTTTATCTTAAGATACGTATTTTAGTGCACCTTTGCCAGCACCATTTTCCCAGTGACTATCGGATCTCTTGCACACTGGAAAGAGGTCATGACAGGGGTTACCTTATAATTTAACAACCCTATAGTTCTGCCCCAGGGTTCTGAAAGCTCCCAGATTCCCTAATAACCACCTTCCTAAGTTATATGAGACATGCTTTGTTTTAAACCACATAATTACATTATTTCACCAAATCATTAGTTGTTCAAAACTAGTGAGCTTTCAATTCAGGCTAATAGAGCTTTATGGTTCAATTGCTAGTCGAGTTTCTTCTATTACTATTACAAACTATTCACTTAGTTATAGATTATGATATGCTCAATTTTTTGCAAGTGCTATTTCTGAATCAAATAGAAGAAAAAAAAAAATTACCTAGTGGCATGTTCTCGATGCACTGCATGCCTTGGTATTTATCTTAGAAATGAGTTACTACTCGACAGGAAATGTCTTGTAGTACTCTCAAACTTTCTAAAATTCATTCCCAGAAAACATACCACATATTGTAGTTCAAATAAGCTTACATTTGTCACATAAATGGTAGTCATGACAAACATTTTTGTCGCTCTCTGTGGTGTAATGGTTACCATGCTAACTTCATATACCCAAGGTCACAGGTTCAAATCCGGCGGAGGATGATGGATATTTTTGGGCGTAAAAATCCTTAGCATGGATTGGTCCCGTGTTGTAGATATTACTGCACGTAAAAGAACCCCAAGCCTGATAGAGAGGTCTTTGAGCAAAATTAAGCAGGCTTTCAGCCCAATATAGAATGGGACACTGAGAACCACAGCAGTTAAAGAGTGTCCATAAATAAAACACAATTTCATTTTTTTTCATGACAAACTTGTAACACATATAGCAAGGAGCCTCGAAAATAATGTATATACATTTCAAAACACTACTTTGAAGTTTTATGACTATAAACAGAATTAAACTGACAAAGTTTCAGGGGTTACAGAGGAGTGTTAAAAGGATAAAGGATATACAACATAGCAGGACACCTTGCAGATTGGGACTAACACACTCATAGGAGGCCACTAGAGAAGAGCAGAAGTCCCTAACATTTCCAAGCTTGATGATCCGTATTACTATGCTACTGAAAAGGTTCTTTATTAATACAAACCTCCCAGATAATACACTGCTTATTCTGGGAAGTCACCAATGTTTTGCAGTGCACCAAAGAGCGCATCACTTCAGCCAATGAATGCATAGAAATCACAAATAACAGATGTTAACTACATGTGGAGTAAAAACAGTGTTGCAGCGCTCTCATTCATGTAGCTTTGTTGTGAACTTCACAGGTGCTAGTGGTGTTTACTGTGTATTCTTAAATATATGGAGGCCTTGGGGTGTATCTAACTTGATGCTAGAAATAATAGTAATAGTCAATAATCCAGTTAGTTTTCCTTACAAAAGAGATTACAAAAGGGATTAATGAAGTTACTGTTCTGCTTTTGCATGTTAAATAAGAGATTGGCAGAAAGGCTATCATATAGTTTATTTAGATGAATCTTGGTACGATACTCATGATGTAAGAAACAGTTGGGATGACAGCAGTTGCTCTTGCTGTCTTTCAGCCCCTGTGTCACATGGAAAAAGAATCATAATCTTGCATGCAGGTGGTAACCAGGGTTGGATTGAGGGCAACTTATATTTGTCTTCTACAAATATCCAGGAACCCTTAGCTGATTCACATCACAAGATGAATGCTGAAATATTTGAAGCTTGATTGAAAAACACCTTTAGAAAAACATTCCTAAGAGTATATAGTGTTGTCCAGCAGAAAAGACAAAATGATAAGCTTTGTGGAAGAACATAATTTAGATTTATCTAGTCCAGTTCCTGTAAAAGCCGTGCTTTTGGAGAAAATTTGGAAAGCCAATATACAGACAGTGTATGTAATAGATGAAATGGCAAAACATCAAGACCATGAAGTCCTCCAGTTACCATCATATCACTATTGTCTCAATCCAATGAGCTGATATGGGCACGCCTTAAACATGCTGTAAGAAAGCAGAATGTGACTCCTTCTATGAGTGACAGTGTGTGCAAAGTGTGGAGAGAATGTATACCAAATATAGATTCAAGAGTTTGGGAAAGATATGTTTAGTACACCATGCAACAACAGCGAAAATTTAAACTGCAGGATGTTTCACACAATGCTTCGTTTGTTACACATGTGAGTGAAAATGGCAGTAACAGCAAGGAAGGTAAAGACATAGCGTAATGTAAGTAGAAAATGTGGTTAGATAATTATTTGCACTGTGTTGTGCTCTCGCTGTTTTTAATAAGAACCTTGCTAATGTTATTATTCACTTGGTACTCTTAAGAAATAAATGTCCATGCGTGTAATGCAAGTTTACTTAGAGAAAATATGACAACATTGCTTTCTATGTCACTGAATACCTGCAGCCTTTCATGCCGATGATGTTAACCTTTTCAGCAGCCTTCTGGGCTCTCAGAGAGGGAGTGCAAGTGACCCAACTACTGGTGCCACCTAGTGTCCACAGATAGTAATATTTCCATTGAGTATGCATTCACACCATCTGCACATTCTGCCATTTATCACAAACCATCGCAGAGAAGTGTTGGTGAGCACTGGACTTGTAATAGGATTTTTTATTTTTGAGTTGGTGGTATTTGAATTCATGGTTATTTGCAAAAATCAATAATATGCCAGTACACCACCGTTAAAACATCCATAAGTTGGTGCTACTTGCAGGTAATCTTGGCCACACTACGTTAAAGCATTCCATAGCAATACTTTTGTAATGCGCTCATAAACTAGGGTATGTCTAAAATTTCATGAAAAATCACAAAAAAAAAATCTGTTTTATTTCAATTCCATAAAATAATTTAAACATTCCTGAATATAAACACGGTTTAGTTAGCCACCAGGCACCATTTTTAAATGCCTTAACTAGAGCTACAGTAAAGCATTAGAGGTGAAACTACAGGACTGTGCATGAAAAACTTCAGTTTGACGAGATCTCATTCACATCATGCAAAGTAAAAAACGAAATTGTGGAGAAGAAAAGCAGCAATGTGAGAAGAAAAAGACAGAAAAGGTAGCAGCAGGAGAGAGAAAAAGGAAAGCTGAGGGTCCAACCTACCAACCTAGTAGATTTTAATGTGAGCAATTCATTCAAATCTTTCCTTGTTTTCTTGTTATTGATATTTTCAGCATTTTTCTTCCTATATGCTCTTGTGGAGCAGTTTTTCTGTTACACAAATAAGATTAGCTGTATACATTCACAGAAGTAAAAGTAATAAGAATAGCCCTAGGTTTTACTATCAGATGTACTTAAGCATATGTCTTTATTTTTCAAACACAAGAATTATTTTTTATGATAAAAAAAGCACTTTTATAACTTCAAAAATTTGGGAGTCTAAACAGGAGGAGACATAGAGAAACCTAGTGCAATTTCAAAAAGTAGATGTATTGTGAACCTAAGGTTAAAATATTAAATGTTGTCTTTTTTTTTTTTTTTTTTTTTTTTTTTTGTCACAAGGAACTTTTTTAGTATTGTGACAAAAACGTAAACAAATTTGACCATAATCTCTGAACCATTAGAACAAAATGGATGAAATTTGCACTGCAACTTATTTGCATTATATTACATCTGTGGCATAAAAGTTAGCATAATTAGTTTGGAATTTCAAACTTAAAATCATACATTTCCTTAAAGAAACACAAGAACATAAATTAGGTTTGCTCCAAATATATGTCAAATTATAGTTGGGGAAGAAAGCAAGAAAAAATAATGTAATGATTCATACAGGGTTTGAATCCAGCACTAAAGATTTACAGCTGAGTAGTTATTTGTGGTACTTTTACTATAGCAAAATATATGATTCTTCTTGTGAAAGTGGAGATAATCGGTGGTACATGGCCCTTGCTGATTGAAAATTTTATCACAGAAAGCAAAGGTCATAATTTTAAAAAATCTGATCTATACCATTCACATGACTTTCTCTACATCTCTGTAACAAATAATTATTAAAAATGTTATTAGGGACTATGACATGGGACCAACAGCTTTACTTCCCTAAACATTAGCAGAAACATCTTATTACTTGCTCCCTTGTAAGTATAAGGGGAAATAAGGGAGTATACTAGGCTAAACTAAGACTTGGTTACGATGTGATTGAAATTCATTTCTTTGTATGGCCAAGAATTGACAAATTCCCATATGAGAAAAATTAAGTATTTTAAAACTGAAACCAATAACAAGGAATACCTCAGAAATAGTCAACTCCACAAAAAAATGTATATCACATACCTTATGTATTTTAATGAAATGTACCCAAGGCCGTAGGTTCAAATCCATGGATGACAATGAATTTTTTTGGGGCATAAAATTCTTAGATAGCTTCCTTCAGAAGGGAAGTAAAGCTATTGGTCCCATATCATAGTTACAGCACATAAAATAACCTCAGGCCTGATAAAGAGGCCTCTGAGGAAAATGAATCAGTCTTTCATGCCCAATATAGAACTGGATGCTGAGAACAGTGGTTAAAGAGCATCTCTAAATAAAACTCCATTTCATTTTTAATAAGATGTACATTTTTTGTGTAGTAAGTTTCTGTTTTATCTCTTACAGTTTATCAGTTATACAAAAGTCATTCAGAATAAGAGCTCTACAGAGGCTATTCCCAGAAAATTCAAAATACACATTTTATTTGTCATGCATATATCTTTAATATACAGTATTTTAATCATAATAGTTAGAGCCATCTTTGAAAAAAACAAAATTTTTAAAATGCTTTCCATTTAAATAACAGTTTGGGGGGGGGGTTTCCTCAAAATCTTGTTGTGCACTCTTGGAAGATATTATTTAAACACCAAGTTTGATATTTTACCAACTTTTGGTTTTTGAGTTATTCCTTTTTTTACTTTCTCTAGCCCATATGTACAGTGTACATAGTGGATAGAGAAGGTATTGTATTCCACACAAAAATTCAATACTGAGATTTCACCAGAAATATTTGTTTTGAGGTCCCCTGAGTCCGAAAAAAGCATTTTTACAAAATAGTCTGTGGACAGCATAGAACAAAAACGAAAAGTTGGTTAAATACCAAACTTGGTATTTAAGTTCAGTATCTTCCAAAGATGCGACACAAAGATTTTCAAGAAAATCCCCCAATTCCAACTACCCTTTACATGGAAGAATTTTTGAAAATTTTGATTTTCTCAAAAATGGCTCTAACAATTTTGATTAAAATATTCTATATTACATCACAAATATCTTGAATTTTCTGGGAATACCCTCTTTATTCTGGATTTTGCATAACTGGCAAACCATAAGAGATGGACAAAATCTTACACACAAAAATTGTAGATCTGATTAAAACACACCAATATGTCACATATATTTTTTCCCTGGAGTTGACCATGTTTGAGATATTCCTTGTTATTGGTTTCAGTTTTAAAATACTTAAATTTTTCTTATACAGGAACTTGTCAACTCATAGCTATACAAAGAAACTGATTTCAATCCCCTAACAACCACATTTTAAAACATTTTATTTTCAGTTTAGCCTTGTGTATTCCCTTATTTACCTTTTACTTATAAGGAACTAAGTAATAAGACTGTTTCTGCTTGCATCTATCTTTATTAACATGAAGTGAACAGAAGAATAAACTAATTAACAACAATTGATACAGAGATTTAGAGAAAGTCATGTGAATGGAACACATCAGATTTTTGTAATTGTTGAGTTAAAGAATATGTATGAAGACAAGCTATTATTAACCTATTTCAGTTTATATTATTAATGTACATACACATGAATACAAAGAAGCATTTTCAGGCTGATCTGCAACAAACATATATTTATATTTGATGATAACTCATGTTTCTTCACTTGTGATAGATCTCCTGTGTTCCATTGTAAATTTTTTAATTTATCATTCATATTTTGTTGTTTACCTTGGAAAAAGGTCCCCGCCTGGTAGCTGATGTAACACTTAATAACCTAAATATTATAGAATGCAGCAAAATCATAAAACAATTAATGAATTTAAATAAAAGATTAATACTTCAATGGATACCAGCACATTGTGGAATACAAGGTAATGAAACAGCTGACTTTCTAGCCAAGAAAGGAAGTAAAATTACATCAATATCATCTGATCCAATAAGTTATCACTCTATCAAAAGAATCATTATATCAAGATATAATAATAAAATTAAAGAAGATAATGTATTGCAAACAAAAGGAAAACCATGGGAAAATTTATGTAATAACATGGCCAGAATCACTACATTACCAAGAAAATCCTCTGTAGCAACTTTTAGACTCCTAACAACAGGCCATGACTGTCTCAATAAACATTTATTCAGGATTGGTATAGTGAGATATCCTCTGTGTCCTTTCTGTACACTTAAAGAAGATATGGATGAAAACCATCTACTGCTATGCCCAACCTTTAGTCAACATGATAATATGACATCAAAATACTGGAATGCAAGAGAGCGAATGCCTCACTACCAACTGCTCAACATTAGATACCAACCAACCATATTTGATGATAAGAATTGAGCTGGTTTTTGTAACACAAAACATCATTTAATAATAACATAGCAAGTTGCATTATAGCAGATCATGGGGCCCAGGAACAAATTGAGGCTCCCAATGTAACAATAAATTCTTCAAATTGCCATAGTGGTGGCAGGTCCTTTGCCTAAGACAAGCATGGAAAATTGCTACCTGCTGCTAGCTATAGGCTATTTGACCAGTTAATGCTATTCTCAATCCAGAGACTTTGCCTGTGGCAGAAGCATTAATGGAAAATTTCTTCCTCCTGCTTGGAGGAAGGGCTACACAGCATATAGGGGACTAAATAAACCTTACCTTAAGCAAAGACTGCTAGAGTTGTCAACGAGCCAAAACTGGACAACTCAAAAATGTATTTTATTATTCACAACACATTACATAATAGTTGCTACAACAAGAAGCATACATTAACTTAACATGATGTTCACTGTTAATACTGCAAATTCAACCATTTCTGCGAGCCTCTAGTTTCATTTCTAGTTATACTTCTTTTCTGATTTCACAGTCTTAACAAGCTCTTTTCCATTGTCGGATTTGACAAACTTAGTACATTTCAGATAGCAGTTAAAATTCACAAATAGTTTGGCTTTCACCATTTCCGCTTTGTTTCTTCATTGCTCCAGATACTTATCATCATATTGAAGATCCACTCTACAAACTTATTGGATGGTGGCAACTTTCAGCAAATTATATGCTTTGTATCTCTTAAAAAATGTCATCCATTTGTTTGAAATGTTTGAGTCTGGTAAGTCCTTACATTATCAGTTTATATCTATTTGTTCTTCACCACAGTTATATTATACAGTGGCAAAAGACAAACAAGCTGTGACAATTTTGTATATTAATTTTATTATCAGTGCTTGCAATAAAGACTTACTAATTTTTAAAGGAATAAGGCTGTCAAAGAAATGAAACTGCCAACTTACATTAAAATACATTGGAATTTGTGGCAACAAATCCACAATGCTTCCTACTTGTCACACAATTGGATACAACATATTGGAACCAAAGAATAATCAAATTGAACAGTTAAACTGACTCATTCAATTTTTACTTTCTCTACACATACTATGTACATTGTGTATAGAGAAGGTATTGCACTCCACCCAAAAATTTGATACTGAGATTTCACCGGAAATGTATGTTTTAGGGTCCCCTTCATCCAAAAAAGCATTTTCAGAAAGAGGTCCATGTGTGTGTGTGTGTCTGTGTGTCCGTGTGTTCATGTGTCTGTGAACACGATAACTCAAAAACGAAAAGTCGGTAAAATACCAAACTTGGTATTTAAGTTCAGTGTCTTCCAGGGATGTGACACAAAGATTTTGAGAAAAATTCTCCCACCCCAAACTACCCTTTACATGGAACTTTTTTCAAAAATTTTGATTTTCTCAAAAATGGCTCTAACAATTTTGATTAAAATATTGTATATCAAAGGCATTTACCAGAGAAATAAAGTGTATATCTTGAATTTTCTGGGAATAGCCTCTTAAGACTACTTTACTCTGGATGAATTTTACGGAATTTTGCATAGCTGCTAAATCGTAAGAGATGGACAAAAAATTACCACACAAAAAATGTAGAACATGTTAAAACACACAATTTATGTTATATACATTTTTTCATGAAGTTGATCATTTTTTAAATAATCCTTGTTTCTAGTTTCAGCTTTGAAAAACTTATACTTTTCTCATAAAGGAATTTGTCAACTCCTGTCCATACAAACAAAGGAACTTCAGTCACATAGCAACCAGCTTTTGACTATCACTTTAATCTATGGTACTCCCTTATTTCGCTTCTACTTACAAGGAAGCAAGTAATAAGATTATTTCTGCTAATTTTTTCTCAATTAGCATGAAGTAAATAGAAACATAAGCTTTTTAACAATAATTTGTTGCAGAGATGTAGAGAAAGTCATGTGAATGGAACACATCAGATTTTTATTATTTCGGTGCTGTAAAACAATTTTAAAAAATGAAATTAGTATATATAAATTTAGTCTAATTTAAGGAGGCCTGAAAACTGGACTTTTGACATCTGGTCAGGACATTCGACCAGACACCACAGTTTTTATTTAAAATAGCTGGCAACCCTACTCAGTGCCTTGGGATGCACAACAATCATTCCATTCCTCCTCAGCTTAGTCCAATGAAGTGCTATATCTAGGGGTTGAGAAACACCTCCAGAGGTGTCATACTGTGTTCAAAGTTGAAACCAAGACAGAGCAAGTTGTCCTCCACAGTCTAGAGGCAACATGTTAGCCTCTGGTTTCCAAAGTTGTGGGTTCAAACCTAGCAGAGGGCAATGGATTTTTTTGGGTATAAAAATCCTTAGCATGGCATCCTTTGGAAGGGATGTAAAGCTGTTGGTTCCATGTCATAGATTACAGCATGTAAATTAACCTCAAGCCTAATTAAGAGGCCTTTGACCAAGATTAAGTGGTCTTTCATGCCCAACATAGAATGAGACACTGAGAACTGCAGCAATTAAAAGTGTGTCCATAAATAAATTAAATTTAATTTAAGACAGAACAACGTGAGACTTCTTGCATATGCAACAATTAGAACATAGGAGTGGAGCATGAACTCTAAAATACTTGAGTACAGACAAATTGATTAAAAAGCGGCATATTTGAGGCAATATCTGCTGACTGGAATGGGTGGTCTTGCTTGATTTATTGACTTCCAAGTGATGTATTTCATTCAGACCATTTACAAAATATAGTGAAGGAGGAATTTGTTGATATAAACGGATGATAGTTTAATTTAATCCAGACATTAAGTCAATGACATTTTTACTAATTTATAACATTATGATAATCAGTAATTAATTTGTAATTCCTTCCCATTTAGAGGTTACCTCTCTGCAATATTTATTTCTCTTTGAATATGATACTGAGAAAGGAGGGAAGTTTTTTATTATGATTAATTTTGAGATATTAGTTTACATTTGTGCTTCATCATCATTATTTCAGGATTCATTAGCTAATAGATATTTTTCATAAATGTAATTTCATTAATTTAGGACTTAGCTTATATAAAATACATCTTTGATAAGACCAGTAGTGAAATGTATAGCTTATACATATATGAGGACAACCTAATAATCTGCATTTATTTTCAGCATATAGGAATAATAAAGTGTATTAGGCATCAAAAGATGTCATGGCAGCCCATGAACTTGATTACCCATTTCTCTGAAAGTCCTGCAGAACTTCTACCTGTGACTGAGTTGTCATATAAAGGAGCGAGGGCCCACCCAGTAAACAGGGAACAAAGTCAAAAGAACATAGCTTGACTTCTCTCTAAGAAGCAAACTTTGGTAGTGGCTTAACTTGACAAACATGAACCAAGTGCATAGTATGCTTTGCATGACAATATCCAGCCATCAGTAGGATTGAGGTGTTCTTCCAGCCCTACTGAGCATTAATACACAAGTCCAATACATGGTATTCTGATGGTGGTTGCAGCTTCAAGCATATGATCCTTTTCGCGTTCCCACTAAGTTTGAAATAGAAGTCTGCTCTTGCTTGTGCTTAATTTGGAGTAGCAATCAACTTTTATCTCAGGGCATTTTAATGGACTTGTTGGGCTTTACAGATCCAGACTACTTGGCGATTTCTTAAATAATCCATCATTTGAATTTTATTTCTGGAATTGTTGCTTATTCACAATTATTTCGTACAATTCTTATACGAAACTGCAATTGCTTGATGCAATTATGTGCTTTGTCAAATGCAAATGTACTTTCTCTCGCGACTCTTAACTTCTTTTACAAGTTCTGATGGGAAAATCTGATTCTTCGGAATAATATGCTTTCAATTTTTAATACAAATTAAATGAGCTGAAATTACTGATCCCGCTGCAAATATCTGTGCATATATAATTCAATGCGAATACTTTAATTTATGCATATTCTCACTAATGACCTCCAAGTGGTCTTTTATATGCTTGTGAAAAGCATCTTTTATAATAACTGGCTTCACAACCAAGAACATCAATGCATAACTATGATACATATTGTTGAATGAACAAAATTGCATAGAGAAAATTAAAACCTTATATATGACAAAAGCACAAGGAATAATAAACATTGCACCCAGTGATTTCAACCTTGGAATGCAACAGAACAAAAACATTTGAACATCAAATATTACAAAAATGACATGAAATTCACAAAGTGTCGGCAGATTTTGTGGTTAGGATATAAATATTACCTCAAGTTACCATGCAATCTGTTGTTGAGTTTGCCTCTCGAGATATAGATTTGCCAAAACAGATAATATATGGGTGGTAACCAATAGGCTGGAAAAAATTTGCCATCATTCCAAATAACTCCTGAAACTGTCAGGTGCCCACATGAAGACCCACTATAACTGACTGGCGAGAAGTGCACGGCACCAGGAGCATGAGCTTGTGTGGTTTTATTGCCCCATTAAACTAAGAGGAAGTTGCTAATGAATATTCCTGTGATGGTGCTTATTTTATCTGTACATTAAAATTGGTAATATATTGATTCAGCGTCAACATAGTGGTGCACCTTGAATACCTTGACCACATTGCAGAGCCACTCAAGAAGACCAGTTCTGAGATGCCGGAAAAAATCCTTAGTATGTCTCCCTTTGTAAAGGAAGTAAAGCCATTAGTCCCGTGTCATAGATTATGGTACGTAAAAGAACCTCAAGCCTGATAAAGAGGCTCTGAGCAAAAGTAAGCAGTCTTTCATGCCCAATATAGAATGGGACGCTGAGAAACACAGCAGTTAAAGAGCATCCATATATAAAATTCCATTTCCATTTTTGAGGAAGGAGTTATAGACTTAATATCTGCGAGAGGTGATATCAGCTAAAGCCATCCAGAACTCCTATTGTGAAGTTGGTAGAGGTTTCTAGACCTTCCTTTTCTTGGCTTGTATAGAAGTTTCTCAAAAGTTTGTAACAATATAAAAACATTGTCACGAGAGAAGTAAAGGTTCAGTGCTGTCTATGTGATGGGTTCTGTGTTTGATGTATCAGTAAGAGAGGGTGATCCTGTTTTTAATACTTTTAGCGAGCAATGCATAGAGAGAAGAAAAGTCCTGCGTTCGAAACTTTAGTGATCAAGCAGTAGAGAGAAGAGGAGTCTTGTGTTCAGACTTTAAATAAGGGACCAGTAAACAGAAGTGGAGATCTGTGTTTAGCACTTTACTTAGTGATTATTAGAGAGAAAAGAAGTCCTGTGTTCAACACTGTAGTGAGTGAGCAGTAGAAAGAAGAGTTTTGTGCTCAGACTTTAATGTTTAATGGGGGATTGAAAGAGAGAACAGCTGATTTTTGTAGTGCTAATTGCCATGCTACAGGTAAGGAAAAGCAGATGAGTAAATGAGAGCAGGGTTGGATTTCAGGTAATATCACATTGTTTTGTTCTTCAACTTTCCTACTGTACTATTCTATTATCACTTTCATATAAGTGTGACTATCCCATAACAAGAAGTTGCAGGGTGAAAGGAGCATCACAGTATACCGTTCTGGACTGAGGCCAAACTCACAGCAATTTGTTTATAGTGTACATACATATTTGTGTTGAGGTGCTATGCTATTATGGAACACATTACAAGAACAAAAAAATACACTACAATGTGGTGTAATGGTTACCATGTTAACTTCATATATACAAGGTCGCAGGTTCAAACCTGGCAGAGGACAATGGATTTTTTCACCTAAAAACCTTAGCATGGCTTCCTTCAGAAGGGAAGTAAAGCTGTTGGTCCTGTGTTATAGATTTACAGTATGTAAAAGAACCTCAAACCTGATAAAAGAGGCCTCTGAGGAAAATTGTGGTCTTTTACTCCCGGTATGGAATGGGAAGCTGAGAACCACAGCAGTTAAAGAATGTTGATAAATAAAACTCCATTTCATTTAATTTTTTTGTATTATGCCTGCAAGGGCCCTCTGTCACACTGATGTTGCAGATTGAGCTGGGACTTTTATGGTAAAAATACAGCAAAAACAAAAATACCCGTTTCTTGGCTTTCTATTCCATAGGTTCCATATTTGCAAAAAATAAATATTGTAAATTTTTAAGTTGAAACAGCTGAGTTTTAGTCTGTCTTCTGCTCAACAATCAGCTGCCTAGTACTATGCTAGGCACTGATAATAATGAACCTTGCCTATACCAGGGCTACAAGTATAAATGCACATTAGTGCACTAAAGATAACTTATAACCACAGATTTTATGTTGCAATGGCAAAATCAGTCACAATTGTGTTCCTCCCCATCAGTGAGGAACAAAGAAAAAAACAACAAAAAAACTGAAGAAAGAAAAACTGTACTTTTTTGTAAGTTTTCTCAGCACGGAATTGAATATTTTAGCAAAGCATTCTAATTTGTAAATATGTAATGTTTTTCTTCTCAAATTTGGGCCTATGGGAGAGAAACCCAAGACACAGGTATTTTCATTTTCAGTCTACTTTC
The DNA here is from genome assembly GCA_030762935.1 of Hymenopus coronatus. Classification (NCBI taxonomy): domain Eukaryota; kingdom Metazoa; phylum Arthropoda; class Insecta; order Mantodea; family Hymenopodidae; genus Hymenopus; species Hymenopus coronatus. Next base: position 11,825,749 of record CM060894.1, read on the forward strand.
ACTACAAAAAATCCCAGCTCGATCTGTAACATCAATGTGACAATAACTGCTTGTTAGAATTTATATGCTCCTAAACATCCCTTGCAGTTTTTCTTATTTTCTTATCGAAGATTGTCTTCTTTATATGTCATACAGAAATATTCAGATTAAAACACCTTCACTGCAATAGAAATGACCACCACTTTTGTTTCATTATTGCAGTTGACCCTTCAAGCAAAGAAGGCAGCAGAAGAGGCATCCAAATCAGTTCAGGAAGCAAGTAAAACAGCACTAGAAGCATCTAAAACAGCTGCTGGAGTAAGCAAAAATACATTTGAAGATCTTACTTATGTTGGAAAAAGTACTTTTGGAGACTTCACAAAAAGTGCAAAAGAAGCTGCAGCAAAGAAGGGACTACTCAAGGTAAACCTATTAAAATGGCTATTCATTTTCTGATTATAAACAAATAATTAAATGTGGTGGATAGTTTTTATTTATATTCTAATATATTAACTGGCAAAATGCAGATATAATTATATAAAATATTTTTATATGGCCTAAAAGTAGAACTTTTAACGCAGTGTACACAAAATAAAAGCTTTTGAGTGTCACACTAGTATGATAAAATGTTTATACACCCCATTGTGACCAACTTTGGTTTCAAAACCAATTACATGGCAATTGTGCTTTATATTTGCACAGTTTAATGACTTGAATTACTTTAATTAGGTTTTACTTTTCATTCACCTTTTTTTTATGATTAATTTCTCATGGCACTTGCATTATCTCTTCACAATACAAATCATCATACTTCAATTTATTACAGATTTTGTAGAGTTAACCTATATGTTATATTGGCAGCCTTTTCCTTCTTTGATATAAAGCATTATTCTTTTATCTAGTATAACTACATAAAGACTAAATGCAGGCAAATATGAATTTAGAAGGAAATGAAACTCAAGAACCAAGTCAAATTATACATGCTGCAGAAAGAATAACATGAACTACTACCCAAAAATTCTAGAGAGCGATATAAAATAGTATTTAATCATTTAATTTCCTGATGTAAGGCAAAACATGTTCAAAACAATTTCCTTGAAAATGTGCTCTCAACTTATTTTAAAGGGAAAAATAAGCAGTAGAAATCTTCATTATCGTGGGCCAACTATTTAATGATTAAAGCTTGTCTTAATGTCAAGCACAGTCATCATGTATTTCTGGGTAATTTGAATGTTGCCATATGAATATATGATGCGATAATGGTACCAATAGCATTTTAGGGAACAGAAACTTAGGCACTACAACATAGGTAAATATTTGAATAAGTTGCAGCAGTGGAAATTAAGTATTTGAGAAGAATAGTGGGAAAACTGGATGAGATAGAATTCAAAATGAAAGAATAAGGATAGAGATAGGGCAGAAGAAAGCAATGATCAGTATAATAGAAGAGAGACATCATATAAGATAGAAGCCATAAATTATTTGGGAGGAGAGATATGAAAGAATTAGGTAGACATATGGAAGGACAATGACAGAATTGAGAAGGATAAGTGCGGTTAGATTAGAACGTTGAGTGAGGCTATGATGAAAAGGCAGCAGCAGCAGAAGAAGAACATAATTATATAATCAGTGTAGAGAAGAGTATAAGGTGCCTAATACATTGCTGTTTTCTTCTATTAGCCCAATGAAGTGTAGAGTAGTGTGTGAAGCTTGCAAAACATTACCACTTATCCCACTCTGGATTCTTGAGACTGCAAAAACAATGTCAATATTTTACTACTATTTTCTGCTTTCTTTGTAGAGTAACTTTGCAGTCTGGATGATAGACTGCAGTGTTAATTTTGTCAACCTTGCTATTATAAATTCTACTAAACTAGGCTGATCAGCTTGGATGTGTGTAAAATGTGCAGCGAGTAGCTTGTGATTCACAGGGGTCTACCTCTAATATGCAATATCATGCAGCATTGAGAGAAAGCTAACTCAGCAGAGGACAATGAATTTTTTCGGGCATAAAAATCCTTAGCATAGCTTCCCTCAGAAGGAAAGTAAAGACATTGTTCCTGGGTTGTAGATTTACGGCACATAAAAGAACTTCAAACCTGATAAAGAGGCCTCTGAGTAAAATTAATCAGTCTTTCATGCCCAATATAGAATGGAATGCTGAGAACAGCAGCAGTTAAAGAGTGTTCATAAATAAAACTCCATTTTATTTAATTTGAGGACAAGTTCCATCAAGTGAACACAGTTGAATCAGTGTTAGCAAAATGAAATGCCATGGTGCAATATTATGGTATGACTTTTGTCCAATGGCAATTTATATTGGCTACCATGCTCCCCTTCCAGCACTGCTCTGGCTTTCTGGTTGACTATGCATGTGTACTCTTGCTCAGACAAGTCAAGTTGGAACAGCCTGTGCTAAAAATGTAAGACATGAAATTTGATCCCCAATCTTCCACAGCAGTACTTGGAATACCATTAATTAATATAGTCACTTTATAACAGCTTGGTCACTCTTCCACTGTCTGTCTCCCAATTGAAACAGTCATTTCATACTTGCCTAAATTATTTTTACATATGAAGATACATTTATGATTTTCTATCTGGGGTAAGAGTACTACTATAACATTACAATAAATCTAGTCCAAGGCATATCTTATGTGTGTCCTTCTAAATTTTCCAAACTATATCAATGCTGTTTTTCCAACTATGAAGTGTTGATGAGCCTATTTTGCTAATCAAATGTCACTCTCAAACAGGATATTATCTCCAAGTTTTGACAAACCCATTTTGCCAACCAAAACTGACCCTATTTTACTCTCAAATGGGGTAACAACCCCACTAAGTATTGCAAGATCATTTTTCCAAACAAATATGACCCTGCATTACTCTCAAATGAATTTTTAACCTCACCAAGTGTGGACAAATCTACTTTGCTGACCAAATGTGACCTTTTTTCACTCTCAAATGGGATAATAATACCACCTAGTGTTGGCAGACCTATTTTGCCACACAAAAGTGATCCTACATTACTTTAAAACAAAAAATTACCCCCACCAAGCAGATTTGTTTTCCTGATCAAATGTGACCCTATTTCACTCCCAAATGTGGTGGTATTATCCTTGCCAAGTGTCAACATACCTATTTCATGACCAAATTTAACCCCTTAACAGTGGAGCCTAATACCTGAGCTGAGAGCAACTGCTCAGCCAGCTCTTCTGCCTGTTACCATGCTTACAATTCCAAGCCCTATGCCTGCACATTACACTGGGGCATGTTCTCTGTTGATAGGGTTTAGGGGATCAGAAGGAAGGTGGACATGGTTCAGTTCAACAGCAGCACCAGGCAGCTCCTGCGGTGCCTCAACAACATATGTCTCCAATGCCTGCAGCACCCAGCACATCATTGGTCCAATCAGACCTTAGTCGTACTGCTGGGCGTGATTTGCTTGGTGCCAGTGGGAGAGATTTCTTTTCTAATATGAGCTCTGAGCTGAACGGAATTGCTGCGCAGACATCAAGCATGTTCAGTGGCATATTTGGTAAGCATCTGTATAACATGACTAACTACAAACAGTAATACATCTATATTGCTAGATCCACAGTGTATAAGGTAAGGGTAGATATAGGATTTCTGTAAGGGAGGGCTGCACTGGGTGGTTTGGCGATTCTCTCCAGAAATTTTTTTAAAAATTTAGCTTTGAAAATTTAGAGTTTGAGGTAGGAAGGTACATATCCTAAATATCTTATGTATTCCATTCACATCAATGTCTCTGCATCTTTGCAACAAATTACTGTTAATACGCTTATTCTATCTATTTCATACTAATTATGATAAACATTTGCAGAAATGATCTTGTTAATTGCTTCCTTATAAGTAGAAGGAAAATAAGGGAATGCATCGGGCTAAACCACAGTTAAATGTTTTACAATGTTGTTGCCATTGGATTGAAATCTGTTTCTTCGGTGGCCAGGAGTTGATAAGTTCCTGTATGAGAATAGTTAAAAGTATTTTAAAAACTGACACCAACAACAAGGAATGTCTCAAAAATGGCCAACTGCATGAAGAAAAGTAAACTAACGTAACTCCATGGCATGACAGTCCACAACAGACCTTACCTGGCCGCTGCATCTCCCATCTTGACCAGAACGCATCATGAATGGGGTGCAGTGCTGGAGGGTGAGACGTAATCAGCGGCTCGAGTCCCTTCCGGCCGGTTGATGCGGTCTTCTCGATCTGAAGCTGCTACTTCTCAATCAAGTAGCTCCTTAATTGGCCCCCAGGTATCTCATGAGGCTGAGTGCACCCCAGACCAGGTCTCCCAGCAGGAGAAAATTCTCCATGCCAGTACTGGGAATCAAACCCAGGTCTCCCACTTGGCAAGCAGCTGCGCTACCACCACGTTAAGGAGATGACCACAAAATAATGTATATGGCATAAATTGTGTTTTTAATGAGATCTAAATTGTGCAGTAAGTTTTTTTCTATCTCTTATGGTTTACCAATTATGCAAAATTCAGAAAAGTTCATCCAGAATAAAGAGATTTTCAGAGGCTATTCCCAGAATATTTAAAATATACATTTTATTTGTCATGTAAATATCTTAAATATAAGAGGTTTTAATCAAAATCATTAGAGCCATGTCTGAGTAAACCAAAATTTTTGAAATTTTTTCCAAGTAAAGGGCAGTTTGGGATGGGGGGATTTTCTTGAAAATCTTTGTATCGCATCCTTGGAACTTAAGTATCAAGTTTGATTTTTAACAGACCTTTTGGTTTTGAGCTATGCTGCCCCTCCACACATGATCACGCCCATGCGCACGCGTGCACACACACACACACACACACACACAAATTTTTGTTCTAAAAATGCTTATTTTTTGGATTCAGGGGGTCCCAAAATATACATTTTGGATGAAATCTTGATATCAAATTTTTGGGTAGAATACAATACACTATCTATACACTATGTACATAATACTTGTAGAGAAAATAAAAAGGGCAAAATAAATAATACCATATCTGGCACTAAAATGGTAAATCGTAAGAAATAAACAAAAACTTATTACACAAAAAATGTAGATCTCATTAAAACACACAATTTATGTCACACTTTTTTTATTGACCATTTTTACTTCCTCTAAACGTATTATGTACATAGTGTATAGAGAAGGTATTGCATTGTACCCAAAAATTTGATATTTCACTGGAAATACATGTTTTGAGACCACCTGAATAATAAAAAAAACATTTTTAGAAAAATGTCCGTGTGTGTGTCTGTCTGTGTATATGTGTGTGTCTGTGGACAGCATAGCTCAAAAACGAAAAGACGTTAAATACCAAACTTGGTATTTAAGTTCAGTATCTTCCAAGGATGTGACACGAAGATTTTCAAGAAAATCCCCCCACCCCCAACTACCCTTCACATGGAAAAATTTTCGAAAATTTTGATTTTATAACAAAATGGCTCTTAACCATTTTGATAAAAATATCATAAATTAAAGATATATACTTGACAAATAATATGTATATCTTGAATTTTCTGGGAATAGCCTCTGAAGGCTACTTTATTCTGGATGAATTTTACAGAATTTTGTGTAACTGGTAAACTGTAAGAAATAGACAAAAATTTACCACACAAAAAATGTAGAGCACATTAAAACACACAATTTATGTTATATACATTTTTTCATGGAGTTGATCGTTTTTAGATATTCCTTGTTTTCTGTTTCAGCCTTAAAAAACTTACACTTTTCTCATACAGGAATTTATCAACTCCTGTCCATATAAACAAAGGAACTTCAGTCACATAGCAACCATCTTTTGCTATCTCTTTAACCTATGCTACTCCTTTATTTCGCTTCTACTTATAGGGAAGCAAGTAATAAGACTATTTCTGCTAATTTTTTCTAACTTAGCATGAAGTAAATAGAAGCATAAATTTTTTAACAAAAATTTGTTGCAGAGATATAGAGAAAGTCATGTGAATGGATTACATCAGAATTTTTGTTATTAGTTTCAATTTTAAAGCTATATGGCTTTTCTTAAATAAGGTCACCTTTCTTTCATCTCTATTGTTTTACTGGCAATGCTCACAATTGTAAAGTTATATATTTATGATGTTCTAATAAATGTAAAAGAAAATATGCTTAATCATAGTATGAGAAAAGAAATATATAACTACAATACAGGAAACATAAACAAACTGGATATGCCTTACCATAGATTAAATAAGACAAGTAAACATTATAAAATAGTAGATATAAAGTTTTTTTAATGTATTACCAGATAGAATATGTAACGTTAATCTGCAGGTATTTAAGAATAGAGTCTATACATGGCTGATGAAAAATCCTGTATATAGTATTCAGGAATTTGAAGAACTGAACAAGAATAGTATATGAGTTTGAGTGTTGTTTTATAGCCAAGGAGAATATGATTGTATATATAGTTGTAAGTGACGAAGTCTAATGTAAATGTTTGTATTTACCCAATGATAGATAAATAAATTCAATTCAATTCAATGCAAAGCAAATGAGCTTCAATTGTTCACATATCAACCAGTTTTTTAAAGATTTAATTATTGCTTTAGCCTAGTGTATTCCCTTATTTCCTTTATGCACACAAGGAAGTAAGTAAGAAGACAATTTCTGCTAATGTTTATCTCGATTAGCATGATGTCCATAACAGAATCATCTTTTGTTAGAATGATTTGTTGCAGAACAGGTAGAGAAAGCATGTGAATGGAATACATCAGATTCTTTTTATTTACCATACATAAATCAATGTTACCTATGTTTATAATTATTTTACCAACATAATGTCCAGGTTTTAACATTTGTTTGACATTTATTATGTTGTAGCCTTAATTATTTTAAATAATGTTTTGCTTGGTAGGAAGAGGTACACACAACCACATCCCCTCTCCCTCGGAATCTGCTCTTGGTATAATGCACATGTATGTGTAAGTTTATTAATTATAGTTTCTCAACCAGGCAGTTTCTCTGAGGATGGCGGCACAGTTAGTTGCCGAAAGCTTGGGCACTAACCCAAATCTTACCTGAACCAAGAAACTATAATTAATAATAATCAATGCTGGTAAAGCTTCAGATCTTTGATTATGTGTATGTTTGTTTTTTTTAGCAATAAAGAATATTTAAATAATAATAATTTATTTGTCAATAAGTAATTACAAACATTGTAATATGCTTCATCGAGAGCAATTATATACATAATTCAACATTAGATTTAAACCTGCAGGATTACAACCTTGAATTGAACCATTTAAGTACTGCTGCTGTATTTCCAGCTCTGATATTTTACACGACCAAGAGAGAGGCAGTGTTGCCTACTCTTACCACTACTACATATACATGTGCTATCTCTTCATAAAATGCAAACAATGAAAGCTCTAACAATAACTACAACAGCTATAATAATAACTATAACAAGAATAAGGCTGTAAATCACACATGCACAAAATACCAACTTTACCTGGACTAAAGCAAGCCACTATTGAAGCATGTGCTCCACTTAAAGGAGAATTGGCAACAAGTTGAACATCCAGTATCGGTATATGGAGAGGAAGAATGTAATTGGTTCTAGTAGACAGCTTCCACCCTTTGCTGTGTGGTTAACCCAATGCTGCAAACCTTGCCTGATTTTTGCTTACTTTTCTTTTGTGATGTATTTTGTATTTAGCAAACTCTAAGTGGCATCAATAAACTATATTTCTGGAGATATCACGACTTAACCAAATGGTACAGGATTATTTCTGGAGAAAATATTTGGTGTATTAGTGAATTTAGTAAAACACACAAGAAACAGTTGGGAACTGGATACCTGTGAGAATATCCACATCTGGAAAAATAGGAACAATTTAACAAGCTCTAAGATCCCACCTGGAGACATCCTCGTCCAGAGATTCTTAAATCCACCACCACAACACCGGCAGTTGAGGAAAAGTTGATAATGGAAGCAACAGAGCTGCCAAAACATGTCTTTAATTATAAAATGCAAGTGATGTAAAAGTGTTACAATCAACTCAAATAATACTTATACATATTCAATTTATTTACTTTTCTTGTGCTATTGGTATGTACTGATTTCCTTTCTTGTGTTATAAGATGGACAGAAACATGTTTCTCTCTTCTTGTGAAGCTATTTCTATAACTGTTTGTATTTATTTTGTAGGAAATAAAAGTAACTTGAGTCCGCGCAGTGGCAGTCCAGGCCAGGCTGTGCCTCCTGCAGCAACAGGAATCAGAAGTGATACAAGTAGTGTAACAAGTGCCACTTCTGCTGGAATGGCCAAACAGAAAGAGAAGGCTCAGCCTTTTGGACCTTTCCCGAAAGGGAGAAAAGGATTAGTTGAGAAGTCATCATTAATTAGACACAGTCCCAGCAAGTCCAGGCAGGAGGAAATTCAACGTTTACAGAGCGCTGAACGTTCCACCACCAACTCAGAAAATCAAGCCTTTCTTAAAGATGTAAGTACGACTAACTTTCCAATGTGTTGCTTTTGCACATCCATGCAATTTCTGGAAAATACATTAAAACCAACACCTCGCTAAGCATGAACATCGGTACTACTACTGCAGATTTCATTAAACATAAGAACTATAGCTTTCCTGGCGACGTGTTAATTCAAAATCTTCTCGGGCTTCTAGCCAGGTAATAACTTGGCTTGACACCAACGTTTCGAAGAAGTGCATCTTCCTCGTCTTCAGGGTGAACTGATGACTGATTAAACATGTCCTGCTTTTTTACTTTCTCTAGTTAGTACATAGATCCAAAAATTTGATGCCAAGATTTCCCCAGAAATACATGTTTTGAGGAGCTCTGAATCCAAAAAAAGGCATTTTAGGAAAGGTCTGTGTGTGTGCATGTGTGTGTCAAAAATCTGTTAAATATCAAACTTGATATTTAAGTTCAACATCTTCCAAGCATGCAACACAAAGATTTTCAAGAAAATCATCACACCAGACTATGTTTACATGGAAGATTTTTCAAAAGGTTTGGTTTCCTCAAACATTGCTCTAACAATTTTGATTAAAATACCCTAGTTAAAGATAATTACATGGCAAATAAAATGTATATTTTGTATTCCTTAGGAGTACCCTCTGAAGTCCTCTTTATTTAGAATGATTTTTGTGTAAGTGGTAAACCATAAGAGATTAACAAAAGTTACTGCACCACAAAAAAAAAAGTAGATTTCATCAAAACACACAACCCACTAAAGGACAATGGATATTTTCGTGTGTGAAAATCCTTGGCATGGCTTCCTTTGGAGATAAGTCATTGATCCTATGTCAAAGATTTGCAACGTTTAAAAGAACCTCAAGTCTGATAAAAGAGGTCTCTGAGCAAAATTAAGCAGTCTTTCATGCCAAATATAGAGTGGGATGTTGAGAACCAAAGCCGTTAAAGAGCATCCTTAAATAAAACTCCATTTCCATTTCCATCTAAACTCACAATTTATGTCCTATAAATTGTTGTTGTGGAGATAACTATTTCTGAAATATTTCTTGTTATTAGTTACAATTGTAGTACATTCATTATACTTTTCTCAAACAGAAAGTCATCCGGATTTCTTTTGTTTTACTTTTGGCCATGCAAAGAGAAGAAAATTTCAATGGCAATTGAATACTGACAGCTTTTAAAACATTTGTCTATTGCGTTAGCCCTTATTTCTCTTCTACTTATAAGGAACTAAGTAATAAGACCATTCTGCTAATGCTTATCTGGATTAGCATGCAGCAGAAAGACAAACAATCTTTAGCAAGAAGTTTGTTTGCCGAACAGGCACAGAATGGAATGCATTAGATGCTTCTTAGTATTTAACAAATGTCTTTATTTAAATAGCTGAAGATAAGTTTTATTGTATATTGCTTCAACAATGCTCATATTCTTAAACAATGACTCCTTCAACTCACTCCAGTACAAATGCACTTTAAGAAGTTGCTATTGAAAACTGACTTCCTCTGCCTGGCAGCTCTACTTATACAGCACATAATTACCCAGCAAAAAGCTTCTAGGGGTAGGGGCCATTATTGCATGTCTTCTTTATACACAGATATGACAATACAGCAGTCTGATGTAAAGTGTCCACTTACACATATGTTCAATGTATGCAATTCACAGTGGCACGTTATAGGCGTATGAATACAGGCGTATACCCTCAGAATTTTGTGAGCACCCAGCCAGCTTTTTATGATAAAGCCAAAATGTCCAGCTTTTCGCCTTTCAACAACCTAGTGTACCAAACATTAAAATATGGAATATAAAATAATATTCAAGTTCCACAGTATATGTTTATGTTGCTGTATATTAATTACATATTTTAAAGGAAATATTGTTGTTTGAAAAAGTATGCATATTGACTACTTCCAGTTAATTATTATAACTAGCTCTATTTCTATTATTCATTTGTTTCAATGAACACTTAGTGTGTTTTATTTGTTAGAGTACTGGGAATGCCCAATCATTTTCTTTAAAATTTCATTTTTCCTTAACTGAATGGTCATATCGATATGACTACATTCACCTTTGTAACAGTGTGCTATTGTCATTGGGTTTCTATTTTGCTTAATTAGATCAAATGCACCATCACACTCTCATATACCAGATTCTGGAAAGGATAAGAATCATTCTTCACTAGAGAAAAATGTCCACTCCTCAGCTGGATTCAAACCCAGAACTCAGCACAGCAGGCAGGGACACAGCAGGGGCCAGTCTGCCTTGTCTTATCAATATTTAAATTAGAATCTTAATGTCCCATTTTCTCAGTATCTATTGGTCACAAATTTTGGTAAATATTTCATATTTATAATACCTTAATAATGAAATAGACACATGAATATTATATTTTGCTGATTTACAACTGTGAAATATTTTTTATAGTTTTGTCAATTTTTTTTAACCTAAATTACCCAAATTTCAGTAACAAAATTTCTTCTAGTTAATTTATTAAAACTTCTGTTAAAATTTTATAAGCAAACTTATGTTATAATGTGCATTTTCTAGTTCCAGAAAAAATGGGTCTGTCCAGAAACACCTTAGTTTTGAGAAAAATATATCTAAAATAAACAATACATGCAGTATAACTCATCAAATTTCTAATACATTCCAGCTCCATATGCATTGCCCACATGGCTTCCCATACCAACATAGAAAAGAGAAAAAATTATATCCTTAGCAAAAGAAGGTGTAATGCTAAATACTTTTTTAGAAAAACATTATGCAACATTGAAATTATTCATTTTTCATTTTCCATGGTTTCTTTTTTTTTAATCAGATACTGTTCCAATATTTTTAACTAATACCAATGTAATATTATTTATTCTTAAGTGTAATGTATCATTTTAAAGCAAACATTTTGGAGATACAAGTCCTTAGAAAGAAATAGAAAAACAAATTATTTTGGTAGATTTTGATGAATTATTTGGTCACCCAAGCTACATTTATTTTGTTGTTGCTTTCCACAAGAAATCATTGTTCTTTTTAAAACCCCAAAATTATAGGAAAATTATAGAAGTGTCTCTAAAACTTGCCACTAGAGAAGGTTCTCCTGTGTTGTTATATAACAAACATGTTTCTCTGGCATATGTTACAGGTTGTCAATCAAGTGCTAGAAGGTGAAGGTGTTGGTTGGCTCAAGCTGAATCGATTAAAAAAGTTAATGGAGGATGAAAGTTATAGGAACTTTGTAGTAACAAAGCTAAATAGAACATTGGAACGTAAGATCAGTCCAGATGACCATTTAGATGATGTGGTAAGTTATTCTTCAGTGAACAGATTGGACTTATTTGGAATAGCGTTTTAATTTGTAAATAGGCACTTTTATGAATCCGTACAGATCATTTTGTTAAGTAAATGTATTAATATAATAATATAATTAATAATTCATAAGTTTTGAAGGAAGGATATACATGGGGTGTAAATCTAATAATGGTAACACTGATATTAAAGCAAAATGAGACAGAGTTAATTGTTGTCACTTCCATCACATGTTAGTCTATGTTTGACCTCCCTGTCTGACTAATAGTGCATGCACAGTGAAGAGTTGAAGTTAGTCTGCTCTAAACAGTTGTGCTTTGCCATGATCGCAAAGCAAGAAAATTCAATCTGTCTGTGGTCGTACAGCACGACAATGTCATAACAGTCTTGGAGAGGCAACGTTACCCTACAGGACTGTGGCGAGGTGGGTTTGAGCTTTCAATGAAGGATGTGACCAAGGCCGTCTGAGTGCTAGTGAAGAGGAGGTGCATGCACTATTAGACATTGATCAATGACAAACGGCACATGAGCTAGCCCAGGAGATAGGAATATCGCACATGACTATATTTTGTATTCTAAAGAATCTCCTAAAAATGAGAAAAATTGTATCTCCTTGGGATTTGATGGAGGCATAACGATGGCTATGATACGATGCCACTCAAACTCACTTGGAACCTCCCTTTGTTTTGCAAGATAATGCACAGGTGCATGAGGCTCAACCTGTAGCTGATTTTTACCGTCATTGGGGGTGGAAGTACTTTTCCATCCACCACTTAAGCCCCTGTGATTATGGCTTAGTCCTAAAGATGTAGGAACCCCTTTGTGATATTCGATTCTGGGACTGTTCCTGATATTGTGCAGGCATTATAGTGGTCCATCAGAAAGATCAACAACAGGAGCTGCCACAGGAATACTACACCTTCCACATTGCTGATAATGAGTTAAAGACAATGCTGGCTACTGCATTGAAGGACTGTAGAAATATCTCAGAGGTATCACTTGAAGATTTGTGATAAACAAATAGTTGCCACTATTAAAGTTACAACAACTTGTGTATAAGTCAAAGTTGCATTTTTCAGCAAGCAATTTCAGTTAATTCTCACAAATAGTTGTTTTACATTTCAGTAACTTTGCTGGCACAAAGGTTAAGGTTAACTATCGATGTGATAATTGAAAGCTGTCCACAGCCATGTTGGTCTGGGCAGATGCTAGCCTTCTCAACTCAAGGTTGCAGGTTCAAACCCCCCCAACTTTTTAAGTGTGCTTAAAAGTGGCAGCACATATCAGTAGATTTACTGGCATGTTAAACTCCTGCAGGACAAAGTTATGGCAGTGGTGATATGATCTCAGCAATTGATGGTGTCGTTAACAAACAAAATAATTTTTAATAAAATAATTGTCCACACCAAGATAGGACTTTTTTGGTTTGATTCTAAGCATATATTTAAACATGTGTAAAATACAATGTTTGCAGGTATATCCCTTTTCCCAGGCACTGGCAAATTATCACCATTAGACTATGTTTGCACATGGTGCTTAATTCTGAAGTTTGAAAACTGAGGGAAGTTACAGCTAGTTTAAATTTCTCAACCACTTACATCCACACCATAACTTCCAGATGGCATCACATGCACATTCTGTTCCTGATGAACACAACTCAACTGCCTAAAGTAGCTGAAGCATTTGCTTCCCCATCACAACTCAATGCATGCACAAAGCAAGTTTTGCTGTCCTCTGTAGTCTAAAGATAACATGCTAGCTTCTGGTTCCGTGGGCCACAGATCCAAACCTGGCAGGGGGCAATGGATTTTTTCAGGCATAAAAGTCCATAGCAGGCTCCCTACATAAGAGAAGTAAAGCTGTTGGGCCCAAGTCAGAGACTTATGGCAGTGAAAGAACCTCAAGCCTGGTAAAGAGGCCTCTGAGCAAATTTAAGCAATCTTTCATGCCTATATATATAAAATGAGACATTAAGAGCCATAGTAGTTAAACAGCATATGTAAATAAAACTCAGTTTAATTTAAAGTGATATTTAGGACTCCAATACTTCTCAAATTTTCCAAAATAGTGTGATAAATGTTTTTACCATGTTCTCCTGACATTAAGTTAACCCAATAATGAGTGGTCCTTACTCTAGTAAGAATGATATGGGTACAATAAATCTGCACCCCTCCAATATGCTACAATATTAACACATAGGCTTTATGGAAAATTAATTAGTTTAACAGAAGAATTGCCATATATTGAGATGACCACTAACAGAAGGTGGCTGTTTATGTAGGTTTGATTGTGTTTTAAAATTCTGTCATTTCTAGTATAAGGAACTAAATTGCTCCTAAAACTCCCCATAAACTATATTAAATTTTATTTCAAGCAAATAATAAGAGTGCAATATATACTTTTAAAATATGTATTTCATTTTACAATTTTAATGGTGAGAATCTTTTGTGAATGTGCAGTGTGTGAGCAGAGCAGTATGGAAGGGCATGCTGAAGACCCTTCAGGCAGTTATATATGGACTAGAGCAAACTTATGCAAACTTTGGACTTGGAGGAATGGCTTCTGCATTTCAAGTTCTTGAAATTGCTCATACACATTACTGGACCAAGGATCTGGCAGAAGCACAAGGGCTAGATCTAGCAAGTGGGGGCACTGGAATGCTGTCTCAAGCCTCTAGCCCATATGGGAGCCGTGAAAACCTCAAATCACCAATAAGTCCACATGCGGGCTCACCCTTGCCCCCACACTTAGATTTCTTTCAACAGGACCCTTCCTCTCGCAAATCTTCTCAAGCTGGGATTTATGGTAAGTCTAGACATGCCCTTGTATGTTATGTACCATAGCATGAAACACTTTCCACTGTAATTACAATAGAGTAGATACAAAGCTGATTCAATAAATAACTGGAAAAGTTGTGCAAAAAATACATAACTTTGACAAAGCGTGTGCCTCTTTGTTATGCTTTGATGGTATCCTAGAGCTATTATCAGATGGCTTAGCATCTCTGCCTTGCGAAAGGAATGCTGGTATTCAATGAAAGCAAGATGGTGACACCCTTACAGGTTTGCACCAGCATGGAACAGGGGAGTGTCATTAGATTTTTGTCTGCAGAAGGGTTGAAACCAATTGAAATTCACTGTCAGATGGCAGTGTAATATGGTGAAAGTTGTTTGAGTTGAACACAAGTGGGCAGACAAATTCAAACGAGGAATTTCAAAACCAAAGCTGGTGCGAAGTGAAAGAAGTCCTGTTAAGTCATGTTGGGACCATAAGAGAAAATTCTTGAACATGACATGCCAAGAGGTAAAAATATATAGTGAGTATGCAATGATAAGATTGGACAATTGAGAAGGTAGAAACACCAAATGTCTTGGCCTTTGGGTCCAAAACAATTTAAAATGGGAAACCCACATAAGCTATATAAACAAAAAATTAAGTACAGCCTGCTATATGATACGGGTACTGGCAGGGTGCACAAGGGGGCACACCATTAGAATGGCTTACTTTGCACTTGCCCACTCTTTCCTAAGGGATGGCATAATATTCTGGAGGGAGTCACCTGCAAGTAAGGCATGCTTTATTATGCAGAAGAAAACAGTTTGAGTTATGTAGGGGCAAGCCCAAGCACATCATGCAAACCTCTGTTTAAAAAATTAGCATTCTTCCCCTCCCTTGCATTTACTTATATGAAATAATAATTTTTATCCATAAAAACAACAGAAAACAGATTCACCCTTCATTAAGAATGAATCTTGTTCATCAACATGGTACCTCCCTATTTCAAAGAACATATTGTACTCCGGTATAAAGATATACAACTGCCTTCCAAAATTCTTAAAGGAAATACAGCAAGAAAATAGATTTAAACTTTCCCTAAAGACACATCTAATTAACCACTGCTATTATACATTCAAGAATTCCTAGCTAATACTTGTAATTAACTGCCTTTATATATGTACATATTCTTTATTTAAGTTTATATATTTCTATTTCTTATAAAACGTTATATTGTATTAGGCTTCTCACATTTTTAATCTTGTAAATATTATCTATTCCATTTTGACATGACCCACATTGATTATAGTAATGCTTTTCATTATTTTTGTTTGTTTGTAGTTTTAATGTCCTTTAACCTGGTTAGTCATATTGGACAATGAATGAAATTGGTGAAATGATGCTCAAATGATCTCGGGGTCCATGGAGCTTAAAGTTACTCGACATTCGTCTTCTCGGGGTAAGGGAAAACCCTGAAAAAAAACATTAACTCACCCTAAGCGAGATTCGAACTCACGACCTTTTGAATGTGAGGCAGTCACGTTACCACCACACTACCCAGGGGGCTTACTTTGTTTTTTATCGCTAATGTTTCGTTTACCTTTATGTAAAGCCTATACCTGTTTTTGTCATTTTTATATTTTAAGCTGCACAATACAATTTTGTAAATTATTAAAAATGCAATCATCTAATCATTAGGCCTAAGATTAATCTTAAATATTCATAAATGTAATATTATAAGCAATCAAGACTACAAGAATTTTGTAAATAATTGTAAATACAATTTTTATATAGTATTGACTTATCCTATATCATGGTACCCATATACAAATGTATGATCTACAGGACAAATAAAATGACCGTCCGTCCATCCATCCATCCATAAAATCTTATTTGACAAAATTTGAAACCAATAATTTTGAGGAAGTGGCGTGGACTGATGTCCAGTGGTATACTGTTACTGCATGACAACGTGAGGCCACACACTGCAAGAGTCACATTAAATACCATTAAAGACCTGAAGTTTGTCTGCTTGCCTCACCCCCTATAATCTTCGGATTATCACATTTTTAAATCATTGAAAGAAGCTCTTAGTGGCTCAAGATTTACAGACGATGAGGAAGTCCAGTGTAAAACTGATTAAGCACATGCCTCCAAGAATTATTTTCATTTGGAATTGAGAAGCTTGTCCAGTGTTTGCATAAGTGCACAGAACTTGGTAGGGATTACATTGAAAAATGATAACTGCCGTATTCCATCCTTGTAATAAAAAAATGTTTTAAAAAACATTTCTGGTTATTTATTGAATGACCCTTGTATGTACAGCAGTTTAACTTTCATTAATTTTTTTGATTCTTACATATATCATGGAGTGATTTTCCTTATGTCCGTTTGCTGAATTATCCATTTAGGATATTATTTAGAGCTAACAGGAAAAGGATTTTATTTATTTTGCATTTCTCTTGTTTATAATCAATATGCTAATAAGAAACACAAGGATGTGCAACATGTTCTGCAGTGAAATTAAAGAAGTTTGCTTCACTCACCTGAGTGTTCAAATGCTCTGCTCATCTCCTGTCTTCCACATGCTCTCTAGCTGGCTACTGTTGATCACAGGATTTCTCTCTTGAATACAGTAACTTGCTGGCCTCTGATTCCCAAAGTCATGGGTTCAAACCTGGCGGAGGATGATGGATTTTTTCAGGTGTAAATATATTTAGCATGGCTTCCTTCAGAAGGGAAGTAATATATCTGGCATAGACTTACAACCAAGCCTGGTAAACAACTTAAGGAAATGTCATCCACATGACAAAACTTGACTCTCAGCAACTGCATCACAAAACATACATTTAGAAATAATGATCATATAACAAACAAATGTGTTGGATGCAAATAAATGTAGCACATAATTACAGTTTGGTGTCATTCTATCAGTAATATTAATAGACTTGTAAGTTATTTCTTGGTTTGGCACATTTAATTTTAGAGAAAAATGAATCTCTCATTAATAGCTTTGACTGTAAGAAACACCATAATGACTAACCTCAGCAACTGGTTTAAAGCAAATGAACTAATTATAAACAAAGAAAAAACTATTGCAATGGCTTTTCGCGCATGGCAGTGTAAAAACATTGTCAAACCTCAAATTTCCTTTGATGGAAATAATGTTGACTACAAAGGAGAAACAAAATTCTTGGGTATATACGTGAATGAAAACCTTAGATGGGATAGCCACACTCATCAATTAGCTACTAAACTTGGCTCCATATGCTATATGCTCAAATGTCTAAAAGATACACTAAATTTAGTAGGACTGAAAAATGTATATTTCGCGCAGTTTCATAGCAGATTAAAATATGGTATTAAATTTTGGGGAGAAAAATGTGAGAGAATATTTATAATCCAGAAGAGAGCTGTAAGAATATTAAGTGGAATAGACAACAGTACATCCTGTAGACCATACTTTAGTAAACATAAAATTTTACCATTAGCATGTACATTTATAGCAGAAGTTGTAAAACATATTAAGAAAAATCAAAGTGAATTATGCACAAATACAGATATCCATCCTCATGACACAAGAATAAAAAATAACCTTCATGTTCAGATATGCAGAACAAACATTCTAAAAAATAATGTCACAAATTTAGGAATTAAACTATATAATAAACTACCAGCAAACATTAAAAAAATAGCAAACATGAAACAATTTAATAAAGAAGTAAAATCCTTTCTACTACAACATACCTTTTATTCAGTAAGTGAATATATGACAATTCAATTGTAATTAATATACATTATAAACCTTGTATAAGTACTGTGCAAATTGTATATAATTATTGTTCTATTGACGAAGCCCATATCATGTATCATGATCTAAATGGTGAATAAAATTATTATTATTATTATTATTATTATTATTATTATTATTATTATTATTATACAATGTACTAGTTAGTCCCTTCAGTAACAAACATGTTACAGCTGCTATGTGAACTAAGCCATTATTCTAGAATGGACTGACTGCCTTTACCATTGCAGACTCCCAGTGTTGATTGAGAAAAAGGCTCTCCTGGATGTATATCCATGATATTTGCTCCATTTTTCTTGAATTACTAAGTCTTTGATGACTCCTTGTCAAAGGAAAGTTGATTATCATAGTCCATTCATTGTTAAATTGATATTAAGTGACGTTCATATTATCTCCTTTCTATAGAGTAAACCTTGTGATTTACTTTTGGAGATTCCTGAATTTCTGTAATTGATTTTAGGATCCCTACAAAAAGAGAATAGCTTGATTTGACTATATTATCTCTTGTTTATTTCTTTGTTGATAATTGTCTCTAAGAATCAAGGCTAGTTGAGTATTCTGCCAAAATCTCTGTATGATCCTTTGTTGCAATTTTAGAATATGCACAATGTTTGGTGCTCCAATAAGTGGTATATTGTAGCAGGGTGTTCTTTGTCAAGTTCTAGCTAATATACTAGGTGTATAAAGTTGTAATATTACCTAATATTACTTTCTCTACCGAGTACTAAGTATGTTGTACATAGTTGGTAGAGGAGGTATTGTATTACACCTTACAATGTGATACCAACATTTCACTGGAAATATATGTTTTGAGGAACCCTGAATTCAGAAAATGCATTTTTAGAAAGAGGTCCAGGTAGGTGAGTGTATGCACGCATGTGTGTCTATGAGTGCATGTGTGTGTGTGTGGGGGGGGGGGAGGGGGGCTGGTATAACTCAAAAATAAAATTTGTGTTAAATATCAAACTTAATATTAAGTTTAGAATCTTCTCAGGATGCAACACAAAGAAAGGTTTTCAAGAAAATCCCTCCACCGCAAACTAACCTTTACATGGAACAATTTAGAAAATTTTGTTTTTCTCAAAAATGGTCAATAATTTTGATTAAAATACTGTATATTAAAGATATTTACATGACCAATAAAATGCATTTCCTAAATTTTCTTGGAATAGCCTCTGAAGACCTCTTCATTTTGGCTATCTTTTGCATAACTGGTAAACTATAAAAGATAGGAAGTTTATTTCTGTTCTATGAGGTCCATCCAATAATTAAGTTTTTTTTTTTTTTTTTACTGCAAACCACATGTTTTAAAATTAAGTGGATGCTGTAGGAACTTTCTTTGGGGTATGATGGCTGCGCTTGACCTTCAACAGCACGTGCTTGCTCTGTGTTACACAGTACAGTGCCAAATGCCATGGAAATGTGCACTTGAAAATGTGTCTGCTTGTGAACTCCGTTCTGTTGTTCACTTTTTCACAGCGAAAAATAAAATGGCTATCAATATCATTGCAATTTAGTGTGTGTTTATGATTATTCCATCAATGTTGGTATGTTGATCTTCGTTCACCACATTCCAAACTGCAACTGGCTGCATTGCCTGTAGCGGTAACAGGCCTGCCGCATGCACATTATGCCATCCTTCCAGGAACTATGAATGCCAGTGGTGAACCATCTGGATGCTCATACATCCTTCACCATAAACACACTATTGACAGCTGTTTCATTTTTTGCCATGAAAAAGCAAACAGCAGAACAGAGTTCACAAGCGGACATGCTTTCAAGTGGTAGCTCCATGGCAACTGGCGCCGTACTGGTGAACACAGAGCAAGTACGTGCTGTTGAAGGTCAAGTGCAGCCACCATACCCCAATGAAAGTTCCTACAGTACCAACTTAATTTTAAATCATTGAGTTTTATAGAATGTTAATGACAATTGTGTATATTCCATTAGATTCACCACCATCTGTGAAGCTCATACATGATCCACTACAAGGTCCAGGTATGGAAGAAGGAGGTGACAATCAGTCAGCTGCTGATATGCT
Source organism: Hymenopus coronatus (assembly GCA_030762935.1). Classification (NCBI taxonomy): domain Eukaryota; kingdom Metazoa; phylum Arthropoda; class Insecta; order Mantodea; family Hymenopodidae; genus Hymenopus; species Hymenopus coronatus. The sequence goes on from CM060894.1 coordinate 11,846,128, forward strand.
CAGGGATCTGTTAAATCAAAAGCGGCATATGCTTCTCTCCAAACTTACTTCTGTGGATTCTGAGGTGAGGTGCCTAACTGTTCGTGGTTTCCATCGTCTTAATGTGCTCCAAGGTTTTATCTTGTTAAAATGATTAGTACAAGTGTGATTTTTACTTTCTCTATACATACTGTGTACATAGTGTATAGAGAAGGTATTGCACTCCACCAAAAAATTCGATACCAAGATTTCATTGCAAATATATGTTTTAGGGTCCCCTGTATCCAAAAAAAGTATTTTCAGAAAAATGTCCATGTGTGTGTCTGTGAACACAATAACTCAAAAACAAAGAGTCGGTAAAATACCAAACTTGGTATTTAAGTTAAGTATCTTCCAGAGATGTGACACGAAAATTTTGAGAAAACTGCCCCCACCATAAACTACCCTTTACATAGAACTTTTTTTCGAAAATTTTGATTTTCTCAAAAATGGTTTAAACAATTTAAAATTTCTTATATTAAAGATATTTACCTGACAAATAAAATTTATATTTTGAATTTTCTGGGAATAGCCTCTGAAGACTACTCTATTCTGGGTCAATTTTACGGAATTTTGCATAACTGCTAAACTGTAAGAGACGGACAAAAACTTACCACACATCAAATGCAGAGCACTTTAAAACATATGTTATATACATTTTTTTCATGGAGTGGATTGTTTTTGAGATATACCTTGTTTTTGGTTTCCACTTTCAAAAACATAACTTTTCACATACAGGAATTTAACAATCCCTGTCCATACAAACAAAGGAACTTCAGTCATATAGCAACCAGCTTTTGACTATCTCTTTAACATATGGTACTCCCTTATTTCGCTTCTACTTACAAGGAAGCAAGTAATAAGACTATTTCTACTAATTTTTTCCCGAATAGCATGAAGTAAGTAGAAGCACAGGCTTTTTAACAATAATTTGTTGCAGAGATATAGAGAAAGTCATGTGAATGGAACATATCAGATTTTTTTCTGTAAAGATGTAAATGAGATAATATCTAATAATGGTCACACTTCTTAACTCCTTAGTCCCTGGTTTAGCGTATTTTGCATAAAGATATTTCATAAAGGTACTTCATTTAATGTTTTTTTGTTTTTAATGTGCAAATATATTACCTGCAACAATAAAATACAAGTATTTACAGCTATTTTACATTGTAAAAATATTATATTTTTGCAATAAAAGTTGTAGGGATTATTTTTTTAGAACAGAAGGCAAATTCCATTCAACTGAAGTCAAATGTACCTCTGTCATCCAAGTGTGCCATCACATCAATTATTTTATTCGGGCCATCCGCATCCTTTACCATAGGCACCTTTGACTGTCTGCGCTCACTGGGATTCTAACCCACGAATAGAGGAATGGGTTGAAAGGATGGGTAAATCCATCACCTTTTGTCCTAACACTCATAGTCATTCAAACAGCTTTAGTTGTGGCGCCTATAAAAGGGATATGAATATGAAGGAAGAGTGGCAAATATACCAAAATAATCAGCATTAAGAGGGTAAATAAAATTACCCCCTTGGTGTACATTGATGATCTGGATAAACTGAATATGAGACTTGCTTATTTATCCTCTCCCCCTCCCTCCCCCCTCTCTCAATTCAATAGTTATACCATCAGTCTAGTTTTTGGTTTTCTTACCTTTGGTCAAAATCTCTACTGTGAGACCTTTCCTGTAAATATAAATATTATATAGCATAAATATATTAAACATTAGTAATTATTCATATTTTGTTTTTGTTTTCCACAAAAGGTAAATGATGTTATGAAAATAGGAGGACTATCTTGCTGTGTTTTTTTAAAATAAATTTCCTTGAAAGTAAGTTTCTAATTTAACTTTCAACATTCCAGAAATATAATTTTTTATCAAATAGCCAAAGCAAGGTGTCCCAGCATATCCTCTTGCTATCTATATTGTGATATCCTTATAAAAAATATATCACTTTCACCCCCCTTCAATAGCTGCCACTGTATCTTAAGTTTAAGAGGTTTCTATGATAATTTAAATGCTGTGTTGTAGCACTGGATAACTTGGTAAAGAAGCATTTGGAGCAGGTTATCTCATTTAGCAAGAGATTCTCTCTGCATTGTTGTGCACTACATGCCAGGACAGCAGTCTCTTGTAAAGGCTGTTTATGTGCAGTAAGCATTAGTTTACAAGTTTAATACTAATGCAATTAGTGTTAAGTTATAGATCAACAGTTCAACATAGTTTGTTGAATATGCTTGCGAAAGTGAAATACATGCAGCTGTGTTTTCTGCTATGCTTCTAAATTTATTCCTAAGTGTGCATTGTAATCATTATTTAAAATAAAAATCATAAGGCAGTGCTGCCAGATGCAAGAAAATAAAACTTCTTCATTTTAAAAATCATGAATAGGATATAATTTCTTATACCATACAGTATTATTATCCTGATAATGATCACTGATCTAGGTAAACTAAATTCACAGGCTGTTTCGAGGTCATCTTATAGGGCAGATATATGCTAAAACTATATTATTGTCAATATTGGTAATCCAAACATAGCAGCTGCCAACATCTGATATAAAAAAAATGATTAAAAAGAATGAGATGGGTTGCTGCAAAGTGTGGGCAAGGTATGTTTTTTTTTATAAGTAGAGGAGTTAAGTTGCAGGACAATGGGAAGGCACAACCGAGGGATCTGTGATCAGGGATAGGGGTCTGTCATTCACCCAATTTTTACTTAGTCATTATTGTTGCTGGTTTTTATATATTGGCAACATTGATTTAGCAACTTTTTGCCAATAACTTTAGCAACACCTTTCTACCCTCTACTTCAACATGACACTAGTTTGTTCTATATAAAAGAAGTTGCCAAAAAGAAGTGTGTGTAGATTATGACTTCATTCGAGCAACATTGTGTGCATCATGAATTCTTTATTACTTGAGGATTATTTTGAATATACTCTGTACTGGATTTAGTAAGTAATTACCAAGTATAGAGTCATTAAAATATGTGGTGACATGTTCATAGCCTTTCTCACCTTGCTACTCCCGCGCCATTTGCCGGGAGTTTGGACTTACCAATTCCCACTTGAAAATGCAATGTACCATTTCTGTGTTGCTGAGTCAGATGCACGTGCAGTCAATCATTGTCAGTTAGATGCTTCTGTTGCCAGTAACCATGGTGCATCACTTAACTGTGGAAGAACGCATGTTTATTTGTAAAGTTTACTTTATGCATGAATCTGCTCTCTATGTGCACAGGGAGTTTGCTGAAAAGTTTACAACCTCTTTACCACCCTCAAGAAAAACTATACATGCGTCCTCAAAAACTTTGAAGCTTCGGGTTCAGTGTTGGACAAGAAACATTCTAGAAGAAGATCAGTGTTAATAGAAAATAAACATGATGAAATCGGTGCCACTTTGGAGCCTTCACCTTGAAAATCACTGAACAAATTACTGCAGCAGGTGTATCTCCATAAATGCTACACATCTGTTGAAACTAAACTTTATCACTACACATGAGTACAAGCATTAAAAGCAAATTACCCCGGTTAACGTGTGAATGATTGCAATTGGTTTTTCCAATCTTTAGAAAGAGGTTTCATTAACCACAGCCTTTGTTTTTCTCTGACGAATCTTGGTTTCACTTAAATGGGCATGTGAATACTCACAAAAGTTGATACTGAGCTCCAGCAAGTAAGCGACAACATTTTTAAGAGATATGATGCTTGTTTGAGAGCAGGTGGTCAACATTTCCAGCGTCTATTATAAAGTAAAGCTTTTAAATGCCTCTGCCCACATAGTTTTCCCGACACTACCAGCTCTCTCGCGCATTGTTGGAGAGCGCGCAAGTGGTTACCATATCAAATTATGACCCTGTATAATCTTCATTCCCTTATAAGGGAAAGAAACCCAAAAGTTTTTAAAAGAAATTTAAATGATGCCATATTAAGCAAGCAGAACAGCAGATAAAGTGTAACATTAAGGTAACATTAATAATAATAATAATAATAATAATAATAATAATAACAATAATAATAATAATCTTTATTAGCTCATAGACTTTTACAAGTTTCAAGCCTCATCAAGAGAGAAATATAAACATAAACCTATAATTACCTATAATGAATCATATATCACCAGAAATACATTTGCATAATTCTCTTGTGTATAAATATGTGTTTATGATAAAGACATATCTACTTATGGTCTGTCCTCAGGCAGGTAAGTATAGCAGGCTTATTATAAGTGTGGAATCTCTTATTCGCTTATTTGTCACTTTGCACTATGCATTTAATGTGTACAGCATTGTCACAATTTTATGTTTGAAATGCACTTGGCATAAATAATAATCTGCTAGTGGATTTCAAGTATTCATTAGCTTTTTTATTTCTTTGTTTTCTTTTTTGAGTGGAGGGGGAAAAACCAATTTACAGGTGACAGAGAAGAGAGCTCTGATGGAGTGGGGGTTGCCAATGGCATGACACCACCCACTAAAATCCCCTCCACCAGAAGGATATGAAGAAGGAAAAGAAGTAATTTGGTGGGAAAATAGCAGTAGTACCACTATTGCACCTGCATACTCAAGGAATGGTCACAAGGGCCTAAGCCTGGGAAAATGGAGGTCAGGATGCAAGCATGATTGAGGCCCTGTTAATGACCTGGGTGATTGAGGTGTGGAAAAGAAGAGGTTATTGTAAGGAAGGATTTTAAGGAATTGGTTGGTGCTTTGGGTGCCAAGAGCAGTCTGTGACTAGTGTCTGAACAGTCAGGTTGAAGTGGAGGCTGTGGTCCACCAAACATTGTCAGCAGGACTCTCACTTCCTCCTGAATCATCATTCAGATGATGTTTTGTAGTTTCCAGTGAAGAAGTCCCATTGCTTGACCTGGTTCAACTGCATTTCTTGGAGTATTTCATAGATGTCCTGTAATTCTTGTAGTATTGTGCTGAATGCATTCTGGGTGTCCAGTGAGCAGTCCTCCAGGAGCATCAGCTTGGGTGTCACATTCAGGAACTTTGAATGAAGGTTCTGGATGGCATCGCATAGGCCCTGGATTTCCTTGCTCTGTGCTGTTGAAGGTGATGTTGGCAGTGATGGTTATAGGAGCCCCCTGAAAGGGCATCAGAGGTGGAGGTTTTGGTGTTGCCTTTCTGCAAGGGTTATGGGGACAGACTGCCTGGTTAATGTAGTGGGACATCTCTCCACAAGTGGCACAAAATCAGAAGCAAGAACAAAGTTGCTTGCAACTGGTCAACATTCGGGGAGCACCACAATACTGGCATCGTCCACCTGGGTAGTGTGCAGGTAACATGTCTGCCTTGCATTCAACTGGTCGTGGGTTCAAATCTCGCTTGGGGCGAGTTACAAGGATAAGGTTTTTTTCAGGGTTTTCCATTATCCTGAGAAGTTGAATGTCGAGCAACTTAAAGCTCCATGGACCCTGAGATCATTTGAGCATCATTTAACCAATTTCATTCATCGCCCGATATGAATGACCAACCAAGTTAAAGGAAGTTGAGTTAATTAAAAAAAAAAAAAAAATTGGCATCAAGGAGTGTGGTGCAGTCCATGTCATTGTATACACACCATTGGCAAAGACCATGGCATTCCTGGTGGCTGGCCTCAATCCATAGCAGCCTCATTAAAAAGGGAAGATTAGATGTCAAGGCAGGCATCCTTTGGCAGGCAAGCTTCAGTCAAATGAGAGAGGTGATACGGGTGGTCCTCACTGCTGCTGTGCTGTAGATAGCATGAGCCATGCTGACAGATCCTGGGGATCACCACATCCTCCCACACTCATGAGAGGAGCTTGTACAGCAGCAATGATGGTGGTGTGTCTCTGGCTGCAGTGGCAGTTGCTACAAACAGTACCTGGCAACACAACCACAGCTAAGGTGCTGGTAGCTTTGAAGAAGAGGCAACTAACTGCCTCTGCAAATGCCACGGTAGCAGCATGATTGCTGCTATAGCAGTCTTGGTGGCTCTACAATGCTGATTCTTGGGCATCTCAAAGAGAAGTAATAGCTTCTGTGCTGGTAAAATGGTTTAATAATGCTGGATTGTGTTTCTTTTCTTTTGTGTTGGCCTCCAAGAGCTTTTTGCCACTTTGATGATAATGTGGAACTTTCAATGTGGATTTAGAAAGGGAGTTTTAACAATAACAGCAATTTGTAAGTTTATAGATGATCTAAGAAAACAGAATAGAAAATATTGAAAAAAGTTGTGCATTTTTCTTAGTTCTTTCAAAAGCCTTTGACTGCTTTGACCATAAAATTGTATTAAATATAGTGGAGTCCTTTTAGAGTTGAACAATTAATTTCATACCTAGAAGGCACATGTCAGTCAATCTAGCTCCACCTCAAAAGAGGAAATTGATTATACTTATTTCCATTGGAGTATAAACAGGCAAAATATAGCATGTCACATGGTACTGTCTTGGGTCCTTTTCTTTTTATGCTTTATATGTATCAATAATATAACAATGTCATCAAATGCTATGATAGCATCATGTGCCGATGATACTAGCAGTGTGCTCCGGACTAAACAGCAAAGTTTTACATAAAAATATGGAAAATACCATAAGTACTCTAAAATGGCAACTGCATATATATGAGGGCAGATCGAAAAGTAAAGCACAATAATTTTTTTACAAAAAAGTTTAATAGTCATAAAAACAAACACAAATAACTCACAAATGAAATTACAATTTACCTACTTTTCGACATAGTCACCAAATTTCTCAACACATTAGTCCCATTGTGATGCCAGTTTCAGTTTGCCCTGTTCGTAGAAGTATAGCTATCTGCAGCAGCAGCAGCAGCAACATGGGGACGAGCATTGTGATGAAGTTTGACATCGTCAGCATTAATGTTGTGGCATTTGTCATGAAGGACACGATGCAAGTTTTAATGTAGACTGCAACATTCACAGTGGTCTTGTGTTCAGAAAAGTCCACCAATAAAACACCATGCTAATCCCAGAACACTGTCACAAGCACTTTCCTAGCAGATTGAGTTATTCTGAATGTTTTCTTTACTGGAGAACTAGAATGTTTCCACTCTGTCTGTACTTGCCCACTTTTTTTGGGTGTGTATTGGTATGCCCATGACTAATCACCAGTGACAATTCCTTTCAGAAAATCATGCCCTTCTGCAGTGTACCATGTTAATTGATCCAAGCTTGTCATCATTCACTGGCCTTTATGGTTGTCTGTCAAGTTCTTGGGCATCCAGTGAGCACTAATTATATGCAATTTCAACATGTCATGAACAATATCATACACTACATCATAGGAAATGAACTGTTGCGATAAGGTTTGCAGTGGTAGTTCAAAACGCCTCTGCCTCCAACATTCTTCAGGGTTGCAGCTGTTACTGGCATCCCAGAGCATGGTAAATCACCAAGGTTCACATGGCCCTCTTGGAGGAATGCACACCACCTGGAGACATTGCTATGGTCCATACAATCAGCTCCATACATGCCACGCATGTCCCTGTGAATTTCACTTGGTTTATGCCCTTTGGTCCACAATTATTGAACCACACCTTTCTGCTCTTCACACGTGGACAACAGCATGCATATCCCAGAACACTTTGTTGTATAGTTCTCTCGCTAGAGCTGCACAGAAACAAAACATACTCTCTATAGTGAAAACTTCAAACTATATCTGTATGAAATTGCAATACTCCAGCTGCAATACTAAGTCAGAAAAAAATTGTTGTGCATTGCTTTTCGATCTGCCCTTGTAATTATGTATTGTTGTCTTGGACTAAATATGCACATAATTTAATAGTTGTCTTAATTAAGAAGATAAGATATTTTATACATGTGTGTAATGTGTACCTACATATATTTTGAAAACTATATATTGTTGACAAGTTGTCCAGTATTTTGGTGTAGTTCCCCTACATTTCAGAACATGGAGTCTTCTTTTCAAGCAAAAGTCAGCTGGTTACCTTATTCTGTTGTCTAAGTACAGACAAGAAATCAATGTTGTTGTAATGCAGCAATATTTCCATTTGGTTGATCTGTCTTGTGATAATTATAGTTGAAAGACTGGGCCAGAAAATCACTATCAAACACTGTTACACTGTTACATTCATCTCATTTTCATATATTCTTTATTTTCTATTAATATGTTGAAAATGAAGATCACACAATAAGAGAAGGTGTACTGATTCTAAGGGATTTTACCTTAATTTGAGGATTAATAAATTTGTAATTTCATTCAAGAACAGATTCATTGATCTCATGTTCTGTAAACCTGCATTAACTATTTTAGAGCACCAAAATTTTAGAATTTTTAATAAAAGAGAGACATTTAAGAGGTTTTGCCTTTTCTACTTTCTCTACACATACTATGTATATAGTGTATAGAGAACATATTGCATTCCACCAAAAAATTTGATACTGATATTTCACTGGAAATACACATTTTAGGGTCGCCTTAATTAAAAAAAAGCCTTTTTAGAAAAAGGTTCCTGTGTGTGTCCATGTGTCTGTGAACACAACTCAAAAATGAAAAGTCAGTAAAATACTATACTTGGTGTTTAAGTTTAGTATCTTCCAGGGATACGACATGAAGATCTGGATAAAAATTCCCCCACCCCAAACTACCCTTTACATTGAAAAATAATTTGCTAACAATTTTGATTAAAATACTGTATACTAAAGATATTTATATGGCAAATAAAATGTGTATCTTGAATTTTCTGGGAGTAGCCTCTGAAGATCTCTTTATTCTGGATGAATTTTGCTGAATTTAACATATCTGGTACGTAAGAGATAGACAAAAAGTTACTATACAAAAAATGTAGTTCTCATTAAATCACACAATTTATGTTATATATGTTTTTTTCGTGGAGTTGATAATTTCTGAGATATTCCTTATTATTTGTTTCAGATATAAAATACTTAACTTTTCTCATACAGAAATTTGTAAACTGCTGGCCATGCAAAGAAACAAATTTCAACCAAGTTTTAAAAAATTTAAGCATAGGGTCCTGCCTTATTTCCCTTTTACCTAAAAAGAAGCAAGAAATAAGACCATGTTTGCTAATCGATTAGCATGAGGTAGATTAAAGAATAAGCTTTTTAATAAGTATTTGTTACAGCAATTTAGAGAAAGTCATGTGAATGGAGGACATCAAATTTTTAAATTCTGCCCTATAAATTGTATTTATTGAATTGTTAGCTTAGGTACACACAATACATATGCAGTTTATTTACTTTTTAAACTCCTCAGGGAAACTTTAGAAATTCTGGTGCACAATTTAGGACATTTTATATTTCTTATTACAGTTAATTATTATTATTCTCTCCTTCAACACAAGCCACCAAGTTTGTTCATTTGCATTACTACATTCTTTATATTTTATTTTTATGTTTTTTGTTTGATTTACTTTTACTTTTTTAGGGTGGGACTGAGAGCACTTTACACGGATCTACAGAAGGTGTTGCATCTTGCAATGCTTCAGACGCAGGCAGCATCATAACCAACCCAGCATTTACACGGCAAAGAGCTGGTGGGCATCAGGCCTCATTCCGCAGTACTGTCTCTGATAGTGAAATTGAGCAAGGCAATGTAAGTGTATATAACCATCTCCAGGGAAAACAATGTAGTCCCACTTAGTTTGTCTGTAGTTAGAGATCCTCTTTCCTAATTCTGTTGCTGCATCTTAGTACTGAGCTGCTGTAATTGATTAGACATTCCTCCATAAAACTGAAGAACATGTGTAAATATATCCATTGTAACTTAAAAATAACAATATTTATTTGAGTGCTAAATTCCATACAATGCACTGGTAGCAACCTCTTGTGATGCACTAACATACATGTTTCATCACTACAATACCTTTATCATACAATTATTTACCATGAGCTCTCTTTATTACACCTTGTCCATTTCATCTTAACATTGCATAAGAATTCTCCATGGCACAACAGTCCGCAAGGGACGAAGGCCTACCTGGCTGCTGCATCTCTCATCTCAGCCCAGTAAGGCATTATGAATGGGAGGTGAGACTTGATCAGTGCCTGAAGTCCCTCCTGGCCAGTTAATTAGTCTTCTTGTTATGGAGCCACTACTTCTTAATCAAGTAGCTCCTCAATTGGCCCTCCAGGGACCTCAAGAGGCTGAGTGCACCCCAGACCAGGTCTCCCAGGAGGAGAAAATTCCCCATGCCAGTACCAGGAATCAAACCCAGGGAAAGGGTCCAAGAATTCCCCTAGAATTCTTAATTGTCCTTTATCTTTAAAAATCTTCTTTGCCCCTAGCTCATTATCTCTTCCCAACCACTTCCACCATTTAATCAACTCCACTTTCCATTCCTTTGTCCCTTTACATTTTAACATTATATGCAGTTCATCCTCATCCTCCGCATAGTCCCTGTCTCACTCCTCCTCTCAAACTCTTCAATTTCCATACCCCCAGTTGCAACCATGCCAGCCCTGAATTCTCATTTCTATTGCACACCTTAAGATATTCCTTCTTTCCTGCACTTTCCATCACCTCATTATACCATTACAACAATTTTTCCCTCTCATTTGTGCCCATAGATTCTGCCTATCTATATCCTCCAATCTTTCCCTCACTTCTTTCCAAAATCCCTTATTTGGCCATCATAACTTGGTTATAAGATATTTGTCATACTCCTGTTACACTCTGCTGCAAAGAAATTACAGGCAAGAGCAGATCCAATAAGCAAAAATAAAAATACAGACTACACAGATTAAGCCTCAAAAGTTTAAAAATGACATAATATTAGTCAAATAAAATATAAATTAAGTACTACATATTTCTGTATAGTAAATAAAAAATAAATACTATAGTCTGCCTGCCCACCTATTATGCGTGGCCTTATTAGAACTGTTGAGCCCAAAGGGCAGTGAGATACGTACGGTGTAGTGAGATTAAGGGGAGTCAAAATGGGATTTTCATAATTTTTTTCCATGTTTTAATTGCATGTGAATATTTCAAATCTCTGCTCATTTTGGAATACCTTTTATAGAGGTATACTAATTGTAAATAGTTTAAAAATATTGTTGAAAATAATAAGCATAATTTAGAATATTTTGGTACACTCACTTGGTAAAAGTTCAATACCTTTGTAAATATTAGTGTTAGAGAAGAGATCTTTTTTTTTTACTTTTGATCGGAAAATTTTACTTTAGGTATTCACAGCATTGGCATTCTGCTCATACCTCATGTGAGAGTTTCAAAGTACTGTGAAGTTGTGTTTGGAAAGTAAGGTTACATTTTTTTTTTTTTTTTTTTTTTTTAATTTTTGTGTTTGAAAGCAATTTTTGAAGAAGCAAAATTTTCTATGCAAACGCCCCACTACCCCAGAAATTAATTGAGAACTAAGGGCTGAAATTTTACCACAGATTTGCACCTAAATGTACTTTATTTTAATGAAAAAGTGTTTATGTATATGGATTAGTTATTTTTTTATAATTTAAAAATGATCATTTTTCAATAACATTTTAAGAGCTTTATTTAAAAAAAAAACAAAAAAAAAAACATTCCTTTCTTTCTAATGAACAGAAATATTCTATTTTTCATCAATCAATAGTAAAGGTATTGCTGAATATACCTTGAAAAATTTAGCTCATTAACTTAAATAGTTACTGAGATAATGGGTGAAACTTTAGCAAGAAATGGCATTTTGACTCCCCTTAAAATAATATAATGAATCTGACAATTGTGCTATTCTGCCATTCATTGGCAATAACATTTGCTTTTTCGTATGGGTTGCGTCCTATAAAATGTATCATTACATAATCAAGAAGAGACTGAACAATGACTTTTCTCCAGAAGTACATTTCAACTTCAGTACAAAAAGTCTTCACAAGTTGAGGTTATGTCACATCCACTGATATTGCCTCTAAACGGTTTGGTGGGTAAAAATGAAGTAAGATGGGTGTTATGATGTAAGCAAAAATATGTGTAGAAAGGTAGTTTGTTTTTCCACTTCTTTTTTACATAAACAAAGTTGCTTTTTTAAAATGTAAATAAAAATACTATGATTTTTTTACTTGTACATTGCTAAATTAAAAACTGTTTTAGTATATATTCCCATCTGCAATCCTTTTCATTCAGCACTTCAAAAAGTAATACACCAGATACAGTAAAACATGTAATCATATGAAAGGTGTATGTGTGTCTGTGGACAGCAAGGCTCATAAACAAAAGGTCTGTTAAATATCAAACAAGATATTTAAGTTTAGTATTCTTCCAAGGATGCAACCCAAAGATTTTCAAGTAAATTCCACCACCCCTAACTACCCTTTACATGGAAAACTTTACAAAAATTTTGATTTTCTCAAAAATGGTTCTAACGATTTTGATTAAAATGTCATATATTAAAGATATTTACATCACAAATAATATGTATATCTTGAATTTCCTGGAATAGCCTCTGAACCACTTTATTCTGGATGAATTTTGCATAACTGCCAAACCATAAGAGACACACAAAAACTTAGCACACAAAAAACGTAGATCTTGGTAAAACAGATCATTTGTTGTATGAGCTTTTTTTGTGAAACTGACCATTTCTGAGATATTACTTGCTATTGGTTTCAACTTTAAAATGCTTATACGTTTCTCAAATGAGACTATACTGAACCTCAATTGTTTCACATAGTGACGAGCTTTAAAGGATTTGACTATTGCTTTAGGCCAATATATTCCCTTCAACTTATGAGGAAACAAGTAATACGACCAATTATGCTAATGTTTATCTCAATCTACCTGATGTAGATAAAGGAATAATCTTGTATAAGAATGGTTTGTATTTGGACCAGCTAGAGAAAGTTATGTGAATGGAATACATATTTTTGCCTGAAGTCTAATTTGGGAACTATTTTTAAAAGCTTTCTGGAGAAGACACCAAAACCACACATGCACTTACAGAAATCTGGATCTACCCTTGGGTACAGGCAAGGTAGAAATTGTGAAGCATTCCAAAATAAGTTCTAAATAATCATGGTTCAGTACGTTTTTGTATAGTCCCATTTGAGAAACGTATAAGCATTTTAAAGTTGAAACCAATAGCAAGTAATATCTCAGAAATGGTCAGTTTCACAAAAGAGCGCCTTATAAGGAATAATGTATAATTTGTACAGCAAATTCAAAAGAGATGGCTTTATTCTTAGTGATGAATTTTGTGAAGGACATCCAAGAATTGGTGTTACTGATATTCATGTTGTTTCAGTAATGTTTGAATCTTATGAATTTATTTGGGCAGCTTTGGTATTACTAAAGAAAAAAACAACACATGCACACACACACACACACACATTGCTACTGTGTTGTAGATTTACCTCAAACACATTTCATTTGTTTTTTGAAACATGGAATGTGTTTATATCACATCACGATAACACATCATTGCATACAGCAAAACTAACAACCGAGTATCTGGCTGCCCTTAAAGGTCAGCAACAACAGCTCTCACCTGGAACTTTATAATTTCTTTTTATTCTTTATTATTTATTTTTATTTCCAAAAGTTCAAGGTAATACATGTAAGTGCTTGAAGAATAGTGACATCATTGATTTAAGGATTTCATGCAAAAATGAATGGGTAATATTTTGTAACTAATTATTATTTGATTTTTTCAAAGTGTTTAGTGTTATTAAATTATAAATATAATACTGAGAAATACAATTTTATAATCCTTGAAGTCTATTGTGCACCGCACTAAATACATATCACATTCATGCATGTTGGTCTAATGCTCCACACAAGGAAGAAAATGATTCTGTTTGTCATTTCTCACTTTCTTCCATTCCTTTTATTTTCTGAGGTACCTATTGTAACTGTCATCCTGCATGTTGGATCCTCAGAACTAATTAGTAGCTGTGTGACTCATTCTATATTAATGACATCTGGATTCAAAATGTTTAAAAGTTTTTTTGAGTAAATCTGAATACCTGTAGAGATAGATATGATTGAAGAATGAATATTTCCACTAAAAATATGCATTCCTTGTGTCATTTTTCCGATGTAGCTGGTGGTCAACAATTATGTCACACTTCTATTTAAACAATGACGTTATGGATTTAAATGTTTAGCTGGAAACAGGGTGGATATACTGTTCATCCTGTCCCGGCTCCTCTTTATACAGTTCTTCTAATAATTAATAAAATAATAGAAGGGGTGGAAGTCAAATCTTATATTATTTATTAAGGAAATGTTATATCATGGGGGTCCTAATATTAAAGTAAAGCTTGTGAAAAATGAAATGGAGCTTTATTTGTGGATGCTCTTAACTGCTTCCTATTTTAAATTGGGAATGAAAGACTGCTTCATTTTGCTCAGAGGCCTCTTTATCATGCTTGAGATCCTTTTACATGCCATAAATCTACGACATGGGAGCAATAGTCCTACCGAAGGAAGCCATGCTAAGGATTTTTATGCCTGAAAAAATCCATTGTCCTCCGCCGGGTTTGAACCTGCGACCTTGGGTATATGAAGTTAGCATGGTAATCATTACACCACACAGGGCGACTTAAAGCTTATGAGTATATATTTTGGGTATTACCAAAATTTTAAACAGACAATCCTGAAAATGTGAAATTGCATGTGCTACACAATAATTTTTGATTATAAGTAAATTGATACAGCTGGAGACAACAACGACAACAACAACAACAACAACAACAAATGACAAAAGAAAGTGTCCTTTTGTGGTAAACATAATTAAGTAAACCATGTTAGGACAAAAACAAAATATGTAAATTAATTTTAGTTGAGACTTTATTAATTGGTTTGTGATACCACAAAAATGTTGTGTTTTGTGCACATTACCTGCTATGGCATTTCTTTTCTTGGATGCTAGTTTACAGGGGAAATGAGGGCTGGGGGAAAGAAGAGCTTGCTCATCTATCTGACTTTCCATAGTGTTGTCAACCAAAGATTCGAGGCTCTCAGTCATTAGGGTGAAAAGATTGTCTACTTTATCACAAACTAGCTGAATTATTAAACACAGCGCACAAGCATGTGTGTGAACTCTAGAATCTACAGATAGAATGAAACCTTCGCATAGATGCCACTAGATATTAGGGTGTGTAGCATTCTTCATATCTCAATGTTGTTGCTCTGTTCTGCTTCTGAGATTGCACAAAATCTGCCGAATGAAGACCCAAGAATAGATGTGCACATAGCACCTACTGCCGAGGACAATAAGAATAGCACTCATTTGGTGGTGCTGTAATCGTATTTATATTCAGCCAACCTTTTATTCGTATGCACAACATGATATTTGCTGCATTGACTGCAAGCAAATAATGCTAAAGATAATGTTGTCCCAAGTATTTTAAGTTCTTCTGCTAGAGTAACTCTACTTCTTCCATAGCATGGTGCCATCTAATGGCATTAACTACTATTGTAGCAATGGTATGGAAACAGAGAAACAGAGCTTGTGCACGTCTGCATGTGTGTATGTTGTATGTCACACCAGCTGCACAGAAGCTCCTTAAAACATGCTAGCAACTGTTGTCACTCTCATCAAGTTTAGAGGAGTAGCATGGTGCTTTTAAATTACCACAAATTATATTTAATAGCATTCAAAGCAAAAATAGCCAGTAAATATGTAAAATATAAACAATTAGGATGTTGACGTGCTCTTAGGCAGCAGCTGCCACTGGCTGGAATGCCTGTATCAGTTTTGTATATTAGAAGCCAGGAGCAGGTACAAATTCAGGTTGCCTAAATTAGCTCAGGTGCTAGGTAAATCACCTCTATACTTATCTTTCTAGTGCAGATTTACCTGTTGTGTTCTACTAGGCATCACCTGATAACAGGTGAGTCAAAAAGTACAAACAATCTGTACTGTGTTTTGCATGTCTGTGACCTCAGCGCTCGCCATCTGCTGCGCATGGATGAAAGCATACAATATTTTTAAAACTACTTTTAAATGCATTACTTACCAACTTTGTGAAAGGAGATGCTGAAACTGGCCCCGTCATTGTCCAAACATTTTTGGCACCTCTTTAGGAAACTATCCATCAGTCACCATAGTTCATCTTGAGAAATGCTGGCAATTTCCTCGCAGACATGTTATATTTCTTCCAGGGTGTGTGGGTTTGTCTTATATACTTTATGTTTTGATTTATGCCAGAGATAGAAATCACAGGGATTTAGTAGAGATTCATGCCCCGAGGATCTATCTTGAAAGACACTTTCTATTGTTCCCATCAAAAGATTGACCATATGGACTGTTGCAGAGTTTTGTTGAAAAAAGGCCCCTAGCTGTTAATTCTCTCTAAAAAAAAAAGGGGGGGGCGCAGAATTGTTTTCACACATGTACATCAACTGTTAACTCAAAAAAAATTGACCATATAACTCTTTCTTCACCAATGGCACACCATACACAAATTTTTTCACCACGAAGGGTACTTCATGAAAATATTAGGTTTCTCAGAGTTCCAATTACGATTATTTTGTGTGCACACACATCCATGAAGATGGAACCAAGCCAGTCTGTGAAACATTTTAAATGTGAGTCTGTTTTGCCATTGTATACACCACTAAGATTCCACTCACAAAATGTGTGCCTAATTACAGGACCACTTGGTTAAAGAGCATGTGCCACAGCAATTTAGAGCCACAAGAAATGCCTACCTGTTGTGAAAGACACTTAAGCGATTTTTGGGGGAAATTCTCCAAAGGATGACCGATGTGATCTAATGTTTCTTCCGTAAGAACCATACGCTGTCTTTTAGCCTTAATACTTCCTGTCGTCTGAAATTTATTGTAAAGTTCATGGATTGTTGTAAGGCTTGCAACTTTTACACCTGGAAATCTTTCTGCAAATTGTACTTTCACTTGGCAAGCTGAGTGAGTTAACATATACAAATCATAAATAAATATACAATATCCAGTGGAAAACATGCCAAGCCATAATACACTTTGTGACTAAATGCAGGACAAAATAATAAATCACTCGTAATAACAACTACACCATATCACTGTAAACTCAATACTACACTTCCAGAGCAGAGCAAAACTGCACCAGAAGTGTGATTTTGTTGACAACAGTGGAAAAACATTGTGCAGACAGTTCAGAGCTTTATGACTCACTCGGATTATGAATGAAAGATGAATATTTCTACAAAAATACATTTTTTTTTAAAGAAAATAAGCTTATGATTCTGGACAAACATATTTAACATACATAGGGTTCACTGACATACCTATGCTTTCTTTTTGCATAACCAGAAGAACTAGGCTAAGAAAAATATAATTTAAAGAGTATGAGCTGCATTAACAGGTCAAATTATAAAAATATCTTGCATTATATTTCACATAAATGAACCAAAATTTAATTAACACTGGAATTAAATGGAGTCTAGAGTTTAAATTTATCAGCAATGCATACTCATGCTGTAATATTCTTTTATATTTGTACAGTCAGTGCCACTAATACTTTAATTATGAGGAAGTAGTTTTTGAGGTTTTCCTTCCATTTTTAACCTTACGAGTCCAACTGCCTTAAGGGTTATTAGTTGCCTGCAGCCTTCTCTCTGGTGGTAGAATGATGAACTTCTTCTAAAAGATGACATCCACTGTGATTTAGAATTCCTTGAATATTAACTTACAGTGGAACCTCACTTATAAGTTTTTCAAGGGAAACTACTAAAATACTGTACAAATGAGAAAATGTGTAACTGATTTTCTCTTTTGGTATGGGCATTTTAATTACACACAAATAAAATTAGTGTGTACACTGTGCACTTTATATGGCTTTAAAACAATCTTAAATTTTTGTATGCTTTTTGTATGCTTTTTGGATTTTTCTGTACAGTCATACACTAGTTGATTACAAGCACTAATCATTTAAACATCTTCATCATTAAGGCTTTGTGAAGACAGAAATTGTTGTATTATTTCTAAGGCTTGAATTGCCTCATGCGCACTAGGAACACTTTCACAATATTCCTCTTGATCGCCATCATCAGAATCAGCAGATGAATCTCGAGGAACAATTTCTGAAACAATCTCACTGTCACTTTGGATATCACAGGTGGAGAGATCTTGATCACAGAACACATATTCTTCAAAATGCACATCACTTTCCAAACGGCTCCATTCTGAGGGGCCTGGTAAAGTGGTTTCGTCTTACACTTCCCCCTCATCATCTTCTTCTTCGCCTGTCTTCTCTGCTGTTCTCTTTAGGATCCCAGCTTTAGTGAAACACTTGTGGGTGGCTTCAGATTTTACCCTATCCCAGGCGCACCAAATGAAATTCATAGCCTGCAAATAGATAAAAGCACAATAAATCATGTTGTAAATATATATGTCAAAAATAGAAGTTAAATTTAATTTAAGCCTGCATTCCTTAGTTTATGGAAAGAAAAGACAGTACAAACCTGGAGTAGATTTATCTTCGGCACATCATTATCAGCAACCACAGTATCAGCAGCTTCCTATACTGGACCTTCATGGCTGCTATTATATCCAAATCAAGTGGCTGCGTGCAACTGGTGCACTTTGGTGGTAGAAAGGCTGGGATGTGCAGGGCAGTTGTCCAAAAACATCAGTTTTTTCGTTTTTCATGACGCATTCGAACATTCAGTTTTTCAAGGGAAGTAGTGAAAATGGCACCAGTCATCCAGGCCTTTTTATTGGCCTCATATTGGAGTGCAAGTAATTTGATACCTTTCAAACAGCAAGGTTTCGCTGATTTCCCAATGACCAATAGAGTAAGCTTATCTGTTCCACCTGCATTTGTTGTAAGTAATACAGTTAATCACCCTTTGCTTCTTTTGCCCCCATGACAAGGGTCGCCTTTTACTGCAAGAGTTCTCTCCAGTAGGAGGTTAAAGAATAGTCCCATTTCATAACAATTGTAGATGTCGGAAATGTTAAAATTTTCCACAATATTAGGAACTTCATCTTTCGCACAACTTCCTCATTGACACTATTGGCCTCTCCACAAATTCTCCGGCCACTTATGTCGTATCTCTTCTTAAACTTTTGGAGCCAGCCAACAGAAGCTCTAAAGTCATCCGTCATGTTAAGCTACTTTACAAAATCTTGTAACGTTTTTCTCACGATGTTGATTGAACCAGAGTATAAGACGTTTTTCTAAATCAGCAAAATACCCTGTTTGTACTCTCTTTACATTTTGATAGCTGCATCCAGGCTTTGATACGTTCCGTATATCCTCTTCATTTTTTATTATGATTGTCAGAGTGGAGTAAGGTAGGCCCAAATGCTCAGCAAGATTCTTCTTTGTTTCTTTAGGACTGTTTTTAACCTTATCCAGAATTTTTAATTTTTCACCGAGAGTTAAGGATTTTCTTGTTTTCTTCCTTGCTGGTTGATATCCACACATGTTTCAAACAATGTCACAGGATTTGGAAACTTACTGCTGCAACTGATTTCTTCTGTGAAGAGTTCCAGAAATTTGTGGAAGAAGAGAATCTTACACCAAACCAAATTTATAATGTCGACAAAAGTGATCTATATTGGAAATGTCTACCAACCAGAACCCTTGCTCTTAAGAGCAAAGCTTGTGCTCTTGGATGCATTGTTTAAAGAAACATTACAATTTTGTGCACTGCTAAAGCTTCTGGGCACCACAAAGTGAAGCTACTAATGATTGGAAAGCAAAAAAAGCTTGAGCATTCAAGAATATTGCAGCTAAGGATCTGCCTGTGCATTATTACAACAAAAAAGGAGTTTGGATGAATAGTGAAATTTCCAAAAACTGGTTCCACAAAAATTTTGTATCAGAAGTTCGGCAATTTCTGGATGTAAAAGGATTTCAACCAAAGGCTGTTCTATTGTATGATAATGCTCCTTCACATCCAATGAGAGCATTCTTGTATCTGATGATGGACTCACCGTAACCAAATTTTTACCACCTAAAGTTACTGCCATTATACAGCAAATGGACCAAGGCATAATTGCACTTCTGGGCTAGTCTACTAAAAATGCTACACGATGAAGATGATTTGGTCATGTTCTGTAATAAATTGATAATTCTAGATGCCAAACATGGGATTTCTGATGCCTGGCAGGAGGAAAATGGAGGACATTTTTTCCAGATAGCGAGGAAAGTAATTTTCAAAGTTTCAGAGATGAAGAAGAAGCAACTGTACAATTAATGCAACTGGTAACAGATTTAAATGCCTTGGAAGAAAACTAGAATGAGTGGCTGAAGAGTGACGCATGTGAACCTGGCTCTGAGTGATATTGACATTGTGACTGCTGTTTCACAACAAAACAGTGACCTTATCAGTCATGATACTGCATTGCATTGTGTTGTTACTCCTCTACATTATATGGGGCAGAAGGGATTTCAGTACAATTACATTATTGCTGCAAGAAAAATTTGAGGTGTGTGAAAACATTTCAACTCCTCTCAGAAGCAGACCAGCATCACGGACTATTTTAAGAAATAAACAGGCCTACAATATCTATGCCCAGAAGTAGAATAAACTTTTGAACAAACAATACATGTTGAAAAAAGCTTACTTTTTATTTACAAGAAAATATAAGGGTTTTGACTTCAATTTTGGCAACTATATTATGGAATCCAAATAATACTAAGGTTGGCAATTCTGTTTATTGCACGTGTAGTTTAGGTGCCTTTCTTCCATCCAGGCATATGGACTTGTCTTTCCCCCCACCTCTCCTCACACAATAATGAGCTGAAGGTCGTCAGTTTAGATCTAGGCATCGCAGTACAACATTTTTAAAGTAGGAGTAGAGAATTTGGTTGAAAATTGAATGTGCCAGAGGTAGAAAAGCCCGACAGTGTCACCAAGGATTGCAGGAGGCTTGTGGTACAGATGCATTGCCATACCAAACAGTGGCAAGGTTAAAGGAGAACGTGAAAATGCATCACAAATGCATAGATATGCCTAGATCTGGTCATCCATGAGTTTGTTAGAATGATCGGAACTGGAAACGGATCGGAACTGCACTATTTGAGAGTTAGTTGCTGATACTGGATTTGCACTTTTGACTCTGCTTCAAACCCTTAAGATCCACCTTAGGATGCGAAAAATTGCTTCACAATGGTTCCACATGAGTTATTGGTGATGCGATATAAAGCTGCTCGTACACACTTGGAGCGCTATGAGAGGGAAGGAGAGCCCTTCTTACAACATATCATCACCTCTGACAAGACGTGGCAAAATGTTATGAATCACAGTCAAAGCATTAATTGTCCAAATGGCGGCATCATCATGGGTCACTGCGAAAAATAACAGTTTTGCAGATCACTCCAATGTGAAAAAGATACTAATCCTAGCCTATGATTGGGATGGTGTCATTCCCCAAGGCAGAGCACTATTGTTTGTTTCTGCGAAGTAGCGTTAAAGAGAACCTGACAAAACTTTATGGGTAATTCGCCCATCATTCTGCAGGACAATGCGAGGGCGCATGTAGCAGGAGTGGTGTCCAATTTGTTCCATTGCTGGGGTTGAAAGGTGCTCTCCCACCCTCTGGACATAAGTCCCTGCAATTTCAACCTCATTCCTAAGCGGAAGGAACCACTGCATGTAAAGAAACAGTGAATGACATTCTGAGTGCAGTTGATCGGTCTCTATATACCATCCAGAGATTAGGCAATGCTGACGGCATTCGACAGTTGCCACATAACTGGGAAGACATTGTATGCAATGCTGGTGACTACATCAAAGGTCTGTAAAATTTACAACCTTGTAAGTATGCTGTGTCCAGAAAATAAATGGTTGCCAAAACTAAAGAAACAACCCTAGTATTAATAAAACTATTTGTGCTAATGTTTATTTTGATTAGCCTGAAGTAAGTAGTTAGGAAAATAATCTTTCATAAGAATTGTTGCAGAATAGGTGAGAAAGTTATGTGAATGTAACACATAAGAATCTTTTTTGTCTAATCGTGCCATCTTAAGACAGGTAACCCTGTTATTTACTTTCAGTTTCCAAGACAAGCAAAGCAAAGAACTCCCAGTGTTTGGTCCAGTAAATCTTCGCTCAGTACTGGATTTCGTTACCATGGAGGTAGTATGATTAATACTGCCACTACACCGAGTCCTGATACTGGAAGAACATATCTCTTTGAAGGTGAGTACACCATCTGTTTATCTATTTTCATTGGTGTCACATGGTTTTATGTTAGCAAACTAGTAATAGAAAGGAGAAAAAACTGAACAAATTTATTTTAAGAAACACACCCAAATTGGATCAAGAGAATAAATCTGTAAAATTGTTAGGAATACATATTGATGGAAATCTTTCTTGAATGAACACACTACATAAGTGTGTAGCAAATTGACAAGAGCCTCGTACAAGGTGCATTCAAGTTATAACACCTCCCTTTTTTTTTTTCTCAGAACTGGAAGCAGATATAAACATGTGGTTTGTTTTAAAGTAAGCAGGCACTGTTTGTTAATGCATGACATAGATGGCAGCAGTATGCCACACAGAACCTCTTGTGGCAACGGCAAGACTGAGGATTGTTTTACATACTTTATTTAAATGGTGACGTTTTCAGAGTATAATCATTCATTTTCTCCATTTTCGTGGCATAAAACCGAATGAAAATTTACACCAGTTAAGTGACACATTGGTGTCATAGTTGTGTTTAATGTGCATTTGAGGTGCAACAGCTCAAAGAAGGCAGGACGTCATGTGACAACAAACCAAGAGAATCTTGGCTTCAGACAAGCCAGTCCTATGACATAATCAAATGAGTGGAGGAACGTGTTTTGGAGGATCGCGAATGACTGTGGAACAAATGGCCTCTACATGATGACCTGAAAATGTGAAAAGTGTGCTCCAGGTGGGTGCCACGAATACTGACAGATGACACAGCAGTTTGTGAAACAACTTTGAAGTCATTCCTCATGCTCCCTACTCACCTGACCTGGCTCCTAGCGACTTTTGGCTGTTTCCAACGATGAAAGGCACTCTCTGTGCTGCTATTGCATCAACGATTTTCCAGTGCCAAAAGAGACTCCTAAAGAAGCATTTGTATTGGCCATAGAATCACGACGTTGGCATTGCGAAAAATGTATACGGCTGCAGGGAGATTATCTCGAGAAGTGACACAAGTTTCATAATTTTCATTTGATTAGTGAGAAAAAAATTGGAGGTGTTATGACTTGAATGCACCTTGTATCTACTACTGTTAGTACAAAAATTATATTATGCCTTTTACACACTTACAATATGGGATTATTCTCTAGGGAAATTCTTGAGGTGTAGAAGTATTTATATGGCAAAAAAAGGCAATTTGATGTATTAAAGGTCTTGTTAGAACTACGTAATGCAAAAGTTATTTTATAGAACTTGGCATATTAACAGTCCCCAGTTTATTCATTTTATATCCTCATTTATTCATTAAAGAAAATATAAATACCTTTAACCTTAAAACAGATATACACATCCATAATAAATGGGGGGGAGATGTATAGTCATTCCTACTACAAGGTAGGGTCGTGCATGGCCGAGTGGTTAGACCACTCGTTTCTCACCTAAAGGCCCGGGCTCGATCCTAAGTGACCGCATGTGAGACCTGTGGTGGACAAAACGGTGCAGGGGTGGGTTTTCTCCAGGTTCTCTAGTTTCCTCTGCCATCGCATGCCACCGGTGCTCCATCTTCATTCCATGTATCATCCCTGTCATCGCCTGCGGTGCTACAAGTAGTAAAAGCGGGCATTAAACACTACCAAAAAAAAAAGTACTACAAGGTAGCAATAATTCAGCATCATTATACACATATGGGTATTAAACTTTATGATAGACTCCTACAACAACTAACAACAATTGTAGTAAACGGTTTAAATGCATAATTACCAAATGTCTAGAGCTAAAAGCCTTTTATAATATAGATGAATATTTTGACTGTTGTATGGATGATTTATTGTATCTCTAGGTAAATTATAATTGTATAATTTTGGTAATTTTGTTAAACTTTAGGTTTATTATTTACAAACATTGTAAATATTACTATATAACAAATATTGTAAATAGATTATAGGAATAAGACAAATATTGTAAATAATAACGAAGCTGATATCTATAAGATTTGATGGTGAATAAATTCCAATCCTGATTTATCTAAATGTCTGTCAGGACAGAATCAAAACCACAGCTACAAATGTATTGAAATCATTTAAAACAGTGAAATTTAGAATCACGTTTTAAAAGTGAACTTTATAACCTGGATCAAAAATGTTCCAAAATTTATAAATAATGCAGAAATAAGTTACCATACCTTCATTTAGTCATTCTCTATGGTAACATGCTAGCCCCTAGTACCCAAGATCACAATTAAAATCCGTCAGAGGATGATGGATTTTTTTGGGCATAAAAATCCTTAACACGACTTCCTTCCCTTCCTTCCAAAGGGAAATAAACCCATTGGTCCTGTATCATAGATTCATGGCACATAACAGAACCTCTGACTGGATCGCGTAATATTATGGCTGGTATTTAAGATGTTAGATGTTAGCTTCATTCCAGCTCTTATAAATACCAGTCTCCGCAAGCCCAATCCATCAGTTCACCCTGAAGACGAGAAAGTTGCACTTCTTCGAAACGTTGGTATCAAGCCAAGTTTTTACCTGGTTAGAAGCCTGAGAAGATTTTGAATTAATACGTTGCCATTCTTATTAGATTATTCGTTTGGCAAAACAGTTACATTCTGGGAACTTTTTGAATCTAGTAATTACCCCTGCCTGTAACTTGCAACAGAGGGCATCACTCAACTGTGTTTAGAATAGATAATTTGCTTTCCTAAAAATTGCTATCAAACCAAATTAGGTACTGAGTAGTAGATACTGAGAGAGGGACTTATTTTGCAAAAAAAATATGAAATCATGGCATCATATCCACAAAACTACTTGTACCCCACAAGCAGAGTGATGCAATTGCAATTGTCTTTATTGCAACTGGGATAGGAATATGTTATATCAGTAATAATATAAGGTAATAGTTAATAACATATTGTGCTTCTCCAAAAGCCTCTTTACGTTTTTTACTTTCTCTGCACATACTATTACATAGTGTATAGAGAAATTATTGTATTACACCCAAAAATTTGATACCAAGATTTTACCAGAAATATATATTTTGAGACCCCCTGAATCCATAAACAACATTTTTAGAAAAAGATGTGTGTGTGTGTGTGTGTGTGTGCATGTCTGTGCGCATGTCTGCACAGCATAGCTCATTAAATACCAAACTTGGTATTTAAGTTTATTATCTTCCAAGAATGCGACACAAAGATTTTCAAGAAAATACCCCTATCTCAAACTACCCTTTACATGGAAAAATGTTTGAAAATTTTGTTTTTCTCAAAAATGGCGCTTAATGATTTTGATTAAAATATTGTATATTAAAGTTATTCATAACACAAATAAAATGTGAATTTTGAATTTTTTGGGAATAGCCTCTAAAGAGCATTTTATTCTGATTAATTTTTGTAGAATTTTGTATAATGGTTAAATCATAAGAGATATACAAAAATTTACTATACAAAAAATTTAGATATTATTAAAACACATAATTTATGTCATATGTATTTTTGTTGTAGAGTTGAGAGTTTCCAAGATATGCATTGTTATTGGTTTCAATTTTAAAATACTTGTACTTTTCTCAGACAAGAAGTGCCTATTTTTCTTTTGTTCTACTCCTGGCCAAGCAAGAAAGCAATTTGCATTGAAAATCACATAACGAAAGTTTTTAAAACATGTGACTATCGCTTTAGCATAATGCATTCCTTTAGTTTCCTTCTGCTTATAAGGAACTAAGTAATAAGTAAATTATGCTAATACTTATTTTGATTAGCATGGTGTAGAAAGAAGAATAATCTTTTGTAAGAGTCTGTTTGTAGAATAGTTAGAGAAAGTCATGTGAGTGCAACACATAAGATTTTTCTAATGAACAGAAGAGAGGCCAACACTACAAGAGGTGGAGGATATTGAGAAAGCACTGTGCCAGTGTCTTCATGCAGCTGGAACAGAGTTCTATCGTAGCCATATTTTCAAACTTGCATAAAGATGGAGCAAAGAAATGGAGAAACTGTTGAAAAGTCTGTAGATTTACTGGGTTTCTCTAAAAATAAATATTAAGGGGTATTAAAAATTGTAGCTCACAACTTTCAGCATGACCCTCATACATTGTACATATGTGGAAGAAAAAGTAAAATATCTGATGTGTTACATCACATGACTTTCCTCTAACTGTTCTACAAACAAACTTCTTACAAAAGATTATCCTTCTTTCTACACCATGTTAATTGAGATAACATTAGCAGAATGTTCTTATTACTTAGTTCCTTATATGTAGAAGGGAACTAAAGGAATGCAGTATGCTAAAGCGATATAAAATTTTTCAAAAGGTATCATGTGATTGTCATTTAAATTGAGTTCTTTGCTTGGCCAGGAGTAGAACAAAAGAAAAATGGATACTTCTTGTCTGAGAAAAATATTAGGATTTTAAAATTGAAACCAATAACAAGGAGTATCTTGGAAACAGTAAACTCTACAACAAAACACATATGACATAAATTATGTAAAATTCAGCAAAATTCATCCAGAATAAAGAGGTCTTCAGGGATTATTCTCAGAAAATTCAAGATATACCTTTTATTTGCCATGTAAATATCTTTAATATACAGTATTTTAAACAAAATTGTTAAAGCCATTTTTGAGAAAATAAACATTTTTGATTTTTTTTTCCAAGTAATGGGTAGTTTGGGGTGGGAGAATATTTCTCAAAAAGTTTGGTATTTAAAAGTCTTTTAGGTTTTGAGCTGTGCTGTCCACAGACACGCGCGCGCGTCCACACAAACACACACAAACACACACACACACATGGATCTATTTCTAAAAATGCTTTTTTTTTGGATTCAGGGGTCCCAAAACATGTATCTCCAGTGAAATCTCGGTATCAAATTTTTGGTGGAGTACAATACCTTCTATATACACTATGTATAAAGTATGTGTAGAGAAAGTAAAAAATGTTTTAAAAAATTTTAGCTAGTTATCAGCTCTAGTGTATTTAGAAGAATATTAGTGAATTATTTAATTATATGTTGTTAATCTATTGTTTGTTGTTATCCAACAGGTCTGATAGGTAAAGAAAGATCCACCTTATGGGATCAGATGCAATTTTGGGAAGATGCTTTCTTGGATGCTGTTTCACAAGAAAGAGATATGGTTGGCATGGATCAAGGACCTGGTGAAATGATGGAAAGGTTAGTTATACTGTTTTCAAGTAGTGAGAACTTATCTGTAACTCAAGCAAACAGTTCTCATAAACATTAGTCATTAAAATGATCAGTACACACATGTCTCAGTTTTTATACACTTAAAAAAACCAGTTATGCAAAATAACTAATCACACATTAGGAGCAGCTATGAATGTTTGGTTTCACCTCCTGTGATGGGTACTTAAGTTTTACTTGGTAATTACTTAAGAAATCTAGTAAAGAGTATATCCAATGTAATCTTGAAGTAATAAGCATATAAATCTCACGATCTTGATCAAACAAAATCAAATTGTTCACACACCTCCCTTTATGTCAACTTCTCTTATATAAGGTAACCTTTGTCAAAAATATTGCTAAATAAATGTTACCCTACATTGCATGAATTATTTTGTTACATATGACAATCTTCCTTTAATTTGCAAACTGGGTTTTAAATCCTTTTCACCAGCAGCAAAACTTAAGCGACTTGAATAGTCATTATCGTTAGTGTGATATGAAGTGAACTGGACATCCATTCAATGTCAAACATCATGAGTTCGAGTCCCGGTGACTGCAGTCAAATGTGCCTGTGGTAAAGGATGGGGAGGGTCCAAGTAAAATACTAGGTATGATGGCACGCTTATATGCTGACAGGGTTACATTTGACTGCAGTTGCATGGATTTTGCATTTTATTATTAAAAGATAAACACTTCAGTTTTATAGCAAAAATATTAACATTTTTAGAATATAAAGCAGCTATATACAGAGTGGTGCAAAAGTTGCTTGACAGTTGATTAAAAGAAAATGAAAGAACCAGCGAGATGTAGGAATTTTTAACCCGTTAATTTGTTATTACCACTTCAAAGATGTATTAGTGCAGACTGTAAATAGTTTGAAAATAAAAAATAATTGTAAGTATTGTTTGTATTCATTTTTGCCCAGTGTCCAGTGATTTTTGCACCACCCTGAATAGTCTAATTTTATTGTTGAAGGTTAGTGTAGTACGAAATTAAAAAAGAAGCCCACTAAAACCTTTGATCAATTGTGGCAAGACCATGCAATGAAGAGTTAATGTATAAAAATATCACTCAGTCATTGTTCCAACAGATCCCTCAGGTGTAGTTCATTAGGTTTACTCCTCACAGATCCCTCAACTGTGCCCTGTTATTGCTCTGCAGTCTGGCTGCACTCCCCTCCTTCCTAAAAATATCCCTTTGTAGCTTAGAGCCCTCAATCCCTCGGATATTTTTTGTACCTTAGGGCCCTCAATCTCTCGACTATGCTTTGTACCTGAGTACCCAGAATCTCTTGGCTATGCTTTATACCTTAGGGCCCTCAATCCCTCGGCTATGCTTTAGAGCACTGGACCCTCAATCCCTCGGCTATGCTTTGTACCTTAGGGTCTTCAGTCCCATGGCTATGCTTTGTACCTTAGGGTCCTCAGTCCCATGGCTATGGTTTGAACCTTAGGGCCCTCAATCCCTTGGCTATGCTTTGTACCTTAGGGCCCTCAATCCCTTGGCTATGCTTTGTATCTTAGGTGCCCTCAATCCCTCGACTATGCTTTGTACATTAGGGCCCTCAGTCCTTTGGCTATACTTTGTACCTTAGAGCCCTCAATCCCTTGGCTATGCTTTGTACCTTAAAGCCCTCAGTCCTTAGGCTATACTTTGTACCTTAGGGCCCTCAATCCCTTGGCTATGCTTTGTAGATTAAAGCCCTCAATCCCTCGGCTCTGCCATGTTATTGCTCTGCAATACCTTAGGACCGTCAATCTCTCGGCTATGCTTTGTAGCTTAGGCCCTCAACCCTTGGATATGCTATGCATCTTAGGGCCTAAATCACCAGCACTAATCATACCTTCTGCTATGTTCAGTTTGCCAATGTTAGCAACACTAGGACAGCAGAAGTAATATTCCCATGATGTCTTGTGTGAGATGTGTGTAGTGTGCGAGGAATAAATCTGAAAATATGTACAATAAATACATTAAAACATGTTATATAGGAGTTAATTAGTATTACTTGTGTACAATCCCCCATTTTTACAATAAAGAACTACTGCAGATGCATATGTATTATGCATTTGGCAATTCTGAATGATTATCTTCTGTAAAAGCTCATCCATATTTTCATGTAGTATATTTTTTAGAGCCAAATTTTAATAAAACTAAACTTGAACTGAAATGAATAAGCAAAATTTGACTTAAAAAAGTATACAGAAGGTATCTGCAGATATGAAAATATTATATGCCGTGGTTTTAAACTTTATAACCACATTTTTAATTTTATATGAACATTTCTATAAATTAGACAATCATGGGCTGATTAGGATATTTCCAATCTTTGTTTTATTTGGCAAATTAAATTATTTGTTTCTAATGTTGGTAGCCCACACTTTCAGAAAACTCAATTATACAGACATTTTTTTAAATCACAAATGCCTTAACGTATGCAAGGCACAGTTACACTTCACACAAGTTAAAGTACTGCTCTGCCAATCTTGATACAGAGTTTTTATATTTGAGTATCCTATTTCACAGATATAATCAGCTGAGTGATACAGAACGCAAGCGACTGGAGCATGATGAAGATCGGCTCTTGTCCACAATGTTGTATAATCTTGTGGCAATAATGGTGATGATGAATGTGAACAAACTAGAAATAAAACGAAAAGTGCGCCGACTTCTCGGGAAAAGTCATATTGGTCTTGTATATAGTCAGGAAGTGAATGACCTTCTGGATGGAATCAATAATTTGGTGAGTAGGATGCTTTCAGAAATAATTTATATTGCCTCTTGATGCTTACAAAAATAATATCCTGCAATATTATAATATGTAAATACTGAAGCTAGTAACAGTGAAGTAATACAAATATTAGCCCTTTTAGCGCCAGCCTGAAAAGCAAAGTGCTATCTGAAAAGTGCCAAGCAATTTTAGAGAATGAAGGATTTTGAATTATTAGTAATAAAATGAGTACCAAATGACATAGAGAGCTAAATCTTTTTTCATTTTTGGTAAACCCTTTTATATACATTTTATGGATGAGAAGTCTCTTCAATATTTTTAAAAAATTAAAAACAAGAGAAACATTTGAAAATAAAATTAAAAATCGCAAAGAATCAATAATTAAGAATACAAACCTTTACTATACAGAATGTTCAGACTAATTAAATAAAAGTACTGATATTTCTTTACTAAAACTCCACCCTGTTTTGGTCAGGTATTTTATTTTTTAAAATATAAAAAATGAATTCATGTAACCTGTAGGCTGAAAACTGAAAAAGAAAAAATAAATCTCCAAAACACATACATAAGCATGATACTACTATTAATGAAAATGGCATAAAGCAATAGGAATCAAATGTAATATAAATCATTGTTGAATTTAGCACTTGTGTTGTTGCATAGTGAATAATTGATTCATATTGTATGCGTTTACTGGTAACACCTCCTTAAATCCATTTAGATAGGTACACCAATTATTTGCATGCATATGACGGCTGTTGTTATCAGATGCATTTTCATTGCTGAAACTAGAATGTATATTTTCTTCCCTTACGTCGATGTCAGGAACACTTTCATCAAGATCTGAAAATTCAAAATCACTTGCTTTCTTGTAATACATTGTGAGCTGCAGCTCTTACTCCTCTTCATTCATAACCTTTGGCTACGATGCCATGTTTCAACAACATAAACAAACACTGGCTAGAGAAATTACATTTGGATCTAATTTGGCAATTTATAGCGTAAAGATAAGGTCATGAAATGCTTCAGAAAATCTTTCTCTATGGCTATGACGTAGAAAGTACAGACTTTCCTGCTGGAAAGAGTTAAAATGTATGAAAATTACATCAGAATTACATCGTGATTGGCAATTCTCTTAGAATTTTTAGATCATGCTTAAATTGTGATTGGCATTAAAAGGGTTAATATAATAATTTGTAACAAAAATTCACTTATCTGTACATAAACACAATTCAAGGACTAATTTTTCTACTCATATTTGATTGCATCTTCAGCTTTCTTTCTTGTAGTTTAAGTAAGATACATCATTATGGTTGCTGTCTCTAGGTGATGGATTGTTTACTATGGTATTGCCATCTACTGCAATTACAAAACTTTGGTGGCAGAATCAATTTATAATTAACATTTTCCTTAAGTGGTTTAATAATATAACTTCTGAATTTATTTCATGATCAAATGCACAAAAATTATCTGCCATAGCTGATTTATCAATCTCTTTGTATTTAATATTTCTAAAAGTTCTCCTTAAATCTGGTTTCCAAATGACATTTGAGCTAAATTCAGGTTTTTATTTGGCTAACCTTCCAGTTATCTTGCTTCAATGGCAACTTACTATCGTAAGTACTTAGTATTTGGGTAATATTCATATAGTTATGGCAACTATTGCATAATTTTATTATACATTTTTATCTGGGTAGCTCAATGATTAGAATAACTGCAGGAAGAGTGGAGGAACATGTTGAAATTCCGGCTGTGGTTTTGAATTTTTAGCTGCTTCTTACAACAAAACACAAAATCCTTTAGTACATAGTTTCACGTCTCTGTGGTGGTTAGTCTGGCTCTGAACCTGCTTAGAAACAGATTGTGTCTGAGCTTTGTTGGAATTTTGCTACACTCTAAAGTAGAATGTGTTAGCATCAAATTCCTCACAAAACTTGGAAAACCCACCACAGAAACTAGTTCATGGTGATCAGTATCTATCTTGTACATAAATTTTTGGGTGGGTTAAGAGGTTCAAGCAAGGTAGGGAAGATTGCGAAGATAATCTGAAGTTGGGCTGTTTTCTTCCATTTCAAAAACTGAAGAGAATGTGGAGAAGTCTGTAGAATTGTTCAAGAAAACAAGCCTGAGCAATTTCAAACTTACCTGCATCAATAAAGAAACCATTAGACAGATTTATCATGATGATCTGAGCATGCAAAATGTTTGTACTAAAGTGGTGCCAAGAATCCTCACAAATGAGCCAAAGCAACATTGAGTGGACTGCTGTGCTAGGAAGAAGAAAGCGTGCATGAGTAAACCAAACTTCAAAGCAATGATGATTGTTTTTTTTTTTTTATATCCAAGGGGTTATCTACATTGATTGGGTGCCTGAAGATCAGACTGTCAATCAAGTTTTTTATGCATTTCTGAAGACCCTCTATGAACATGTGCAATGAAGGAGACCAGATCTGTGGAAGAATTGCTTTTGGATTCATCAGGATAATGCACCAGCCCACAATGTGATGTCTATGAAGAGGTTTTTGGCAGAAAGCAGCATTTCAATGATGGAACATCCACCATTTTGCCTGACCTAGCACCATGCAGCTTTTTTCTCTTCCCAAAAGTGAAGTCTGTACTCAAAGGAATCAGGTTCAAGTCTGTTGATGCAGTGAAGGAAAAATTGACGAGACAACTCAACAGCATAACGGGAAAGGATTTGCAGCACTGCTTCCAACATGGAAAATTTGCCTGGAGCCGTACAGGGATCAGGAAGGGGACTACATTTCAATTGTTTAAGTTTTTTCAATATAGAGAGTATGAATCTGGATTCTTTATTGCCACACCTCATATGATGCAATTTTCGTAATTTTCAAACAAAATTTTAGATTTATGTTCCTTATTGAGCTAGAAAATAAGCTTGCTAGGAAAAATACTTTCTGTTTAAAAATACTTTTGTTCAATTACCAGTTTCAGCTTTTACAAAAATACTTAATAATAAATATATGCTTATCACATTTGGATGAGGTTGGTGTAGGACATTTGTCTCACACTGATAACTACATAGTTTCAATTAGCTAGCATTGAAACAAATGGTACTGAAGTTTCATTCTACTAATTACAATTGCATTGTAAGGAACATTTTAAATGCTGAAAAATGTCTAAACTACTACAATTAAGAAAAATGTACTGGAAAACTTACTTAACAGTAACTGGCCAGAAATTGTGTCTTTCATAAAAAGTGTACATTTTTACTTTAAAATAATAATTTGGAAACTTATTAACATATGAGCACCAACTTTTGCAAAAATACTTCAAGAGGTAGAAATTGTTCTGAATTGTACTGAACTGCAGTAACACTAGAACATCACTAAAAGGTAATTTTATCCAGACGTGTTTCATCTTCAGCAATCTCCAACTGATGCAATATTTCTCTTGGTGGTTTTTGAAATATTCCAAGTAAAATTACTTTTTAGTGATATTCTAGTGTTACTAATTCCATAGAGGAATTTCTAATTCAATTACCCATAGTTACCAACTCCTTCAAGAAGTTTTAGTAAAAAAAAATGTACAAAATAATTTTAAATAGCCTCATATGCAAAACCACACTTTTGCTCAGAGTTATTTAAATTCTCACATATGTTCCTCAGTTTCACTATAATGTAACAGAAAGAATTTACAAAAAAAAAAAAAAGTGTCCAAGACTTAATAATGCTATAAAACCTAAGCTGTAGTTTTTTTTAGAATATTTGCCCCATTTTCTCTAATCAGTCCCCTTAATGGGTTTTGAATTGAAGTACATTTATTGTGATTCATAATTTCATTTAAGAATGTTCTGTACTCTACAGTGTATAGGCATCATCTTTTAAATCAGAGATAGATACATAGATAGATATGAGTAAATTCAAAATATTTACAAACAATGTTTTCAATTAATTAGCACAAGTTAACTTTTTAAACATGCTTCAGTTTTATAAAGGACAATTGTTTCCATCATCAGCTATTGAAACCTCTATTGTTGGGGTTGGAAGCTGTTTTTGTTATTTCTGATGACATCTGGTGGACAGCCAGTGAGGCTGGATAAGCAATCCATAGGAGGAAATTCAAAGTTCATAGTGTAGTAGTGTTTAAGAATGAAAATTCTTACCTATGCATTTAATTCAATGGATTTAAAAGTTTTCTTCAGTTTGTTTCTAAATTAATTACCTGATTATGATGCCAAAAGTGATGTGTAACTGCAGATTTATCAGTTC
The DNA here is from genome assembly GCA_030762935.1 of Hymenopus coronatus. Classification (NCBI taxonomy): domain Eukaryota; kingdom Metazoa; phylum Arthropoda; class Insecta; order Mantodea; family Hymenopodidae; genus Hymenopus; species Hymenopus coronatus. The sequence goes on from CM060894.1 coordinate 11,880,314, forward strand.
TTAAGTTTAATATTCCTGTGATGTTTCTTATTGCAGGTTTTTAGGTTTTTCTTTGTTTTACTAATGTATTTCATATTACAATTTTGGCATTTTATAGAGTATGAGGGGCACTTAATAAGTCTTTAGAAAATTCGAGAAATTACACTTAGTAACTGTCGTCTATTACTAGATGGCAGTTAAGTTTAAGCTATATCCATCATGTGGTTTCATTGCCATAGGCGATTGAATCAACAATCTTGTGCTTCTTTAGAAAAATGGAGAAAAACAAGTTTTGTGCAGTGATTAAGCACTTCTATTTGAAAGACTAAACACCAAAAGAGATAAAAGCCCAGTTGAATGAAGCTCATGACACATCTGCTCCTGCATTTACAACAATTTATAATTTGATAAATGAATTTAAACATGGTCATATATCCACAAATGAAGAATATTGTTCTGAACATCCAGTACAAGTGATTTCCTCAAAAATGATTGACAAAATCCAGGATATGGTTTTAAATGATCGACAAATCAAAGGTCACAAAATAGTAGAGGCCACAGGCATATCAAAAGGTACAGTGTTCTCAGCTTTACACAAAAAATTAGATGTGACAAAGGTCTCGGCAAGATGTGTGCTGCGTTTGCTCTCAATGGAGAATAAATGCAATCATGTGGTCAATTCGGAAGCTGGCTTGGCACTTTACTATTACAATTCTGACGAGTTTCTGTGTCCATACATAACTGTGGATGAAGCATGGGTACACTGCTACACTCCAGAGACAAAAGTACAATCAAAACAGTGGGTTTTTAAATGTGTACCAGCTACAAAAAAGGCAAAGGTGGTGAAATATGCAGTTGGCCTCAGTTTTTTGGGATGCACATGGAATCATCTACATTGATTACTTGCAGAAAGGAAGAGCAATACATGGAGAGTATTATTGCACCGGATGAACTGAGAAATCAAGAAAAAACTGCCTTCATCTGCCAAAGAAAAAGATTCTCTTCCATCAACACAATGCAAGGGTGCATACCTGCTCAGTTTTGATTGAAAAATTTGTAAAATTAAGGTTTCAATTACTACAACATCCACTGTATTCATCAAATTTGGCCTCCAGTGACTTTTTTACTTTCTCTATATGTACTATGTACATAGTGTACCCAAGAATTTGATACCGAGATTTCACTGGAAATACATGTCTTGAGACCACCTGAATCCAAAAGAAGCATTTTTAGAAAAATGTCCGTGTGTGTGTGCGTATGTGCGTGCGCACACGTGTGCATGTGCGTGTTGGGGGGCAGCATTGCTCAAAAATGAAAAGACCATTATATACCAAACTTGGTACTTAAGTTCAGTATCTTCCAAGGATGCGACACGAAGATTTTCAAGAAAATCCCCTCACCCCCAACTACCCTTCACATAGAAAAATTTTCGAAAAATTTGATTTTCTAAAAAATGGCTCTAACGATTTTGATTAAAATATCATATATTAAAGATATATACTTGACAAATAATATGTATATCTTGAATTTTCTGGGAATAGCCTCTGAAGACTACCTTATTCTGGATCAATTTTACAGAATTTGTTGTAACTAGTAAACCGTAAGAGATAGACAAAAACTTACCATACAAAAAATGTAGAGCACATTAAAACACACAATTTATGTTATATACATTTTTTTCGTGAAGTTGATTGTTTTTCAGATATTCCTTGTTTTTTGTTTCAGCCTTAAAAAACTTATACTTTTCTCATACAGGAATCTGTCAACTCCTGTCCATACAAACAAAGGAACTTCAGTCACATGGCAACCAGCTTTTGATTATCAGTTTAGCCTATAGTACTCCCCGTATTTCCATTCTACTTACAAGGCAGCCAGTAATAAAACTATTTCTGCTATTTTTTTGTCGATTAAAATTAAGTAAATAAAAGCATGCTTTTTAACAATAATTTGTTGCAGAGATGTAGAGAAAGTCATGTGAATGGAACACATCAGATTTTTTTATTTCCAAACCTGAAAAAGTGGCTCGGTGAAAAACTTTCATGTCTAATGAAGGGGTCATCTCCTAAACAGATGCCTATTTTGAGGGCCATTCAAAATCCTACTTTTTGGAAGGTTTAAAACAGTTGGGAAAATGCTGGGAAAAGTGTTTGGAGGTAAAAGCAGATTATGTTGAAAGGTAAAAAAGAGTCTACCAAAAATAATTTGTTTTTCTATTTTTTTCTACGGATTTATTGAATGCCCTTCATATATCCCTGATTCTCTAAAAGTATTTTGTTGTTCAGTGAGAAACTTAACACATCACATTTTAATACTATATTTATTGGCCCTGATATACAACAGAAGTTAAATGAAACAATAAAAAATATATGTTAGTAAATACAATAATTATCCTTCACATTGAGAGTGATTCAACTTCTGGACTTTCTCCTAAATATTGGAGTGGAAGAGAGTGAATGACTTCATTGTCATATGTTCAGCTAGTAATTGATCTACTAAATAACCAATCAGTAAGTTTTTAGTTACGCCTGCTATTAGTAGATCACAAAAAAGAAACTGTATGAAATTAGGCCAAGTTAATGGTATTATTACATTTACTTAAAGGTAACAAGATAATTTAAAATAAGTCAATGTGCTTTGTAACTGTTATTGCTTTATATAAATGCTGTTATTAAGGCTGTTTGGCACTTATTTTATGCATTGCTTGAATATTTAAGAAACCATAAAGCTTCAATTAATTCACCAACTTATTTTTTATTTTACAGATTATGCTTAGTTGCTTAACATTTTTGTGTAATGCCCTGTATTTCTCAGCATTATATCAAAAATCCTCTTTTTAAGAACCTTAATATGTGCTAATTCATGAAAAGGAGCATGAATTGGTTTAGAAATTAATTTACTCTCCTTCATTCCTTTGTTATCTTCCAATAAAAATATATACTCCACCAAAACTTCATTAAAATAGTTTTTAATTCAAGCTATTGCATCCTCATCTTTATTTTTTAAGTTTCAACAAAATAATTTGTTAAATCTAGAGTTATATAGATTTTAAAAATCAATTTCAGTGTTGGAGCTTAAGTCAAAATTCTTCTTACTATGTCCTTGTTTCTTATATATACAGATTATTGGGTCTATATTTTCAAAGAAGCCTTTTTGAAGCATACAATACAAACAGGGTCTTTAGTATAAAATCTGATAAGCTGTTGTACATCAAAGTCAAAGTCAGCTAGCTTCCCCATGCCCCAAATCTTGCACTTATGACAGTAAGAAGTATCTTGCACAAGTAAGAACTTTATTTTATTGTAAATTATTTGAACTCCTTTGGCAGCTTCCCATTCTTTAAATAATGAAAATCCCTTGTCATATAAGTCCTTTGACTAACTGGTAACAAACTAAGGACAGCTTTTTTAGCCTAATCTAAAACTACTTCGGGAATAACTATTTTCATTCATTCATTTATTGATTTATTTAGTGCAGTTTAAAGAACCAGAATTGAATTTGCAGCAACAAACAAACAAAGCAAAGACTGAAATTCAATTTCTTGTAATGATGACTCTTAATATTAATAAATATAAGAATATTTCAGTTAATATTAGGATAGGATAAAACATTGTATATTACACGCAGCTTATTAGATTATTATTTGCTCACAAGAAATTAGAAGAATTGTGTACTAAACATCCCACTCACAAATAATAGTCTATTTAAGGCTCTTACAATATAAATAACCATTGAGTAATCACACAATGAATCTAAAAGAAACCATTCATAGGTTAGGATGTTCTCTTATTTGTGTTTACTTTTCCTGTGAGAAAACAGTCTCCCTTGTAACAGGGAGAAAGCTAAGTACCTACACGTTATTGTGCCATTTCTTATAAGAGTGCTAATATAACCGGAAGTAAAATACACCAGCCTTTGAATTCTTGTTATAGCATGGTAATGATATTGATCTGAAACCACTGGGATCACGGCAGATGCACAGACAAAGTTTTACTGTTCATGCTGGTGTAGATTCTTCTGGTGATTTGTTGTTCCTTGAAGTTCGAGAAGATGGTCTAGTGCTGCGTTCTGTAAATGGAACTATTGTGGAAAGATGGTGGTTTGAGCGTCTTGTGAACATGACATACAGCCCAAAGAACAAGGTGCTTTGTCTCTGGAGGCGAAATGGAGGACAAACACAGCTGCATAAATATTACACTAAGAAGGTAAGATTTTGTATTTATTCAGAAGCTGCAGTTAAGTGAACACCCAATCCAGATCAAAGATTTATATTATACATGAGGTGCATAAAGTACTTCCAGGGAACAGGGGGAGGAGGGTGCAGTTTGGATACCCTTTTTACTTTTTCTAATCAATACATAGTGGATAGAGAAGATATTGCATTCCATCAAAAAATTTGATGCCAAGATTTGACTGTAAATACATTTTTGAGATCCCCTGAGTCCAAAAAAGAGTATTTTAGAAAAAGGTGTGTGTTGCTGTGGACAGCATACCTCAAAAATAAAAGGTCTGTTAAATACCAAATTTGGTGTTTAGACTCAATATCTTCCAAGGATGCAACATGAACATTTTCAAGTATATCCCACCACCACAAACTACCCTGTACATGGGAAAGTTTTTGAAAATTTTGATTTTCTCAAAAATGGTTCTAACAATTTTGATTAAAATATTGTAGGTATAATAAATGACAAATAAAATGTATATCTTGAATTTACTGGGAATAGACTCTGAGACATTTTATTCTGGATGAATTTTGCATAACTGGTAAACTGCAAGAGATAGACAAAAAACATACAATTTATACATTTTTTTTTCATGGAACTAGCCGTTTTTGAGATATTGTTTGTTATTGGTTTCAGTTACTTTTCTCTTTTCTCATATGGGAATTTGTCAACTCCTGCCATACAAACAAAGGAATTTCAATCACATAGCAACAGCTTTTAAAAGACAGCTTTAGCCTAGTGCATTCCCTTATTTCCCTTCTACTTACAAGGAAGCAAGTAATAAGACAATTTCTGCTATTTTTTTCTTAATTAGCATGAAGTAAATAGAAGAATAAGCTTTTTAACAATTTATTGCAGAGATGTAGAGAAAGTCATGTGAATGAAACACACCAGAATTTTTTATAATTTGTATAGTAAGAATAATAAAACTACAATGGTGGCAATGAGCATTTTAGAATACCATATTAACAAAAGCAAATTAGTTGTTGTTGTTGTTGTTGTTGATGATCTAATGTGCAGGATTTTGATTCATCAATTTTTCCCTGGCCTGGCCAGCCAATATAGATTATGTATCTTGCCATCTGGTACAGCTTTCCTCAATGCTGTGCATTCCAGTAGGTTGCACGCTAACAAATTAATTTGTTTATATCTGACAGCTAATTTCTAATGCTTTGTGAGTCAGTAGCCATGTAGTTTGTTCAATTCTCTGTAATAATTATCATCATTTAAAGATTTTGTGTTCACTCAAAAATATTTTACTAGAGAACATTTCTTATAATTTTAAATCATATCAATGTGAAGATCAGCTTAGAAATGTATTTGGCAAAGAAGCCTCACCTAAGGCAACAATTTATAATTGATAAAGCGAACTCAAAAGAGAGCACTTTTTTTTCTTAGTGGTGAATTTCGTAAAGGAAGCTCAAGATACAGATTGCAATGTAATGTAATGTAGTGCTTCCCAAGAATGTTTACTTATATTGGTATATGATTCTAATTAGCTTGTTTCCTCTTATGTTGCTAAACAATTCAAATAAATTAATAATAATAAAAAAAAATCTGATGTGTTCCATTCACATGACTTTCTCTACATCTCTGCAAAATCGAAAAAAAAATTAGCAGAAATAGTGTTATTACTTGCTTCCTTGTAAGTAGAAACAAAATAAGGGAGTACCATAGGTTAAAGTGATAGTCAAAAGCCGGTTGCTATGTGATGGAAGTTCCTTTGTTTGTATGGACAGGAGTTGACGAACTCCTGTATTAGAAAAGCATGTTTTTTAAAGCTGAAACCAAAAATAAGGAATACCTTAAAAAAATCAACTCCCTGAAAAAAATGTGTATAACATAAATTGTTTGTTTTAATGTGCTCTACATTTTCAGTGTGCTAAGTTTTTGCCCATCTCTTATGGTTTAGCAGTTATGCAAAAATCCATAAAATTCATCCAATATAAAGTAGTCTTCAGAGGATATTCCCAGAAAATTAAAGATATACATTTTATTTGTGTAGTTAATATCTTAAACCTTCAAGATTTTAATCAAAATCATTAGGGTAATCTTTAAGAAATTCAAAATGTTCGAAATTTTTTCCATGTAAAGAGTAGTTTAGAGTGGGGGGATTTTCTTGAAAAACTTTGTGTCACATCCTTGGAAGATACCAAACTTAAATACCAAGTTTGGTTTTTAACAGAATTTTCATTTTTGAGCTATGCTGCCCACAGACAGACTGACACACAGACACACATGGACATTTTTCTAAAAATTCTTTTTTTGGTTTCAGGGGGTCTCAAAACATATATTTTCGGTGAAATCTCAGTATCGAAATTTTGGGTGCAATACAATACGTTCTCTATACACTATATACATGGTACATATAGAGAAGGTAATAAAGAGAAGTGTATAATGCAATGAAGTTATAAGGATATTATTTTTCATTCAAACTATATGAAAAGTCTGCAAAAAAAAAAAAAAAAAAAAAAAAAAAAATTACACAGGATTTAAACGAATTATGAGTTTTTTATACTTTTATACTTTTTATACATGTTGTATACTGGAATGCTCAGATTATTTCTGTAAAATATGTATGAAGATTTCCTTTGTTTTGAAAATTACATCTATTTTTCTTAGTAAATAAACCAATTGTGAGCAAAAATCATTTGTAACGAGCTATTCTTATCAAAGCAAAAGCCTTAGGTCTTTAAACAAGAGAATAAATCAAAAGTATTATTAAGTACTGCTATAGGACATTTATTGCTCCTAATTTCTTTCACAACTACGAGGGGCATACTGAAAGTTACGAGCAACCCATTGTAAAAATTTAAATTTCAACAATGTAACGAAACGAATTGCAGGATCGTAATCTACAGACTTTAAGCCACATGTTGACATGTTGACGTCATTAGCTTCTATCACGTGACCACAGACGGTGTTTGAAAAATGGCTGACATTGATGTTTCGTTTCGACAGCGTGCTGTCATTGAATTCCTTGTGAAAGAGGGACAATCTGCTCCTGAAATTCATCTCAGACTTCAACGTGTGTATGGAGGTGTCTGCATGGGTGCCAGCAGTGTTAGAAGATGGGTGAAACATTTCAAAGATGGAAACACGAGTCTGCAAAATGCGCCTCGTAGCGGGCGTCCTCGAACTGCCTCTACAGAACGCAACAAGGAAAGAGTTGGTGAGCTCATTACAGGAGATAGGCGTTTCACTGTGAATGAAATTGCTGCAAAACTTGGAATAGGACATAGTGCAGTGCAAGAAATGATCCACAGCTTGGGTTATCGAAAGGTCTGTTCCCGTTGGGTCCCCCGTTTATTGACTAAAGACCACAAACTTCAGAGAAGAACCAAAGCACAAAACCTTCTTCAGAGATTTCATAATGAAGGTGATGAATTTTTGACGTGTATTGTGACTGGAGATGAGAGCTGGTTCCATCACTATGAGCCAGAAACGAAACATCAGAGTATGGAATGGCACCACTTGAACTCACCATCGAAGAAGAAAGCAAAGACAGTGCAGTCTGTAGGAAAAGTTATGGGAAGTGTCTTTTGGGATGCACAAGGTTGCATTCTGGTTGACTTTCTTGGAACCTGGACAAACCATAAATTCTGCCCGCTACATCAAGACACTTCTGAAGCTCCGTCGGGCTTTGCGTGATAAATGCCCTGGAAAGAGGATCATCCTTCAACAGGATAATGCGCGTCCGCATACTGCCCGTGCCACTATGGAGAAGATCAGGGCATTAGGGTGGGAAACTCTTCCACATCCTCCCTACAGTCCCGACTTGGCATCCTCTACTACCATCTTTTCGGTTCTGTGAAGGAGCAGATTCGTGGCCAATGCTACGAGATGCTGGAGGATATTCGGAAAGCAGTGCATCAGGGTCTGCGGGCAGCTGGAACGGAGTTCTATCACAAGGGCATTTTCAAACTTGCAGAACGATGGGAAAAATGTGTGCAAAAAATGGAGGCTATGTCGAAAAGTGAAAGAAACTCTGTAGATTATGATGATGTATTTGGTTTGGCTTAAAAATAAATATTAAGATTGTAAAACAGTGTTGCTCATGACTTTCAGTATGCCCCTCGTACTATATAATTTTACTCATTATATTACACATATTAGTCATATTTTACAAAAGACTGTGAAAAGGAGTCTGTGAAAATCAGCACAAGCTCCTTTTTCTTGTGAAGTGTTTCTCTAAGCTGACAAAAGTCCAAGTATATGAACACAGATTTTTTTTTTTTTTATTTATAATGAACTGTGTTTTCATACAAACCTTTGTGTCAGAGTTGGAAAAATAGTAAATTTTTTTAGTTCAATTTTACTTTTCCAACAAGCAAATTATTTTGTTTACCGATTCCTTTATGTATGCTTGTATAACCATGGTGCACACTACAAGATACTGCTCAAGTGATTTTTATCATACGTTCAACGCTGAATAGTTAACTTTCTGTGGGTATACATAGTGTAACATTTTTAGAATTTTAATGAAGGGTTAGGAGGGACTTTAGCAGACTCAGGATACTTCATATTTTCCAATAATGATCAATGTTGTTGAAACCAAATAAGCCATTTTTCAGAAGGCTCAAAAACAAAGCAGTATAGTACATTAAGAAAATTTAACTGGATATTTTTATGCAAAAGAAATATATATCTGCTTATCTAAAAAAATTAATTAGGTGTATATTACTGCCTATTAATAGTTTTATTTTCTCTACCAATGTACATAGTAGATAGAAAAGGTGTTGCATTCGCCCCCAAATTTTATTCCACTTAAAATACACATTTTGAGATCCCCTGAATAAATAAAGAGCTTTTAGAAAAAAAATCATCAGTATTTGCATGTGTATGTGCACCCCAAACTTGATATTTGACTTCAGTGTCTTCCAAGGCTACAACACAAAGATTTTCAATATTTTTCCCCCACCCCCAAGCTACCCTTTTCATTAAACATTTTTCAAAATGTTTGATTTTCTCAAATACTTGCCCAACAATTTTGATTAAAATATCATACTTGTATTAAAGATGTTTTCATGACAAATAAGACAAAATATATGAGAAAAAAAATATGAGTCTCGTCAAGATGCACAATTTATGTAAAATACATTTCTGTTGTGGAAATGTAAAATGGCATGTTATTTATGGACGCTCTTTAACTGCTGTGGTTCTCAGCGTCCCATTCTATATTGGACATGAAAGGCTTTTGCTCAGAGGCCTCTCTTATCAGGCTTGAGGTTCTTTTATGTGCCGTAAATCTATGACATGGGACCAACAGCTTTGCTTCCCTTCCGAAGGAAGCCATGCTAAGGATTTTTACACCCAAAATAATCCATCGTCCTCCGCAGAGTTTGAACCCGCGACCTTGGATATATGAAGTTAGCATGGTAACCATTACACCATGGAGGGCGACGCATTCTGTTATGGAGCTAACCATTTCTGAGATATTCCTTATTATTGGTTTAAATTTTCTAATACTTACAATTTTCTCAAATGGGAAGACATTAACCCATTTAAGAATACCCAATCATGGAAGTGAGAGCGAACCTGCAACCATACCAATATGGTCAATTCTCACATGCCATGCCTTACACCATGCAGCCATTTAGACACATTATTATCTGATATTATAATGCTGTATAATGAAAGAAGGACGAAAATTGTAAAATGCATGTATCTGCAATCAATCAAAACCTATCATATCCAACTATGCCATCACATTGATTGCTTTAGTTGGGCCCTCCCCATCCTTTTCCACAGTTTCTTTTGAATGCAGAGCAAACATTTTGAGTGGATTCGATCCCACAATGCTTAGTTTGATAGGTTAGCTACTCTTAACTTGTCTTAGACCAGATGGACATAAATCCAGACGTCAAGGTTTGCATTATTTCATGGAGTTATCTTTTGGCAAAATGGTTTATTTAATCATGCACAGAATGTCATTTCACGTCTATATTGCTGAAGAGGTTAAACACATTTTTTCTTCCTGGTCAAACAAAGAGAATGTAATTTCAATACCATCACATAGCAACCGATTTTTAAAAAAAATTTGACTATGGCTTAGCTTATCGTATTTACTTATTTCCTTTGTACAAAGAAATAATATGTAATAGGAGCATGTGATGGAATGAATGGCAGGGGAAACTGGAAAACCTGGAGAAAGCCCAGCCAGACATAAATCCTACATAACTGTGCTTTAGTAATATACAAAGAGATGTGAGTGAGTGAGTGAGTGAGTGAGTGAGTGAGTGAGTGAGTGAGTGAGTGAGTGAGTGACTCAAAAACTGAAATACTAAATCTCATACTTAAGTTAGGTATGCTACAAAGATGAGCAAAGATTTCCAGATAAACCCTCCAAATCAAAACTATCCTTTACATAGAAACATTTTTGAAAGTCCAAATCTCATGTTTAGTTTGAGTATACTTAATGTGTACCCTAGGTACAAGGAGAGTATTTGCAAATAAATTCTCCTACTAAAACTACCCTTTATATGGAAAAAGGATTTTTCTGAAAGTGGGACACACAATTAGCATTAATTATGATATATTATAAGTGTTAAGAGCATAAATAAAATGTGCATAATATTTTAAGACTTCTGAAATATAGTTTTTTTTTTCTCTCTTTAAAATTTTGTATAATATAGAAAATACACAATAGGGGAAATCCTATTTATGGAAAAATGTAGAGCTTGATGAAAAGACACAATTATATTATGTGAGTTTTTTTTGTAGTTATAACCATTTCTTAGATATTAACTTTTGTGTTTTAAAGTTTTTATCTACATTTCAGAAACAGTAAATGATAGGGAAAATTGTATTTAAAAAAAGGAGCAGACCTCTATAAACTTTGTAAAAAGCCTATATGCAATTTTGAAGTGTTAACTTTTTGAAGATATTCACTTTCATTTATTAACCAAATTATTTGGCAAATGGATATGTGAAACATCACAGTATTTCTTAGGTTTCAAGTACAGATTTATCTTATGTCTTCACTAGAAGCAATGGTATAACAATCCTCAATGTTGAAAGCAACATTTTGATTAGTATATTGTTTATTCACTTTGTTCCAATTCCACAGATTTAACCTTAGATCTACGGTATTTTTGGTATTACCTACTGATCTGCCATTATCTACAGGTTTTAAAACAGAATATACAGATTTGATTGTTTTTTCATACAGTCATAGGACTGGAGTTGGATGGGTAGAGTCAGACTGAAAAATTCAATGCCATAGCTGGGATTTGAACCATGGAACTCCCAGTCTCTAGCTGGTTGCTCTACCACTAAGCTACCATGGCAACATGCCAGCATAGCATTCAATTTCTCAGCTGACTCATGTTTCCCAGTAAGCCACAAGGTGATCTCAAATTATTTTGAGATGACAACCCCAATGGCGACTTACACAATGTTGTAAGTATTTTAAGTCCCAGGATTCATAATATAGTCAACTATTAGGCCAATTAGTATTGATTTAATTGTTTTTTCACACAAGGCATGTGAAGTACAGGATAGCTGGGATTTGAACCATGGATCTCCGGTCTCTAGCCAGTTGCTCTACCATGGCAACATGTTAGTTGAGAAATTCAATGCTACGTCGCATATCTTGGCTAGAGACCGGGAAATCTGTGGTTCAAATCCCAACTATGGCATTGAATTTTTCAGTCTGACTCTACCTATCCAATGTACAGATTTCTTTACAATAGACCCAAACACCTAGATCTGAGAAGCACATAGAAATGAAAGTAGATAATTCTCCACGCCCCCTCTGGAAATCAAACTTGGGACCTTAGCAATGAGCACTGTTTAATGTTACACCTTTACTGTAGTTAAGTTTTATTTTCAAATAGTATTCTTTTCAACTGACATAAGTCTGTAAACTCATGTTGGTGACAAAAACACTGAATTAAAATTTTTCTCTAGTTCTTTTTCTCTACAATACTTCACTGTAGTTGACTTCTGAAAAATCTGCTTATCAGGTAGAAAAGCAATAGATTAAATGTAACTTGGCAACGTTCGGAATTTTTAATTGCGATTTAAGAGAGATAAAGCAGGAATGGAAGATGAGACATAAAATAAAGTTAACTATATTTTATACACTCTTGGCAGGTAATATATCAAGAACAAGAATAACGTATTAGAGCAAATTGACCTGTCTGAACACAACAATGCAGTCTGGCTCCACATTAATCCAACCAGATACAGACTCAGGCAGGAAAACATCGCAACCAATTAGTCATTTATTTACGAGGGTAGTTTGATAAGTTCTTGAAACGGAATAGAAAGAAAGTACCTATGACACTGGGACTTCTTTTATTTTTCAGTATAGTCTTCTTGTAGATTAATGTACTTAGTCCAGCAATGTTCTAATGCCTTGATCCCATCTCGAAAATGAGATTCCTCCAGGCCTGCAAAATAGTTGTTAACTCTGGCTATTAATTCTTCTTTGAAGCGAATCTTCATCCACCAAGGAAAATTTTCAGCTTCAGGAAGAGATGGAAGTCTGACAGAGCGAATAAGGCAGGTGTGGCAACATTTCATAACTTAGTTTGTGTGATTTTGCCATGGCAATGGCACATATGTGCAGGTGCATATTGTCTTGATGGAAGATGACTGTCTTCCTTACTAAACCTGGCCCTTTTTTTTTTCTGTATATTTTGTTGTAATTGGCCCAGGAGGTTAGCACAGTACTCTCCAGTAATTGTTTGCTCACAGGGAAGATAATCTAGAAACAGAATCCCCTTCATATCCCAGAAAACTGATGCTATGACCTTTCTGGCCAAAAGAATTACCTTTACTTTCTTTGGTGGCAGAGAACCAGCATGCTTCCACTATTTTGACTACTGTTTTGACTCTGGGGTATAATAGTGGACCCAAGTTTCATCTGTGGTCACAAACTGGTGCAAAAAATCCCTTAAAATGAGCGAAGCATTGTTCCAATTCTTCAAAAGTCGCGACACCCATCTTGCAGATAATTTTTTCATATCTAATTCTTCAGTCAAAATGTGATGTACCCTTTCAGATGACATCTAGCAAGCTTGAGAAATTTCATGCACTTTCAATCAGTGATCCTTCATTATCATTTTGTGCACTTTTGCAATGATTTCTAGGGCAGTGACACATCTTGACCAGCCACTAAGCCACTAAGCAGATCATCATCTAAGTTCTCCCAACCAAATTTAAATTTGTTTGTCCACTTAGCAACGCTGAATATGAAGGAGCAGAGTCCCCCTGGGCATGAATGTTCTTTGCTTTCATACCTTTCTTTACAAACTACTTATTTACTGCTTGAATCTTGATGTTTTTCATCTTCGCAAATCACTACATGGGAACAACAATAAAGCCACATCACCATGTGTTTACAGGCAACAGTCCAATGAACATCAAATGAACAACTCATGGTGCTAGGACTGACCTCTTGTGGAGATTGAGAGCTTATCAAACAACCTTTGTAATTGCGCAATCTTATCAATTGTCTTAGTAGATTAATATGACAGTCCAGCCTGCTGGCTGGATGTTTAGCGCTAGCTCCTAATTCTTCAGGAATCAGTTAATCAAAATTCCAGCATACCAGGGTATAATCCTTATAATCGAAAGTGTCATTAACAATCATCATTAGTACATGTAACCCCAAGATATTTCCTCACCAGTCACCACTGTATTCAGTAATGTAATTATTACTCATGGCAAAAAGGTTTTCAGTCTATGAGTTAGAAGTTGTTTATTTATAAACTCTGGATGTACTCAATATAATAAGTTTTTGTCGTTCAGAATTGCTAATGCTTATGCTTAATATAATTTTGTTGACATGCAGTGTAAAGAGCTGTATTATGCAATCAAAGAAGCAATGGAGCGAGCAGCAGCCCGTGGCAGTGGTATGCTTGCGGGCTTGGAATTAGGTGGTGAGTTTCCCGTGCAAGACATGAGAACAGGAGAGGGAGGACTTCTCCAAGTGTGCATGGAAGGTGTAGGTCTTCTCTTTGCTAACAGCAAGGTAAATCATCATTTATTCTATTCTCTTTCTTTTTGCACTTTATTTTCATTCTGGGAATGAATTGGCTCAATGCAAACTGATCAAAAGATTCTGTGCACCTATTTCCTTAACTTACACTGGAATGCTTTACCTTCAGCAAAGGAAATTATGGATTTAGAGTAAATGGTATGTCTCGCTGAGAAATTGGTAGTTATTTCAGTTATGCTTTTTATGTTATTTACTTAGGTGTATTTAGACAAATATTTATGTGTAAAGTATAAATCAAAGAACAATGGTAAGAGCTGTAAAAACTAAATGAATTAGCAGCTATGTCAATTGTAATGTTGGTGTATTCTTTTGAGTTCTACCAAGAACACATGACAAAAACCGCTGGTTTGTAATGTGACACTCCTACCAGTCAATCATTCTTGGAGTTGGAATATACCAGCCCAAAATACAAGTAGTGTTAAACCAGAGTACATACCATAGTGCTACAAGCTCATATTTGAGAATCCAGTGTATGTTAGGGTGTTTCACACCTTCTTTTATTGGCAGCACTGTGTGCAATGCGCCTTTTTATATTATATGAATTTCCTATAAAGTCTGTATTAGAAACAGTAATTTGTTGAAGAACAAAAATTAATGCATCATGTCATATTTATGTAATCATTACCTAAGTTGTTAATAATTTAGTCTTTTGTTGCCCAATGTGCAGCTCTATCTTCTTTACTATTAATAATTAGTACAAAAGTGTAACCATGATTTAAGAGAAAGAGAAACTGCCACATGTTAAGCAGAGGGGGTCTGCAGCTCACTTGGAAAAAATTAAAATATTAAAATGTGAATTAGTTTAAAATTGTAAACATACAAGATACTTATACTTTTATACTACACAATAAAATCAACTGTCATATAACTGTAGTGTACTTCCCAAATTTAAAGCAATTCATCCTAATACTTCTATATTTTTGTACAATTGATTTGTATGAAAAATTCTTCTTGAGGAATATTTTTTTTTGTAGTGTTCAAAGTATATTGTGCACCCTCAGGTAGTAGAAAGACAGACGAGAAAGAGATAGAAGAAGGTGTATAGAAAAAATACTGGCAATGCTTAGCATGATGGGCAGAACATTAAAGTGAGCATTTTTCAAGAGGTAACCCATGTCTGGAAATACATAGTTTGGGCGCTGTGGGGCATTGATGTTTGTGAATGCTTTGGATGTGTTGACGGGTGTATACTCCACATTTCTTTAAGAAACCCAATACCGTACACGAAATTAACAAAAGAAATTCAAACTGCTGAGTGCACATTGGCAGTGCAGGGACAGACCACTACTAAATACCTAAATGCAGCTGCTTGCTCAATATTTGGATGCAGCATGGATTCATGCAAATTCTGATGTTACAGGGTAGTATACACCATAGTCTTCATGGTACCTCACAGGAGGTGTAAGGTCAGGTGAATGTGGCGGTCATGGCATGATCCCCCCTCTACCTATCCATTGATTGGGATATGTGGTGGATGTATTGCATGCCAGGAAATTTAAGGCATGGCTTGTCCATTCACCTAATGCTCAGAGCCTAACTGCAATAGGATACCAACAACATTCTGATGGAACTTTGACACCTCACAACATGCAAACGTGTATTTGCAGATATTTCCTGCCATGGGTTCCCTCTTGAAAAACACTCACTTTAATGTCCTGCCCAACATGTTAAGATTGTCGGTATTTTTTCTATACACATGGTATTCACACTCGTGCATTTAAATATTTTCTATAGATTGCAACAGAAAAATTGTTAAAACTTTGTAGATGCCATTGTAAGGTTTCTAAATAGGAATTGACCCACACACACTTCTAATGTTTTCTAGAGCTGAATAAGTACCAGTTTTGGTAGGTAGTTATTTTTTGATTATTTAACAATTAAAAACTTTAATTTTCCTTAATTTATCATTTGATCACATTCAGATTTCAAGTTGAAATACTAATTTGTTCATTACTATTTAAGTAATCCTAAAACCTTCACAGTGTTATAAAACAGAAGAATAAATCAGCATGGAAGTCTTGTTAAATATTATGGACCTTGAACCTTTCCTACACTTTTTCATTTTGATTTGATCATATATTCAAGGGTCTAATGAAGTGATCACCGGGATACTCATTTCACAGAGTATTATCACAGTATATAAGAATTATTTTGCTACATATGCCGGTCTTGTTCTAATTTGCAAACCGGCATTTATATCCCTTTCAATGGCACCACAACTGAAGCAACTTAAATAGTGTGATCACTACTGCAATACACAATGGACTGGCAATCCATTCAAAGCCGAACATCGTGAGTTTGTGTCCCAGTGACTGTGGTCAAAAGTGCCTTTAGTAAAGGATGGGGAAGCCCCAAGTAAAATAACTGGTGTGATGGCATGCTTGGATGCTGACAGGGTTACATCTTATTCTTCCTATTATTCTCATAATGCAGGTAATCAACAAAAATTTACATCTACATGCATATATGGTTTAATTTTATAACTATCAATATATATTTTATATTATAAACATAGTTAATATTGGTATTAATCCAGAACCGCACTTGTTAGAGATAATGAGCTGTCAACTACATTCTCATTGTAAGTGACTGACACAGACCCCCTCTGAATTATTCCCCGAGTGATGCAAATTTCTGCATAAGAAAACCTCTGTTAGCTACACATGGACATTCAGAATGTTAATCTAATATAAGGCTCCAATAAAAACAACAAATACAATAAAGTGTGATTACAAAGTATAAAAGTAGGAAATAAAGCAGCAGTTTTCATGTGCCAATTGCTGGCTCATATCTAAAGAACTGCTATCTACAACTATAAAGAATAATTTCAGAAATTAATAGATTAATAGAATAGTATAAAAAACAAAGAAAAACAAAAGCTTAATATAGTCGTTGAAGTGGTCTATGGAACTAACTTTTTATTGGCTCATTTCAGACTTATTTTATAGAAAAGAGGCAAAACATAAGTCCAGTTATTTATCCAATACTAAATGTGTACTGGTAATTACAATGATAGATGAAGTTATCTCATACAACTTGATGAAAACTTACCTTCATTTGTTGGTCTGGGTGACTTGGTTAGGGATTAGCTTTCCGTTCCCAGGTCACAGGTTCAAACCCAGTCCAGACCAATGGTTTTTAAGTGTGCTTAAAAGTGACAGCCCCATGTCAGTAGTATTACTGTGAAGGAACTCCTGCAGGACAACATTTTGGCACACCAGCAGCACTGATATAATCCTGGCAATCAAAAGCATTGTTAACAAAACAAATCATTTGTTTTTTCCTACTTTCATTGTTAAAATCAAAGCAATCAGTCTTCCTAAGAGAATGTCCTTCACTGTAGCCCAAGCATTTCCTGCTCCATTCTTCCTTCTTTTCCATTTTACATATGATCCATTGGTCTTAATACAGTTTATCTTTTGCTATCTTCTCACCTTAACCTACTTCTTCACATTTATCATATTTTCTTCCAGAAAGCTTATCTTTATATAATTTTAAACATGTTTTGACTATCATAATTCACAAGTTTATCCACTAGCTCCATTAACATTTGGGAAAAAAATACTGCAAGATAGTAATGACTAACAAGCAAACAAACTCATGGTGCAGAAAGGAATATCCGTTTTTTGCTCTATTGTCATATTCTAGTGTGTTATCCACAGAATTTCAAAACTCGCACTCTATTAGGAAAGCAGAAAACTTAATGTGACATTTGTAAGGCACGCGCCTCCTAGATTACAAACAAGGCGCCTTGCACAGCTAGATTTGCAACTGTCTTCTTCAATTGAATTGGAGACATGCAGCTCTGCAGTATGCATATTTTAAATGTTGCAAAAGATGTTAGAAAGGGAAGGCCATATAGCTTCAGTTATTGTAGAAATGGAACTAAAAATAAACAAAGAAATGTGTGAGATGTTGAAAAACTTTGTATTGCAAAATGTAGATAGAGATCTAACACTGGATGTTGACCACAACAGGATGATGATCTTTCTGGTGATTTGATATCTGAAGAACAATTATAATGGAAGAAACCAATAGTTCTATAGAATCAGGTTTACTGTATGCAGCGTCACCAAAGAAAACATCTAGAGACATTAGTTTCGAAGAAAAGAAGAATGTTGTTTCTTATTGGGAATATTGATTTAAGTAGCTAACAAGTGAAAGATAATTATATAAAATGAAAGAATTTGTTGAACGTGAAAATGCTTTCAAGGAAAAGATGAAGAAATTGCAGAATGATACATTTCAAGAATTCCTGCAGAGATGTTTAATGAATGCAATAGTGAAAGACCGTGATTTGCAAAACATTGCAACAAGAAAAGAGACCAAACTGATAATTGGTGAAAACTTGTTTAAAGCTAGCCCATCATGGCTGCATCGTTTCAAGAAGCAGTATAAAATTTGTCTTTCATGACAAATTGACACCATAAAAAGAAACTTGAGCTTCCTCATAAGATTGAAATGCCTAGAAACCATTATAAATTATATGCCAACAATTCAATAAAGATCAAATATATATTGCAAATGAATCATGCTTTAATAAGGAAATGCTGATGGGAGAACATTAGAGAAAAGGGGTGCTGTGCAATCAAAGGGTGCAACTATGCATTCCTACACAGTAATGCCTATAGTGTCTCAATCAGGTGAACTAATGATAAATTTATTTGCAGTTCTTCAAGAACCATCTGACATTAGTAAAAAAGTGCAAAAAAATATGTTTGCCAATCTAATCGTAAAATGGAATTCCTCGGGAAAAATGACAAAATTGTTGTACCGTGCATTTCTGAAAGAAGCATTCCTTCCATATTCAAGGGGATGAAATCTCTTACTTCTGGACTCATATTGTTCACAGCAAAATAGAACATGTTCAGCACCTCTTGAAAGAAGAACATCATGATCCTGAAAATTGGATAAACACCATACCAGCCAACACAAGGTACGAATTTCAGCCTCTCGATCGATATTTCTTTCATATGTACAAATAAATAATACATGAACTATCTCATAGTGCTGATTTTGATCACCAGATGTTAGGTTGCAGCAGCAGGGCAATATTCTCATACCATAGTCCTTGGCATATCAACTCTCTCCAAGATTCCAGGATGCACATCAGTACAGCTGGGTACTGGCGGTGTTAGCTGAAAAAAAGTGTGAGCTTTTTCAGAACACAACTGATTATTGTTTCAAACATTTAAAAGAACACTGTGATAAATGTGAAAGAATAGTTGTCATCAAATATGGTTGGTGTACAGAAAAGTTATGTTTCATGTACTTTTAATGAGTATCATTATTGCAGTACATTTGTTCAAGACTAACAGTGTACCTTACCATAAATTAAGGTCAGAAATTATTATTCTTATTATAATTATTATTATTAACATTCAGAAAGAAAACATGCATGCCTCCCTTCTATAAATTCATTTCTCTCACAAACCGATTGTGTTCGGGTGGTCAAAATTTGCAGAAACATTTTTAAACTGTAAACACCATCAAATAGAACGATTATGATTATTTTTGTGCCCCATCAGAACGTTTGCTTGTAAGACAAGTGACCTATCAGACCATAGCAAGCCACAATGAACACAGGATCCTGTGGTTTCGAGATTTAACTCGAGGTTAGGTTAAAGTTAATGTGTATGTGTATAAACTGGATTTATGCATTTAGATTGGCAACAGGCCATGACTGTTTGGTCAAACATCTGTATAGGATTTGAATATATCAATCTCCAAACTGTCCACTGTGTAGCTCAGTTCAAGACATGGATTCGGAGCATCTCAAAATCTGTGCTACAGTGGCTGACATGAAAATATCTCTGAAAAATATTGGAGTGTAAGAAGACAAATGAATTTAGTCAAACGTCTGACATTACAGATTTGCCACCTCTAATATTGCTATTCCTACATATTATACTAATGAGGTTGCATTAGCAATTTCTTCCACACATGCACAATTAGTTTTGTTGTTCTATGGTATTAACAAAACTGAGTAATTTGTTGATAAAATATACATGGCGTGTTATTTATAGGCGCTCTTTAACTGCTGTGGTTCTCAGTGTCTCATTCTATACTGGGCGTGAAAGACCGCTTAATTTTGCTCAGAGGCCTCTCTATCAGGCTTGAGGTTCTTTTATGTGCCATAAATCTACAACACGGGACCAACGGCTTTACTTCCCTTCCAAAGGAAGTCATGCTAAGGATTTTTACACCCGAAAAAATCCATCGTCCTCTGCCAGGTTTGAACCCACGACCTTGGGTATATGAAGTCAGCATGGTAACCATTACACCACGGGGGGGTAATTTGTTGATGGTCACAATAGTTATAGTATATATGAAAGTGTCTTAAGATGAACAAGATGATGGTTAAAATTCTTTAAAAGTTACATCCCCTTAAAGCTTTATAATATAAATTTTTCTTTCCTAAGTTTCTATAGTTACCCTTCATGATCTAGTGGTTATCATGCTCGAGATGTCATGAGTACCTGACATCACCGGTTTAAAGCAGAATTCAAACCGTGAACCCAAAGTAATAATTTGAAATTATAGTTGGCAAAGCTTCGCTCCCCTCTCCAGTAGGCATGCCATTGAACAAAGATACCAAAATAAGTTATCTTCACTCAAGAATGCATTTAAAAACCTGCTTCACATGGACTGATTTACATAATTATCAAATGGTAATGTAATGAGTTGTCACCAATTATTGCAGCATCTGGCAGTTTACATCTCAGAGTCAAAGATCAAATATTCCTCCACTTATACAAATACTAAGTTTGCTAAAGGTTAAAAGAAGAGATTATCATATTTCTTAGAATGTGTATTGCTAATAAGAGAGTTAAAAAGCAATGCCTTTAATGTAAGAAGTACAAATTGTACTGAGTATGTATGTACAAAAATAATTTCCAAAATACAAGAACCAAGATAGATGTATAAGATATAATGGTCTACAAGCAGACATAATGATATAAGGAAATGAGTTACTTTTAAGTTGAACAACACTCAAGTAAAAGATGGGAAACCTCAACCAGTTCTTGACTGTTGAGTTATCTTGAAAAAATGTAAATGGTGTGTTATTTATGGACGCTCTATAACTGCTGTGGTTCTTAGCATCCCATTCTAAATTGGGCATGAAAGACTGTTTAATTTTGCTCAGAGGTCTTTATATCAGGCTTGAGGTTCTTTTACGTGCCATAAATCTACATCACGGGACCAATGGTTTTACTTCCCTTCCAAAGGAAGCCATGCTAAGGATTTTCACTTGAAAAAATCTGTCGTCCTCCGCTGGGTTTGAAGCCGCAACCTTGGGTATATGAGGTTAGCATGGTAACCATTTCACCATGGAGGTCAACGAGTTATCTTGAATAATGTGCAATTATTTTCATGGGAATTGCATAGTACAGATAAGATTTGAACAGTGGTGTCTCATGAATTTTTAACTTGGGGGGCCTCAGTGAGTCTACATTAAAATAAACAACTTTTATGCTAAGAATATCAATTCATCCCAAAGAAAAAGAAAAATACAATAATGCAATTACCTTTTCATTTATATTGGAACTTCATATGACGACCCTTCTTGCAGAATAATAGTAATATTGTACGCCCCTAGTAATTGAAAACTGACTACATTAGCTTTATGCTTAGAGGAACCATCTTGGTGTTTTATTTTATCTGCAGATGTCTCAAGTCACAAACTCTGTCTTTGGTCCATGGATCATCACCACCACCCCCACCACCGAACAACAAACACATGAAATAGAAGAGCACATTTCTTCCTTCACATCCATACAGCCAGAAAACGTTTTCATGCAACAAAATCTCAATTTTTTTTTAGTAAAAAACTCCCTACTCTTACATTGGAGTTGTATTTGAACAATGTTAGGCTCAGGCTTTGGTCGGCCCCTGTTTTTCAGTTCTAATCTTTTTATAAACCTAGCGAGCTTAACTTAAGTGTGTTTAGTTCACAAACTTTCATTGTTTCGTGGCAGTATCGCATTGTAACTGAACGCCAAGCCAACTGGTTGCTGTGACATCAAAGACAACGGTCAAAGAACTATAAACCCCAAAATAGTCATACAAGGAAAAATCCCAACCCTTTTCTCACTTCAGGTAAATGCATCCTTGGAGGTTAAAATCAGAGTGGTCATTTCCATCGTTCATATCTCCAATTTGAAGCCAGACAATTTAAACTGCAGTTACCTTCTATGTACGTAAAATGAACATTTGGTTCTCTTCCGCTCTAAAGAGCATGGAAATAAGTTCAATTATTTATTCTTTTTATAATTTAACAAAGAACAAGATATTAATTTATTTTCACTATTTGTAATTTCTAACCTTTCTCATGTCAAAGCGACATTTCTATACATGAAAGTAGAATACCTTTTTCATATATTTCATGAGGATCCAATATTTATTTGTTAAATAAGGGTTTTTACACAGGTTTACACTAATTGAACATATTACTGCATATTGAAGAACATCCTTGTTCCAGCAGCACCAAACTTATCATCTGGATTATAGCCATGCTGAAGATAGTGTAATGTTTCCTTTTTTAAAGTGTTGCACCTCCACAACCTCACTGCAATTATTGTAATATGAAGAAGAAGTGTGTTCTTGCTAAAACAATCAAGCTAATCATTACAAGCACAAAGATAACCTATTTCCTAGAAGCACAAAAACCATGAGCCTTACACTGTATTATCACACTGTTTCCCCTCCTATTACTTTACAAAATTTTCCCATACCTTGGAAATGTGCTGATGACAGTTTTAAATACCTTGGCCTATATTTTGATCATCAATTAACCTGTAACTCTCTCATTAATTAAAACTTGAATCTTGCTGACTTCAGATTATGCAAATTGTATTCCATTCTCAACTGAAAGTTTTCCTGGTAAATACAAGGGTGATTTGGAAAGTAGGTTTGCAAATGAATGGTGCTAGTATTGCCAACTTGGTTCCGTTCTGTTGCTTGGTTCAGTACGCTCCTGGCAACATAACATGAGGTTGTATTCAGTCATCAATACAGATGTTAAATGTGTACATCAATAGAAGATATTGCCAAGTGTGAGGTATGTGGAGTAATACAATTTCTGTGGGCAAAACAAATGGCACCAGCAGTATTTAATTCATCATGAGTGTACAGGAACATTATGAGTGACAAGTGTTATCAACTTTGGTTTAGTACATTTCATAATGGATGCACTAATGTCCATGATGAATCACTGTTTCACCATTTCTGAACTCTCAGAGCATTTTCTACAAATCAGTTGGACTGTCCTGTATGAAGTGGTAACACAAGTTTACACTGCACTGACATTCCTTCAGCGCTATCAGAATAAAGGTGAGACATGGGCTTGCTTTGTGAATTCTGAAACAAAACAACAATCCATGGCATGGGGTCAAACCAACTTTCCTACAAACTCACAGAAATATCTTCAAACATTTTCAAAGCAAACACTCATCTGTTTTTTGGGACAAGAAAGGTATTTTGTTGGTGGATTTCATGCATAAGGAAGAACCGTAAACACAGATGTGTACTGTGACACAGTAACCAAACTGAGGACAGCAAATCAGTACAAAGGTATGTTGAGTTCTTACATTATTTTGATCCATGACAATGCTCAAGCCGCATTCTGCTGCATGCGCTCAAACTCTCTTGAGTCAGTTCCGGTGGGAGGTGTTTCAGATGTTTCACCATAATGTGATTAATTATGAATAAAATAATGAATCTCTTAATAAAGGTTTAACATAACTCATTTAAGTTTTGTGTCCAATATATGCTTCCTGTTTTGAATATATGGTAAAAAAGTGAAAGCGTTCAGAAGACAGATCACTGTGGATTTTTGGATTTTTACAGATGGATTGCCTTAATGCACAGTCATACATTTCCTCACAACAGTGAGGAAAGTAGGAAAAACCAAAGATTCATGGTTTAAGTTCCAGACATGGTATCAAATTTCTTTTCATATAAAAGTTATTTTCAAATCCCATTCAGCTTCTAAGAGGTGTGTTGAAAAAGTGACTGCTACGACTATTAGCTGCTACAGCTGCTTAAGTGAGCATGAGCACAAACTGTTTTTCAGATTTATGAAAAAATGGCAAAGAAAGAGCTTGAAGAACAAAGTTGTGTGTGAAATTTTGCTACAAACTTGGCAAAACTTTTACAGAGAAATTTCAATTGCTTAGCCAAGTATACAGGAAGGACTGTATGAATTCCATACAATGCTATGAGTGTTTTGAACACATGTTGGGCAACATGATCCCAGGTTTGGTTGACCTGCCACATCAACAGATGATGTCAAGAGAGTTTGTACTGTGATTCATGGAAATCGTTGTTAGCTGTGCAAGAAGTTGCCGATGCAGTAATCATAAAATAGAATCATGCCATCAAATTTTTAGTGACAAACCTGAGCTGCATTGTATCAGTGCAAAATTTGTGCCATGTTTGTTACTGACAATAAGAAAGAGACCCATGTTGAAATCAGCCAGTAACTGCTTGCCACTGCAAATGGCAATGAAAACTTCCTAAATAACATCATAATGGGAGATGAAACATGAGTTTATAACTATGATGTAATGAAGGTGCAGTTGTTATAGTGGGTGGACAAACATCTCTTTGTCCAAAAAGCACACATGAGTTCTTCAAAGATCACGGTGATATCAGTAGCATTTTTTGATTATAAAGTTATTGTCTAACAGGAATTTGTGGTCAGATGGTAAACAAGGAAGGCTACCCCATGTTTGATGGATACTATGTGCAGGAAGAGGCCGGGATGGTGGAAAAGCCAGAATTGGACGTTGCTTCATAACAATACACCAGCAAATAAATCACTTCTTGTTTACAGCCATCTGGCAAAACATCAAACTCCCATTTTGCCCCACCCACCCTATTCTTTGGGCTAGCCCCAGCAGACTTTGCCCTGTCTCACAAGCTTAAAACCACATCAAAAGGACATTTCCAAACCATAGAGGAGATTTAGGGCAATGTGACAACAGACTTGTTTGCCATCCCAGCAAGTGTGTTCCAAGAGGCTGCCCAAAGTGGGAGAAACATTGGGAACGATGTGTTGCCAGTTTTGAGGGCAACAATGCTTCAAATGTTGTACAATGAGCAATAAAGATGTTGAAGTAAAACCTATGTTCTTTCTTTACACAACTTGTAATCTATGCCATTTTAAATGATTTCAACAACACTGTAATCAACTTTTAGTACATGAAGGTATATTAAGTTTTGCCTCAGTACAGATTTTAGGAGATGAAGCACTGATGTATATCTTTTTTGTCAGAAATTAGGAAGGATTTGAGGATCTCATTAAAAGATATCAATTAAAATTTGTTAAACATTTGGTCAATCTTTAAAGCTATTTTGTTCCACCTACTTGTCAAACAACAGGACTTGTTTCAAGGAGATGTCATCATCCTCAGCTGATTATCTCTTGCTTCCCTCTTCCCTTTTTGTTTGGTCTGCTGTCGTCCCCATTGGTGAGTTGTATGAGCCATCTGATGCCGATAATTCAAATTTACTGCAAATTCACATGTCATCCAAAATTATTCAATGAATTCAAGATTTTTAAAGATTATAATATTAAAGGCTCCTCAAAAAATACAGTGTGATAAATCTGCTTAGTCATCCATTAAAAAATACTCTCCTAGCAATTAATTGTATCAGCTGTGAAGATTGCCACAAAATGTATGAATTAGAAAAAATAAAAGAACTTTGGAAACAAGATTGAAGGAACAAAATATTAAATTAAAAAAAAAAAAAAAACAACAGAAAAATCAGTCATAGCTTATGACTAGAGAGAACAGATGTCATCAATCCCTCACTTGAGGGATTAATGACATTAGAGTTAGAAAAGTGAGGTTAGTATACTCACTGTCCGCTCATGACTAATGAGGTGACATAAATTAGCTACTCTGCCTGTTTTTGCTTTTTTTCAACTGTGTGTCAAATTACTGATAAGATGTTTTGTCAAAAGGATCAAAAGTGCAAGATTAAATTGAGTCTTATTTATGAATGCTCTTTGATTGCTGCTGTTATTAGCATCCCATTCTATGTTGGGTCAAAAGACCACTTAATTTTGCTTAGAGACCTCTTTATCAGGTTTGAGGTTCTTTTATGTTTTGTAAATGTATGACACAGAACCAATGGCTTTACTTTCCTTCTACAGGAATCCATGCTAAGGATTTTTATGTCTGAAAAAGTGCATTGCCCTCTGCCGTGTTCCCCAGACCACTGAGGATCAAGCAAAGGTCAGATAACGTCACATAACTTACCAATAAAAATGACAGCAGATCAAAATATGAAAAAGAAAAGGGGCCTTCCTGGATAGTGTGATGGCAGTGTGTCTGCCTCACATTCAACAGGTTGCAGATAAGGTTTTTTATCAGGGTTTTCCACTATCCTGAAAAGATGAATGTTGAGCAACTTTAAGCTCCATGATCCTTGAGATCATTGGAGCATCATTTCACCAATTTCATTCATCAACCAGGTTAAAAGATGTTAAGCTACACAAAAAAGAGAAGGGGGCAGGAGTATCTGACAAGAGTAAATTGACCAATCAGCTGAGGATCAGCAGAATGTGTGCTTAAACAAGATCTGTTATTTGGCAAGTAAATGGAGCAAAAGTTAAGTTTTTAACAAATTTGATTGCCACATTCTATTGTTTTCATTTTTAGTTTTCAATAATAAATTATTAATTTTAGTATGTACTGCTGCACAGCTTATGATCATCTCCTTAGTGCAGTACTAGCATGGCTGTTACCAAGTGGGATGCCCAGGTTTGATTCCTGGTACTGGCATGGAGACCTAGTCTGGTTGCACCCAGCCTCGCGCAAGGTCCCTGAAGGCCAAACTGAGGAGCTCCTTGAGGGAAAAGTAGTGGCTCCAAGTTGCATGGATCACATTAACCACATTCCATTCTCCACCACATCCCACCCATGATGCCTGTAATGAGCAGAGGAGGAGGTGCAGGGGTCAGATGGAAGGCCTTATACTGACTTTGGATTGTTGCACTATGGAGTTTAGTTTTTAGCTGCACAATATATTGCAAAGAAATTTCTGAACATAGTAACAAATAAGTTTTATTTGTTGCTCTTCATTTTGGAGCACTGTCAAATATATACATTTCTGGGGAATTAGACATAAACAATGGGCATCTTCTGAAGAAGTTAAGAAGAGATTAAAAGTGCTATTCTGCCAATGTGACATTTTCTAAACTCAAGAACCATTATCTTAGAAACTATTTAACATATCAGACTGAAATTTTAATTGGATGTCTTCTAAGTACACTGACCTATTATTAGCCATGAACTATTTTATTACGTCATATGCAATTAGTTTCTTAATTATACCATATTTTGATTGAAGTTTATTAGAACTTTATTTTTTGAAAAAGATCACAGCCATATTGTTAAAGCCAAATTAGAGCAAAAATAGCAGTTAGAAGTTGTCTTTAACATTGCTAAAAATGATTTATTATATTCAATAGTTTCTGAGAAAACTGGTTATTTGTACCAGAAAATGTCATTCACAGTAAAGTCGCTCAAAATAAAACTGGAGAAAACAAACTTGCATATTTGAAAATTGGCAAAAATTGCAAAGCAGCTTGTGACAGTGATGTGATTAATATTAAATGGAAAGAATTTGAGTCGGTTTTTGTAACACAAAACATCACTTGGCAATTACTTATTGGGACCAGTTTTGGGAACACTCATTCATATTATCAATTCTTAATTCTGATAGGTAAGTAATTACCAAGTAATGTTTTGTGTTACAAAAACTGACTCAAATTCTTTCCATTTGAAACTTGCATATATTTGCAAAGAAAATAACCACCGGGCTGAGCACGCATAACCTGCCGTACTTGTGTACTACCAATTTGTAAGGCAAATTGAGAGAGTGTTCAGCTCTCTACTCCAAAACGTTGAAGAGTTAGGAATTTTGTTTTTATATATATAATGAAGTAGTACATTAAACTTGTAGCACAAAATGCCATATGCAGTAGTATCTTTAAAAATATATTTAATGTGCCTATAATGATAAAAATATATCAAATAACACAGGCAAAAGTAAGAAGAATAAGACTGTACAAAAAATAAAAGAAATTTTTTGGTAATATTTGCCATTTAGTTTTCCTTGATGTAAGCTTCAGATAAAAAAAAAAAAAAAAAACTCTGAGGGAGGAGGAACTGTTAGATGCACTACTATCTTTAAAAATACATTTAAAACATATCATGATAAAAATATACAAAATAAAGCCAGAAATTCCAACTAACAAGATTGTAGAAAAACTAAAATGAAATTTTTTGGTAACTTTTGATTTTCCTTAATATAAGTTTTGTTGAAGAAAAAAAAAAAGAAAAAAAAAAGAGGAACAAATGCAAAAATAAGTATAAAACCAGATGTGGCTCATTATTTCAAAATTAGGGGAGGCTCTCAAGTACCTAAGCATCAAACACAAAAAAGAAAGAAAGGGAAGAAAAACTGAATATTATTAATGTTAATTTGTTATATGATGCAGGCTTATCTTATATTTATTTTAAAATCAAGGATGGTGTTTGCAATGTTCTGAAGAGAACTAATTTTTTTTTTTGGATACTCTTAACACATCACACAACCATTGCCAATTGTCACAGTCACTGACATTAAAATCAACGCAAAAAATTAAATTGAGTCTTTTTAATGGACATTTTTTATCTGCTAGATCTATGACACAGGCTTTACTTCCTTTCCAAAGGAAACCATGCTGGAAACAATCCATCCCCCTCTAAGGTTTTTAATCTGTGACCTTGGGAACCAGAGGCTAGCATATTACCCCTACACCATGAAGGATGACAACAATAACAAATAAATTGATAAATTAAACAAAATAAATGCATGCCACAGGAATAAAACAGAAAATCTTAATACTTATAGCAACATAGCTCTTAACCCTTAAATACAGGAATTATTTTGCTACATATGCTGTTCTTTCTCTAATTCACAAACAGGTATTTATATCCCTTTCACTGGCACCATAACTGAAGTGACTTGAATAGCTGTGATCGTTTGTGCAATACGAAGGGGACTGGCCATCTATTCAAAGCTGAACTAGCAACTGCAGCCAAATGAGCCTGTGGTAAAGGATGGAGAGGGCCCAAGTAAAATAACTGATATGGTGGCATGCTGGAATGCGGACAGGGTTACATTTGACTGCAGTTGAATAGATTTATTTAAAAAAATTAAAAAAAACTCCTGCTTTATTGCAAGAATATTAATAATTTTACAATATAAGACAGCTATACTAGCCTAATTTTATTGTTGAAGGTTAGTCTAATATGAAATTAGAAAAAGTGTCCATTGAAAACAGTAAAAACTTTGATTATTCATGTTGGTTGCATATATGCAATAAATTTTGAAGATATGCTTTCAGTTTCTTTCCTGCATGCATGCACACACACACACACATAAAGAACCTTTCTATGGTCGAGGCCAGAACTTATAGAGAAGGAATGTTTTCAATCTTAGTATGACAATGCCCTCTTCTTACAATATCTTGGTAAGACAGTCTTTCAGAAACAGGGTGTTTAAAAATAAGTGTTCACTATATTGTATCTAAATGTGAATAGATAACAGGCTAAACATTTTTTCCATAATTAAAAGGAAGGTAATGTACATTTTTAAAAATATGTTATAAACAAGCTGTGATGAGATTCTTTCCTCAACATTTTTTTGGAAAGGCTGTGGCTTAAGAGCCCATGCCCATGAGATGAAACTTACAGTAATATCTCCTTAGAAGTTGGTGAAAATAAGCCCGTTCTCACAGAGATTCGTAAGACTATACTTAAAGAAAATACCAGATATGCAAATTAAAATGGTTGGAAAGGGTTTATAAAGCTGTAGTTGAAGCAAAAATAGTCTAAGGATCTGAGATTTGGGGAAGATTTGGGAGATGCTTGATAAAGAATATAGATCATATTGGGTTTATTCAAGTCATCACCAAATAGAGCAGCAATGTTGGAGTTGGGAAGCGTAGGAAGCAAGGACATGATAGCAGAAAAGCTACTTAAATATTGGTGTACATTAAAATCATTAGACAAACATAAGCTCTTGAGGCAATGTTTAATAATGCAAGAGAAATCCAGTGCTGGGATGAACTGGGCTCAAGGAATAAGGAGAATCCTACAGAAAATAGGAATGGGTAACTTATGGGTAAAGGTTTTTGAAAAGAAGTGAGGAATAGAGCGTAGGACAGAAGTACACATTATTTCAAAGTTGGAAGGCAAGAAAAGTTTGGTATTATTATAGACAATTAAAGGTAGACTGGAGAAGGGAGAAAAATATGAATATAGCAAGAGAAGCGTGGGTCTGGACTAGATTATGTGCACATAGGCTAAGGGGGGGGGGGGTATTTGGATAATGTCCTCTGTGTGGAGAGGCAGATGACTCCCATTATACAGGCTGTTTCAAAACGACACCAAATGAAGATAGCAGTCAATTAGCTTACACTTTGACTTGTCCGAAACTTGATGTCGCAACTTTCAAACTCTTCTATTTAAAGTTTTATGTGTGTTTAAAAATTGCACAAATTTGGGATTAGGCAGCGAAGGAATAGTGGTTGTCATATGCCATGTAAACTATCTCAGAATGTGTCATACAAAAACATAACAAAACCCACAAGTTATGTTTTCCATTACTAAGGTGGCCTGTGCCGTGCCGACATGTCTATCAAACCATACCTACACCACGCGACTGGGACCTTCGCTACCAACCGACATCTCTCTTGGATTGAGCCAGGCATGTGTCATTTGGTTATGTTTGACTGCCTAATCCATGGTGATTTTATGGCAGTTTTTTTATGTGCTGAATTTATAGCTGAAAATGATATTCATGTATCACATATGGTATGACCAACAAGGCCCACATCTTCCTTTGAAACATCCTGTATAATTGAATGTGTAGAAACAAAGTTGTGGAGAGATCAGTTTATGCCTAAAATAGGGGAGAATGTTAACAAACAAGTACTAAAAGTTAGGATAATGAAAATATAAAATGAGGGGGATATAAAAAGGGGAGGAGAGTATATGGGGAGAGTAACAGAAAATGGTTTAGAAAAATAAAGCAATGTGAATCTGTTATGATCAACATGCATAAATAACCATAGTGTTAAAATGCATGGTGGACTAAGGAATAAAATAGCAACTCAAAGCAATGTATGAAAAATTGTATGATTTTTGTATAGCATCATGAGGAAATAAAAATTACAAATTACACAATTATTCAAATGCTGAAATGATCAGTCATAAAGAATGTTCTTTTTATCATGAAATGTGTTCTAGAGTTATTTAGCCAAAATGTTGAATATGTTTACAGTTATTCATTAATCTGTATTTTTCCTCCCTACCCTGAAATGAAGATACCAGGAGAGTCCCATGTTTTAGTACAATTACATTTCTGAAATTATTGTTTTAAAATGTGGTACAGTGTATAAAGTGTTATTATATAAACAACTGAGTTTCCATGTGTAGCTAGTTTTGCCACCTGCCCTTATTCTGAACATCTTTCTTCAAAGAAGGTATTGATGATGTTGAATGTGTTTCTTGATAATGAATGAGTGTAAATGTTGGTTTTAACTGCAAGGACCTCTCAAAACTTTCCTGCTACTTGCTATTATCTTTACATAACTGTCATATTTACTCTTTATGATTAACGTGCAACATTTTCCTGCCCTTGACCTTAATTATTACAAAGTTTGAAATTATTTTGTTGATTTTAATTGATCTTACTTTGTTAATTTGTTTTCTGACAAAAAATTAAGATTTTACAGTGATGATAATTTCCATGGGAACTGAATTTTGACATCCCCTTAAATGGGAAGGTAGTAATGGTTTATTTTTACTTCATAATTCATATTAAAATAAACTGATTTAATTTCTATTCCATCTTGTTTCCTTATTTTCCCTTAAATCGGTGTTTTTTATTCTGCATGGTTGCTCTTCATTTTCTTGGGCTCCGTGTTATGAAGCTGCTCATCTTTCTCTTTTTACAAATACTTTCTCTATTAATTCTAAATATTTTCTTTGATACATACACATTAAAGAGTACTTCCTTTTATTTACATTCTCTGAATGTTGTATGCCCTTTACTATATCTTTCTTTCTTATAAGTGGGAAATAACTACATATAATTTTTACATAGATCTATATACTTACTCACATGAGTTATTAACTTTCAAAAGTGAAAGCTTAGGAACTTTTGAGATGGTCCTTGAATGCTCTATATATATATAGAATTAAAATACAGAACACCACATATAGAAACATACATATTATATTGAAATAATATTTTAATACAACACCTGCATAGTGGGTGAAATTTCAACATGATTCTATAACTAAATGTATCTTTTTCTTCAATAATTTTTTTATATAACTTTTAATTTTTTCTTGCCATGTTTACACGCATCCAATGTAACACGTGGTGGATGTACCAGGATTTTGAGGTACTGAATGGTGCAGTCTTCGCTGCACTTGTTGTTGACACATGGTCTGCTTTGTTCCATCCACCTTTACTTCTGAGTAGCTTTCTTTCTTTCCCACTTTCTTTGTTACTTTTGTTATTTAGTTTCATGTAGAGATATTATTGATGTCTATTTTTAGTTCCAAATTGGTTTTAGTTATAATAGTGCCGCAAATTTATTAGAATACACAGTTGTTCCTTTAGCTACACTGTACTAGATACCAAAGAAAAATC
This sequence comes from Hymenopus coronatus, assembly GCA_030762935.1. Lineage (NCBI taxonomy): Eukaryota > Metazoa > Arthropoda > Insecta > Mantodea > Hymenopodidae > Hymenopus > Hymenopus coronatus. The sequence goes on from CM060894.1 coordinate 11,913,248, forward strand.
TCGTAGCATGCCACCTGTTTGAAAGTGCACTGTTAGCATTACACATAAGTTTCAAAATGATAGTAAATAATTAACAGTGGTAAATTAAAAGTGATGTCATCATCATCATTTACTGACAGAAGGCAGACCATCTCTCAAGTTACCTATGCAGCAGTTTGTCATTTGTCATATTGAGTAGAAAAATATAGTAATTAGAATTGTTTCCCTTTAATGTTCAAAATTTGCTCAGTAATCATGCATTTTAATTTGTTGTATTTTATTCCTTTAGTGTATAGTTGCTTTTCATATCCTGGCAGACTCATGCATGGCTTAATTATATACATGTTGCATGTTACAATTAAATAAGCATATTGTCTGCATTAGAAGTTGTTTCTTTTGTTATTTGAAACTTTATATCTGTACAAAATAGGTATAGCTGATATAAAGGTGTAGTAGGTCATATATTCTTTCTTGCATTTTATAAAGTCTGTTTGCACAAAAATTATTTGTTAACAATAAAATCATTCTTTTAGTATGAAATGTGGCAAAAAGTTAATGCTTGCCTATTGCACTTAAGCACTTTTGCAGCATAATATGCCAATAAGCAGTGAACTATTTGTAATACTTACAATGACTTTTCTATTATTTTACTTAATAATTTAACTTTGAAATGCATCATTTCACAGAATATTAGTGAAATATGCAGTTGTATCTAAATATAACAAAATTTGCACTTCATTTTAAAACCAAAGAAAATAATCCAAGTTCCTTGAGGGTTTAACATTGGGTAAAGAAACCTGTGTCACATCAAAATCACTTATGTAAGTGCTCAATAAAATTGTGATTACAATGCAATAGAAGAAAAACTGTTCAGTGATGTTTGAGCTAGGTGGTGGGATACCCTTGCAAGCAGGTAGGGGTTTAGCTAGTAGAAGGTACTGCAACTTATAAGCAGCCATGTTACATTGATGTTACAGATTGAGTTGGGATTCTTTTGTGTGAAAGTAGATCAAATATAAAGATACCCATGTCCTGGCTTTCTTTGCCATAGGTCAAGTTTGACAAGAAAAAAATTTAAAATTCAATGAAAAGGAACTTAATGCAGTGAAAACACATTTAAAATTAAATTTTGAGATGGAGTCGACTGAATACTTAAAGTTTTCACTCACTGTACAATAAGTGCAGGAACATGTTTTCGTAGGCTTTTGTCTATATTATCAGCTCAAGTATACGTTAACAGTTTTGTTGGTGGTGTATCACCTACAGCGTAGATTGGAACCATTTTGAATAAAAGAATTATGTCATTCAGAATCTCAAAGTTCATGACTTGTCCTTCATTCTTAATGAGGATCTTCTCCCAAAACTATTGACGCCTTAAAATTTCTTGTGGTTTTTAAGAGTTTGATATCTTCACTGATGTTATGGTTAGTTGTCCAAAAATGGTCAGCTAACTGCTAATTGTCTGTCTGTATCGGTTTGTCTAATCTTTAAATGTCTCTTAGTTTTTCCTATGTACCGAGTGAGCCAAAAACTTCCGAACTAGCTGCACTGTGTGGACACTTGACTCCACACTGCTGTTGTATACAAGGTCACACTTCTGACACAGTTTTCCTCTGTTCTGGAAGTGGAGTATTGAACAAGAGGATATGATGTAGTTCAGTTATTACAATTGATTTATTCATTTGTCCTGTATGTAGTCACAAAGTGTGTTATGGCTCAGCATAAGTTTTCTATTGCACAGCTTGTATTTATTTTTGATCCAAGTGAAAGTATTATTTGTAGAAAGATTTCCAGATGTAAAAATTCCAGGCTGAACAACAATTCACAAACTTTACAATAGCTTTTGGGCCACAGGAAGTGGTTCTTACTGAAGAAACATTAAGCGACATCGGTCATCATTTGGAAAATTCCCTCCAAAACTCACTTGGGTGTCTTACACAACAGGTAGGCGCTAAATTGCTGAAGTTAAAACCATATGAAATTACTGTGGCACATGCTCTTCAATCAGGTGATTCTAGAATTTGCGCACATTTTATGAGTGAACTCTCAATAGTGTACACAATGGCAAAATAGACCCACATTTAATATTTTTCACAAACGAGGCTTGGGTCCACCTTCATGGATATGTGTGTACACAAAATAATCTTACTGGAGCTCTGAGAAACCTAATGCGGTTCACCAAATAGCTCTTCATGACAAAAAAATTGGTGTACAGTACGCCATTAATGAAGAAAGAGATATAGGGCCTTTCAGGGCCTTTTTTTTTTTTTAGGCAACCGCTGATGCCCATACAATTTTGTCCCCATTTTTAGAGAATCAACAGACAAGGAGCATGATTTTGCTTTTTTCAGCAAGACTCTGCAACAGCTCATAGGGCTAATCTTTCAATGAGAACAATTGAAAGTGTGTTTCAGGACAGAATTATTAATAGAAATTTGTGTCCCCTCGGTCCCCCAACCTAACCCCCTGCAAATTCTATCTCTGGGGTAACTTGAAACATAAAGTGTACATGACAAACCCACCCACATGACATGGAAGAATTAAACAAAATATTCACCATAAAATTGACAGCATTTCTCAACGTGATCTATGGTGAGTGAAGAGGTGCTGCCAAAAACGTATGGACAATGGAGGTGGCCAGTTTCATAAAGTTGGTAAGTGCTGCCTTTAAAAGGTAGTTTTAAAAATGTTGAATAGTTTCACTGTGTCTTTCTATGATAGTGGCAGACGGCAATGAGCACCGAGGATGCAGACAAGCAAAACATCGCACAGCTTTAACTCACTTGATAGATCTTGTGACAATCTGAACATTTAATCTGAGCCACCAGGTGATATACTACCAACCAAACTGTTACCAAATACTTGAACCAGTCAACAGCAGTTGACATGTTCCTGCATTAATTAAATGGTGAGTGAAAACATTGAGTGTTCAGTCGACTAAATCTCAAAATTTAATCTTAAGAGAGCATTATTTACAAATTAGAATGATTCACTAATAATTTTTAATTTCTTACATACATTGGTGTTTAAAAAATATTAAATGAAAACTTACATAAAGAGCAATTTTTATCTCTTCAGGATTTTTTCTTGGACCCACCCATCACTGAGAAAAAAAGAACTTTCTGCAGCCAATATTCTCTTTTCTAAATGAACTCTTGGTTATAAGTTATCTTTAGTGCAAACTTGCATACAGATACTTGTAGCCTCCGTGTAGGCAAAGTTCATTATCAGCACCTGAGTACCAGGCAGCTGATTGTTGAGCAGAAGACAGACCTAAAGTCAGCCATTACAGCTTAAAACTTTCTCATTTTCTTCCAATGAATAGGGGCACTATGTAAGAGAAAGTCAAGATATGTGTTTTCACTATAAAAATTGCAGCTCAATCTGTGACATAATGTGACATGAGTTCAGCATACTGTTTTCCCCTTCCACCAACTATGTTTTACCTGAGAGATAAGCTACCCTACCTCCTAGTAAAAGGTCACTGAATAGACATATTAATTAATTCCTGAAAAATCAGAACTATTGAATAAATGCTGCTTCAATCATGATGTCATATATTTCTAAGTGCTAGTGATCTCAGCTGCAATGAGCAGTATTTAACTATTTCACTATTTGTGTCACACAAAGGGAAAACAAGGAAGCCAGTTAGCACTTTACAATAAAAGGTAACATAAAATGTAGTATATGTAGTAATGTCACATGCACTTTAAAAAGTTTGGCTATCATTTTGCTTAGCTCCTCACAAGCTAAAATTTTACTTTTTTCCTGTTTTAAATAAGCAGAATTGCAGAGTAGTTGTGTTTGACTATATAAATTGCAATATACCAGCTTAAACAATTGAATAAACACTACACTCATCAGTGTGGTTTACATTAACAGATGAGGTAAAAGTAAAGTTACTATATCTCAAAGGTAAAAGATCAAATTAGAAGCACATTTTTGTGAGCTCTCGAACAGTGGTTTCCAAACTGGAAGGCATCATTGGTTTATTAGGCAGAAAATAGCTTAGAAGAAAAGGGTAACATATGATCTGATAAATAGAGGAATTGGTAAATCTGATACCTTATTCTGACAATTGAACGTGTAGTTTATTGTAAATTACTAAAATAATATTAAAAGTATATACCTATATATAAAAATAATTACTAAATTATTGAACAAAATTAACTTTAAACATATGGATACCCTATTAACTACAATGATTTAAATTCTTTAGAGAGGAAGCTGGTGTCCTGGTGCTATAAGAGTATATTTGACCATTAGTTTTATTTACATTAATTAGTTTGTTTACTGCTTTTAGGTAAAAAAATATATAGAGCATTGTTTTCAAAAATTATTAATGTCAACGTGCAATGTTAACTTCTCTTTTGCCTTACCTTAATACTTGAAGCAATTAACATTTTCTTGAAAATGATTATTTTTACTACTTTTAATTTACAATATTTATAATTGTTTTTGGGGAAAAATAGTGAAGTTTTTTTGACACAAGCACAAATTGAGATTTGTTATTACTGTAGCTTTACATGAACGTGAGAACCATTGCATAAGATGGCACTGGCACACTATTTATTAGTTACCATCTATTACAAATTCTAAATGCTAAAAGTCTTCATTTATTCTACATTATTCTCAAATATAAGTCTTTTTCAGAAAAATATTTCTAACAAACAGAGCTCAAACTTCATTGCCTTGAAGCCCAATGCTGTGCATGGACTACTCCCTTTGTATGATTTCCTGTCCATCCCTCCAGTCTAGCTATATGGCAATGGGGCAGGTACTCATTGTCAACATGTACAGACTTGTTAGAGGGACAGCCATGTCAGAAGTAAACACCTACAAGGTGCTGTATTTGGATATGGCTATTTCACTTTGAGAGGAAGAAATATATTTTGAAACAGAGAAAGATTTTCATCCAGAACCACTCAGTTTCAATGTATAAAAGATATTGACAAAAATGTAATTGAGTATACACAATCCTAGAGTTCAAATTCATTCACTTTTTAACAGTCACTTTACAAAATACTGCATTTTTTATGATAACAGAACTTTGGAAATATACATAAGTAGGTTATAAAAGGAAACTGTTTTATCATTTGTATTCTATTAAAATATTCATTAATGTTTTGTAAGAATATGGGACATTGAAATTATAGTGCAAAAATGATGTCATACTAATCAAGTAGCAATGTTGTCCTCCTTGTCCCTCCAAATCAAAGTCTTGTCATGCAGCTAACATTCCAACTGCAGGTAATTTGATAAGGTGTGCAACGAAGTCCAAGGTTCGATTATAACCTTAAAAGATAGTGTGGGAATTGGAAAGCATATAAACCAGCTGAGAAAGTTTTGAAACCACTGCTCTGGATATAGATCTTAAATTCCAATGAAAGCAGAGCACTTAAGGAGGTATTACTAATTAGCTGTGAAACCAATATATATATTTGACTGATACCTCATGTTCATTTTCCTTGTTACTTTCATGGATATTTGTATTAAAGTAACATCTTAAATGAAAAAAGCAAAAGACTTTGAGAATTTAAATAAAACTTGCATCTACAGTTACAAAATTGGATATTTTAATAATCAATGTACTTGTTCAAAAATTTAAGCAATCCAAGAAGAGGGTAATATTTAATATATTAACATAAAATTCACATTTAGACAATGGTGTTATTTTATTTATGTTAATTTTGAAATATATTAACCTAAATGAACTATAGGTTCTGTGCTATTCATAGTCTTTTTATGAATTTCTTTCTGCCTTTTATTACAGTTTTTTGTCCGCCTTGATCATATTCGTAAATGCTTCACACAAAAGGGTGGAATATTTGTCTTGGAAGAGTACAGTAAGTATTCTGTATTAGTAGTTCTTTTATATAATTTATTTTAAACTTGGCCATTTAATAGTATTTCATAAATAAAATTACCTTGTCCTTTATCATATGTGATAATGCTCTTTTAAATTTCAGAGTTTCATGATATCTATTTTATCTTAAACGTATTATACAAGATGTATTCAAAAGAGACTGAACATTTGCTATCACATCCTTATTGTTATTGTACATTTAAGCACTGTGCTCTGTGTTTGTCATAAGTATATCTTAAACATAAGGCATTTTAATAAAAATCATTAGAGCCATTTTTGAGAAAAATCAACTATTTTGAAAAGTGTTCCATGTCAAGGTAATTGGGGGTGAGGGACTTTTCTTGAAAATCTTTGTGTTGCATCCTTCAAAGACACTCAACTTAAATACCAAGTTTGTTATTTAATCGACTTTTCATTTTGAGCTATGCTACCTACAGGCATACATGCATGCATGCACTCACCCACACGCTCATGTTTCTAAAAATTCTTTTCGGAATCAGGGTGTCTCAAAACATGTATTTCCAGTGAAATCTAGGTATCAAAGTTTTGGGTTCTCTATACTCTATGTACATAGTACATGTAGAGAAAGTAAAAAAAACTCTTCCCCTCTCTCATTGTCATTAATCCAATCAGCACTCTCCATGTACAGTTGATGTTCTATTTCAAAAGTTCAGTCTTTTTCTGAACACACCTCATGTTTTATTTAAGTACAGTTGGCTGCCCATCATTGTACAGGTAACATTTTAAACAGATCTGATTCAATTCATTTATTTCCTATCATTCTTGTTGAAGATTTTTTTTTTTTTTTTTTGTGGTGCATCCTCCCTCTACAGCTTATAATGGTAATTTTGTACTACCCTGGCTATTCCTAATAATGGATGCAAAATCCCCTGATTATCACTGGGAAATATTGGTGGCATGTCTTGACTTCCTTAAACTCCATCCCATTAGTCTTCCAAGTTCTGGAAGTGCTGTACAACTTATAATTACCCTTTAGCTGTGAAAGGATCATCAGTTGAAATGCTCATTTTTATATATTCATAGAAGGTGACATTTTAAAACATTGTACCTTCTTATTACTCATATATGGTGGAATTTGTGACAGTGATGTAATCTATCAATTGAAATTAATTAGTGAGTCAATTTTGTGACACTACATGACTTTGAAAACATGTTTCAGAAGATATGTGCTTCCATTGTCAATTCCCTTAGTTGACTGCCAGTATCGTTTGCTGTGATGGTTGTCATTGTCCCTAATGGTGGTTTGATGATTCCATAAGAAAACAAACCAGGAATATATCAGTTCAGCTGCATAGACTGTGAAAAAATCTACATGGCCAAACTAAAAGAAACATAAAAATAAAAGCAAAAGAACACCTCAGAAATATTAGACAAAAATAAGAAGACAAATTGGTGGTAGCTTAGCATTTCTTAAAAGAGCAGCATACCATGAATAGAAGTCCATAAATACTCAAAAATATAACAAAGAAAACAGAATTAAAAGTTTGAGAAAACATCTATCTACATTTGGAAAAACAAGAACTGCATTCTCAATTTTGAAATCCTGTCAGGGTGACCTACTGATTTAGAGGTTCATTGACAATGGAAGCACATGGCTTCTAAAACATGTTTTCCAATAATAAAAGTAAGTGATTTAGTGTTACAAAATCAACTCGCTAATTAATTTCAATTGATTGTACCTTCTCTTTGGCCACATAGTTGTTTAATAATATAAAACCTACATAGCTTACACATAATAAATAGACTTTTAACATAAACAATAACATTGAGGTCTAATTGGTAAATATGAAGACCATCAAGATAGCTTGCTTTAGAAAAAATGCATAAACTGCGACCAAGGAATACATTTATGAGCATTCAGCTGATGATGTCCATAAAATCCTAGTACCAACTACAGGAAAAAACCACTGAGAATACTTTTAAATAAGAAATACAAGGAACACTGCAAACCGTTATTTAAAAAATTAAAGGTAATTGTGTACAATATGTTTATATACAAATTGCTAATATGTATTAAAATCAATAGAGAACAGTATTTTCCAAGGGCTGAATTGTTTATCTTCAACACAAGAAATAAGCACAAATTAGATTATCCAAGATGAAGTTGACTCTTAACTCGAATACTTACTTTTGTAACGGGATTAATATGTTCAACAAACTACCTGATGCAGCTAAAAATATTTCTTTTAATACACTTCTATTGATGAATTTATGAGAAGTGATGTAAATATAATGTAAGTTGTAAGTAAATGTATAAAATATGTAATATATAGATTATTATTATTATTATTATTATTATTATTATTATTATTATTATTATTATCATCATCATCATCATTATTGTTGTTGAAAAAATATCCTGATTTATTTATTTTAAAATATTAATGACTGATTTATATTGTCAGCTGGATGTAGTTGTCTCTCTGTATATGATTATTTAAAAGTCCAGCTGATGATCTTAATTATAGCATAAAAAGGAAATAAAGCAAAATGTTCCTAGTTGAAGGTTATTAAAATATGTTGGTATTGGTATTATAGTTTTCTCCAAAACATGATGGTCCTCAAATGGACAATAACCATTAGCAATCAAAAGATGCTCTGTACTAGGTGAGAAGCAACATAGTAAAATCTATTTCCTGGAGACACTGTTTACAAGTTGAGAATTGTGCCTCAGTTAAGGGACCAGTAAGAGAAAGTCTTGGCAACAGTGAGGGTTGGTTTCCAACTGCACACACCCTTTGGAAGAAGAGTGGAGCAGGGCCATCATGTTCTGTACATAAGTATCATGTTGCTATAAGCAGATTCATATCTGTTTTGCTTTTTGCTGCGTCTTGATTGCTAAACCATGACCATCTAAATATATATTACTTGAAATGTCCATAACATTTGTTTTATTTTGCATGGTTTTCCCATAGAGTAACAACTATTTTCTACCCATGGCATTCTAAACTAAAAGATCCAAGAGAGAGTGGGGGAGAGGGGGAGAGAGAGAGAGAGAGAGAGAGAGAGAGAGAGAGACCCACCCATACACATATTACAATCTATGGATCCTAATTTGAGATTAGACTCAGTAGTTCAACTCTAGGATGAAGATCATGTCAGAAATTACATTTATTGATTATTCTTGATAATTATTAATACATTTATTTACAAAGATTAACTCTGATATTAAATTTTGCACAGGTATCAATTTTCCATAATCTACAATTACTGTATGCTTTCTTAAAATATGCATGCTTATTATATTTGCTACAGTACATTATTACCAGTATTTTATGACTGAATGAAATCCTCATCTGTAGAGAAGGCACGAGTGATAAGGTCTCTTCTTAATTCTCAACTAAACTTGCTATTTACTCATATGCAATTCCTTTATAGGTGATGAAAGTGAATTAATTAAAACCTTTTTGGAATGACTGAAATTATTTGTTGGTCTGTGTAAGTCCTATGTCTTGTCTCTGTAAGGAATATCCCATTTTTGTAAACTTTTCTGGATGGTCTATTACAAATAATAATACAGCTAGAATATATTTATAGGCTAATGGCAAAATTCCAAATATTTTGAATAGTGGTTTGCAGTGAGTTGATTGTCTTGCTTGTCATTAATGTGTTCTAAACATCAATCATTTATACATAAATTTTTGTGCAACATATACATTCAAACACTCCCAATGTCACACCTCAAATTATTTCTCCTTTTATCAATTTTGCCCATACTCAAGTATTAAACAGCAATTTAGGTAGAAAGCTATCCAAGTGATAAAATACATTTTAAAAGCTGTAAAAGTTCCCACACTTTTGCTCTACATTACACTCATATTCATGTTATGAAAGCTATCAGAAGAGTGCTCATAAATGTTTTGCATCAGCCATTTAAAACCCTGTCTTACTTATTGAAATATCACTGTTATATAGGGCCATAAAATTATACAACCCTCTCCACTGTGTGAGAGATCCAAGAGTCGCTGGCAAAGGTGCACTGGAGTCCTTACCTTAAATAAATGCTGAAAATATTGACCATCTGCTCCCATCAGTCAGCATAACAAGTTAAAGATGTTCTCACTCAGATGCAGAAATCCCTGTGTAGTCTACAGAAATTTAGTGATTACATCATGCAAGAAATCACAAGGATTAGACGAGTGAGTGAGAATATTTTAACAAATTGTGCTGTCTGTATGTGAGCAGAAGATCAAAATTTCTATAATTTATCTTAAGATAAGTATTTTAGTGCGCCTTTGCTGGCACCACTTTCCTGGTGTGTATCGGATCTCTTGCGCATTGGAAAGAGGCCGCAACAGGGGTTACCTTATAATTAGCACACTGATTTTATAGATCAAGCAAGATTTGTTGGCAACTGCTTTTGCATGGATCTATGAATACAGATGGAGAAGAGGTTGTCAACATTGTTAGATGCAAAAGATAGAAGAAAGAAAGGGAGACAAGAATAAAAAATGAAATTCCCATGGATACAAATATAGAAACTTTTGTGTCTGCCTCTATAATCTGAGGGTAGCATGTGTGCCTCAGATACAAGAGGTCCAGAATTTGAATCTTGGCTGGAGCAAGTTATTTGAATAAGGTTTCTTCTGGGGGTTTTCCCTTATCCTTAGAAGATAAATGTTAGGTAACTGTAAGCTCTGTGGGCCCCTGGGATCATTTGAGCATCATTTCACCCATTTCATTCATTGTCCATATGATCTACCATATTTAAGGATGTTAAAGTAAATATATGTCACTACTTTTGTAATACAGATATTTTAAGATGAATTCAATCTACAGTTAGCTATGCCTTATACATGTAACAAAATTACCTTAGTAATATTAATATTTGTTTTATAATAATAATTATGAACATATTTTTCTGCAGATCCAAAGACCCGTCAAGTGATACAACGAAAATATAAATCATCAATGGTAAGTTTTCATGAGGAAATATTTGTATCTTCTTAAAGCAAAATACATACTGAATTTATAAATATTAGTTTGAATGAATATAAGTCAGAGAGGCTTTCAAAACAAAGATATTATAATGGTTGTTTTCAGCACAATTCCATAATGAAACATGCATTTATTTGATGAATTAAATTATTATTATTATTGTTGTTGTTGTTATTACTACTATTACTATTATTATCTTGGTCCAGAGTTTCCGGTGTAGACCGCGTCTTAAGGCTAAAATCTGCCGACGTTTCGCCCATCTTATGATAAGGCTTCCTCAGGGCTAACTGCGTCTGGTCCGGCTGGCGTACCTTCTTTTATACTGTAGTTGGGACATGCCAAGTACCGCCCTCCTGTGTTGCCATTGGTTATCGTTTGGCCAATGGCTGGGGTCGCTGCTTTCTGTATTCCTATTGGCTCGCTGGCCGCAAGGTGGGATGCTTTTCTTAGCAGAGGTCTCCAGATGGTGTTCAAACTTTTTCCATTGTCTCTGTTAACTTTATGTTCTTCTTTAATTATTTCTATGCTTTCGCGTATAATGCGATGTTTGTAGTCTTCACATGGTACCAATAATTTCATGTTATCAAAATCAATGTGATGGCCAGTTTCAATAGCATGTTCGGAGAGAGCGGACTTTTCAGGCTGATTAAGTTTGAGGCTTCTGATGTGCTCTTTTCGACGTGTGATTGCCGATCTTCCGGTCTGACCTATATATGCTTTGCCGCAATCGCAGGTTATTTTATAAATTCCTGGCTTAAGTAGTGGGTTGGATTTGTCTTTTACTGGTCTGAGGGTGGATTGTAACTTCCGAACCGTGCTGTACCGAGTATTAATCCCGTGTTTGAGTAGAATTTTGCCAATCCTTTCAGTGGTGCCCTGAACAAAAGGAAGGCGAGCCCATCTTGTCTTTTGTTTTTCTTTTTCTTTTTGTGGTTTTTTGGCATTCTTACTATTATTGTTATTATTGGTGTTTATTTATATATATAGTTTACAAATTTAATGCAAGAAAGTTTAAACCATTCAATGATATAGTTTTGAGAGCCTCCACTGGTCACTCGTGGTCAATTAATAAGTTTAAACAGAGTCTTGCTTGTGCAATTAACTAAATATTATGTATTCTTGCTAACACAATTGCTAATAGCATACCTGCCTGCTACAAGACAACATTTTCTATTTTAATATTATAGCCAAAACTAATTTCATTCCTATCTTTCAAATGATAGGATACTGTCAAAGGGGATTTGGAACCAAAACTGAGGTTATTGCACCCCCATGAGAGAGGGAGAGGATACACTGGATGGCCAGAACCAGGAGCAATGCCATAGCAATATTGAGGCAGCCCAACAATTGAACAAGCCTACATAGGGTCCAAGGGAGCCTTATCCTAGTGAAGCGATCATTCACTAGGAGGCTATACAGGAGCTACAAAGGTCTTGCCATCTCTGGAGTTTGGTAAAGCCTAGTCCTGTCCAAAAACCTTTTACTTTGATATACGAGAAGGAAAAGCAAAGCATTGATATGTTAGGTTGATGCTTTCCTGGAAAAAGCTATGGAGAAAAATCAGACTTCAGAAATCCTATTAAATCACCAGGAGATACATTTCTCACGGCATGAGTCTCCATACACAAATCTACAGGTAGATGGCTGTTTTAACTTGCTCCCTTGCCATGAAGATAAATTCGCCCACACAAAGACATTATTCTAAAAATGCTGTTTTCAGATTCAGGGGGTCTCAAAACATATATTTTTGGTGAAATCTTGCTATCGAATTTTTGGGTGCAATATAATACCTTCTCTATATATACTACATGTAGAGAAAGTAAAAAAAAAAAAAGTCCACTTTTAACACATATCATAAATGCGTATTTTGAAATGATGTCACAAAATTCCCTAGCAAGGGGAACAAAAGAAGGTCATTAGTCAGTGATGAGAAGTTGGAAGGTTTTAATTTGGAGCAACAGTTGTCTGGTCAAAGAAACAACTGGTGAGGAATAAGAATGTGAACATGTAGTAACTATATGTTTATGTTTGTTGGTTATGATTCTAGGCAAGCGAGCTGAACCTAGCAGTACACCGAGTCATTTCCATTAGAGTTGCACAACGATTGCTAAGCTCTGAGCAACCTCCTACCTGATTGGCTGTTGCATGCCTCTACCTGCCTCATTCTTATTGTTGTATGTGTTTTATTTGCTGATGCATATTTTATTTTATGAGTTTTGCAATTTAAGGTTGGTTTCATTTAAAGTTTGAATTTAATTGTATAAGATTTATGCATGCCACATTTAATTTACACAAATATTTTATATCTGTTTCCTTATGACACCATGCTGTTTGAGTATAATTTTCTTATGCTAATTTTATAAAATTTTCTTCCCAACATGTATTATATTAACATACAAGAACTATGTGCCTAATTTAAGGTTCCCATACACTAAAGTAAATAACAAATGCATTATCTGTCCATTCTTAGTTCACTGGCGATGTAAACATACCAGAATGTATTCTTCTGTGAGCACATGTGTACACACCACACGGTGTTAAGCTGTGTTCATCTGTTGAACAGTTGTAAAACTGCATACAGGGATGAAATGGATCGGTAGGTAAGGGAGAATTGAGTAAAAATACTACATTTGATTGGAAAAGAAATAGCTACCTCCTTTCACTGTTCATAGATAATGATTAGCTCTATGAAATGTATAATAAGTAAAACAATAAAATAGATAGGTGAGTATGTATTGCATACGTGCATCACTCCAACAGTTTGTTTTCTTTAATACACTTCATAATGCAGTGACTTACCCAGAAGAGCAATCTGAAGATGGAATTGGTTCCACACCTTCAAGATACAATCATGTGTTGCATTTGCGCTCGAACTGTCTGAATCATCATTACGATTGGTAATTATGTAGCCTGTCAACGACAATGTCCACCATTCCCTCCAAAACCCACTTTGTTTGCTCTTCCCAAACAATGTGTCATATAAATTCACTGCATTTTCAGCTGTCATTTGTTGAAAAGCTGCTTGCACAAGATGTCACACCCCAGGTAATTTAAAAGTTTTGCACGCTGAATGTTGCTTTGGAAAACATCAGTAACTTCTACTGTTAAGCTGAGAATATTATTTAATGCAAAAATAAGGTACTTTTCATAAACGTATCATATACATTAGGAATAATTATTTTCTCCCCACTTTTTAGATGTTTCACTATACTTGTATCACATGCTTCATCATTACTTACATATGTACATCATGCTGTCCATGTGGCAATTGAAAATCATCCATTGCAATGTATGAAAGGCACAACACATGTGTTATCTGTTCATCCTTACTTTACCGGCGATGTAAACAAATGAGAATGTATTCTTCCGCAAATGCACGTGCTCATACCACGTGGTGCTAAGCTGGTTCATCTGCTGTACAATTGTAAAACCATGTACCTAAGTTTGACAGGAAAGAAATAGCTTCCTGCTTTCACTGTTCACAGATAAGTAACTCTATTAAATGTATAATAAAACAGGTAGGTGAGTCATTATATTTGCAGTACAAAATGTAAACTTCTGTAAAATTATAAAATGCAGACATGTTTTGAAAGTTTGCTGAAGTATTGCATACGAACATCATTCCAACAGTTTTTGTGAATGTTAGCATACTAAACATTTGTTTAATGTAGGCCATAATGCAGTGACTTACCATAAGAGCTAATCTGAAGATGGAACTGTTCCACTCTTTCAAGATACAAGTCATTTGTTGCAGTTGCAATCAAAATGTCTGAATCATCACAGAGATTGATAATTAGTGGATCAATGCAATATCCACCATTCCTGCGAGATCTTACTTTGTTTGCTCTTCCCGAACAATGTGTGATACACATTCACTGCATTTTTCAGCTGTCACTTGTTGAAAAGCTGCTTACACAAGATGCCACACCTCGCTAATTTAAGAGTTTTGCACGCTTTATGCTGCTTTTGGAAACATCAGCAAATTCTAGTGTTAAACTAAGAATATTGTTTAATGAAAAACTTTTCACAAAACTTATTATATACACTAGGAGTAACTCTTTCCTTGCTTATGTTTCTCTATACATACTAGTATTACATGTTTCCTAGACTAGAAGTGAACCAGTGAACTGCACAACAGATATGCACTGTTACATAAAGAAATTATCAGTAAATTTTGTTTATTAATCTTTCATACTATATTATTTAGACAATATTGCATAGTGTAATATAGTATTTCTGTACTCACTCGGCAATTTAAGAGGAATTATTTTGTGATACAGAAAAGAAGTAAAATGTTCAGCAACCAATCATAGCCACTGCAACCTGTGGCTTTTGTTTACATTACCGGTGAAGTAAGGCTGGACAGAGAATACATTGTTGCATAAGGGAATAATGATTAAAATTCAACCAATTTCTACTTATTGATAACACTTACTATGTTACTTCGACACACTGCATAGTTTAATATCTTTGTGTACTTCTTTCAGCAAATTAAGAGAAAGTGTTTTTATAGAGAAAAATAGTAAAACGTTCAGCAACCAATCAACCTGTTGGTTTTGTTTACATTACTGGTGAACTAAGGCAGGACAGATAATAGTTTAAAAAGGATAATCCTGCTTTATTGTTTCAAAATGACACCAAACCAAGATGTGGAAGTTAATGGTCAGACCCTATGTGATTTGAAAATAGTTTTCAACACCAATAAAGGTGCATGAACAAATGCCTCATGGCCAATATGGATCATACAGCTATCTATGAACAAAGCCATGCATCTGGCCCACACTACCAGAAATAACTAGGTAGTATGGGAAGATCTGAGTCACATCTTTTGCAGTGTTTTAGTCAACATGCTGACATGCTGCACAGTGGTTAGCTAACATTAAGGGGTTTCTTGTTTTATGAAACCCTGCTAAAGAACCCACATATATTTTAGTTATTTGTTTATTCTTCCTATATACAATTTCATCATAATAGACAATGAATGAAGTGACTGGGAAAATAAGCTGGAATACAAGCAGTAATATTATCTTTTAGAGACAATTTAATGTTAGTGATCTGGAGGATAGAGGTAAGGAACTGATAAAGACAACTGAGGCAACAAAGGATTGTTAATTAAAGCTGAACAAAAATAGTTCCTTTTGCAGTGAGACAAGAAGTTCATTTTACTGTCTTTAAATCATAATACTGAACAAAACATTTGTACATTTAACAGCAAGTTCTTGTTGATATTTACAGTAAGTTTACTATTAGGATAATTACAAGTTCATTAAGATAATAAGTTGAATGCACTCATGGATAGGAAAAATACATATATTTCACATTCGATAACAACTCAAAACTGTCAATTCATAAGTAGTCTCACAGTTCAAACCCACTGGAGGATGAAGGATGTTTTCAGGCATAAAAATCCTTAATATTGCTTCCTTGGAAGGGAAGTAAAGCTGTTGGTCCCATGTTGGTACGTAAAAGAACCTTGAGCCTGATAAAAGATACTTATCTGTCTTTCATGTCCAATATAGAATGGGATGCTGAGAACCACAGCAGTTAAAGGGCATCCATAAATTTTTTTTTTTGGTAGTGCTTAACGCCCACTTTAACTATTTATGGCACCGCAGATGGTGACACTGATGATACATGAATGAAGATGGAGCACCAGTGGAATGCGATGGTGGGGGAAACTGGAGAACCCAGAGAAAATCTGCCCCAGCGCCACTTTTTCCACCACAAATCTCACATGCAGTTGCTTGGGATCGAACCCGGGCCATCTAGGTGAGAGGCAAGTGGTCTAACCACTCGGCTACAGAGCGGCCTATCCATAAACAAAACTACATTTCCATTCATTTGTAGTCTTTTGAGTAACTACCCTTTGAACCTTTACCAGAAAGCTAGGATAGGTTTGCTGATGATCAATAAGGAGAAACCCATTTGCTTTCATGACACATACTTGCCAAAACCACTTCTGAGGTGTGAGCATATAAGCATCATCACACACTGGTGCTATGTATGCTGCCTAATCTCAAAATGATGCAATTTTCAATGTTCCATAAAACACACTATAACATAATCTCTTTATTAGTTCAAAATCTATTTAAAATAATGTCTTTAATTCCTCGTGTATACAATTTTTATCTCATTGCTGCAAGGCTCAGTCATCTGCTGCAGCTGTCTCTCTACACTGCAATTGTATGCTCAGAACTCAGTCAAAAATGCATTCTGCAGGTCTCACTCCTCTACTTATATATACCCCACTGCTGAACCCTTGCACTTGACAGTTTGGGTGGACTCGCGTAAGGTTGGCTGTGCTGCCTTTGCAGCATTGCCAGAGTAATTAGTAAACAAGAACAGCTGATCATGTCTAACAACGAATATAAACAATGTACATAGTAATTGAATGCCGATGAATAATGAAACTAATTCGTTATTATTGATGTTAACTGAAAATAACAGTGATACTGTAAAGCATGTAGTATACATACGTATTTATGACAATATTAAAAAAAATGTAAAATAGCTTGTTGCAATGAGAGAAAGATATAATAAAATGATTTTCACCGGTTTAGAATTTTAATGACTCAATTCCATCCAAGTATCTGTCATCATCATTGTCATCATCAACTTTGTTATTGTTACCAAGACATATCATTAGTGGTTCACATTCACTGATGATTCCGTCTAATTCTTGTATTTTTCGTATTATTTTGTGAACATGATTCACTTTCTTCTTCCAGAACTCGCGTCCACCCTCGCCACACCTTCCCGCAAAAGTCTATCCACCTCTATAATTGTGAAAGTCTTTGTTATGTTCCCTCACATACAAACAAACACCAACAACACTATCAACAAATATAAATAATAACGAATAATACGCATCTTGTACAGAACAGCTCAACGCACGTGTTAGAAGTTCACAAACTGAGCATGTGGTTAGAAAGAGCCAGATATTGCAACAGTGTGGCACCTAGATGTGTTTCCTTGTCTGATCGACTGACCAGAATGCTTATTTGTGATTGGTTCAGAAAGTCAAATGGGTAAAGCTTTTCATCTGTTTTCTGTGGAGTACCAACTTAACTCCTAACTGTCAAGTGCAAGGATTCAGCAGCAGGAGTTTGGCTGTTGATGTAGCGAGAATTTTCCAGAAGTAAAAGAAGTCATTATAGTGCAGATAACACCAGGTGTTACAATGCATTAAGAATGGAAAGAAAGCTGACTGCACATGTGCAACAATCAGCTATAAATGATCAAAAGCAAGCTGCTCACACACATGCCATGTTATGACCCTGCAAGATACAGGTGCATTCAGAACATAATCATAATACCTAAAAGAGCTTTCAAAGCTGCAACATTAAACTTTAGATTCGTTCAAGTGTAAGCTATAAGACATATTCATTTGGTGTCATTTGGAAACAGCGTGTATTTCAATTATTTTATTTCTATCCTGAAAGCTATAGAACATTATCCATCCATATTTTCTACACTATATTTTTGTTTACTGCTGCACAATAAGCTTTTAGTAGAGTTTTGATCATTTATAAGTAAAACAATCAGAGTGTTGGCAAATTAGCCTCTAACACTGTTGAAAATGGATTATTGATAAGCATGCTCTGTATGGGACTTGGTATCATTACATTATAATTTTATATGCTATGAAAAGCAATAAATGCAAGTTGTATCCGGGGAAGAAGGATAACAAGTTAAACTTTGAAGCTCTCAGAACAAAGTAAAAACACAACAATTAGGTTTACATATAATAAAAAATAGTTGTGTTTAACGCCCACTTTTACTATGTATGACATCACATGCAGAAGAACTGATGATACATAAAATAAAATACAACTTAGAAAGGAAATTTTGAAAGAAGATTGTCTAGGTCTAAGATTAGGGTATCTGCCAATTATGAAAATTTGTATGAATATCTATAAAAATATCTGTCAGGGTTGAATTTGAACTGTGTATCTCCTCTTCATGAGTCAATATCTTAGCTAGGGACACAGCATCAGTGGATGTGGGTGGATGTAAAAAAAAATAACATTGGCACATTTCATGCGAGGTGGTTTTTGTGGGGGGGGGGGAGGAAACAATAGCTTGCCTTTCATGACCACATTGAGAGAGAGGAAATTTCATTAAACAATGAAATATGTACATCTCTCAAAGACCATCTGGAAAAGCTCTTCATTTTGTACTACTTCCCTTGATAGAATGTCTTCATTTTCACATCAGCATACTCATGACCAACAAAATTAGAAATATATTTTATTTCCTTGATATTAGGGCAGAAGTCACAACTGTCAAAACTCGTTCTGCAATTTGACAACCTAGAGGACAATTCACTGGTCTTACAGATGTTACACAGAATGCAGATAGAAAGGCTCACTTTTGCAACATTACTCACCTTTTTGACTGAATTAAAACATTTGCTCTCTTTTTCTTTTGTTTAAACACTTTCTCTTTTATTTTTTCTAAACATTAGGCTTCAAAGTGCATACCCTAAACAATATAATAGTGGCATGTGGTGATCATTCAGATAGCCAAAGCAAAGGATGCCTATTATAGTTTTAAGTAAAGAATAATAAATCAAATTGAAATCTTGCAAATATGCAAAGAAGCTTGTGACAGTGATGTGATTAAATTAAAAACAAGAGAAGTTGAGTCCTTTTTTGTAACACAAACATCACTTATTTTTCTTACTTGTTATGGGAGCAAGTATTCCCGAAACCAATACCAGTAATTAAAAATAAATGATGTTTGTGTTACAAAAATGACTCAAATTCTTTTGTTTTTAATAATAAATCAATTGATAAAAATCAGAACCAGTAGTAGTATAAATCAAAGGAATAAACATTAAAGATAAAACAAAACTGAGAGTCGTCTAAATTAAAGGTATACATATTAAAATTAAAAGTCACAATTGGAATGGTTAAAATTGAAAGAATGGTTACTGACATACTATGTATTTAATAAAGCTACTACTTAATTTCTGGATTTAAACTCACTTTTGACACTTTGGTAGTCACATCTGTAAGACCAAGTTAAATGAAGAACCATCTTTCTTGCCTGGAAAGCAAATTTATTAATTTTCTGTTTCTTTTGAACTGTTTCTTTTCCTTACTTTTCTTAATAAGTGAGCTTCAGTTGAAATGTTACAAAATGACAAAGTCTCTCTTAACCTCTTCTCCTGTGGAATTCTGAGCAACTTTTGATTCTCGTAGGGCTGAAAACAAACTTTCTATTTAAAATGTACTTCCTGGAATTGCACTTATACAGAATGACACTAACATTTTAAACTGCTGAAAATTTTTTTTTAGCATTGAATTAGTGATTAATAATTAAAGTTCATTTGTGGTTTCATTTTTAAACTCCTTTTGTTATTATTTATTTTAATGGTCCCTTTAACTTCTATGGTCATATCAGGGGTTTTGCTCGTTGACTGTAGGATCTTTAACGCTGGATATTTAATCATTTTTGTTTCTTCAAATATATGCACATTCACTCTCACTTGCATACTATCAGATTCTGTGAAGGTTAAGGAAATAAATCTGGTTAAAGAAAAACTCCACGCCCCAGCCTGGAATCGAATCCAGGATCTCCAGGTGAGAAGTAAGATCACTGACCATGCGAACATGGAAGCAGTCTCTAAACTCTCGTACTTTACTGTTCAGTCAGTGCTCTTCCCAATTGAATGGCATCACAATACTTTCCATATGTATAAGAAACTTTGAAAGGTGGTTTTGTGGAGTTGCTGGCACTTAGTTTTCGTGTGAAAATAAGTTGAAAATTCTCAATTTAGAATAATCTTAAAATCTTACTTACAAACAATTATCAATGTTATCAAACACTTCAGGGTAGAGAAGTTTATGTTCAATATTTTTCTCCTCGAAGACTTCTAATTAAGACATAGTTTATTGCAAAAATCTGTTCTCAGTCATTATATAATGCTGTTGTTAAATGGCAAGTTTTTCAGATGCTCTATTGATTTTTGTTTTGAAGTATGCTACACAACACATCGACGAAAATGAATATTTTGTTGAATATTTTTAAGAGATAAACAAATCTGAAATCTTCCACTGATACTAAAATATCCTAACCAATTTCTTGAGGGTGTTCTAACATAGCACTAAACACATTACAAACGTGTTTACAGTGTTTACCAATCTTGACAAGTAATTCCATTGTGTTGAACAAAAGGAATATCCACAATGTTGTATTTTAAAGTTGGTAAAACCATCAAAACTACGGCTTGTATTATGTCATTTTGATTCAATTATAAAATCCTTTAAACACAGTAGAGATTTCCAAATAGGTACTGTGCTAAAAGAGGGGCATATTTCAACAGTTCCATACAATTGGCTTGATTAATAGAATTTTCTGCCTTTTAGAGATAATTCTGTTTCTGCGTTTTGGATTTTCACAGTTGCATCGCTTAAGTTGTTTCATCTATTGTATATTAATTTACCTAGGTATCTATCTTCTATTAGCTTCATGGCATTTGGTTCCTTGATTTTATGTCAAGCATAATAAAGTATGGAGTACATCAGGGATCTGTGCTTGGACATCTTTTATTTAAATTATAAATAAATGACTTAGCAGACAATGTAGATAATAAGGCAGACTAAATTGCAGATGATACAAGTATTTTTACAAAAAGGAGAACAAGAGCGAGGCAAATCTGCATTTAATAACCGTTTGGAGTGTATTCTAAACTGATTTAATACAAAGAAGCTAATAATACTAAGTAAAGAGAAAATAGCAGCTCTAAACTTTCATAACAAGCTAAGTAAAAATCAGATGTATCCAAACAACTCTGGGACATTATCAATTAAATTAAATAAAACAAACAAATTCTTAGGTCTAATATTAGATGAAAATTTGAGCTGGAAAACACACATAAACACACAACGGCAGTCAAATCCATGTCTAGTTTAAAAGTACTTATGGCAGTTCTCTTTGCATATGTCCAAGCTTTCTTACATATGGTGTTATTTTCTGGGGAAACTCCAAAGACAGTATAAAGGTATTCAAAATACAAAAGAAAATAATTAGCGTCATGGCAGATCTCACTACTACAACTAGTTGTAAACCTTAATTTAAACAGTTGAACATTCTACCTTTACGAAGTATCTACCTACTTGAAACTCTTGTGTATATAAAAGCTCACATAAGGCATTCAAAACTAATTCAGAAGTTCATATGCATATCACTAGAACTAGCATAATACCTGAATAAGCTAATAACAGTCAGTGATGTGGAATTTAAATTTAATATAAAGTTAAGAGTTGGGGTTGAAACACATATATCAGTTACACTAATTTGTACCTGACTGGTTTCAAGAGCTGGACTCTTTTCAAGGTAAAAAACGGCTCTTGAAACCAGTCAGCAACAAATTACGTGAGTGATGTATATGTTACAGCCCCGCCTCTTTTAACCTTATGTTAAATTTAAGCATAATCTATTTGTAAGTACACACAGGACCAAACATTATGAAAATAGTTTCGCATATGCTGACCTACATCTATTTAACAAGCTACCTGATTACAAATCATAACTAGAAGAATTTTCTGGGCTGAGAAACTGTGCGTGATCTGCTGGAGTTTTCAGGTCCATATGTTTCATTCACGACTGCAGTGAACATCTTCAGTGGCATGGTCTAAGTCTTCTCGGTGAAGATTTGGTTGCAACTGACTCGTTGGCTGAAATAGTGGCAGTATTTATACTCAGGCTGATCTCACGCAATTGGTCCAGCTGGAGCTGCATGTGGAGGGAGGGGGTTAGCCACTCCAGTGCTTTTGATTCCTGATTGGTTCAGATGATCCCATTGGATTTGTGCTTGTTTGATGTTCTCAAGCAGTGGATGCCAGTTTTTGCTTAGTTTTTGGGTTTCTTCTTTCCTATTAAAGTTGGGATGTTTATAAATTTCTATTGCTTCACGTTGTAATCTAGCATGGTAATAGCTCACATTGTAATCTAGCTTCAGCATCAGCCAACAAGTCAGTTGCGACCAAACCTTCACCAAGAAGACAGACCACGCCACTGAAGATGTTCACTGCAGTCGTGAATGAAACATCTGGACCTCCAGCAGACCACGGCTTCTCAGTCCGGAAAATTCTTCTAGCTATAATTTGGACTCCAGCCATGTAAACTTATGACTACCTGATTACATAAAAAATATTGAATCCCCACAAAAATTTAAAACAATATTGTTAAACTTCTTAAAAGATTACAGCTTTATAGTGTACATGAATTTTTAAATTTGTAATTATTGTAATACTGAACATCATTCTTGACGTAACTTGTAAATAATGTATATAATTTCTGACATGAGTGATAACATACGTATGTTTCAATGGATGAATGAATTGTAAATGTGACTTCAACTTGAGTACCACAACCATAAATTGTTCCACTCAAAAATAATATTGTTGAACCACTCTGTTGTTGCAGTCGGACCAGATATGCTATGCAGTGCTGTGTGTGTTCTCATATATAGCAGCCGGACAGGAACAGCGCCGTCTTCAGCAGCAACAGCAATATAGTACAGGAACAGAGCTTTCTAGCACTGGTGCGACAGGCATGCAGCATCGTTGATACCCAGCTTCCTCTAATACCAACACATTCTAATGCTTTTCATTGTATGTATCTAAAATGTCACCATACAACAATGACACAATTGAGGCATAGGTACCTGAGGAAAGATGTAATACTGCATGACTCTTTGTTATTCAGGTCCTGCAAAGTTGCCAAATGATAATTCACGGTGAAGTAACTCTGTATTTCAATGGAGTATATTGTATTATATCCAATTCTCCATCTGACTGGCAATAATTTACTGATAATCTGCTGTTGATATTAATAAAGTGTCATTAAAATGTGATAATAAAGTAATTGTAAATATATAAAAATGTAACATGATATTATTTTATGTTAAACACTGTTGCATTGATATTGGTTCAATACTTCTTAGGGTATAACAGAAATTTTGTAAAGTGAGACTAAAAATATCAAAGTTGAAATTGTAAATCACACATTTGTATTTTTTTTGTTAGATTTCCTACTGTGAAATTCAGTTTATTAATTTTAGAATTAAAATGGAAAGAGATGTGATAGAATGTTAATAAAAATATATAATACTAGTCAAGTATAATATTGACATTACATTTACCTAACAAGCTGCATTCAATAAAATAATTTTAATTGTAAGCTCTGTAGAAAGTAGAAGCAGAAGCTGGTGTTTTGAGGTGCCTGAATACGAAACTAAAGCATTAAAAACAGGTATGTATATTATGTGTGACTGTGTGCATGTATGTGTGTATCTTTGTGTTGTCTTTTTCTCTGTGAAAAGCATAAATCAAAAACAAAAGTCCATATAATCACCAATCTTCCAAAGATGTGATACAAAAATGTTCAAGAAAATTGGGGGAGGGGACCCCAAACTACCCTTTCTGTGAAACTTTTCAACATTTTTTATTTTCTCAAAAATGGCTTTAACAACTTTGATTAATGTTTTAGACATTTTTATGGCAAATAAAATGTATGTCTTCAATTTTATGTCCTCTGAAGTCCCCTTCATTCTGCAATTTAAGTAAACCATAGAGTCCCCCCAGTTGGAATAGACAGAAACTTACTACATGACAAATATAATTCTTGTTATAACACATTTATTTTTGTGGAGTTAACCATTTTCAACATATTCCTTATTATTGGTTACAAATTTAAAATACTTATACTATCCTTAAATGGGATGTTTTATTAATTTTTCTTGCTCCTGACCAAGAAAGAGAGCAGAATTTCAAAGTCATCACATAGTGAACAACTCTTAAAAAGATTTGACTATCACTTAAGCCTAGTATGTTCCCTTATTCCTTTGTATCTAAATGGGAATATGTATTAAAAACATTTATATAAATGTTTATCTGGATTAATGTAAAGCAGTTATAAGAAAGTGCATTCTACCCAAAAATTTGATACCGAGAATTCACCAGAAACACATGTTTTGGGTCCCCTGAATCCAAAAAAAGCATTTTTAGAAAAAGGTCCATGTGTCTATGGACAGCAGAGCTCAAAAACAAAATGACTGTTGAATACCAAATTTGGTATTTAAGCTTGGTATCTTCCAAAGGTACAACACAAAAGATTTTCAAGAAATCCCCCCACCCCTAACTGCTCTTTACATGGAACTTTTTTTCAAAAATGTTGATTTTCTCAAAAATGACTTTAAATATTTTGATTAAAATATTGTATACTAAAGATATTTACCTGACAAATAAAATGTATAACTTGAATTTTTTGGGAATAGCCTCTGAAGACCACTTTATTCTGGATGAATTTTATGGAATTTTGCATAACTGCTAAATCATAACAGATGGACAAAAACTTATCACACAAAAAATGTAGAGCATGTTAAAACACACAACTTATGTTATATACATTTTTTTTGTGGAGTTGGTCATTTTTTAGATATTCCTTGTTATTGATTTCAGCTTTAAAAAACTTATACTTTTCTCATACAGGAATTGGTCAACTCCTGTCCAAACAAACAAAGGAACTTCAGCCACATAGCAACCAGCTTTTGACTATCACTTTAACCTATGGTACTTCCTTATTTTGCTTCTACTTAAAAGGAAGCATATAATAAGACTATTTCTGCTAATTTTTTCTTGATTAGCATGAAGTAAATAGAAGCATTAGCTTTTTAAAAATACTTTGTTGTAGAGATGTAAAGAGAGTCATGTGAATGGAACATGTCAGATTTTTAAAAATAATTTGCTGAAGAATGGTTAGAGAAAATCATGTGAATGTATCACAGACCTTTTTTTTTTTTTTTTTTTTTTTTTTTTTTTTTTTTTTTTTTGTGTCTATTTCTTAGATTTCCTAGTTGTAGAGGATTATACAAAAGTCAATCATATAAAAAAGGGAACTTGAGAGTCTATTCAAAGAAAATTCAGGGGATGCATTTCATTTGTAATTTGCTATTTGGATCAAAATCCATTAGAACCATTTTCTCCCTTTGTGATAAATAATGTACAGCATAGATCAATATGCTTTTTGATATTTTGTTTTATATTGGTGTTTAGCTGTTTTAGTGCTAGCCTGAGTGACAAAGTGCTCTCTGAAAAGTGCTAAGCAATGTTAGAGCAGAATGCAACATATTAAATTATTAGTTATAAAATGAGTACCAAATGACATATGCAGCTCAATCTTTTTTTATTTATAGTAAATCCTTTTGTCTGCTGTATAATATATATGATATGGATATATTTTAAAAAAAAGACTTTAAAAGAATTAAGAATGAAAGAAAAATTTGAAAATAAATTAAATATCACAAAATAATCAATAATTAGGCATACAAAACCTTACTATACATAAAGTTCAGGCACGTGCCTGAATGCATGCATGCTCACAATAATGAAAATGGCATAAAGCAATATTTAACATAGATTACTGTACAATTTAGCACTTATGTTGTTGCGAAAGGTTGATTCACAATGGTTCGTCTGGTTAAACTTCCATAAATTCATTTTGATAAGTACATGGACTATTTGCAGACGAACAAGAACCATTGTTATCGGAAGCATTTTCATTGCAGAAGTTAGAATAAATATCCTCCTCACCTACATTGACAGAAATGCTTTCATCAAGGTCTGAAAATTCAAAATCACTGTTGCCTTCTTCTAATACATCGCGAACTGCATCTCTTATTTCCTCTTTGGTTTGTAAACTTTTTCTAGATGATGTCATTTTTAACCAACATAAACACAGGCTAGAGAAATTAAATTTGAAGCTAATTTAGTGCTTTGGAGTGTAAAGATCATAATTGGCAATTCTTGCAGAATTTTTGGACCACGATTAGATCATGATGGGCACTAAAAGGGTTAACATTAAAACACAAGTGTTTGTAGCTTTTAATCATAAATACATTCATTTTTTTCTATACTATTGTAGTGTTCTTTTTAGAACATATAGTGGAATCTATGCAACTGCAGTTAAATAAAACTAAGGCATCACACAGGTTATTTTGACAGTTGGGACGTTTGGCTTTGAATGGATGGCCAGTCCATTTCATCTTGCTTTAATGATCATGTCTATTCTAATCACTCCCAAGGAATTACAAGCAGAATGCTGTATATTAGCAAAATAATAGTCATTAGGGAATATTGAAATTAGATGCCTTCAAATAAACTTAAGTATTTTATTTTTCATCAATCAACAGCAAAAGTACTGCTAAGTATATTTAAAACTTAGCTTATTATCTTAAATTGTTGCTGAGATAATGGGTTAGACTTTTTAACATTGGTAGATAAGGCATTTTGACTCCCCTTAAGACAGCGACCTCAGCAAGAAGCTTTGGTTATCAGAGTAGAACCTTTGTTACTTTATCATAAAGAAAGGGAGAATTAGTAGTTATTTTCTATATTACAAATAAGTATAAAGGGTTATGCAAATGCCAATATTACTAGATAGTCTCTAGAGTAATTGGGTTTCACATTAGGTATGCACCAAGTAAATAAACGCATTGAAAACAGTAAAAACATACCGTTGGGACTCAGAAGGTTCTCACTTCAAAAGGTCACAAAAAGAACGGGGAAAACAATTGTTTTGATGTATGGCAGGTCTATGGAAAGAAGTGTCATTTGGAAAATTAAAAGAAATATTTCAGTTTAGTCGAAAAATTGTTATTAATACTTCACTTCAAGGCAGTGTATACCAACCCTGAAACTAAGAGGTCATCTTTACCAAAGATAAATTTCTGAAAACATTTCCTAAATCCCATCATGTACACTCGAACTCCAAACACCTAAGAATTCTGAGGAAACTGAAGAAGAACCAGCATCTAGGCAAAGAGGTTCCAGTCTTATGAAGGCGGAATCAAAGCAACGCACAATATTTTTTTTTCTGCCTTGGAATTGCAGCTGGAATGTTGCAATTTCACACAGATATAGTTTGAAGTTTTCACTACCAAGGATATTTTTTGTTTTATGTGCAACTCTAACGAGAGAAGCGTGACCTATGCAACAAAGATGGCATGCATGTTACTGTCCAAGTGTGAAGAACTGAGAGGTGTGGGCCAAAGGGCACAAACCAAGTGAAATTTACAGGGACATGCATGGCATATATGGAGCTGATTGCATGGACCGTAGCAATGTCTCCAGGTAGTGTGCATTCCTCCAAGAGGGCCGTGTGAATCTTAGTGATACCTCTGGGAGGCCGGTAACAGCTGCAACCCCGTAGAATGCCAAGAGGCATTGAGGCGGCAATCTTGAACAACTGGTGAGTGCAACTGCGAACCTTATTGCAACAGTTCAGCATTTCCTATGGTGCAGGTACAATATTTTTCATGACACAATGAAATTTCCTAAAGTTAGTGTTCGCTGGGTGCCTAAGAACCTGACAGACAACCACAAGGGCCAGCGAATGATGACAAACTCAATCAGTTAATGCGATACACCACAGAAGGGCATGACTTTCTGAAAGGATTCGTCACTAGTGATGAGCTGTAGGCATACCAATACCCACCCGAAAAAAGCAGGCAAGTATGGAGTGCAAACATGCTGGTTCCCAGTAAAGAAAAAATTCAAGGTGACACAATCTACTAGGAAAGTGCTTGCGTCAGTGTTCTGGGATATGCATGGTGTTTTATTGGTGGACTTTGCTGAACATAGGACAACTGTGAATGCTGCAGCATCATGCCCTTCATGACAAATGCCACAACATTAATGCTGACAATGTCAAGCTTCTTCTTGACAATGCTTACCATGTTGCTGCTGTTTTTCATCAGAAAATCACCAAATTTGGTTGGGAGGTGCTCCAGCATTCACAATACAGTCTGGACTTTGCACCATCTGTTTGGTTCCATGAAGAAATTCCTGGGCAGCCAACACTTTGCGACAGATGCAGAAGTGAAATCAGTAGTCTATACTCCAGGGAAACGGACTTCTACAAACAGGACATATTGAAACTGGTATCACGATGGGACAAATGTGTTGAGAAAATTGGTGATTGTGTCGAAAAATAGGTAAAAGGTATACGTTTATTTGTGATTTTGTTTTTTTAACTAATAAACTTTTTTGTAAAAAAAATTATTGTCCATTACTAGAATAATCAGAAAAATTATAAGTGCTTTCAGGGAGTACAAGAAATATAGAAATGTTGAAAAGAAATCTTGTGATCTACTGAAGCTGCTGTGTGCTATATTAACAGCTGAATGTGAAAACTCATTTGAGATTGTAACCCCTTTTGGTGGATAATGTGTCTTGTTTGATGTTTATCAGTTTAACTGGATCTCCTCTTTCCGAATTCAACCTACTGTCATATGTAAAATCCTGGCTGATGGCAACTTTGAGGTGATCAACAGAAAAATTACTGCAGAGCAACAATCTTAGAAAGTTTTGAAGGCTTAGATGAGTTTTGAAAGTTATTATTTCCCAACAAAAGTCCTGACTACTGGTAAGGTATTTTGCAGAAAGCATCAAAGTTGTACCACTTGCAAACACAGTCATAGTCATTTATGGAAGAATTTGGATCAGAGCTCATCTCTACTGACGGTGATGTAGAGTGAAGTTTCTTTCAGTATAAATACTGTCTAACAAAATATCATGGCAACTTCACCTAAAAATCTATATTGTTATCCATTCCATTAAACGATACCATGATGAACAAGACTAAAGTAGTACAACATAGATTGTTAGATCGACAAATCACAAGTTTGCATTTCTACGTGTGTGTGTGTGTGTAAATATTTACCATAATACAAAATGCAATCTTGAAAACTTTCATTTTGCAAAAACTCTACTGGTCCCATCTGCATTTGTTTTGTCTTTACTTTCACATAAATTTTGAAAAAAAAAACTACATTAATTTTTGCACAAAGCATAAAAACATTGTAGACCTAATGAAAAAGCCTGTTATTCAAAATTCCTGGGTCTTATGATCGATCCTAACATAATTTGGAAACACCATAGAGATTATATCTTACCTAAACTGACCTCGACATGTTTTGAAATCCAATCTTTAATTCAGCTTATAAATAAGAGCATACTAAAAACAGTTTATTATGCATATTCTCATTCATTGATGATCTATGGAATAATATTTTGGGGAAATTTGGTAGATGCTAAAGAAGTGTGCATAATGTAAAAAAATGTAATAAGAATAATTGGAGGGGCAAGACGATCAACCCAAGCAAACCACTTTTCAAAATGAATGGAATTTTACCATTAACCTGGGTATATATTCTAGCCATATTGTCATTAGTTTACAAAAAATGCAGATAATCATAACAAAGAGACCAGATGTAGGCAGGACTTGCATAGACCAACAAATAATTTGCAAACATTTCAAAAAGGGATTTACTACAAAGGAATAGTTTTGTTTAATTCACTTCCCTGTCCTATAAAAAAATTGCAAATAAACAAAAATAAGTTTAGACCAGAATTAAAAAGATACCTTATTACTCACACCTTCTATTCAATCAAAAAATACTGGTAATATTATACCATTGTAAATATAATAAATATGAATATTCTAAGAATGCATTCATATGAATAGGTTTTTAAAAACAGACATGTAATTGTAAATTATGCAAAACTGACAATTTATGGAAATCCCATTTTGACCCTCCTTGATTACAAGTGATCTTGGCTCTCCTCGCCAACTATGCCTTAATTTTTTGCCACGAAATGTTTTCAAGTTGAAAATCTTCCCACGTATGTTGATTGATCATTTTGATAATGAATGTTGTTTTTAAGCCTTAATTAAATATTCCCCTTTTTGTTTGAGTCACGTTTTGAGTTTGCCATAAATATATCAGCTTACATTTAGCTTACGTTTATACATTTCGGCGTAAGTTACCCAAAAGTTTTTGATATTTTAGGATTATATTTTAATTCTGTTAAATATAGTTATCAGAATAATTAGTTAAAGTAATATAACTGCATTGTTTATCCTATAACGATAACCCGTTTCATAGATTTTCTCTTTGTTTCTCAAAGCAAAAACCCGGTTAAGTGATCTTTTTCTGGCCTAGGAACAGGCTGAGAAAGAAATGTTTCCTTCTTTTTTGAGAATGTTTCATTTGTTGTATTTTACACAGTGACTTTTTAATTTCTTAATGTACTTTATTCACATTATTATTACCATTATTTATCGATCCTGTTTTCTGATTAGTGTTTGTTTTCCCTAGATATTCGGTATGAAATCCTAAAGTATTCCTGTGGGGGAAGAGAAGGGATAGTATCACACACAAACTGATATTTTATGCATAGATAAATGATATTTTATGCTTCTTTACAGGCAGCCAGACCGAGCCAGGCGGGTCAGGCTTTTAATCTGGGACTAGTACTCAGGAGGTCCGGGTTCACTCTCTGGCCCTGGGTTTTTCCTGGGGTGCTGTATATCTACCACGGTTCCTTCCCCTTCATTTCATTTCCCTTCTTCATCTTTCAGGTCGGCGCAGGTGTGGCTTGAGGTTTTGTAGGCAGATAACACGGTTGAGGCTAGGTGCCGTTGTAGAGGCCTCCTTCCGGTCTCCCGGCGCCTATAGCCTTCGTGGCGCGCCAGGGCTGCCATCTAGTGAAATTGTTAGGAACTTAAGTGCGTCTCTACGCTTAGCTCCGTCGTTTCCTGAGTTTTGGCCTGTGGTTTCCCCTCCTCTCATCCCTTCCCCCGGGGGTGATAAGCCGCAATAGATCAGTACCTGATAATAGTTGCCGAGGTGTCCCCCACCGTTAACATTCTCTACGGGCAGCCAAGTGACATAAACAATATAAAATTGGACTGCCGTGGTTGAGTGGTCAGCGTTCTGGCTTCTCAACCCAAGATTCCCTCTCCCCTACCTAGTCTATAAGTATGAGTGTGGAGTGAATATATCACACACAAAAACCTTTATTTCTAAAAATTCTATTTTCGGAGTCAGCGGTCCTTAAAACGCCTATTTCCGTTAAAACCTCGGCATCACCTCCATCGCTCTCCGCTGGGTTTGAACCCGCAACCTAGGGAACTAGAGGCTAGCATGTTACCCCTAGACCGCGGAGGGCTCACATTGTAGGTACCTGCAAGAACTTATGTAATTATACAATTTCTGCAAATCAGTTAACAGAAGGAGATAGAAGAATAAGCTTTTGTAAGAATAGTTTGTAGAAATCATACAAAAACAATCCATGGTGGGCATATAAGTTCATGTGAATGCACCACAACGGACGTTTGCTTTCTCTAGCGCATATAGAAGCCCGCCTGGGTAGTGTGTTGGTAGCGTGTCTGCCTCACATTCAACAGGTCGCGAGTTTGAATCTCGCTTAGGGTAGGTTACCCGGATGAGCCTTATCCTAAGAAGACGAATGTCGAATAACTTGAATCTCCAAGAAAAGGCGGGTTCAAACCCGGCGGAAATGGAAATGACGTGTTATTTATGGACGCTCTTTAACTGCCCTGGTTCTCAGCGTCCCATTCTATATTGGGCGTGAAAGATCGCTTAATTTTGCTCAGAGGCCTCTCTTATCAGGCTTGAGGTTCTTTTACGTGCCGTAAATCTACGACACGGGACCCACGGCTTTACTTCCCTTCCGAAGGAAGCCATGCTAAGGATTTTTACGTCCGAAAAAATCCATCGTCCTCCACCGGGTTTGAACCCGCGACCTTGAAGTCAGCATGGTAACCATTATACCACGGAGGGCGACAACCCGGCGGAGCACGATGGATTTTTTCGGGCGTAAAATCCTTAGCATGTCTTCATTCGGGAGGGAAGTAAAGCCAGTGGCCCCGTGTCAGTTTTACATCTCGTAAAAGAACTTCAAGCCTGATAAAGAGCCTTTGAGCAAAATTACTGGTCTTTCACGCCCAATATAGAATGAAACTCTGAGAACTACAGAAGTTAAAGAGCGTCCATAAATAAAACTCAAGTCATTTTAACCACGAATTCGAGATATCCCAAGCGCACGCATGTGGGATTTGTGGTGGACGAAGCGGCGTCTGGGCGGGTTTTCCCTCGGCATTCATTCCACTAATTGCTCCACCATCACCTTTCCTATCATCCATTTCGCTTCCATTATATATCATCCACTTCCCTACGCTCATGCCTGGCTTCGGGCCGTCCACTCGTTCCAGATTCTCCATTCTGTGGTTACGTGTCGTTGTCTCCCCGCCAAGCTTCTGACACCTAGGCACCCACTTGTAAATCCTAGAGGAAGTGTCAGTTCCAAATACGGATAGGGTAAGCCGACTACGAAAAAAATCTGATATGTTCCATTCGCATGACTTTCTCTACATCTCTGCAACAAAGTATTGTTAAAAAGCTTATGCTTCTATTTACTTCATGCTAATCGAGAAAAATCTGATGTGTTCCTTCACATGACTTTCTCTATATCTCTGTAAATTATTATTGTTAATAAGCGTATCTTTTATTTATTTCATGCTAATCGAGAAAAATCAGCAGATATAGTCTTATTTCTTGCTTTATTGTAAGTAGAAGCAAAATAAGGGAGTACCATAGGTTAAAGTGAAAGCCAAAAGCTGGTTGCTATGTGACTGATGTTCTTTTGTTTGTATGGACAGGAGTTGACAAATTCCTGTATGAGAAAAGTATGTTTTTCAAAGCTGAAACCAAGAAAAAGGAAGATCTCAAAAACGATCAACTCCACGAAAAAAATGTAAATAATATAAATTGTGTGTTTTAACGTGCTCTACATTTTTTGTGGGTTAAGCTTTTGCCCATCTCTTACGGTTTAGTAGTTATGAAAAATTCATCCAGAATAAAGTAATCTTCAGAGGCTATTCCCAGAAAATTCAAAATATACATTTTATTTGTCAGGTAAATAACTTTAATATACGATATTTTAATCAAAATCGTTAAAGCCATTTTTTAGAAAATCAAAATTTTCGAAAAAAGTTCCATGTAAAGGGTAGTTTGGGGTGGGGGGATTTTTCTCAAAATCTTCGTGTCGCATCCCTGGAAGATACTAAATTTAAATACCAAATTTGGTATTTTACCTACTTT
Organism: Hymenopus coronatus; assembly: GCA_030762935.1. Taxonomy (NCBI): domain Eukaryota; kingdom Metazoa; phylum Arthropoda; class Insecta; order Mantodea; family Hymenopodidae; genus Hymenopus; species Hymenopus coronatus. Next base: position 11,947,030 of record CM060894.1, read on the forward strand.
TCGTTTTTGAGTTATCGTGTTCACAGACACACGGACACACACACACACACACACAACTCTTTCCGAAAATGCTTTTTTTTAGATAAAGGGCACCCTAAAACATATATTTCCGGTGAAATCTCGGTATCGAATTTTTTGGTGGAGTGCAATACATTCTCTATACACTGTGTACATAGTGCGTATAGAGAAAGTAAAACGGAATAGGAATATCTCAAAAACGAGCAACTCCACGAAGAAAATGTATACAACATAAACTGTGTGTTTTAATGATGTGCTCTGCATTTTTTGTGTGGTAAGTTTTTGTCCCTCTCTTACGGTTTAGCAGCTATGTAAAATTTATCCAAAATAAAGTAATCTTTAGAGGCCATTCCTAGGAAATTCAAGACATACATTTTATTTGTCAGGTAAATATCTTAAATATATGATAATTTAATCAAAATCGTTAGGGCCATAAACATTCTTGAAAAAAGGTTCCATGTAAAGGGTAGTTTGGGGTGGGGGAATTTTTTTTTTCAAAATCTTCGTGTCGCATCCCTGGAAGATACTAAATTTAAATACCAAGTTTGGTATTTTACCTACTTTTCGTTTTTGAGTTATCGTGTTCACAGACACACGAATCTTTTTCTGAATTTTTTTTTTGATACAGGGGACCCTAAAACATATATTTCCGGTGAAATCTCGGGATCGAATTTTGGGTGGAGTGCAATAGCTTCTCTATACACTGTACATAGTATGTGTAGACAAAGTAAAAATTACTTAGCACATATCGGTTTGCTTCGGCTGTCCTTGAGACTCGCTGCTTTGTGACTGAAGTTCCTTTGTTTGTATGGACAGCAGTTGATATATATAAAGAGGAAGTATTGTATTCCACCCAAAAATTCGATTCCAAGCTTTCACCGGAAATATATGTTTTAGGACTCCCTGAATCCAAAAAAAAAAAAAAAAAAAATTCAGAAAAAGGTCCGTGTGTATGTGTGTATCTGTCTGTCTGTGTGAGTGTCTTTGGACAGCATAGCTCAAAAACGTTAAGACCGTTAAATACTAAACTTGATATTTACGTTTGGTATCGTCCAAGGATGCGACACGAAGATTTTCAAGAAAATCCCCCCACCCCCAACTACCCTTTACATGGAAAATTTTTCGAAATTTTTGTTTTTCTAAAGAATGGCTCTAACGATTTTGATTAAAATCCTGGATATTAAAGATATTTACATACCAAATAAAATGTATATCTTGAATTTTCTGGGAATAACCTCTGAAGAGCTCTTTATTCTGGATGAATTTTGCTAAATATTGCTTAACTGCTAAAGGTAAGAGATATACAAAAACTTACTGCACAGAAAATGTTGATCTGATCAAAACACACAATATATGTTCTTTACATTTTTGTTATGGAGGTAACCGTTTCCGAGATATTCCTTGTTTTTGGTTTCAGTTGTGAGTAGTTACACTTTTCTCAGACAGGAAGTGTCCGTTTTTCTTTTGTTCTACTCCTGGCCAAGCAAAGAAGCGATTTGCAATGGCAATCGAATAACGACAGATTTTAAAACATTTGACTATCGGTTTAGCCTAGTGTATTCCCTTATTTTCTTCCTACTTATAAGGAACTAAGTAGTAAGAACAATCTGCTAATGTTTATCTCGATTAGGAAGGTGCAGAAAGAAGAATACTCTTATGTAAGAAGTTTGTAGAAGAGCTAGAGAAAGTCATGTGAATGTAACACATCAGATTTTTTAAAGGTGAAAGCAATAATAAGGAATATCTAAAAAACGATCAACTCCACGACAAAAAATGTATATAACATAATTGTGTGTCTTAACGTGCTCTACATTTTTTATGTGCTAAGTTTTTGTCCATCTCATACGGTTTAGCAGTTATGCAAAATTCCGTAAAATTCATCCACAATAAAGTAGTCTTCAGAGGTTATTCCCAGGACATTCAAGATTACGTTTTATTTGTCTGGTAAATATTAATATACAAGATTTTAATCAAAATCGTTAGAGCCATTTTTTATCAAACTTTTCGAAAAAAGTTCCATGAAAAGGATAGTTTGGGGTGGTAGAATTTTTCTGAAAATCTTCGTGTCACATTCCTGGAAGGTGCTGAACTTAAATACCAAGTTTGGTACTTTACCGACTTTTCGTTTTTGAGTTATCGTGTTCACAGACACACGGACACACACATGGACCTTTTTCTGAAAATGCTTTTTTTGGATACAGGGGACCCTAAAACGCATGTTTCCGGTGAAATCTCGGTATCGAATTTTTGGGTGGAGTGCAATACCTTCTCTATATACTATGTACATAGTACGTGTAGAGAAAGTAAAAAATGTATTCATTTTCTGCGTAGTACGATTTTGTGTACCTCTAACGGTTTACCGGTTATGCGAAAGACATTCAGAGGAGTTCACAGGCTTTTTCAGAAAATTTAACCTAGGATATATTTAATTTATTATGTAAATACCTAAAGTTTAATTGGTAAGTTAATCATAACCCTTAAAGCTATTTTTGAGAAAACCAATATTTTCGAAACATGTTTAAAGTGGTATAGTCTGGAATCAGGGGATTGTTTGAAATCTTCTTGTCGGAACCTTGAAGGATCCTACACTAAAATACAAAGTTTGGGTTTTACTTTCTCTACTACCTATAGTAAGTAAGGAAGGTATTGAATACCATTCAAAAATTCGATATCTCAACGAAAATATTTTGAGATCCCCTATGTCACAAAAAAAAAAAAGAAAAAAAAGTTTTTGAAGAATATTCGTGTGTGCGCCCGCCTATGTCTGTCTTAGAACAGCATAATCGAAAAACGAAAAATCGATTAAATACCAAACTCAGTATTAAAGCTCTCTGTTATGAAAGGATGCGACAGGAAGATTTTAAAAAAAAAACATCCCCAACTCAAACTACCTTTGGATATAACAATTTTCAAAAATGTTTCCGTAGTGTAATGGTTTCATATACCCAAAGTCGCGAGTTCAAACTCGGCGGAGGACGATGGATTTTTTCAGGCGTAAAAATCCTTAGCATGGCTTCCTTCGGAAGGGAAGTAAAACCGTTGGTCCCGTGTAATAGGTTTACGGCATTTAAAAGAACCTCAAACCTGATAAAGAGGCCTCTGAGCAAAATTAAGATGTCTTTCACGCACAGTATAGAATGGGACGCTGAGAACCACAGGAGTTAAACAGCGTCCATAAATAAAACTCTATTTTCATTTCGAAAATGTTTATTTTCTCAAAAATGGCTTTAACGATGTTGGATAAAATACCACATATCTAAGATATGTTTATGAAAAATGAAATGTATATCTTGAATTTCCTGGGAACAGCCAGCAGAAGCGGACATTCGAGGTCCCTAAAGTTCACAGATCTGCAGGCGGCCTTGAAAGATACAGAACTTAAATCCCAGTTTGGTATTTACCAGTTTTGAGTAATGATGTTCACAGACACACACGCGGATTTTTTTCTAAAAATTCTTTTTTTTTTCTTTTTTTTTAAATTCAAGGACCTGAAAATATATTTCCGACGAAATCTCGGCATTGTATTTTTGGGTTGAATACGGTACTATGTAGATACTAGGTGGCCCAACACGCCACATTTCACGTGTGAAGATACGCCTTCGTACATTTAAAGAGTTTCAGAGCTCAGCGGGGCAAGTAAACACCGGTCAGTGACGGCGTTAGCGGAGTGACGTGCGTTCTACTGCGCTTGCATATCGGTGGAAACGGTGAGGGAATCGCGCTCATCAAGAGGAGTTCCCGGGCTTGTAATAGAATCCATGATATGCAAGAACAGTGGAGAAAGGTCGAAAAGGTGTTTTCCACTCCAGTTACATAGCTTTTATTTTTAAAGAATAAAGTTAGCTTTTATACTGAAATTTAATGAATAGTTGTTTATATAATAAGTGGCTTAAATAGACTACTATTTGTGAGTGGGATGTTTAGTACACGTGCGCGTAAGCGCGAGTTTTCTAATTTCTCATGAGCAAGTAATAGTCAAATAAGTCACGTGAATATATAACGTTTTAGCATAGGGGCACATGTGACCAGTCCAACCTCAAGACTCCAAATAGAAGCACGAGAATCGCATTTAAGCATTCACAGGAAAATATCAAGTCTAAAGATTGCCTCACATGCAACTCATATAATGTACTACGCAAAATTTTCGGACGCCAAAAGAACGACACAGCAGTCCACTCTACATTAGAATTGTTCCATATCTGAAAGAAATAGATTTTGAAATCCCTTTGGTCCATACTCGCTATACTGGATGCGCCACACCTTACTGGCACATCCAATATCTACCAGTTGATACCAAACTTTCATCTCATTCGAAGTTTCAAACACCTTCCTTCAATTCTTTATTGGACAGAAATGTCTATCGCAAACATTTTCAGTGGTGGATTAGTATCCAACGAAGAAAGAGCTTGCGTCATAGTTTTCTAGATCGGCTAATGCTCCATAGCCTGCCTTATTTCTTTACAGTATTATCCTATGAATCGCTTCATTATATACATAATTCATCCACTAAAAGGCACTACACCATATTTACAGATTCTTTAAGTGTTCTGCTTGCCACTCAAAGCCTCGAAACAAAACACGTACTGATCCACAAAATGTGCATTTTAAGCTACCAGAGTGGATCGAAAAGTAACGCACAATAATTTTTTTTTCTGCCTTGGTATTGCAGCTGGAATGTTGCAATTTCACACGGATATAGTTTGAAGTTTTCATTATAGAGGGTATTTTTATTTCATGTGCAGCTCTAGCGAGAGAAGCATGAACAAAGATAGCGCGCATGCTACTGTCTCCACGAGTGAAGAGCAAAGAGGTGTGGTTCGACATTTGTGGACCAAAGGGCATAAACCGAGTGAAATTCACAGACAAGCGTAGCGTGTATGAGGATGATTGTATCGACCGTAGCAATGTCTTCAGGTGGTGCGCATTCCTCAAAGAGGGCCATGTGAACCTTAGTGATTTACTACGCTCCGGGAGGCCGGTAACAGCTGCAACCCCGAAGAATGTCAAAGGCATTGCGATGGAAATTTTGAACGACCGACGTGTGCAATTGCGAACCTCATTACTACAGTTCAACATTTCCTATGGTGCACTGCACGATATTGTTCATGACACGTTGAACTTTTGTAAAGTTAGTGCTCAATTGATGCCTAAGAAGCTGACAGACAACCACAAGGGCCAGCGAATGATGACCGGCCGCAGAAGGGCATGACTTTCTGAAAGGAATCGTCACTGGTGATGATTCGTGGGTATACCACTACACGCCCGAAACAAAGTAAGCAACTATGAAGTGTAAATATGCTGATTCCCCAAAAAGAAACAATTGAAAGCAAAGTGCTTGTGTCAGTGTTCAGGGATATGCATTGTGTTTTATTAGTGCACTTTGCTGAATACGGGACCAATGTGAATGCTGCAGGCTGCATTAAAACTTGAGTGAAGTTACATCGTGCTCTTCGTGACAAACGCCAAAACATTAATGCTGACGATGTCAAACCTCATGACAATGCTCGCCCCCATGTTGCTGCTACTATTCGTCAGAAAATGACCAAATTTGGTTGGGAAATGCTCCAGTATCCATCATACAGTCCAGACCTTGTATCTTCATCTGTTTGATCCCATGAGGACATTCCTGGCCGGCCATCGCTTTGCGAAAGATGCGGAAATGAAATCAGCAGTCAGCAGATAGCACTTCCACGAACAGGGTATATTGAAGCTGGTATCATTGGACAAATATGTTGAGAAAGTTGGTGACTATGTCGAAAAGTAGGTAAAGGGTATAAGTATTTTTGTTTGTTTTTTTTAACTAGGTATTAAACTTTTTTGTAAAAAAAAGAATATTGTGCGCTATTTTTCGATCCGCCCTCTTATAGTACAAATAAGACTGATAAAAAGGTATTCTTTATATGGACTCCGCCTTACATTGGTATAAAAGATATTGAAATAGCAGATGAAGCTCCAAAAGAGGCAACTAAACATCCCGTCAGTGATTCGTCAATTGTCTCTCCACACCAAGACATCAACTACCTCAAACACATGTACATAAAAAATGGAAATTGGAATGTTCATCAATCAACAGCAAACTTCAAAAAGCTCGCTCTGGCTGACCGAACCTTTTCTACGTTCCCGAACTCTCAAAAAAAGAGATCAAGTACTCATCACTCGGCTCAGAATTGGTCACTCCAAACTGACATACCGTTATCTTCTCACTAAGGACCAACCTCCAAACTGTACGAGCTGTGACAGGCCTCAGACCATTCAGCATGTCCTGTACAGTAGAAGTAGACATTTCCAGAATTTCCAATACTGCAGTTTTTAATTGAATCAAAAGTTTCTGATTTGTTGTAAACGTATTGTAAATGTTAACCAAATTCTATGGCTATATAATTCCAAATCCATATGCATAATGATAGGTCGTGATAAGACCATGTAGTAAAAACGACCTTAAATAAACATTAAAAAATCTGATGTCTCCAATCGCATGATTTTCTCTACATCTCTGTAACAAATTATGTTAATAAGCTTATTCTTTTATCCACTTGATGCTAATCGAGATAAACAGTAGTAGAGACGGTTTTATTACTTAGTTCCTTATAAGTAGAAGGGAAACAAGTGAATACACCAGGCTAAACCGACATTCAAATGTTTTAAAATGTAGATGCTATGGGATTAAAATCCATTTCTTGGCGCGGCCAGGTGTTGACAAGTTCCCTCCCGTATGAGAAAAGTTTTAAAACAAACTAATAAAAAGGAATGTTTCAAAAGCGGTCAACTCCACGAAAAAAAAATGTTTATATCATAAATTGGGTGTTTTAACGAGCTCTACATTTTTTGTTAAGCAAGTTTTTGTCTATCTCTTACGATTTACTAGTTGTGCAAAATTCATCCAGAATAAAGATGTTTTCAGAGGCTATTTCCATATATTCAAGATTTATATTTTATTTGTCGTGTAAATATCTTTAATATACGATATTTCAATTTAAATAATGTTTGAGAAAATGAAAATGTTCGAAAATGTTTTTAGTAAAGCGGTGGCGGGATTTCCTTGAAACTCTTCGTGGCTAATCTTTGGAGTCTGAGTTTGATATTTAACGGACTTTTAGTTTTTGAGATATGCTGCCCATATACACACCATGACAGACATGGACATTTTTGTAAAAAAAATCTGATGTGTTCCATTCACATGACTTTCTCTAAATCTCTGCAACAATTTTTTGTTAAAAAGCTTAAGCTTCTATTTACCTCATGCTAATTGATAAAAAATTAGCAGAAATATTCTTATTACTTGCTTCCTTGCAAGTAGAAGCGAAATAAGGGAGTACCATAGGTTAAAGTGACAGACAAAAGCTGGTTGCTATATGATTGAAGTTCCTTTGTTTGTGCGGATATGAGTTGACAAATTCCTGTTTGAGAAAAGTATGTTTTTCAAAGCTGAAACTAAGAAAAATGAATATCTCAAAAACGATCAACTCCACGAAAAAAATGTATATAACATAAATTGTGTGTTTTAACGTGCTCTACATTTTTTATGGGTGAAGTTTTTGTCCATCTCTTACGGTTTAGTAGTTATGAAAATAGTCTTCAGAGGCTATTCTCAGAAAATTCAAAATATACATATTATTTGTCAGGTAAATCACTTTAATATATGATATTTTAATCAAAATCGTTAGAGCCATTTTTTAGAAAATCAAAATTTTCGAAAAAAGTTCCATGTAAAGGGTAGTTGGGGGCGGGAGGATTTTCTTGAAAATCTTCGTGTCGCATCCTTGGACGATACCAAACGTAAATATCAAGTTTAGTATTTAACGGTCTTAACGTTTTTGAGCTATGCTGTCCAAAGACACTCACACAGACACACAGACACACACATACACACGGACCTTTTTCTCAAAATGCTTTTTTGGGATACAGGGGGACCCAAAACATGTATTTCCGTTGAAATCTCAGTATTGAATTTTTGGGTGGATTACAATACCTTCTCTATACAATATGTACATAGTACGTATAGAGAAAGCAAAAAAAAAAAATGGATTCAGGGGGTCTCAAAACAAATATTTTCGGTGAAATCTCGGTATCGAACTTTTGGGTGCAATACAATACCTTCTATATACACTATGCACATAGTACGAGTAGAGAAAGCGAAAAGTCACACGGTTGACCCTTCTCTACCTTTTGCCCGCGCGTCTATAGTTGATGATGTATGGGAAGATTGTCGATCACTCTGAAACTTCAACCTACGTAATCACATGTTTTTGTTTTCATACAACGTTATCGAATTCATAATATATTTAAGCTTCAACTCAAAAACATTGAACACAATGACATTTTTATTCCTTATTTAAATTTGTTTTATTAAACAAATACATCTCAAACCCTCATGTAAGCATTTGTATTTGCATTATTTAAACTACAAAATCATCCTCATTGCTCCTACAAAGTCAAGAATTTAAAATGATACCTCAACACTTAAAAAAACCCTTCAAATCATGCATTAAGGGAATTTATGTCACAGATCCTTTGATATACTGCACTGAACATTCGTCTTTTGGGAAGAAGGCGATTTAGAAATCGCCGATGATACAGCTCCTCACAGCATTGGCAGTTGCGGCGTAAATTAAATGATATCTGCTAATTCAATATATGAAAAGCCATTCATTGTGTAAAGGAAATTTTGCGACTGAGTCGGTCCCTCGTTTCCTCACTAAGTTTTACGTGAATGCAGGTCGACGGTGTGCGAGTTTTACTAACAAGGTGCTGCCGTTGCATGCTGTATGTAAACACAAGAGACCAAAAGCTGGGCCGTTCAACATAGACCCTGAAATATGTGCTTCATGTATGACTGATGTTAGAAATCGGACAAAATTAAATACAGTTATGTGTTATAGTATTGTTCTCTACTACATATCAAATTACTTGCACTTATTCATCTCCCACTCTATATATAAAACTTCCTTCTGAAGGGGAAGCCGGTGATCCCGTGTCCTAGATTTACAGCACGTAAAAGAGCATCAAGCTAATAGAGATCTCTGAATAAAATTAAGAGATCTTTCACGCCCAATATACAATGGGAAGCTAAGAACCTTGGTGGTTAAACAGTTTCCGTAAATAAAAATCCATTTTATTTATTCTATGAATGTTAGACAATCACACTACTCATTTAACCACGAAGCTGCGTAATAATGTCTTCTATGAAGAATGCTGCAGCTAGTGAAGCATTTAGAGTTTATAGTTCTTTAATGTTGTAGAAGTTTTTGACATGATAGATGATATAGAATGTCACATTATAGGAAACAGACGAAGTTTTGTGACTATACCCTGCGGCCGTGTGTGTGAGTCTTGGCATCTCTTGTTGCAAGCGCCTTAGTGGACACCTGTGTCGACGGCATGTTCTTTTGACATCGCAGCTGTGGTTGTTTCGCCTGTGCGAGTGAACACGAGTGGTGTCGAAAGGTCCTTTGACGTCGATCCCGCATTGTTACACCTGACTGAGTTTTACGGTTTGCACATGCGACTGTTTCTGGAAATTTCCAGTCACTTGATCAACAGCTAAACAAGGGTAACGAAGACTTGCCCAGAGTTCAGTTTCAACTGGGAGTACAAGCGAGTTGTTTTTTTTTTTAAATAAAATCAAGTTTTTGTTACACTGGTATCAGAGAATCTGCACTAGGCTAGAGAGTAGACAAATCTTTTGAGAGCGGGTTGATATATTGTGGCCTTTATAATCTGTTCTCCTTGCATGACCAGAATGAAAAAGAAAAGACTCCATCTTACATGAGAACAGTATAAGCATTGAACATTTTAAACCATGGAACGAAGATAATATCTCAAAAATGGTTAACTCCATACAAAACAAAACAAACATAAATAGGTGTCTAAACGAGATCTGCACTTTTCGTACAATAAGGTTTTGTCTACTTACGGTTTATCTAGAATGAAGAAGACTTTAGAGGCTATTCTCAGAAAATTCAGGATACCTATACATTTATATATCTTGTAAATATACTTAATAGGTATATCATTTTTATTAAAATCGAGAGCCATTTTTGAGAAAATCGAACATTTCGAAAAATGTTCCATTTAAACCTAGTTTGTGTAATCTCGGTATCGAAATTTTGGATGGAATACAATCCTACCTTTTGTACCTTCTATGTACATTGTGCATATGTGGTAAAGTGTAAAAATAATTTTGTTCGGTTTCCAGGAATACAAAACATGTACTTCCGATGAATCGAAGTTTTGGGTGGAATACAACATTATTCTTACTTAATGAAAGAAGTAGGCGAAGTAAATTGAAAAGGCAGAGTCTGACTGAAAAAGTCAACGCCATAGCCAGGATTTAAACGACAGATCTCCTTTCTGTGACATTGGACTAACCACTGAGCTAACATGCCGACACAGCACTAAATTCCCCAAATGATTCGCCCCAAGAGATTCGTGACTCAAATTCCGGCTATGAGTTGCATTTTTCAGTGTGACTGTACCTTTCCAACTCCTTCCTGTACATGCCTAAAGTGGAAGAAACCAATTATTTCACAATAGATGATAGTTATTCATGATATAAGAGCTAAAGTGATACTTTTTATACGAGTGGGAATATTGTGAAACGAGACGCAGTCGAGGATCAAAAAGAAACTTTATACTCGCGTATCATACAGTGAATAAATCTGATATTAAAAGAAAAGCAACGAAATATGAAAAATTTGAGGTTAAGTTTGAGCCGTTCACCAAGGGCTCGTTATTTATTTCGCATTGCTGTGCGCGATGACGGTACGGTTATAGCAGGCTGTGACAAGCCAATATTATTGTTGTTCTGTGATGTATTTTGAGAATTTATCCTTAGAGCTGAGAAAGAATACATATTAGTCACTTATTGACGTTGAACATGTCATTATATCGTGCACGACTAATTTTAATTGTTTGTCTGGTGATCAGTGATGTACACACTAATATCCTGAATTATTTTGGCGAGCGTAAAGTTGGAAACTTATGCTTGCATTTTACGCTTGCTGCACTTCTTTGTGCGTGGTTTCCGTAAAAATCAAATTCGCGATCTGAAATGAGCTAACTATTCAATTAAGCTCGGTCATAGAAAAAGTATTTTTATTCAGGGAGCCTCAAAACATGTATTTCTGGTGAAATCTTAATACTGAATATTTTCTAGAATGCAATACTTTATCAATTTAACATTGACTGGTAATTGAAGTACTCTCATGGGCGTATTCTGTGAGCTAGCTGCGAAGAACTGTAATTTTGTAACGAAAGAATTTCTATTAAATGTATACATAAAGAATTTATCGGCTCTTTCATTCTAGCCAATTGTTACGGCATAAAATGGGCTGGTTGCGACAAAACTCTATTCTGTTTGCAATAAAATCGAGAAGGAGGAACTCCCTACAATAAACCTCTCAGACCTCAGGTCTCTCTTGCCATGTGAAGTCCAGCCGACGAGTCTCGAGGACAGCCGAAGCAAACCGATATATGCTAAGTAATTTTTACTTTCTCTACTTCTCTATAGAGAAGGTATGCATTCCACCCAAAAATTCGATACCGAGATTTCACCGGAAATATATGTTTTACGGTCCCCTGTATAATAAAGAAAAAAAAAAAGAAAAAAAAAAAAAAAAAAAAAAAAAAAAAAAAAAAAAAAAAGGTCAGGAAAAGATCAGTGTATCTGTGAACACGATAACTCAAAAACGAAAAGTAGGTAAAATACCAAACTTGGTATTTATGTTTAGTATCTTCCAGGGATGCGTCACGAAGATTTTGAGAAAAATTCCCCCACCCCAAACTACCCTTTACATGGAACTTTTTTCGAAAATTTTGATTTTCTCAAAAATGGCTTTAACGATTTTGATTAAGCTATTATATATGAAAGATATTTATCTGACAAATAAAATGTATGTCTTGAATTTTCTAGGAATATCCTCTAAAGGTTACTTTATTTTGGATAAATTTTACGGAATTTTACATAACTGCTAAACCGTAAGAGATGGACAAAAACTTACCACACAAAAAATGCAGAGCACGTTAAAACACACAATTTATGTTATATACATTTTTTTCGTGCAGTTGCACATTTTTAAGATATTCCTTGTTATTGGATTCAGCTTTAAAAAACTTATACTTTTCTCATACAGGAATTAGTTAACTCGTGACCATACAAACAAAGGAACTTCAATCACATAGCAACCAGCTTTTGACTATCAGTTTAACCTATGGTACTCCCTTATTTCACTTCTACTTACAAGGAAGCAAATAATAAGACTATTTCTGCTATTTTATTTCTCGGTTAGCATGAAGTAAGTAGAAGCATAAGCTTTTTAACAGAGATGTAGAGAAAGTCATATGAATGGAACACATCAGATTTTTTTAACTAAAGATAGGGACTCTTAATTTGCCTAATAGTCACAAAATCAGAAGTTATCTGCTTCAAAAATCGATGTATTGCATTCACATTACTTTTTCTGTATCTCTGTCACAAAGTATTGATAAAAAGCGTATTCTTCATGGTAAGCATTACCATTATTACTTTGCTTCCTTGTAAGCAGAAGGGAATACACTAGGCTACAGCTTTAGTCAAATCTTTAAAAATCAGCTTGCTATGGTTGAAATTCTTTCCTTTGTATGGCCGAGAGTTGACAAATTCCCATATGAGGAAAGTTTAAAGTTTTAAAACTAATAAGAAGGGATATCTCGGAAATGGTCAACTCCATGAAACAAGTTTAATGACATAAATAATGTATATTTTAACGAGATATACATTTTTATGGAGAATTTTTTGTCTCTCTCTCTCTCTCTTACGGTTTACCAGTTCGGCAAAAGTCACCCAGTGATAAGGTCTTCAGAGGCTATTTCCATAAAATTCAAGATATACATTTTATTTGTACGTGATTACATTAATATCTGCACGGTATTTTAATCAAACTCGCTAGAGCCATTTTCGAAATTTGTTCCATGTATAGGGTACTTTGGGGTGGGGTATTCTCCTCAAACTCTTTGTATGGCATCCTTGGAAGACACTAACTTAAATATCAAGTTTGGGATTTTACCGACTATTTCCGAGTTGTGCTCACAGACACACGGACACAAACGCATACACATATGGTCCTTTTTCTAAAAATGCTTCTTTGGATACAGGGGATGGTAAAACGTTTATTTCCGGTGAAATATCCGTATCGTATTTTGTGTAGTACTACATGTTTTTCAATTAATTTTATATACAGTATGCGTTAATAACCTTAGTTGATTTGATTAATAATCATTTTTTTTTTTTTTTCTGATGGCTTTGTGTCTTTGATGTGTTACTCTCAAAGGTTAATTCATTTGCGTGATTTTTTCCTTTTATCTATAAAGTCTAGGGAGTTTACATATGTTATAAATGGTTTTAAGTAGGACTGATTTTTGCATTGGCTAGTTGTCTGTTTTAAATACACAATTTACTAGCGATTCTCTTTCACTTTTCACTGCACTGGAGTATTATTATTATTATTATTATTATTATTATTTTATTATTTTTATTATTGTTATTATTAAATTTATGCATAGAATTTCATTAAAATTATTTATTGTTAAGAATAACGTTCATTAAATCCTGAACAAAAATGCATAGACAGTTCAAAATAGCGTGTTATTTATGGACGCTCTTTAACTGCTATGGTTCTCAGCGTCCCATTCTATATTGGGCGTGAAAGACCGCTTAATTTTGCTCAGAGGCCTCTCTATCAGGCTTGAGGTTCTTTTACGTGCCGTAAATCTACGACACGGGACCAACGGCTTTACTTCCCTTCCGAAGGAAGCCATGCTAAGGATTTCTACGCCCGAAAAAATCCATCGTCCTCCGCCGGGTTTGAACCCGCGGCCTTGGGTATGTGAAGTCAGCATGGTAACCATTACACCACGGAGGGCGACGCATAGACAGTTCAGCTCCACTATTCAAGCGCCAATGGCATGGTCGAGATTAAGCAATTTCAACCAATCGCGGTCATCTGACTGGAGCGATATTGTCGAAACATCTTATCGCAGCTGATGTTCATTTTTTTTAAATCTTGTCGCACCTGACGTTCGTATGTTTAATCCCTCCCTTGGCTATTGGTAACAAGGTGACAATCCAGGCAGCCAACATTCACTTTTAATAACTTTCAGTTCCACAACTGCACTTTTAATTAATTCAGTTACAATGTTTATTTAAAGTTGTATCAAGTTCATAATGTATTTAGTTCAAAAAAGGTGTTAATCATTATTTATATTTACGCATGAGATGAGTGCAATAACCTCAAATAAAATGTTTGTTTCCATTTCATGTATTACTTATTAAAAGCTGACATAAAACAATTGTTCCTTATTTCTATTGTTGCTATCGATATTCGTACATTGGGTGTAGGCTCGGTCGGCCATTGAGGCAGTGAAGATAGAAAAAGAAAAAAAAAATCCGTAAATAAACATGGGCAAATGCGTCATCTAACATTTGATATAATAAATTATAAGTATTATAAATTATTAATTGTCTGTTTCGCTGAATTGCTCATCAAATATAACTCGTGTTTTCATCTCTTAGGACAATTATCGACAAGATGAAGACACTTCTTGATGTTATTTATGATAATATCATGTTCTCTGTTGTTTTCATTCTTTGTAGGCTGGAGTTGAGGGTAATGTAAATGGTGTGTTATTTATGGACGCTCTTTAACTGCTGTGGTTCTCAGCGTCCCATTCTAAATTGGGCGTGAAAGACCGCTTAATTTTGCTCAGAGACCTCTCTATCAGGCTTGAGGTTCTTTTACGTGCCGTAAATCTACGACACGGGAGCAATGGCTTTATTTCCCTTCCTAGGGCTAAGGATTTTTACACCCTGAAAAATCTATCGTCCTCCGCTGGGTTTGAACCCGCGACCTTAGGTATATGAAATTAGCATGGTACCATTACACCACGTGGGGAGTTGAGGGTGTATTAATGCTACGTATAGATATGTTTAGCACAGCTATTATAATTCAGGAGGCAGTGAAAAAAAATCGGTAAATAAATATGGTCGAATGCGTCAACTACCGTTTGAGAACTAATGTAAATATTACGATCATAGCCTGTTAAAATCTCCCTTTCTATATATTATAAATTATTAATTGCGCTAAATTGTCAACTCGTGTTTTCATCTGTTAGGACAATTGACTCCTGTCGCTTGGCTCCGGTCGTGAATTATCGACAAGATGGAAACACTTGTGGTATTATTTATGGCAATTTGTCAAGTGAAAAAGGAGCTAAACAGAGATTAGTTACAGTATACTACGGCTCTGAGTACTTTCTACTACAATAGACACACATCTGCGATTTGCACCACCGATTTCTGAACATTGTCCATAAACTATCCTAGGACGATTAGATCAGAATGTTACTTGATTTAATCATCCTGGGGCAGCATACGGATTTACGCCAATTCTTGAAAGTGTTGATGAATGAAATACACTTAGATGTGTGATATGTGGGCAAATACGGGACACCTGGCAACCCCACATCATGGCATCGCCGCAGTTGGTCTGCGCCGTCCGCCCACTCCTCGTCTGTTGCCGGGTCACCATCGATCTGGGGCTTTGTACAGACTGCTGCAGAGATGATAGTGCAGGTGCGACCAGTACGCTATCCGAGCCCCAGATAGTCAGCCGTCTTATCAAACCTCGCTGCATTTCCCGCTTCGGCTCCTGTGTCACGTACGAGTCATCTTTCATTAGTGCACAATGCTGGCAAAAAATACTACTACACAAGTGCGGTTCCCACCCTTATGCAGCATTCACAGAAACGCTGGTAGATAATAAGTAACAGGAAGACAAAACAGGGAAAGGTATATCGGAGAGCGCATGCTCCCGGGAGATGGAGAGGGGAGAGTAGGGTGTTGTTGGGGTAGTGTGTCTGCACTCATATATACAGCTCGCTCGCAAAACGGGACCGTGCTAGTGTCACTTTACAATGGCGGATTCTGTTACAATTATGGTATTAACAAGTGTAAAGTCGTGAGGCTGCCGGCTGTCACCATGCGAATCTTCATATACCACCGCCTTCCTTCTGCTCGTCTCACCAAACTACTATCAGGTAAGTCATTTACGATATCTGCTGCTCCAGCAGCTGCTATCTTTTACAACTTACGATAACAGATACATATTTACAAAAATCTAATGTGTTCTATTCACTACATTCCATCTCTACATCTCTGTAAAAATCTTATTCTTCCTCTACTTCATACTAATCGAGATAAACATAGCACAAATGCTTTCTTGTAAGTAGAACAGTACCCTATGCTAAAACAACAGTCATATCTTTTAGAAAGCTAATTACCATGTGGATGAAATCCTTTTCTTTGCATTGCCAGGAGTTGACAAATTCCCCTATGTGAAAAGTATAGATATTTTAAAGCTGAAACCAATAACAAGGAATATCTCAAAAATGGTAAATGCTACGAACAAAATCTGATGTGTTCATTCGCATGACTTTCTCTATATCCCTGTAATAAATTATTGTTAAAATCCTATTCTTCTGTCTACTCCATGCTAATCGAGACAAACGTTAGCATAAATGCTTTCTTGGCAGTACCCTATGTTAAAACAATAGTCAAATCTTTTAAAAG
This sequence comes from Hymenopus coronatus, assembly GCA_030762935.1. NCBI lineage: Eukaryota > Metazoa > Arthropoda > Insecta > Mantodea > Hymenopodidae > Hymenopus > Hymenopus coronatus. Next base: position 11,963,651 of record CM060894.1, read on the forward strand.
CTGGTTGCCATGTGGATGAAATCCTTTTCTTTGCACTGCCAGGAGCTGACAAATTCCCCTATGTGAAAAGTATAGATATTCTAAAGATAAAACCAATAACAAGGAACACCTCAAAAATGGTAAACTCCACGAAAAAATGTATTTCAACGAGATCTAGATCTTTAGGAGTAAGTTGTTGTCTTCTATGGTTTACTAGTTATACAAAATCCAGCAAAATTCATCCAGAATGAAGAGGTCTTCAGAGGCTATTCCCAAAAAAATTTAAGATACACATTTTGCCACGTAAATATCTTAAATATAAGAGATTTTAATCAAAAATGTTAGAGCTATTTTTCAGAAAAGCAACATTTTCGAAATGTTTTCCATATAAAGGGTAGTTGGGGATGGGGAAATTTTCTTGAAAATCTTAGTGTGGCATTCTTGGAAGATACTGAACTTAAATATCAAGTTTGCTATTTAACGGGTTTCTGTTTTCGAGTTATGCTGCCCACAGACACACATACACAGACGGTCATTTTTCTAAAAATGCTTTTTTTGGTTACAGGGGACCCTAAAACGCGTATTTCTGGTGAAATCTCGATATCGAATTTTTGAGTGGAGTAAAATACCTTCTCTATACACTATGTACATAGTACAGGTAGAGAAAGTAAAATCTGATGTGTTCCATTCACATGACTTTCTCTACTCTATAATAAATTACTGTTAAAAAACTTATTCTTCAATCTACTTCATACTAATCGAGATAAACATTAGCAGAAATGTAAGTAGAAGGGAAATAAGGAGTACATTAGACTAAAACGATAGTCAACTCTGTTTTGAAATACTTGATACGTTAGTTAATCATTCTGAACAAATATTTGATAACGTAAACTAAATTTGCAATTCATTTATTAATTGTCATGCCAACGAGCACTGTAAGTACTTACAGAAATAATTTCAGAGGTCATTAATACTTACAGTATAATTAGGAAATGACGTAATACTTAAGACATGTGCTACGTCAATTTATTGCAAAATTCATTAACAAAGGAATGTATAAGAAGATTTTGTCCATATAATTCCCATGTAGCCTTTTATTTGTTCACACATTTTTCCTTAATGTTCAATAAAATATTGAAAAGCAATTTTGATTTATTATTTTTTTATGTCCTTTCAAGTATTTTAAAAAGTAATTGGCTAACCACGAATTGTAAGTTACCTATCAGATCTAGAATGCTTGGTCCTGCGGCCCTCGTATTCCCAATGGGCATTCTGACATAATAAGTATAACTTACAGTTCTTAATACTTAAAATCTGGTTGTTATGTGAATGAAATCCGTTTCTTTGCACTGCCAGGAGTTGACAAATTCCCATATGTGAAAAGTTTTAAGTATTTTAAAACTGAAGCCGCTAACAAGGAACACCTCAAAAATGCTCAACTCCAGGAAGAAAATGTATATAGAATAAATTGTGTTTGTGTACTAAGTTTTTGTTTATCTCTTACGGTTTACTAGTTATGTAAAATCATACAGAATAAAGAGGTCTTGAGAGGTTATTACCAGAAATTTCAAGATATACATTTTATTTGTCGAATAATTATCTTTAATATACGATGTTTTAATCAAAATCTTTTCAGCCGTTTTTCAGAAAATCAAAATTTTCGAAAATGTTTCTCTGTAAAGGGTAGTTGGGGTGGCGGGATTTTCTTGAAAAGCTTCGTGTCGCATCCTTGGAAGATACTAAACTTATATTAAGTTTGGTATTTTACCGACTTTTCGTTTTTCAGTTATTGTGTTTACACACACACACACACACACACACACACACACACACACACACACACATGCATACGGATTTTTTTTAAAAAATGTTTTTTTTGGACGCAAGAGACCCTAAAATGTCTATTTCCGGTGAAATCTTGGTATCGACTTTTGGGGTGGAATGCAATACCTTCTCTATACATGTACATAGTATACATTTAGGGAAAGTAAAAAAAAATAAAGAGCTTTGATATTGACTAATCCAAAAAAGTAACAATTGTGTTATCTTCTCACGACTTTCTCTACCTAATCTGCAGCAAATTATTCTTACAAAAGCTTATTCTACTATCAACTTCAGGTATATCAAACATTTGCTGAAATAGTCTTATTACACACTACCTTATAGATATGCGAGAATAAGGGACTACATTAGGCTAAAGCGATAATCAAATCTATTAAGAGCTGGTCGCTATGTGATTGCTTAGGCATTCCCATCTCCTTGATTGACCAGGACAAAGAAAAATGATACATTTCAGAATGTATCCGTATTTTAAAATTGAAACCAATAACAAGAAATGTTTCGAAAATGGTTAACTCCACACAGACACACACACAAAGTATTTGCTATAAATTGTGTTTTAATGCTTATATAGTTGGTTTCATTGCTGTCACATTACATAGACGAGCTCAAATTATGGGAATCTATAATTGTAGGATTATAGCATTTACATACCGTGAGCAAGACCATGAACACCATAATATTAAAAATACAGCATTTTCTCAAATTTTAGCTCCCCAATGATATGAGAGTAATAATGTATTATACGAGGGTCATCCAGAAAGTGACAGACGATATGGTTAAATTAAAAAACGCAAGTTATCAGCAAAACAACTTTATTTACAAAGTTCCAGTACCTCACTCTATTTCTCAACGTAAACATCATCACTATCAAGGTATTTATTGCCACGTTGTACCGGTTTTTCAATACAGATTTCACTTTGAGGTCTTCATCCCTTGCGAAATCTTTTCCATCCAAATAGTCATATACGGTGTCCAAAGTGAAACACCGATTTATCTGAATTCTTTTATCAACATTTGCTTTCAACTCCTCCATAACGATGATGAACTTCCACTCTGGTCTTTATCGTACACGCTGGTTCTTCCTTGATTACTCATAAATTATGCGCCATTTCCTCGCAATACACATATTTGCCTATAAAATTCGATTGGCCGAACATTTTGTGCATTCAAAAAAAGTAATAAGGTCTTTGACGGTAGAAAAGTTTAACATCGGCATTGAAAAACTAGTACCACGTGATAATAAATACCTTGCCAGAATGGAGATTGCGTTGAGAAATAGAGTAAGGTACTGCATTTTGTAAATAAAGTTTTGTGTTGATATCTTTTGTTATCATTTTGTTATGCCAAATGGTCTGTCACTTTCTGGATAGCCATCATATTTCATGTTGGATGCTGAATAAAATGAAAAATACATTTGGAAATTATACTTTTTATTTTATACTGTATCCAATATGAAATATAGTACATTATTACTCTCATGTAATAGGGGAGCTCAAAATTGGGGAAATGCGGTATTTTTAAGATTATGGAGTTCATTGTGTTGAATTGTCACAATCCCAAAATGAATATACTTCAAATGTTGAGTTCCTCTATTTAATGTAAGAGCAATAAATGCAATTTTCACATTGACTATAGGTATAAAATAATGCATTTTCCAAAGTTGGGTCAAAGTAACCCAAAATAGCTTTAATTTCTGGTAAAAGGTTCAATACTGTATTATGGTAATACAGCCTGGCTATAATTTATCAGGATATCAATAATTCTAAATGAGTGTTGAAGGTAATATTAATCCCCACCATTTTATCTTCTTTATCGAATACATGGTAGAGATATATGTAAACATCAAATGTGTTCCATTCACATGACTTTGTGTTCCACAAACAAACTGTTCTTACAAAAAATAGATATTCTTTCATCTACTTCATGCTAATCGAGATAAACATTATCAGAAATGGTCTTATTACTTGCTTCCTTGTAAGCAGCAGGGAAATAGTTGAATGCACTACACTAAAGTGATAGTCAAATCTTTTAAAGCTGTAGGAATGGGATTGACACTGAAATTCGATCTCTATCCATTTCCAGGAGTAAAACTAAAGAGATACAACGGATGATGACTCCCCGCTTCAGAAAAGATTGTAAACTTGAAACCAACAAGAGGGAATATCTCGGAAATGGCTAGCTCTAAGAAAAACTTTATGACATAGATTGTGTTTTTTTTTAATGAGATCCATATATATATATATATATATTACTTTCTTTACTCGTACTATGTACATATAGTGTATAGATAAGGTATTGCATTCCACCCAAATCACCGGAAATATATGTTATGGGCCCCCCTAAATCCAAAAACAGCATTTTTGGAAGAAGATCCGTGTGCGCGCGCGCGTGCGTGTGTGCGTGTGTGTGTGTGCGTGTGTGTGTGTGTCTGTGGACAGATAGCTCAAAACCGAAAATACCGCAGAATACCAAACATGGTGTTTAAGTTTGCTGTCTTCCAAAGATGCGACACGAAGGTTTTAAGAAAATCCCCCCTCCCAAACTACCCTTTACATGGAAAAAATTTCAAAAGTTATGATTTTCTCAAAAATGGCTCTAACAATTTTGATTAAAATCTCTTACATTTAAGATATTTACATGCCCAATAAAATGTATATCTTGAATTTTCTGGACATAGCCTCTGAAGAATACTTTATTCTGGATGAATTTTACGGAATTTTGCATAACTACTAAACCGTAAGAGATGGACAAAAACTTACCACACAAAAACTGTAGAGCACGTTATAACACACTTTATGTCATGTTTTTTTGTTTTTTTTTCGTAAAGTTGATCGCTTTTTAGATATTCCTTGTTTTTGGTTTCAGCTTTGGAAAATTACTTTTTTCATACAGGAATCTGTCAACTCGTGTCCATACAAACAAAGGAACTTCAGTCACCTAGTAACCAGCTTTTGACTTCACTTTAACCTATGGTACTCCCATATTTCGCTTCTACTTACAAGGAAGCAAATAATAAGACTATTTCTGCTAATTTTTTCTCGATTAGCTTGAAGTAAACAGAAGAATAAGCTTATTAACAATAATTTGTTACACAGAAGTAGAGAAAGTCATGTGAATGGAACACGTCAGATTTTTTTCCATGCAAAGGGTAATTTGGATTTGAAAATCGTCGTGTTGCAACCTTAGAAGATACCAAACTTAAATACCAAGTTTGGTATTTAACGGTCTTTTCGTTTTTGAGCTATGTTGTCCACAGACACACACACACACACACACACACACACACACACACACACACACACAGAACTTTTTCCAGAATTGCTTTTTTCTTTTGGATTCAGGGGGACCCAAAACAAGTATTTAAGGTGAAATAGTCGGTATTGAGTTTTTGGGTACAATACAATACCTTCTCTATACACTATGTACATAGTACGTGCAGAGAAAGTAAAAAGTGCAAATCAATTTGTGATCGCTATATATTATAAAGATTAAAACTTAATGGTATACCTACACCCGTGTGTTCAATGTTTGATGGAATAAAGCTTATCATGGGTTGTTTTAGAACAAAGACTCGCTCCTATTGGCTGGCTGCACTGTGTCGGAGGATGGTTGGATATGCTATATTGATGCGCTGGTCTCCCAGTGGGTCGCGGTTTCCACACTGGGCATTCCTTTCCAGAATACCCACAGGTGCATGTACACGATTCATTTAAGGTAAATATATCCGTGAAAGTTGCATAGTCCACTGTGCGTAAGATATCTTGTTAAATTTTATACCAATTATTGTAAATAACAGTTATCTTTTTTCATGTTCCCAAAGTCTAGCTTGCATTGTTATTTAAATAATAATATTTATTTTCTCGACTTATTTTTATAATTAAATATTCCATAAGATGCATTTTTAAAAATATCCATTAAAAATTTAGGTTTTACATTAAATGAGTTTAGAAATAAATCAATCATATCAGATATTTTAAAATATTACCGTCTAATCATTGAAGAAATAGCTTTTACCTTTGGCGCTCTTAAAAACTCAAAAGTTAATAAATTATTTCTCATAATTGGAGCATTAGGTCATGTATTTTTTGAGGCAGTACAATTATTTCTAGACATAGTGTTCTATTCATATGTCTTTCTAGAATCTCTGCAACAAATTAATGTTAATAAACTTATTCTTCTATCTACTTCATGATAATTGAAATAAACATTAGCAGAAACGGTCTAATTACTTAGTACCTGATGGGTAGAAGGGAAATAAGGGAATATACTACGCTAAACCGACAGTCACATATTTTAAAATTGGATTGAAATCCCATTATTTTTCTGGCGAGGCGTTGACAAGTTCCCATATGAGAAAAAGTTAAGTATTTTAAAACTGAAACCAATAACAAGGAATATTTCAAATTCGGTCAACTCCAAGAAAAAAAAGCTGACGCGTTCCACTCACATGGTTTTCTCTACATATCCGCAACAAATTTTTGTTAAAAAGCTTATGCTTCTTTTTACTTTATGCTAATCGAGAAAGAATTAACAGAAATAGTGTTATTACTTGCTTCCACGTAAGTAGAAGCGAAATAAGGGAGTACATAGGTTAAAGTGATATTCAAAATTGGTTGCTATGTGACTGAAGTTCTTTTGTTTGTATGGACAGGAGTTGACAAATTCCTGTATGAGAAACGTATAAGTTTTCCAAAGCTGAAACCAATAACAAGGTAAAAAATCTGATGTGTTCCACTCACATGGCTTTCTCTACATCTCTGTAACAAATTATTGTTAAAAAGCTCATGCTTCTATTTACTTCAAGCTAATTGAGAAAAAATTAGCAGAAATAGTCTTATTACTTGCTTCCTTGTAAGTAGAAGCGAAATAAGGGAGTACCATAAGTTAAATTTATAGCCAAAAGCTGGTTGCTATGTGACTGAAGTTCTTTTGTTTCCATGGACAAAAGTTGACCATTTCCAGTATTAGAAAAGTAAGTTTTCAAAGCTGAAACCAAAAACAGGGAATATCTAAAACGCGATAAACTTTACGAATATATATATGACAAAGTGTGTGCTCTACAGTAAGTTTTTGTCCATCTCTTACGGTTTAGCAGTTATGTAAAATTCCGTAAAATTCATTCAGAATAAAGTAGTCTTCAGAAGCTATTCCCAGAAAATTCTAGATATACATTTTATCTGTCAGGTAAATATCTTTAATATACGATATTTTAATTAAACTCGTTAGAGCCATTTTTAAGAAAATCAAAAATTTTGAAAAAAGTCCCATGTAAAGGGTAGTTGGGGGTGGGAGGGGGTTTTGAAAATCTTCGTGTCGCATCTTTGGAAGATACGAAACTTAAATACCAAGTTTGGTATTCAACGGTCTTTTCGTTTTTGAGCTATGTTGTCCACACACACACACACACACACACACACACACACACATGGACCTTTTTGTAAAATTGCTTTTTTTTTGTATTCAGGGGTCCTAAAACATGTATTTACGGTGAAATCTCGGTATCGAATTTTTGGGTGGAATAAAATACTTCCTCTATGCACTATGTAAATAGTATGTGTAGAGAAAGGAAAAATGTATATTACATAAATAGTGTGTTTTAACGTGTTCTACATTTTTTGTGTGGTAAGTTTTTTTTATCCATCTCTTACGGTTTAGCAGTTATGCAAAATTCCGTAAAATTCATCCAGAAAATAGTAGTCTTCAGAGGCTATTCCCAGAAAATTCAAGATATACATTTTATTTGTCAGGTAAACATCTAATCAAAATCGTTAATCATTTATGAGAAAATCAAAATTTTCGACAAAAGTTCCATATAAAGGGTAGTTGGGGGGGGGGGTTTCTTGAAAATCTTCATGTCGCATCCTTGGAGGATACCAAACCTAAATACCGAGTTTGGTTTTTAACGGACTTTTCGTAATTGAGCTACGCTGCCCAGACATGGACATTTTTCTAAAAAAAAAAAAATAATCAGGAGTCTCAAAACATGTATTTCGGGTGAAATCGCAGTATCGAATTTTTGGGTGCATTACAATAGCTTCTCTATACACTATGTACATAGTACGTGTAGAGAAAGCTGTATGGCACCCAAAAATTTGATACCGAGATTTCACCGCAAATACATGTTTTGGGTCCCCCAGATTCCAAAAAAAAAAACATTTTTGGAAAAAAGGTCCGTGTGTGTATGTGTGTCTGTGGACAGCATAGCTCAAAAACGAAAAGACCGTTGAATACCAAACTTGGTATTTAAGTTTGGTATCTTCCAAGGATGCGACACGAAGATTTTCAAGAAAATGCCCCCCAACTACCCTTTACATGGAACTTTTATTCGAAAATTTTGATTTTCATAAAAATGCCTCTAAGGATTTTGATTAAAGTATCTTATATTAAGGATATTTACACAACAAATAAAATGTATATCTTGAATTTTCTGGGAATAGCCTCTGAAGACTGCTTTATTGTGGATGAATTTTAGGGAATTTTGCATAACTGCTAAACTGTAAGAGATGGACAAAAACTTACCACACAAAAAACGTAGAGCACATTAAAACACACAATTAATGTTATATATATAACATATAATGTAACATGTATTAGTATGTTTTCGTAGAGTTGGTCCTTTTTTAGATATTCCATGTTTTTTATTTCAGCCTTGAAAAACTTGTATTTTTCTCATACAGGAACTTGTCAATTGCTACAAAGAAACTTCCTTACAAACAAAGAAACTTCAGTCACATAGCAGCCAGCTTTTGACTATCACTTTAACTTATGATACTCCCTTATATCGCTTCTACTTACAAGGAAGCAAGTAATAAGACTATTTCTGGTAATTTTTTCTCGTTTAGCATGAAGTAAATAGAAGCATAAGCGTTTTAACAATAGTTTGTTGCAGAGATGTAGAGAAAGTCATGTGAATGGAACACATCAGATTTTTTAACTGTGGGACACGGATATGTTTCTAAAAATGTTTTTCTTTTCGGTTCAGGAGGTTCCAAATCATGCAATCCGGTGAAATCTCAGTACCAAATTTTTGGTTGCAGTGCAATACCTTCTCTATGCGCTATGCACTTGGTACGTGTAGATAAAGTAAAAAGGCATCATTTGAAGCATTTTGAGGTTGAAATAATGATGAAAATACGAGTGGTTTGAGAGAAAACAAAGTTGAAATTTCGGCGTCCCTATTGATGAGCATGAGTCTGTCCATTTATAGCTTCTGTTTTGAAGCCAAGCGAAAACAACTTATTTCCTTAAAGTTTAAAATTCATCGTATTTTATTACATCATTTTTGATTTTCCGTAATTAATGACATTTACAGACGCATTAGCTTTATGTTTGCTTTCTCATTTTAATAATAATAATAATAATACAGTAAGTATGAATGAATTAATGAATATTTATGCCATTTTTTATTAAATACACACAAATACATAGATATAGTTAGCCAGATATAATTATACTGCGCCTCAGCGAATTTTTGGGTGGAATGCAATGTAATACCATCTTCTAATGGGGACGTAGCGGGGAAAGTACAAAGCCATAAACTGGCAGCTGTGATTTATTGTTCATATATCTTGTATACATATATAACTCTGCCACCGGGTGATACCCACTTGCAGAGAAATAAATACATACATAGACACACACACATATATATAGAGAGAGAAGGTGGGAGGTGAATAAGTGAAAATAATTTGATACCTAGTAGACAGCAATACGTATAATACACAAATTTATCTAATTTTATCCACTTACTGATAGCATTGTCATAAATAAAGCACAAATGTCTGGGTCTAAAGTGTTTTAACGGCGCTCTCCAGCATTATGTATCGATTGTGCTAGCGTACCTCATGTAGTGGCCACCTTCTGTGTTTAGAACAACTCGCACACCGCCGACCTGTATTCACGTGGCTCATAGTGAGGAAGCGAGGGACCGATTCCGTCACAAACTTTCCTTTACACAATGAATAGATTTACCCAAGCTGAATCAGCAGATATGCATTTAACTTACACCGCAATTGGGGAATCGGTCAGTGCTTCGAGAGGTTGTATTATTGACGATTTCTAAATCATCACCTTCCCAAATCAAAGGATCTGTGACACAGGTTCTCTTAAATCCAAATTTGAAGTTGGCTTTTCTTTTAATTTTAATATTGAATTTTAATTTCTCACCTTTGTAAGAGCAATGAGAATGGTTTTGTAGTTTAAAGATTGGAAGTGCAAATATTTACATGTTGGTTATGTATTTGTTCTATAAAACCAACTAATTTAAATAAAGTATACTACGTCACAGTGTTCATTTTTACTTTCTCTACACGTACGATGTTCAGTGTATAGAGAAGGTATTGAATTGCATCCAAAAATTCGATACCGATATTTCACAGGAAATACAAGTTTTGGGTCTCGCTAAACCCCCCCACAAAAAAAAAACACTTGGAAAAACGTCTGTTTGTGTGTGTGTGTGTCTATGGACAGCATAGCTCAAAAACGAAAAGTCCATTAAATACCAAACTTGGTATTTAAGTTCAGTATTTTTCAAGGATACGACACGAAGATTTTCGAAGAAAATCCCCCTTAACTACCCATTACATGGAAAATTTTTCAAAAATTTTGATTTTCTCAAAAATGGCTCTAACGATATTGATTAAAATATTGTATGTTAAAGATATTTACATAAAAATAAAAGTTATATCTTGAATTTCTGGGAAAAGCATCTGAAGACATCTTTATTGTGGATGAATTTTGCGCATTTTCTCATAACTGGAAAACCGTAAGAGGTAGACAAAAACTTAATAGAAATTGTAGAGCTCGTTAAAGCACACAATTTATGTTATATACACTTTTTTCGTGGAGTTCATTGTTTCGAGATATTCCTTATTATTGGTTTCAGCTTTAAAATACTTATATTTTTCTCATACAGGAATTTGTCAATTCCTGGCCATACAAACAAAGAAACTTCAGTCACATAGCAGCCAGCTATTGACTATCATTTTAACCTATGGTGCTCCCTTAATTCAATTCTACTTACATGGAAGCAAGTGATAAGACTATTTCTGCTAATTCTTTCTTGATTACCATGATCTAATAGAAGTATAAGCTTTTTAACAATAATTTGTTGCAGAGATGTAGAGAAAGTCATGTGAATAAAACAAATCAGATTTTTTGTATAAGCCGGGAAATCATAGTATACAAACTGTGAGAAGCATAAATTTGGTCCCCGCAAGAGCGTTTAGTTTCTCTACAGTACATTCTGTCAAGAAAGTACCGGGAATTGATCATTTAAAAATCCTGTTTAAAAGGGGGTTCGAAATTATTGTTGTCGCTAAGTCGGTACAGCTTTCCTCTATACCCACGCGGAGTTTGATCGTCATCTGTCATCTAGTTTGTTTACAATACGCCATTTTGTTAGTTCATCTCAAAGGTAGTTTGCGATTTTACGATGGATACAAATATTGAACAAAGAATCTGTATCAAATTTTGCATTGCAAATGGTGTTTCATGTGCAGAATCACTGAAAACGTTACAGAGGGCTTACGGTGACTTTATCAAAAAACACGTGCATATGAGTGGTACAGTGCATTCAAAATTGGTCGAGATTTGGTGGAAAATTTGCCTCGCTCTGGTCGGCCATCAACGGTTTCAACTGAACTGAACTTCGCTAAAGTGAAAAAAAAATGGTGTCTGAAAATCGTCATTTAGGTCTGAGAGAGATTGCCGCTGAACTTTCTGTGTCTCATGAATCGATTCCTACCATTTTAAACGATTGTTTGGGCATGATACGCGTTGCAGCTCGGTTAATTCCGAAAGACTTGAATTTTCTACAAAAACTCAATCGCGTAAGGATTGCTGAAGACATGCTAGAACGAACCAGTTCCGACCCCATATTCATGAAACGCATTGTAACTGGTGATGAGAAGTGGGTTTACGAGTTTGACACTCAAACCAGTCAACAAGCTTCCGAATGGCGCCTTCCAACTGAACCGAAACCTAAAAGGACACGTCAAACTCGATCAAAACTGAAGGTCATGTTGACAGTTTTTTTTTTTTTTTCGATTATCGCGGTGTTGTGCACTCAGAGTTCTTGCCAGATGGTAAATAAAGGCTATTATCTGAGCGTTATGCGGTGTTTGAGAGAACAAATACGGCGAAAAAGGCCAGATTTGTGGAACGACAACTCACGGATTCTGCACCACGATAACACTCCAGCTCACAAGGCTATTATTGTGAACGAATTTCTGGCCAAAACTCAACAAATTTTATCGAACAATCACTGTATTCACCTGATCTGGCTCCTGCTGCTTTCTTTCTCTTTCCAAAACTCAAGTTACCACTTCGAGGCACCCGTTTTCAGTCGATAGAAGACATAAAGGAAAATTCGGGGTGACAATTGACATCGATTTCTAAAAGTGCCTACAAAAAATGTTTTGATGATTGGATTATTCGTTGGCATATTTATAATTTAAGAAGGGGCCTACTTTGAGAGCGATAAAATAAAATTGGGTGAATAATTCATTTTTTGTGTTTTATTGGCAAATTCCCAGAACTTTCTTGACACAGTAGTATTATGTATATAGAGTATAGAGAAGGTACTGCACTCCACCCATAAATTCGATGCCTAGATTTCACCGGAAATACACGTTTTAGGGTCGCTTGTATAAAAAAAAAAGAGCAATTTTGAAAAAAGGTCCGTTTGTATGTGTGTGTGACCCTGAACACGATAACTCAAAAACGAAAAGTCTGTAGAATACCAAACTTTGCATTTAAGTTTACTATCTTCCAGGGGTGCGACCCGAAGATTTTGAGGAAAATTCCCCACCACAAACTACCTTTTACATGTAAGAATGTTTCGAAATTTTTTATTTTCTCAAAAATGGCTATAACGATTTTGATTAAAATATCGTATATTAAATTCATTTATACGACAAATAAAGTGTATATCTTGAATTTTCCGGGAATAGCCTCTGATGACCTATTTATTCTGGATGATTTTTTTTTAATTTTACATAACTAGTAAACCGTAAAAGATGGGTAAAAACTTACTACACAAAAGAGTAGATTTCCTTAAAACAAACAATTTATGTCATATACATTTTTTCCTGCAGTAGACCGTTTTCGAGATATTCCTTGTTATTGGTTTCAGTTTTTAAATACTTAAACATTTCTCATGCAGGAACTTGTCAACTTGTGTAAACGGATTTCAGTCACATTTTAAAACATTTGACTGTCGGCTTAGCCAAGAGTATTCCATTGTTCCCCTTCTACTTCTAAGGACCTAAGTAATAAGACCGTTCCTGCTAATGTTTATCTCGATTAGCGTTAAGTGGATAGAGGAATAAGCTGTTTAACAATAATTTGTTGCAGAGATGTAGAGAAAGTGATGTGATTGGAACATGTGATTTTTCAACACTGCAATGACACATGCTTTAATAGAGCAAGTGATGAAATTAGCAAAGCTGGTTATCATACATTCAGCATAATCCAAGGACTGTACTGCTAATTTTATCTAATGTCATTCAGAACCATTATCTAAACCCTGTTCTATATAATTTTACCCCGTATCTCTTACTGTCACTGTTGAAATACCATATCGTGTGATAAAAGCCAGTTCCTTATTTTAACGTGATAATTTATCTTAACATATTTTAAAAGAATTCCAAACTTAAATTATCATGAGATCCTTTTCGCGTTCGCGCTAAATTTGAAACAAAAATCTACTCGCGCTTATACATAGTGGCAATCAACTCTTCTCAGGGCGTTTTAATGGACTTGTTGGGCTTCACAGATCCAGACTACCTGGAACGTCTTAAATAATAAATCACTAGTATTTTCTTTGTACAATTGTAGTTTATTCACAATTATTTTGTATAATTTTTATATGAAACTGCAATCGCTCGATGCAATTATGTGCTTTGTTGAATGCTACAAACATTTGTACACATACAATTCTACGCCAATACATTAATGTACGCGTAATTTTCTAGTGGCCTTTTAAATGCATGTGAAAAAATCCTCCTTTTTACTTTCTCTATACGTGCTATGTACATAATGTATAGAGAAGGTATTGTATTGCACTCAAAAATTCCATAGCGAGATTTCACTGGAAATACATGTTTTGAGACCTCCTGAATCCAAAAAAGCATTTTTAGAAAGATGTCCGTAAGTGTATTTGTTTGTCTGCCTGAGTGTGTGTGTGTCTGTGAGCAGCATAGCTCAAAACCGAAAAGTCCGTTAAAAACCAAACTTGGTATTTAGGTTTGGTATCTTCCAAAGGATGCGACACGAAGATTTTCAAGAAAATCCCCCCACTCCCAACTACTCTTTACATGGAACTTTTTTCGAAAATGTTGATTTTATAAAAATGGCTCTAACGATTTTGATTAAAATATCGTAGGTATATTAAAGATATTTACCTGACAAATAAAGTGTATACCTTGAATTTTCTGGGAATAGCCTCTGGAGACTACTTTATTCTGGATGAATTCGGCATAACTACTAATCCGTAAGAGATGGACAAAAACTTAGCACGTTAAAACACACAATTTATGTTATATACATTTGTTTCGTAGAGTTGATCTTTTTTTAGATATTCCTTGTTACACAGATATTCCAGTTACACAAAATTCCGTAAAATTCATCCAGAATAAAGTAGTCTTCAGAGGCTATTCCCAGAAAATTCAAGATATAAATTTTATTTGTGAGGTAAATATCTTCAATATACGAAATTTTAATTAAAATCTTTGGAGCCATTTTTGAGAAAATCAAAAAAATTTTAAAGAAGTTCTATGTAAAGGGTAGTTTGGGGTGGGGGGATTTTTCTCAAAATTTCGTGTCGCATCCCTGGAAGATACTAAACTTAAATACCTACTTTGGTATTTTACCGACTTTTCGTTTTTTGAGCTATCGTGTTCACAAACACATGGACATACGAACATACGGACACACGGACCTTTTTCTGAAAATGCTTTTTTTTGGATACAGGGGACCCTAAAACATATATTTCCTGTGAAATCTCGGTATCGAATTTTTGGGTAGAGTGCAATGCCTTCTCTACACTATGTACATAGTACGTGTAGAGAAAGTAATATGACATGAAATGTCGGCAGATTTGGTGGTTAGGATATAAATATTTCCTCATAGCCATATGAAGCAAATATATTAGATAACAAAGTTGATGTATTTGGAGTGCTTGTACATGTTATCAACATATAGATAGGAGGATCCTTCGGTTTAAGCCTTCCCCCCCAGGATAACGAAACCACGTGCATCTATCTGACAAAGTGTTTTATGGCTTTTAATCCTGACCTGACATTGCACATTGCACATTGTTTGTCATCATATGAAATAAATGTAGATATTAGCAATCAGAGGACAAGGAAAGGAAGAAGACGGGGCAAGCTTACAAGGAAGAGTTGACATGACCGTAATAAAGTGAGCTTTAAACCCACATGACATTTCTGAACTAGAATCTGATTTACAGAGAGCTAATTTTATATCAGTAATGACTAGGGATAGCATTTTGGGGAGGGATACTGGGATACATGCGGAGACCGACTGCACGCGCCGCATGTAAACAACCTGTAGTAACGCGTTGGGGAACGTGACTCTACGCAACGGTATACTATGCTGTATATTATAATATTGTTTTACAATTAATGTCTTTGAAATAGTGCATGCTCTTCAATCTTGCTTCAAATGCATTGTATGAAGATTTGCAATTCATAGTGAAGAAATTTGCAGATATATCTATGACAATAGCACATATTTGGAAACATCGAACATTGAAATGCCTCGAGCCCTGAAAACTGTTGATGAACTTGTGCCAGTAATTAATCAGCGACCGTGACACCGGTTTTAGACCATATGAAAAAGAGACTGAAGACAGTGTTTGGAAAAAAGGTTGCACTTTTTATAATGCGTGAAATACTAAATGTGCTACGAGGTGTTGCTAAGGAAATAATTGCTGATGGAGTATCTTATCCAGTAGTCGATGATGTATCATATTTCCATTTTGCTCCAATCACATCTTGTGGTGTGAGCGAAGCTTTTCACAATATAAAGCCTGTTTACGTGCCAATCGGAGACGATTCACATTTCAGACTTTACGACTGTATATTGTTGTGCATTGTAATCTATATATCTTGCGAGAAAATGAAACGGATAATATTGCCGATGACATTTGCAAAACAGCAAAATTGTTAGTTCTTGTACATCAGTGGTATTTATGTTTACCACCCACTCAACTTCAATCGCTTTCCACTGCCAGTGAAAACATCACAGTCTACCACTGCCCCATTTTCCTTCTATTAGCACCACTACGCACACACTGCATTGTCGATACATCACAACTATTGACCATGCAGCACTAACTTCGGTTCTGCCCCGCTATCGGTCCCCAAGATGCTATTCCTACATTACGGATGGCACAAGCAAAGAATACAGTATAAGCACGAAAAAAGATATACTGGACAGCTGCATTCTTCCTTCTTACTATATGGAGCCCAAAACTAAACCCTAACAAACAGAGAAAGAAAAATGTTGGGACATGCCAAAGGACGTTGGAGAGAAAGATTCTAGGCGTCAGCTTCCGTGACAGAATCCGCAACGAAGAACTAAGGAAGATGACAGGCATCAAAGATGCAACATCAACCATTACATCAAATGGAAGTGGGCGGGCCATGCCATGAGAATGGAAAATAAGGGACTGGACTAGACTAAAGCGATACTCAAATCTTTTAAAAGCTGTTCACTATGTGATGCAATTGAAATTCAGTTCTGTTTACATAGGTAGGAGTAAAACAAGAGAGATCTGAAAGGAATGACAACTTTCCGTTTGAGAAAAGTTAAGTATTTTAAAATTTAAATAAATAACAAGGAATATTTCTGAAATCATTAACTCTACAAAATCATTTACATATATGGCCTAAATTGTGTTTTAACGAGTCGCCGTGGCCGAGTGGTTAGACCATTCTGCTCTCACCTCGACGCCCGCAACCACATGTGAGATTTGTGGTGAATAAAGCAGCGCAGAGGCGGGTTTTCTCCGGGTTCTCCGGTTTCCCCCAAAATCGCATTCCACCAGTGCTCCAACTTCATTCCGTGTATCACCAGTGTCATCGCCTGCGGTGCTAAGTTAGTAAAAGCGGGCGTTAAACACTATCCCCCCCCCAAAAGTATCGATCTTAAATATGCTTAAATATGCTTACTTTGTGTACAATGTACGTAGTCTCAGACAACGAGAATTCTAGCTCAGCTGATTTTGATGCAGTGCTTTTTATTGACAGGAAATGTTTACTATGTATACAGCCATATTTATTTTGCTGGTTTTCGTATTGTTCCAAGGAGGTGTTGGAACACGAGGGAAACTTCCACAATCAGATGTCATGTTTGGTATATAAGTTCTTCGCTGATGAAAGGAACCGAATCTGGAAAACAATGTATGTTGGAAAGAACTGATCCAGTCGCCGGTGTATCTTTCACTTAGAACTCCAAAAAATGCCTAATGGATGGCATATCTATGTATATTACAGCTATCTGCCAATAGTGTGTAAAGCACCGTGTTTAAAAGGATTGCAGGAAGAATTGTATTGGAGTATGGACTTAATTGTTATTTATTTAAATATTATGGAATTATGATTTTTTCAGGTTTTACAGACTTTAATCTACACTGTAAACATAAAAAACAAAAATTAATTCCCTTATAACAATGGAAGCAAATTAATAAATTTAATTAAAATAAAATAACAGCTACACATCGTCACGGGAAGTCGCTCAGAAAGTTGCATGGAAGTGGTAAGGCTTGGGATTAGGCAGTAGAGGGCTACCTACAACGAAGTAATAGTGCGCTTTCTCTCTCTCTCTCTCTCTCTCTCTCTCTCTCTCTCTCTCTCTCTTGGTCGTGGGTGCAATTCCAGCGGAGGACGATGGATTTTTTCGGGCGAAAAACTTTTAAGCATGATTTCCTTCGAAAGGGAAGTAAAGCCGTTGGTCCCGTGTCATAGATTTATGGCACGTAAAAGAACCTCAAGCATGATAAAGAGTCCTCTGAGCAAATTTAAGCGGTCTTTGACGCCCAGTATAGAATGGTACGCTGAGAACCACAGCAGTTAAAGAGAGTCCATAAATAAAACTCCATTTCATTTCATTTCATTTCATTTATCTCTCTCATTCTAATTCTGGTGTTTCGACATAAGCCAGATATCGAGTAGCAGGCATAAACGTCCCTGCTACATAGATGGCAATCAATTGCTTCAAACATTTGCCTGTCGAAGCACCTTGTTTCTGGAAATCTCTCTGGATACAAACATTGAACGGCAGTATATTGTCGTATTTATGCTAATCCATACTTGAATGAGCATCTGCCAGCTCCGTGTATCGCAAACAGATGAACACTTGTAAACAGTTACGAGCTTGTCAAGTTCGTAATGAGCATTAAATTGTTGTCTACCTGTAGCAAGCTAATGAAGTGAGTCGCAGAACACTGGCCATGAACCTAACACAATTCTACTTAAACCGAAGTAACCAAGAGACAATGATGGGACGATACCACTATTTCTGCATACTCTATACCGGTAATGACTTTGAGCACGATACTCTTGAAAAATCCTACTTTCTCTATTTGTTCAGTTAAAAAACTATTCTTACCAAAGATTATTATTATTTTGTCTTCCCCACGCTAATCGAGATAAATATTAGCAGAAATGGTCTTATTACTTGCTTCCTTGTAAGCAGAGGGGGAAAAAGGAATACAGTAATAGTTATTTATGATACAAGTTGTTACAAAATCCTTTTTGCTCATCGGTTTGGTGACAATTTATTACAAACTAGCTGCCCGCCCCGGCTTCCCACGGGTGGGGTACCTAAGAAAAAAACTCGGACAAAATCTTCCGTTTACAGTACGACCATGCAATGAAATAAAATTACAATTAAATCATTTGACAACACTTTATTGAAATGCCTTGTGATGTACAATTTTCCTTCCGGAGAGAAAAAAATAGCTTGGCATAATAATAATAGTAGTAGCCGCGCTGTGGCCGAGTGGTTAGACTACTCACCTCCCACTTAGACGGCTCGGGTTCGATCCCAAGCGACCACATGTGAGAGACAAAGCCGGCGCAGGGTTGAGTTTTCTCCGGGTTCTCCGGTTTCCCCCGCCATCGCATTCCATCGGTGCTCCATCTTCATTCATGTATCACCAGAGTCATGCCTGCGGTGCCACAAGTAGTTGAAGCGGTCGTCAAACACTACCAAAAAAAGTGATGGTAGCGCATCATAGTGTGGCGGGTATGCGCTGGCATAGGTAATGGATTACATTAAGGAAAAAGTCACAAATAAACATTCTTGCTTCTTCCGAATCTCTTTATTTCCTATACTCCTAATGTTTTCCACCTCTTTCTTTATTTTCTTCTATTTCAAAAGGCTAACAATGACGTAACTAAAGAGCAAGTAGATCTGCTTGGACAATTGATAGCTTTTATTTGATGATAGCTTTATGTGCTTTAAATTTCTCCATTCAACCCAAATTATAACTTGATCAAATGTATTAAGAGCACGGCAATTGTAGTGTGATGGTGACGCGGGTAGCTTCATGTTCTTTAGCTAGCTCATTTACCACATAGCGTCAAATACCGCCTGCGGTGCCATAAATAGTTAAAACGGGTGCTAAACACTACAAAAAAATATGTAAAAAAAAGCGTCAAATAACCAACATCTGCAATAGGAAGTTACACCTAAAACTAATCCCGTTATTTCTCCGCCATTTTCATATTCCAAGAAGGGTGAATGGTTATGTGCATTGTTTATAACTTGTTCATTTTAAAGAATACAACAAAAAGATACTTATTTCTTTATTTAAACGATGTGACTAAGGGAACGATGGTTAATACATAAGAAATATGTTTGATTTACACTGTTATCTTGCGACATTGTCTCCATAACCGGGTGCATGCCCTTAGCATTGAAGACGAAAAATAGAGCAGTAGAAACTACGGTCATCTGGTGGCAAATAATAAGTACATATTTTAGGTATTTGTTGCTAGGAAAGCTTCTTTATTTTAAACGATAGGAGTAAGCAAAGGATAGTCAATAAATAAAAATATATTTGAATTTCACCGCTGCATTATCTCATCTCGACAAACTGTTGCGTTACTTTAACATTGGATAGGGAGGAAAAATATTACTATAGTCATCTAGTGGCAAATAAAATAAGTACTTACTCTAGGTGTTCGCCGTCAGAAAAGCTTCTTTCCTTCTTTATTTTAAACGATAGGAGTAAAGAAAGGACAGTTAATACATAAAAATGTATTTGAATTTCACTGCTACGTTGCGTCAATGTCTTGATAAACTGGTGCGCTGCCTTAAAATTGAATGGCAAGGGAACTATATAGCAGTACCACGACCATTTAGCAACAAATAACTTGTAACACTGCCATCTGGCGGCCATTAACTGAAATGCGTTCACTTAGCACGGTTTTTATGCATATTTTGAGATTTTAAATACTTTCCCGTACTATTTTTAAACTTTTCATTTCCATATTGTCGTGACAATAATGAACACAACAACAAAGAATTGTTCAATTTGATGCTGCCGTTGGGAAGTGATACGCGTACATACATTTCAGCAATTCATTTGTATATTAATTTAAGGAGAGACGAAATTGCCTATCTCGCCAATGCTTAATATACAAAGTATGTTCGTAAATACAAACATATATATGCATTATCATTTGTTTGATTGTTAATTCACTTTTCACCCCAATAAAGAGGTTGTTCGTAAGCAGGAAATATACCTATAGAAGTGATTTCAGAGAGGTGGAGTTGTCTTAGATACGTAATTTGAAATAGAAACCGTGTGGGTCTCTTCGAATATATGGCTGTAAGTTACTAAGGCACCATTTTTACTCTCTGCACACACACTATGTACAGTGTATAGAGGAAGTATTGCATTCCACCCAAAAATTCGAAACCGAGATTTCACCGGAAATATGTTTTAGGGTCCCCTGTATCCAAAACAAGCATTTTCAGAAAAAGGTCCGTGTATGTGTCCGTGTGTCTGTGAACACGATACCTCAAAAACCAAAATTCAGTAAAATCGGTATTTAGGTATAGTATCTTCCAGGGATGTGACACGAAGATTTTGAGGAAAAAAAACCCACCCCCAACTTCCCTTTACATGGAACTATTTTCGAAATTTTTGATTTTCTCAAAAATGGCGCTAACGATTTTGATTAAAATAGCGTATATTAAAGATATTTACCTGATAAATAAAATGTATATCTTGAATTTTCTGGGAATGGCCTCTGAAGACAACTTGATTTTGGATGAACTTTACGGAATTTTGCATAACTGCTAAACCATAAGAGATGGACAAAAACTTACAACACAAAAAATGTAGAGCATGTTAAAACACACAATTTATGTTACATGCATTTTTTTCGTGGAGTTGATCGTTTTTTAGATATTTCTTGTTTTTGGTTTCAGCTGTGAAAAACTATATTTTTCCCATACAGGAATTTGTCAACTCGTGTCCATACAAACAAAGGTACTTCAGTCACATAGCAACCAGCTTTTGAGTATCACTTTAACCTATGGCACTCCCTTATTTCGCTTCTACTTACAAGGAATCAAGTGATAGGATTATTTCTGCTAATTTTTTCTCGATTACCATGAAGTAAATAGAAGCATAAACTTTTTAACAATAATTTGTTGCACAGATGTAGAGAAAGTCATGTGAATGGAACACATCAGAGTTTTTTGGTAGTGCTCAACGCTCGCTTTTACTACTTACGGCACCGCAGGCGATCTAAAGCACTATGCGCCACTGGATAACAAAGATGACATTCGAAATCCTAAGACACGACAATAAACGGTGCAAAGGAGCGTATCTGGCTGGCGCAATGGTTTGGGTAAAGACTGAAAACCACTGCACATTTATCTGTAGATACAAGCAGTACGTGCTCTAAGAACCGGTTTTTTAAAAAGCAAAGGCAGAACAAAGGCAGGCGGGAGCAGTCCAATCTTCGCCGATTGATGGTGTCGCCCTCCGTGGCGTGATGGTTGCCATGCTAACTTCAAATACCCAAGGTCGCGGGTTCAAACCCAGGGAAGACGATGGATTTTTTCGAGTGTAGCATGGCTTCCTTCGGAAAGAAAGTATAACCGTTGGTCCCGTGTCGTAGATTTAAGGCACGTAAAAGAACCTCAAGCCTGATAGAGAGGCCTCTGAGCAAAGTTAAACGGTCTTTCACGCCCAATTTAGAATGGGACGCTGAGAACCACAGTAGTTAAAGAGCGTTCATAAATAACAACCATTTATTTTATTTCGCCGAATAAAATGTTTCAGTTAGCATTTTATACATGCTTATCAACGGAGAATGAGCGAATTGCTTTCACTGATATCCATTTAAGACTCGCTATGACATATTCAAATTGGGTTCTCTCTGCATAATCAGGAGTAAAAAAAAAAACAAAGAAAAATTATACATATTGGAACATTTAAACAAATAACAGGGAATAACTCCATAGAAAAAGGGGTGACTTTTGACATAAATTGCGTGCTTTAACGAAATCTACATTTGTTTAGGAATAAGATTTTGTTTAAAATAAGAACTATAGCTTTCCTGGCGACGTGTTAATTCAAAATCTTCTCGGGCTTCTAGCCAGGTAATAACTTGGCTTGACACCAACGTTT
This sequence comes from Hymenopus coronatus, assembly GCA_030762935.1. Taxonomy (NCBI): domain Eukaryota; kingdom Metazoa; phylum Arthropoda; class Insecta; order Mantodea; family Hymenopodidae; genus Hymenopus; species Hymenopus coronatus. The sequence goes on from CM060894.1 coordinate 11,986,152, forward strand.
CGAAGAAGTGCATCTTCCTCGTCTTCAGGGTGATTCACGAGGAAGATGCACTTCTTCGAAACGTTGGTGTCAAGCCAAGTTATTACCTGGCTAGAAGCCCGAGAAGATTTTGAAGACGAGGAAGATGCACTTCTTCGAAACGTTGGTGTCAAGCCAAGTTATTACCTGGCTAGAAGCCCGAGAAGATTTTGAATTAAGATTTTGTTTGTCTCTTACGATTTATCTGTTACGGTTTATCCTGAATTAACTCACTGAGAGCCAAATGTGAAATATTAAAAAGTGGTTACTTTGGAAGCAGAGTAAGTGAACTTGCAGAAAATATGGATCTCAATGTTAGAGACACGGAAGAAGAGAGTTTAAAAGTTTTCTGCTAATGACTTTGTCCAAATAAGGCTTCATTATGGTAAAAGAAACGAATGGCATAATAACAACGAAAGCTTTAGATAATTTGAGTCTACAAGGCTAGTTTACTAAACAAAGTATCGTGAATTAAATGATGGAATGTATTCAGCCAAATAAGTGTATTTAAAACTAGTTGTATTAATTCTGATTCACTTCTTTGTTACCATTCTTTAACTGCTAAGCCGTGGTAGTAATGGTAATAAATTAGATAGTAGTATCACATTGATAGCAAAAGGTGAGACTTACCACGTTTTCAATGAAGAGCCCTTTCAATGTCTGGCTGCCGACATCACATGCTGATCGGGAGACATTCTTCTGGCAGACAGGACAACTATGAAAAACGGAAAAGTCACGATTGTTATTTGTTGCATTTTGGTAATATTTTATAAGGGATATATAGTTATATTCATGATATTGATTTGAAATAAAATGTTTTGAATTTGGAATTAAGGGGTTTTAACTTTATGTTACCTGGCAATTTTCATTTCAGTCGTTACATTATAATCTGTGGATCCTGTTTTGAGATTAGAACCACAGTCCAACCTTAGGACATAGATGAACTCAGAAATTACATTTATTGATTACTCTTGTTAAAAATTTGATGTGTTACACTCACATGACTTTCTCTAGCTGTTCTACAAACTTCTTACATAAGATTATTCTTCTTTCTGCATTTTGCTAATCGAGGTACTAATTAGCACAATGTTCTTATTACTTAGTTACTTATAAGTATGAAAAAATAAGGGAATACACTAGACTAAACCAATAGTCAAATGTTTTAAAAGCTGTCGTTATGCGATTGTCATTACAAATCCCTTCTTTTCTTGGCCAGAATTAGAACAAAAGAAAACCGCACACTCCCGTCTGAGAAAAGTATAAGTACTTTACAACTGAAACTAATAACAATGAATACCTCGAAAACCGTAAGCTCCACGAGAAAAATGTATATGACATAACTTGTGTATTTTAAGAAGACCTACATTTTTTGTATAGATAGTTTTTGTCTATCTCTTACGGTTTACTAGTTATGCCAAATTAAGCAAAATTCATCCAGAATAAACAGATCTTTAGAAGCTATTCCCAGAAAATTCAAGATATACATATTATTTGTCAGCTTAATATCTTTAATATACGATATTTTAATCAAAATCGTTAAAGCCATTTTTAAGAAAATCAAAATTTTCGAAAAAAGTTCCATGTAAAAGGTAGTTTGGGGTGGGGGATTTTTCTCAAAATCTTCGTGTCGCATCCCTGGAATATACTAAACTTAAATACCAAGTTTGGTGCTTTACCGACTTTTCGTTTTTGAGTTATCGTGTTCACAGACACACGGACACACACACACACACACGGACACACACACACACACACACGCGGACCTTTTTGTGAAAATGCTTTTTTTTGGATACAGGGGAGCCTAAAACATATTTCCGGTGAAATCTCGGTATCGAATTTTTGGGTGGAATACAATACTTCTCTATCGCTATGTACGTTGTACATACGGGGCTAGAGAAAGTAAAAATTAATACATTTAAGATTAACTCTGGCATTGAATTTTTAGAGATGTCAATTTTTCATAATTTACAATTACACGTCTGTTTCCAAAAACCAATCGTAGAGTATGCATTCTTAAAATATTCATTATTATTGTATTTGCAACACTACATTAATTGTTACTAGTATTCTTGATTGAATGAAATCCTCCTCTGTGTAGAAGGTGTTAGTAATGAGGTATATATTCAATTCTGACCTAAACTTACTTTGTTCATATGCAAGTCCTTTATTGGAGATGGAAGTGAATTAAATAAAACCCTTGTAGTAAACCCCTGTTTGGAATCTCTACAAATTAAGTTGGTCTATCTGTGTATAGTCTCTTTGTTATGTGTTTATTGTAAACTTTTCTGATTATTTATTACAAATAGCAATATGGGTAGAATACAATCGCAGACTAATGGAAAAATTCCAAACATTCCATGTCATTACTCATTAATTCTGGCCGAAAATTATCATAAAATTAATGGAAATGTATGTACAACATTCAACACAAACACCGCTAATTAGCTAACTTTTACTTTTTTAAGTGTATAGAGAAGATATTGTATTGTACCAAAAAATTCGATACTGAGATTTCACCGGAAATGCATGTTTTGAGGACACATGAGTCCCCCAAACTGTTTTAGAAAAAGGTTGTGTATGTGGGCGAGTACACATACCTATAAGACAAAAATACCGTTAAATATCAAATAGCTAGTTTAGTATTTTCTAAGGATGTGATTCTTAGAAAATCCTCCTACTCCAAACTACCCTTTACATGGAAACATGTTTGAAATGTTTGTTTTTTTCAAAAATGGCAATAAATTTGTATTAAAATAGGTATACTAAAACATTTACATAAGAAATAGCCGCTGAAGACCATTTCATTCTGGATGAATTTTACGTAACTGGTAAATTTAAGACATAGACAGAAACTTGATGCACGAAATTGTAGACCTCAACCGTTTTTCTAGATAATCCGTGTTGTTGGTTTCAATAAGCTAGTTAAAATTTTATCAAACGGGAGGTCATTTTTCGTTTCAACTCTTTTGTTTTACTTCTAGCCGTCCAAAGCGAAAACCGAATTTTAAATGTTTCCGGGTTTTTAATAGATTTGAGTATTGCTTTTGCCTAGTGTACTATCGTGTTTCTCTTCTACTTACAAGAGAATTAGGTAATTTTTGCAATGTTTATTTCGATTACCACAATGTAGATAAAAGATTAATCGTTTGTGCAGAGCTGTGAAAATTATTAGACTTGGGCAGTTATTGAATGAGGTAGTGTCTCCAAGATATTGAAATAAAATGCTCGCATAATTTTCCACCAATCAGGATTAGATTAATGCAAAGAAGGCAGAAGTAAACCACAGAGTCAACATTTTATGCTGTACTGTTGGGTAGATGGAAATAATTTTTCTTCTGTGTAACAAACTAAAAAAAAGGTATTTTATAATACCGTTTTTATTGATTCTTTACCTCAGTATTTTCTGTGAAAATTCAGCAATACATCTAGAAATGAACTATATATTTGGTCTAAGTTTTTTTCCTTTTTTTACTTTCTCTTGTGGATAGAGAAAGTATTGTATTCCACCCAAAAATTTGATGTCCAGATTTCATCGAAAATATGTGTTTTGGGGTCCTCTGAGTCCGAAAAAAGAATTTTTATAAAAAGGTCCGTGTGTGTGCGTGTCTGTGGACAGCATAACTCAAAAACGAAAAGTCCGTTAAATACCAAACTTGGTATTTACGTTTAGTAGCTATCTTCCAGGGATGCGACAAGAAGGTTTTCAAGAAAATCCCCCCACCACAAACTACCTTTTACGTGGGGAATTTTTCGAAAATTTTGATTTTTCTCAAAAATGGCTCTAACGATTTTGATTAAAATCCCGTATATTTAAGTATTTACATCCAAAATAAAATGCATATCTTGAATTTTCTGGGCATAGCCTCTGAAGACGTCTTTATTTTGGAGGAATTTTGCATAAATGTAAACCATAAGAAATAGACAAAAACTTACTACAAAAAAAAATAGATCTCGTCAAAACACACAAGTTATGTTCTTTACGTTTTTGTTGCGGAAGTAGGTAATATTTTCTGAGATATTCCTTTTTATTGCTTTCAATAGTAAAGTATTTATCCTTTCTGAGGCAAAAAGTGTCCGCTTTTCTTTGTTCTACTCCTGGCCAAGCAAAGAAGCGATATGCAATGACAATCGCATAACGACAGCTTTTAAAACACTTGACTATTACTTTAGCCTAGTGCATTCCCTTAGTTCTATTCTACTTATAAGAAACTAAGTTATAAGCACATTCTGCTAATGTTTATCTCGATTAGCATAGTATAGAAAGAAGAACAATCTTTGGTAAGTAGTTTGTAGAGCAGCTAGAGAAAGTCATGTGAGTGTAACACATACGATTTTTTTGTTATTCAGATCTTTGAGACTATGGGTAGGTAAAATGATCTTTCACCAACAAAACGTAACGCAATAGTGTCAAACAGCTCATATGTATGGCATAAGGTTTTGAGTAGATTTCAGATATTTGTAATTTATTTTCCAACTCAACATTTACAAACATTTTACGTTAAAATGTGTTTGAGTCTAATAATTTTCATATCTTGGTAATAATAATTTGTAGAGAAAGTCATGTGAATGGAGCACGTCAGGACTTTTAAAATAATTTTTGCCTCTCTTCATTGTCGATATTCTATTAAAATTGCTCATTCAATATCACACTCTAGAAGGTTAGGGTCGGCTGATAAGTCCCGGGCCTCTCAATGAAAACAGCATTTAAATTCTCTTTTTTACTTTATTACTCAACATAATCTCCAGAAAGGCTAATACATTTCTCCTATTTAATTAAAGCATCGCTGCAGTGCGATTTATCAAGATCCTCAAATAGCTGTTTACCACATCGATGACCTCCTCGTTGCTGCGAAATCTTCGTCCTCCAAGACATTTTCTGAGGTTTGGGAACAGGTGGTAGTCACTGGGTGCTAGATGTGGTGCATGTTCAAGCAATTCCAACTTTAATTCGCACATTTTCCCATTGCAATGACTGAACGATGGCCGCAGCATTGTCGTGATGAAGCAAGATTTTTTTTTTTTTTTTTGCCAAATGAGGTCTTTTTCTTTTCACCTCATCATTTAAACGTTGCATTAAGCTTGCGTAGTAGTCACCAGTGATACTTTTGCCCCTTTCCAAGTAATCAACATAAATAATTCCCTGTGCATCCCAGAAAACACTCGCCATAACCTTGTTAGCTGACAAAATTGACTTGCTTTTTTGGAGTTGTTCACCTGGCGCAATCCATTGTTTTGACTGTGATTTACTTTCTGGAGTGAAGTGATGTATCCAAGTTTCATCCATGGTAATAAGCCATCACAAAAATTCACTGGGATTTTCACGGTAGAGCTCCCCATTCTTAACAAAAGCAGTTTTTCTTTGCAACTTTTAATCAGGTGCCAACAAATGCGGCACCCATCTTTGCACAGACCTTGTGAAAGCCCAAAACATTACTTATAATATTACCTGCACGTTCTTTTGATATGTTTACAGCATGTGCTATCTCAAACAACTTTAATCTGCGGTCTTCCAGTACTAAACGACGAATTTTTTCAATGATCTCTGGAGTTGTCACTTCTACAGGGCGTCCAGAGCGAGGCTCATCACTAGTGCTCGTACGTCCCATTTTAAACTGTGCAACCCACCTCTAAATCATTGAATATGAAGGAGCAGAGTCCTTCAATGTACTTTCCATTTCCCCCTTGATTTCTTTAGGTGTTAAGCCTTTCAAATGGAAGTATTTAATCACTGCTCGTTTTCCCAAATCCTCCATTTTCGTGAAAACTCTAAAGCTGTCTTGTTTAAAATGTTGTCATTGGAAAAATAAACAAGCTATTGACCTGTAAATATGGATACAAGCAAGTCTAAAGTTAACTATACGATACTACCGTCTAACTGGCCTAGTGGCGCCATACCTGTGTGAGGCCTGGGACTTATCAGCCGACCCTCTAGTTCTAATGCCAGGATATGTTATCGAATAATAATATATTTGAGCAGCGAATGGGTCCGATTCTCAGCTTTATGAACATTTTATCACAGGTATAAACTGAAATGCTAGCGGATTCTATAGACTCATTAAGACCAATAGTGCCTAAATCAATATTGCAAGCCATTCTGTGCGTGCTTCTTCAGCATAGCTATCGATTCATATGGAAATGAACAGCATTCGTTACGGCATGCAATCTGTAGGTTGGCCATCACGCAATAAAACACTAGCGTCATTCCATGAATTTTCTATGTTATTCGAGAATCTAGTTCTAGATGCACGAATAAAACTGCAGCTTTAAAGCCCTGCTATCAGCAGAGAAAATGAGGACCACTCCATAAAAACTTACACTTTGTGTTTATAATGTTAACTGAAAAAAGTTTGCTTATAACATAAAATTAGAGGAAGCAGACGAGGTAACGTTTGAGGGATTGCAAGCTAACTGCGCTACGGGGATTGATGATATCAGAGACAGGGGCGGGGTCGGCACAGTGACTGAACGTCCATGACAAACCTTAGTTACTCTTCCTATTACTTTTTACTTTCTCTACACGTACTGTGTACATAGTGTATAGAGAAGGTATTGCACTACACCAAAAAATTCGATACCGAAATTTCACCGGAAATATATGTTTTAAGGTCCCCTGTATCCCAAAAAAAGTATTTTCAGAAAAAGGTCCGTGTGTGTGTCCGTGTGCCTGTGAACACGATAACTCAAAAACGAAAAGTCTTTATAATACCAAGCTTGGTATTTAAGTTTAGTATCTTCCAGAGATGCGAGACGAAGATTTTGAGAAAAATTCCCCCACACCAAACTACCCTTTTCATGGAACTTTTTTTGAAAATTTGTATTTTCTAAAAAATGGCTCTAATAATTTTGTTTAAAATATCGTATATTAAAGATATTTACCTGACAAACAAAATGTATATCTTGAATTTTCTGGGAATAGCCTCTGAAGACTACTTTTACGGAATTTTGCATAACTGCTAAACCATAAGAAATGGACAAAGTTTACCACACAAAAAATGTAGCACATTTAAAACATACAATTTATATTGTATACATGTTTATTGTGGAGTTAATCGTTTTTTAGATATTCCTTGTTTTTGGTTTCAGCTTTGAAAAACTTAACTTTTCTCATACTGGATTTATCAACTCGTGTCCATACAAACAAAGGAACTTCATTCACATAGCAACCAGCTTTTGACTATCACTTTAACCTATGATACTCCCTTATTTCGCTTCTACTTACAACGAAGCAAGAAATAAGACTATTTCTACTAATGTTTCTCAATTAGCATGAAGTAAATAGAAGCATAAGCTTTTTTACAATAATTTTCTGGAAAGATGTAGAGAAAATCATGTGAATGGAACACATCAGAATTTTTTTTTTTTTTTTTTTTATTCAGGGGTCCTAAAGCATGTATTTCCGGTGAAATCTCTGTATCGAATTTTTGGGTGGAGTGCAGTACCTTCTCTATACACTATGTAGAGAAAGTAAAAAGGAATAATTGTGAACTTGAAGATTATAATATGCTTAACCATAGCAGGTGGCTGTAATAATTATGTATGGACCATATGCATAATTAAAGGAAACACTTTAAATGCTAGTGGAGAATCATTATGACGCGCAGAGAGAGAGACGAATCCACCACTGCACCTCACTTGTAACAAACTCCTCGCCACTCGACAGCAGACTTGAGGTGAGTAAGGCACTTACTGGTACCCTGGCCGTCCCCAGGCCTGCTTTCAGTTTGCAAATTGCTGAGAAAGTTTTTCGAGAAAACATGCTTTCAATTTGGATGTGCTTATTAATAAGAATGTAACTGTCTATTAATTATTGCTTCAATTAATTGGTAGATAAAACAGGCCAAATGGAAAAGACTATATATTTTCTTAAAGTTTGGAATACATATATTTCAGGTACAGAAGGTAATACACTCCATACACACATTCAATACCGAAATTTCACCGGAAATACACGTTTTAGGGTTCCCTGTATCCAAAAAACTACTTTTTACTTTCTCTACACATACTATATACATAGTGTATAGAGAAGGTATTGTAATGCATCCAAAAATTCCATACCGAGATTTCACCCAAAATACATGTTTTGGGTCCCCTTGAATCCAACGAAAGCATTTCTGGAAAAAGGTCCTTATGTGTGAGCGTGTATATGTGTGTGTGTGTGTTGGTGTGTCCGTGTTCCTGTGAACACGATAACTCAAAAACGAGAAGTCGGTAAAATACCAAACTTGTATTTAAGCTTAGTATCTTCCAAGGATGCGACACAGGGGTTACAAGGAAAAGTCCCCCACCCCTAACTAGACGTCATATGGAAAATGTTTCGAAAATGTTTATTTTCTCATAAATGACTTTAATGATTTTTATTAAAATATCGTATATTAAAGATATTTACAGGAAAAATAAAAGATATATTTTGCATTTTCTGGGAATAATCTCTGAAGAACTTTTCATTATGGATGAATTTCGCTAATTTTGAATAACTGGTAAACCGTAATAGATAAACATAATGGAAATGGAAATGGAGTTTTATTTATGGACGCTCTTTAATTGCATTAATTCTCTGCGTCTCATTCTATACTGGGCATGAAAGACCTCTTAATTTGCTCATAAGCCTCTTTATCAGGCTTGAGGTTCTTTTACGTGCCGTAAATATACGACACGGGACCAACGGCTTTACTTCCCTTCCGAAGGAAGTCATGCTAAGAATTTTTACCCCCCCCCCCCCAAAAGCTATTGTCCTCCCCCGGGTTTGAATCCGCGATCTTGTGTATATGGTAACCACTAACCACTACACTACGGAGGGCGACATAAACTTGGTTTCAGTTTTTAAACTCTTAAACTCTTCTCATACGGAAATTTTTCAACTATTTGCAATATTAAGTAACGGATTTCAACCACATAGCAACCAGATTTTAAAATATTTGACTGTCGCTATAGCCTAATGTGATATCTGCTTACAAGGAAATAAGTATAAGATTATTTCTGATAATATTTATCTGGATTAACACTAAGCAGATAGAAAAATAAGCGATTTAATAACAATTTGTTACAGAGATACAGAGAAAGTCAAGTGAGTGGAACATATAAGATTTTTTTACTACGGAAAAATAATTTTCAAGATCTTATGTGTTACACTCACATGACTGTCTCTATCTGGTCTACAAACTTCTTACAAAAGATTATTCGTCTTTCTACACAATGCTAATCGATGTAACCACAGCAGAATGTTCTTATTACTTAGTTCCTTACAAATAGAAGGAAACTAAAGAAATGCACTAGGCTAAAGTGATAGTCAAACGCTTTAAAAGCTATCGTTATGCGATTCTCATTGCAAATCGCTTCTTTACTTGGTCAGGAGTAGAACAAACGAAAAACGGACACTTAACTGTCTGAGAAAATTATAAGTATTTCACAGCTGAAACCAATAACAAGGAATATCTCGGAAACGGTTACCTCCACAACTAAAACGTAAAGGACATAAAATGTGTGTTTTAATGAGATCTACATTATTTGTGTAGTAAGTTTTTGTCTATCTCTTACGTTTACCAGTTAAGCAAAATTCGGCAAAAGTTATCCAGAATAAAGTAGCCTAGAGAGGCTATTCCCAGAAAATTCAAGATATACATTTTATTTGGAATGTAAATATCTTTAATATACTAGATTTTAATCTGTTTTAAATGTGGTATCGAATTTTTGGGGGGATTATAATACTTGCTCTATACACTATGCACATAGTACATGTAGAGAAAGTAAACAATTATATTACCATATACTTAAATATGCCTTTGAGAGGCAGTATGAAATGTTTTAAACAAATTAGTAAGCATCGTATTGAGCATTTTGAGTATGGAAAAGTGTTGGGAAAAACTTTGTAAGAAAATAACGTTTAAATTTGGCCGAGCCTATTAATAAGATTGTGTCTGCCTATTTATATATTCAGTTAATTGGCAGTTCAACAAAACAAAGTGGGCGGGGGGACATATATTACTTAGAACTCATATTATTTTATTATGAAAGTAAATAGGTTTTTAATTTTCCATAATTTTTGTTCAAATTTCGTAGATGTATCATCTTAAGAAATGCTGTTAACCTGAAGAGCTATCAGGATACACACTCAGTTAACGTTATACCGTGCGACCCAAAAACATCCGAACCGCAGCGCGGTGTTTTTCCACTGCGCACCCGGAAATATGATAAGACTCAACTGATGTACACAAGGTCACGGTGCTGACTTGCTTTTCTCTGCCCTGAAAGTGCAGTATTGAGCTGACAGTGACATCGTGTGGTTGAGTTATTGCCAGTGTGCCACATTATTTTGTGCTGTACTTAGTCACAAAGTGTATTATGACACCGCATTTCTTTTCTACTGCACAGCATGTATTTATTTATGACTCCTAAGTGATAGCAAATTTTATGAGTGGACTCTCAATAATATATACAATGGCGAAATGGACCCACATTTAATATTTTTTACGGACGAAGCTTGGTTCCACCTTTATGTATATGTGTGTACGAAATAATCGTTATTGGAGCTCTGAGAACCCTAATAATTTTCATGAACTACTCCTTCATGAAGACAAAATTGGTGTATGGTGCGCTATTAGTGGAAAAAGAGTTATAGGTCCAATTTTTTCGGGCCAATAGTTGATGCCCATACATACGTGAATACAATTTTGCCTCTTTTTTCGTTTCTCTACACGTGCTATGTACATAGTGCATAGAGAAAATATTGTATTGCACTCAAAAATTCGATACTGAAATTTCACCGGAAATGCATGTTTTGAGACCCCCCCGAATCCACAAAAAGCATTTTAAAAAAAATTCCGCGTGTGTGCGTGTCTGTGGGCAGCATATCTCAACAACGAAACGACCGTTAAATTCCAAACTTGGTATTTAACTTCGGTATCTCCCAAGGATGTGACAAGATTTTCAAGAAAATCCCCCCCAAATTTTGAAAAGTTTAATTTTCTCAAAAATGACTAACGATTTCGATTAACATCTCTTATATTTAAGATATTTACATGACAAATAAAATGTATATCTTCAATTTCCTGGAAAGAGCTTCTGAAGACATCTTTATTGTGGATGAATTTTACGAAATTTTGCATAACTAGTAAACCATAGAGGATAGGCAAAAACATACTTTACAGAATATATAGATCCTATTTAAACACAAAAAAAAAACATGTTATGCACATTTTTTTCGTGGAGTTGGCCTTTTTTAGATATTTCTTGTTATTAGTTTCAGCTTTAAAATACTTACACTTTTCTCATATAGGAACTTGTCAGCTACTGTCCATATAAACAAGGGTACTTCAATCACATAGCAACCATCTTTTATAAGATTTGACTATCGCTTTAGCCTATGGTACACCCTTATTTCTCTTCAAATTACAAGGAGGCAAGTAATAAGACCATTCTGCTAATTTTTTCTCGATAAGCAATAAGTAAATAGAAGAATAAGCTTTTTAACAATAATTTGTTGCTGTGATGTAGAAAAAGTTATGTGAATGGAACAGATCAGATTTGCTTAGAAAAATAACAGACAGCTCATACAGCCAATCTTTCGATGAGAACAATTGAAAGTGTGTTTCAGCATCTCATTTAATAACATTGGTAAGTAAAGTCTTTAAAAGTAGTTTTAAAAGTTGTGCATAGTTTCATCCGCGCCTTTCTATGATAGCGGTAGACGGCAACGAGCGCGGACAGACAGAACACCGCGCAACCGGTTCGGACGTTTTTGGATCACCCGGTAGGTGATTGGTCGTTTTTGTTACTTCGTGCTACTCCTTCAGGTCGATCGGTTCTAATTACTATGTGACATCACTTAACAGGAAGGAAAAGTTTAATTCTGTCAAATTCTTTGGTTACATTGCGTTAAGACACATTGTCAGCCCTAAATAACTACATACAGAGTGTTAATGAATTATGTCGAAATATACACTAGACTAGAAATATGCACTAAGACACTAGAGCAGTTGAAAAAACGCCTCCAGAGTAGGTTACATAACTCAAGAACGTAGTTAATGAATGCTCAGTGTCGCACTGTCAAGTGATTAGTTCGAGATTTTATAGATTTTTGCAACATTAAATCTTGGGAATGCTAGTAACGAGCTGCTAAAAATCGTTATTTCTATACTCGGGCAGCAGTTTTAAAGACATTCTAAGCCATTTTTTTCAACCTGCTTTGCTTTAACTCCGACTTATCAGCAACTGACACCCACACGTTTAACGCTATATAGTTGTGTTATGTTTATCCGGGGACCATGCATCGCCGATCTCAAATTACTTATATCAGTCACGTGCACAATCTCGCAAATTATTTCGATGTAGTTCATTAACATCCTACATAGCACAATATGTTAGACTTTCACCTTACACCGCATTAAGTCTGGTGACGTTATGTTAAGTTTATGTAATCCTGACATTAAGTCGATGTTGACATTCGCGATAATAAATGGAAACAAACAGCAGCCAATCGCAAGAGAGCGTAGAAGAACTGAACTACATAATATGGCAGTACACACGACAAAAGAATGAAATATGGCCTATTATGTAACACAGATTTTATGTCGGAAATGATAAAATCTCGTTCCTCCCTTTTACAAAATGTGACCACCTCTAGTCAAGACGGCAGGTTACTTTACCTCCCATAAAATGTGACCGTAGGACAACATTACAACTTAACCTGTATTTTATGGTACATTGCAGTTTTCTTATTATCGGTTTGGTTACTACCGTCCGATAACGGCAATAACCTGATCCAAAGGGCGGATCTAGACAGGGGTGCGCGCCCCCTTCTCACAAGCAGAAACCATTCATAAAAAATCTGATGGGTTTCATTCACGTGACATATCTGCAACAAAATACTGTTAATAAGCTTATTCCTGTATCCACTTCATGTTACGATTAGCTCCACAACAAAAATATTAAGGACACAAATTGTGTGTTTTGACAATATGTTCATTTTCTGCGTAATAAGTTTTTCTATCTCTTACGGTTTACCACTTGTGCAAAAGTCATTCAATATGAACATTACTTTAGAGGCTATTCCCACAAAATTCAAGATATACATTTTATTTGTCAGGTAAATATCTTTCATATACGATCTTTTAATCGAAATTGTTAGAGCCATTTTTGAGAAATTCATAATTTTCGAAAAAAGTTCCATGTAAAGGGTAGTTGGAGGAATTTTCTTGAAATCTTCGTGTCGCATCCTTGGAAGATACCAAACGTAAATTCCAAGTTTGGTATTCAACGGTCTCTTCGTTTTTAGCTATGCTGTCCACAGACAGACACATACGGACCTTTTCCAAAAATGCTTTTTTTTGGATTCAGGGAACCCAAAACGTGTATTTCCAGTGAAATCTCGGTATCGAATTTTAGGGTGGAATGCAATACCTTCTCTATACACTATGTACATAGTACGTGTAGAGAAAGTAAAAACAGCATTTAATTTGAGAGAGGGGGCTAGGGAGGGAGAGAGAAGTATTGATGTAGCAATAAAATATGTTAAATTTCTGTTTTATTTCGGGTTTTCAGCAGCGATTCTATTTAGGACCTATACCGGATAGCCCTAAATTTTATTTTCCCCGTCATGTAGCACACTTTCCGTGTATGCAAACAGATAGCGTAGCGTGTGTGCCACCTCCATATCCAAGTTTCACCAGAAATATACAATAGAACCAGTTATAGATAACATCATTCTGCTTACAAGGACGCTTCAATAATTATCCGTGCTAGGAATAAAAACAGTGTTTTCAAACACGATTAGTTATTTATCAACGTAGTCCTCTTTTGCCATATTTAATTTCTCTATATGCTACAAAGAAGGTATTGTATTGTACCCAAAAATTCCATTCCGATATTGCACTAGAAATACATGTTTTGGCACCACTGAATCAAAAAAGAAATATAAATATATTTAGAAAAAAGTTCCTTGTGTGTGCGCGCGCGCGTGTATGTGTGTGTGTGTGTCTGTTTGTCTGTCAAGAAAATTTAAAATTACCAGAAAATTTAAAATATATATTTTATTTGTTTGGTAAATGTCTTTAATATACGGTATTTTAATCAAAATCGTTAGAGCCACTTTTTAGAAAATCAAAATTTTCGAAAAAAGTTCCATGTAAAGGGTAGTTTGGGGTGGGGGATATTTCTCTAAATCTTCGTGTCGCATCCCTGGAAGATACTAAACTTAAATACCAAGTTTGGTATTTTACCGACTTAACGTTTTTGAGTTATCGTGTTCACAGATACACACACGGACCTTTTTCTGAAAATACTTTTTTTGGGTACAGGGGACCCTAAAACATATATTTCCAATGAAATCTCGGTATCGAATTTTTTGTTGGAGTGCAATATCTTCTCTTTACACTACGTACATAGTACGTGTAGAGAAAGTAAAAATGTACGTCTTGTTAAACTACACAAGTTATGTCATATACATTTTTTTCGTGGAGCTTACCGTTTTCGCGGTATTCCTTGTTATTAGTTTCAATTGTGAAGTACTTACACATTTCTCAGACGGGAGTGTCCGTTGTTCTTTTGTTCTACTCCTGGCCAAGCAAAGAAGCGATTTGTAATAACAATCGCATAGCGACGTCTTTTAAAACATTTGACTATCACTTTAGCCTAGTGTATTCCCTTAGTTCCAGTCTACTTATAAGGAATTAAGTAATAACATTCTGCAAATGTTTATCTCGATTAGCGTGGTGTTGAAAGAAGAATTGTCTTTTGTAAGAAGCTTGTTTGTGGAATAACTAGAGAAAGTCATGTGAGTGTAACACATCCGATTAATGTTTTGAATGAAACCTTTATTTGTCGAACAGCTAGAGGGCATCATGTGAATGGAACACATTAGATTGTTTCCCTTCTACTTACAAGCAACCAAGTAATAAGGACACTTTCTGCTAATGTTTATCTCGATTATCATGAAGTAGATAGAAGAATAAGCTTTTTAACAATAATTTGTTACAGAGGCGTAGCGAAAGCTATGTGAATGGATCACATCAGATTTTTAGAAAAAGGTCCTAGTGTGTCTGTCTGTCCCTCTGTGGACAGCATAGTTAAAAATCTAAAAATAGGTTAAATATCAAACTTGGTATTTAAGTTCAGTATCTTCCAAGGATGCTATGCGAAGATTTTCAAGAAAATCCCCCCACACCAAATAATCCTTTACATGTAACATTTTTCGAAAATTATGAGTTTCTCAAAAATGACTAACGGTTTGTTAAAATACCGTGTATTAAAGATATTTACATACGAAATAAAATGTATATTTTAAATTTTGGGGGAATAGCCTTTGAAGAGCTCTTTATTCTGATTTACCCCTCAAAAAATAGATGTGGTTACTCTCTCTCTCTAAAATATGCCAATAACCAGAAAATTGAGTTTTATTTATGGACGTTCTGCAACTTCTGCGGTTCTCAGCGTCCCATTCTATATTGCGCAGAAAGACTGTTTAATTTTGCTCACAGTGCTCTTTATCAGGCTTGAGGTTCTTTTACGTGACGTAAATCTACGATACCGGACCAACGGCATTACTTCCCTTCCAAAGGAAGCCATGCTATGGATTTTTACGCCCGCAAAAATCCATCGCCCTTCGACGCGTTTGAAATCACGGCCTTGGGAACTAACGACTATATAACATGTTAAAGCTAGACCATGAGGACGACCTCTGCTTAGACGATGCCCTCATTTGATCTAAAGTTTGCTCCGTGAGCTATTTCTTCATGTTTGGGAACAAGAAGAAATCGCAGGGAGCCAGATCGGATGAATAAGAGGGATTTGGTAGCAATTCATAGCGCAATTCATGCAGTTTTGTTGCGAAAACCCGGATGAATGTGCTGGTACCTTGTAGTGAAACACTATTTTCTTCTTCGCCAAATGTGGCCGTGTGTACTTCAACTTCAGTTTGCCCAATAACTCTCTATAGTGAGTTTTTCTTTTTCTAAGAAGTCAATGAGCATGACACCCTTCGCATACGTACTAAAAAATCGTCGCCTCACTTTTCTTGCCGATGGGATAGTATTTGTATTGCTTGGAGCAGATTCACCGGAAGCAACAAATCGTTTTGACTGTTGCTTGGTTTCCAGAGTATGTCAGACCCAGGTCTCATCGATGATGAGACTTTTGTCTAAATGCCTATAAACACGGCTTCGAAGTTGAAAGCCGCATCCACTTGTGTACTCTGAGCAATCGCGGCGCCCATTAGGCCGACAACTATTTCAACTCCAACTTATCATGCAAAATATGAATTGCGTTTCCTGTCGATACACCTATGGCCTCTGCCACTTCGCGAGCTTTCGTTTGGTGATCAGCGAGAATAATGCAACACTGCCGTCTTATGTAAAGATTCTCACGCGCGCCTAGGTATGCGAGTAATCGCAGTTGGAGATCTTGGGATGCGTAAACAGCACAGGAAGAGCGACGCGTCGAAATAGGAACCTTCGGAACGCAAGCCTCTTCTCGCGAGAACGCGATTCTTCTCGAGGTGCTTCGGAAGCTTCGGTTGCCACAAGTTTCCAAAAATTCTGTGACGTCATTTTCTAGCGACAAAAGGAGGAAGAATTGCTAGTCGTGTTGTGAATTGTACAGAGTCATGAGTGACTGAAGTGTTAGCGCCCAGTGGTACACGAGCCATTGGTGGCGTCCAGTCGTAAACTATCTACGCCTTGAGTGAATTATTTACAGCAGTAAATTTAAGATTTTATTTGTAAACAATTTTTGAATCAATAAAAACTTCTGTTATAATAATATTGCAGACTTTTTCAACGATCTCCTCGGTAACCCCATCGGCTGGCCGGCCGTCCTGGGCGCTCCTCTTAAAAATGTGATGTGCTCCATTCACATAGCTTTCTCTGCTTCTCTGCAACAAATAATTGTTAAAAAGCTGGTGCGTGCATTTACTTCATAATAATCGAGTAAACATTAGCAGAAATGGTCTTCATACTTGCTTCCTTGTAAGTAGAAGCGAAATAAGGGAGTACCATAGGTTAAAGTGATAGTCAAAAGTTGGTTGCTATGTCACTGAAGTTCCTTTATTTGTATGGACAGGAGTTGACATACTCCTGTATGAGAAAAATATAATTTTTTAAAGCTGAGACAAAAAAACCAGAAATATCTAAAAAAACGATCAACTCCACGAAAAAAATGTATATAACATAAATTGTGTGTTTTAACGTGCTCTATATTTTTGTGTGATAAGTTTTGTCTATCTCTTACGGTTTAGCAGTTATGCAAAATTCCGTAAAATTCACTCAGAAAGTGGTCTTCAAAGGCTATTCCCAGAAAATTCAAAATATACACTTTATTTGTCCGGTAAATATTTTTAATATACGATATTTTAATCAAAAGTGTTAGAGCCATTTTTTATAAAATCAAAATTTTCGAAAAAGTTCCATGTAAAGGGTAGTTTTTGGGATGTGGGATTTTTCTCAAAATCATCCAAGTTTGGTATTTTACTGACTTTTCGTTTTTGAGTTATCGTGTTCACAGACACACGGACACACTGACACACACGGACCTGTTTTTGAAAATACTTTTTTTTAAATACAGGGGACCCTAAAACATATATTTCCGGTGCAATCTCGGATCCGAATTTTTAGGTGGAATGCAATACCTTCTCTATACACTACGTGTATAGCACGTGTAGGGAAAGTAGAAAAATGGATGTTCGACACATATTGGTCAATATTAACTTCTGCTGACAGTAAAATGCGTAACTTGAGATGTGGTTCATTTCATGGAGTAATAGGTTATGCTACTTGTGGGCCACACTGAAGAATGTTAGAATGCCAAGTTTCAAAACAAACAACATGTGTTTATATTTGATAGTTACTTTCTTCTAATTTTGTGGACTGATTGCCATGTAGTTTGTTTGATTTGTTATAATAGTTTGAGTAACATCATTTAAAGATTTTGTCTTCATCGAAAAATGAATTTGACTGGAGAACATTTCCGAGCTATGTTTTTTTACGATATTAAATCGCGCATTAATTGCCTAAACACTGTAAAGATCACTTTAGAAATGCATTTGGTAAAGATACCACATCGAAGGTAAGTTATCATTAGTATGCGAGTTCAAAAGAGATCCGATACTTCTTAGTGATGAATTTCTGAAAGACGTCCAAGAACTGCTGTCACTGATGAAAATGTTGCCGAACAAATGCGGCAAACTATAGGTAGCCAGTTAGTTTGACTCAGTAGTAAGCAAACAAGTTGAGCATCTTATAGTACAAGATAAAACTCATTGGCTCTTTGAAGGCCAACATGGTTTCTGTAATGGACATTCTTGTGAGAGTCAACTAGTAGCTGTTTGTCAGGATACACTTGACGCGGACGGTAAAGTATATGCAATAGTTATTGATTTTTCTAAAGCGTTTGACTTTATACCTCATGGACAACTTATAGAAAAGCTTTGTAATAGACAAATAGACAAAGTGATAGCTTGGGTTCAGGATGAACCCAAAGAGTGCGGTGGGAAATAAATTATCGTCTCCTACCAATGTAACCTTGGTGTTCCCCAGGAAAGCGTGGTCGGGCCGTTGCTTTTCTTGGCATATATGAATGATTTAAGGGAAGGAACACAATCTCAGATTCGCCTACTTGCGGACGGTTGTATAACCTGTAGAATATTAGCGGTAGATGTGACACTATAGATTTACAAGAAGAACTAAACAAAATTCAACTCTGGGCGCAATATTATAAAATGACAACAAATCCAAATAAATGTAAAACAATTATATTTTCAAGGGAAAGAATAGTAGAAATCATAATATATCAATTAGATAATAAGAAAATACTCAGGGTAAATGGCACAAGATATCTAGGGATAATACTAAATTAAAGATTGGAGTGGGGGGGCATGCAAACTCGGACACTGGGAAGGCGTGGAAAGCGTTGCATTTTGTAATGAGGACCTTAAAACGCAGCAACGGAAAGTCGCGAAATTTAGCATACACTTCTTTAGTTCGACCAATGTTAGAATATAGTGTTGCATGTTGGAACCAGTATCGGCTTGGGCAAAAACTGGCACTGGAGAGACTTCAAAAAAGAGCAGCTAAATTTGTAGACAGAGAAAACGATTCGAAAATGATACTAGTACTTCTACTTCCAGGGAAACAATAGAAAAACGTAGAAGGCTATGTGCAACTTTTAGAGCCTATAAGCAGAATCTGCATGGAAAGATATCCAAGCCATTATATTGTGGGAGAAATGATCATTCGAAAAAAATAAGAAATAGGGAACAGAAAACTGATATAGGTATAATATCCTTCGCAAATAGAACAGTTAACGAATGGAAGAAAATACCTGCTGAGATACAGGAGACTTTTCCTCAAAATGTAAATAGTTTTAAAAAGAGACTAAAGAAGAGTGATTTATAGTCGAGAGAGTAAATATAAACATTGCGTTATCACTACTATTATAAAACTTTTAATATTGATTATAGTTACTGTCATTATCATTATTATTATTATTATTATTATTGTTATTATTACTATTATTTTGGTAGTATGCTATGATGTACTGTCATTCTGGTAGGGTATTATACTACCCATATTAATTATTTATTTTAATTATATTGTGCATTGTATTATTACATTGACAGCGCTGCCACTGGGCCATGCTCTAAGCAGTGAAATAAAGTATCTATGTATCTAATGCTAGAAGAAAATCGACGGACAATCTATTAATTTATTCGGACTACACCGGGCATTGGAATGAACCAAATCCAAAAAGTTTATAACAACAGACGAAAGAAAAGTTTGTTGTCGATGGATTACACATAAACTAATTTCCAATCAAAATCAACAACACATTGGTTGATACAGAAAAGCTGGAAGCATTGCAAGGCAGCTTGTTTGGAATACCGTTACAGTGCCGAATCTTGGATTTATTGTTATGATCCTGAAAAGAAGACCAAATGGGTCTTTCGAACATAACCTAATTCTACAAAAGTCCTACGAATTCGCAGTCCTGGTTTGCCTAAAAGGATCGCGTACGCACGCACTCACAAACGCACGTGCGCAGACCTTTTTCTATTTTTACTTTCGTTACACGTACTATGTACGAGGTGTATAGAGAAGGTATTGTATTCCACCTAAATTCAATACCGAGATTTCATCGGGAATAGACTTTTTAGGGTCCCCTGTACCCAAAAAAAAGCATTTTCAGAAAAAGGTCCATGTGTGTCAGTGTGCCTGTGAACACGATAACTCAAAAACGAACGGTAAAATACCAAACTTGGTATTTAAGTTTAGTATCTTCCAGGGATGCGACACGAAGATTTTAAAAAAGTATTCCCGCACCCCAGACTACCCTTTATATTGAAAAAATTCGAACATTTTTATTTTCTCAAAAATGGATCCAACAATTTTGACTAAAATACCGTGAATCAAATATATTTATATGGCAAATAAAATGTATATCTTAAATTTTCTGGGAATAGCCTCTAAAGACCTCTTTATTCTGAATAAATTTTGCTGAATTTGTAACTGGTAAACTGCAAGAGATAGACAAAAACTTACAACACCAAAACTATAGGTCAGCTTAAAACAAACAACTTGTCAAATACTTTTTTTTTTTTTTTTTTTTTTTTTTTTTTGAATTGATCACTTCTGAGATATTCCTTGTTATTTGTTTCGGACTTAAAATACTTTTCTCATACGGAAAGTTGTAAACTGCTGGCCCTGCATGGAAACACATTTCAACCACATGGCAACCGCCTTTTAAAAGGTTTGACTATCACTTTAGCCTAACGTATTCCCTTATTTTCCTTCTACTTACAAGGAAACAAGTTATTAGGACAATTTCTGCTAATGTTTATCTCGATTATCTTAAGGTAGATATGTGAATGGATCAGATTTTTTTTATTAAGGCGATCTTAAAACATGGGTTTCTGGGTGGAAGGATATAGACAACTTACTTCACAAAAGATGTGGATCATAAAACGCACAATTTATGTCATACAGTTTTTTCGTGGTGTTGACCGTTTCCGAGATATTCCTTGATATTGATTTCAGTTTTAAAATACTTAAACTTTTCTCATATAAGAACTTGTAACTCCTGGCCACGCAAAGAAACGGACTTCAATCCCATAGCAACCACAGCCTTAAACATGCGACCTTAGGTTTATTTCCTTTCTATTTATAAGGAACTAAGTAATAAAATTGTTTCTGCTAGTGTTTATCTCGATTAGCATGAAGTAGATAGAATAAGGTTATTAACAAAAAATTGTTAGACTACCTCCGTGGTCAGCTGGTCAGCGGGTTCGATTCCCGGCAGAGGCGGGGAAGTTTTCTTTAACCAGAATTATTCCCCAACCCGACAGAGCCTGGGAGTATGTATGTGAGAGCGAATGTGTGTGTTTGAAGAAAATAAAATGATAAAAACCCTACGTAAAGAACCTACAGTCAACGAGTTGTTTCTAATACAAAGCCCCTGATATGACCTTAGATATTAAATGAAAGAATTAAAAAAATTTGATTTGTTCCATTCACATGATTTTCTCTACATCTCTGCAAAAAATTACTGTTAGAAAGCTTATGCTTCTT
The DNA here is from genome assembly GCA_030762935.1 of Hymenopus coronatus. Classification (NCBI taxonomy): domain Eukaryota; kingdom Metazoa; phylum Arthropoda; class Insecta; order Mantodea; family Hymenopodidae; genus Hymenopus; species Hymenopus coronatus. The sequence goes on from CM060894.1 coordinate 12,007,718, forward strand.
TTTACTTCAGGCTAATCGAGAACAAATCAGCAGAAATAGACTTATTACTAGCCTCCATGCAAGTAGAAAGGAAATAAGGGAGTACTATAGGCATTAGTCAAAAGCTGGTTGCTATGTGACTCAAGTTCCTTTGTTTCTAAGGACAGGAGTTGACAAATTCCCGTATGAGAAAAGTATAAGTTCTTTAAAGCTGAAACCGATAACAATGAATGTCTCAAAACCAGCCAACTCCACGAAAAAAATGTGTGCAACGTAAAGTGTGTGTTTTAGTGAGCTCTACGTTTTCTTTTAAGTAAGTTTTTTTCTATCTCTTACGGTTTGCCAGTTAGCCAAAATTCCCTAAAATTCATCCAGAATAGTCTTCAGAGGCTCTTCTAAGAAAATTAAGATATACATTTTATTTGTCACGTAAATATTTTTAATATAAGATATTTTAGTCAAAATCACTGCAGCCATTTTTGAGAAAATTAACTTCAGTCACATAGCAACCAGCTTTTGACTGTCACCATAACCTATGGAACTCCCTTATTTCGCTCCTACTTACAAGGAAGCAAGTAATAAGACTATTTCTGCTAGTTTTTTCTCGATTAGCATGAAGTTAATAGAAGCATTGTTGTCTTTTTAATAATAATTTGTTGTAGAGATGTAAAGAAAGTCATGTGAATGGAACACATCAGGTTTTTGGACTTGTTTTCATAAAGCTCGCCGTTGTAGTGGAATTTTGATTTATGTTTACTTAACTATTAATTTCAAATAAACCCCTTGGTGAACAAATTCATCGAAGTGGAGTATTTTCAATTTGTTCTTATCTCAAGCTGTATAAAGATGATAATCCTTTACACTCCACGAAAACATCGTCCGAAGTGACGGAAAAGGAAGTGTTCCTTTTCATTTGATTAGATTACTGTCTACCGGTTTGACTCATGGATTCTAGTACGTGAACCAGTTGCGTTCGGCAACATTCAGTCTCAACAATGAGTGTAAGAGAGTCTAGTTGCCAGCAACCAACAGTTCATCTTTGCTTTCTACTGAGCAGTTTCGCGTGCAAGGTGAGTATTACCCCACTTATTGGCAATTTTACCAATTAAATATTATTTTAAAAGTTGTTTCTCTTGTAGACTGAATAATTTAATATTATGCGCGTACCTTTACTTGGACGCTATTGTATCCGGAAGCGAAGGCCGGGGATAAGAACAGAGAACTCGCCCGTTTTTTTACTTTCTCTATACAAATATTTACAAAAAAATCCCCTCCCCCATCCGCAAATACCCTTTAATTGGAAAAAAATACGAAAAGTTTGATTTCCTCAAAAATGACTAACGATTTTGATTAAAATATCTTATATTTGAGATATTTACACGTCAAATAAAATGTATATCTTGAATTTACTGGGAAAAGCCTCTGGAAGAATGGTTGGAATTTTGCATAACCGTAAAAGGCAGACAAAAACTTACTACAGAAAAAACATAAGTTCCTTAAAACACATAATTGATGTCATAATTTTTTTTAATGGAGTAGACAGTTTTCGAGGTGTTCATTGTTTCATAGGTTTCGATTTTAAAGTAATTAACTTTTCTTAAACGTAACGATCCGCTTTTAAATGATTTGACTATCACTAGCCTTGCGTATTCCTTATTTCCCTTCTACTTACAAGAAAGCAAGTTATACGATCATTTTTACTAATGTTTATCTAGATAAACATGCCGTAAATAAAAGAATAACCTTTTGTAGGAAAAATGTGTTTGTGAAACAGCTAGAGAAACGTATATATGAATGGAATACATCACATTTTTTTTTTACTTTCTCTACATGTACTATGTACATAGTGTATAGAGAAGGCATTGTATTGCACCCAAAACTTTCATACTGAGATTTCACCAGCAATACATGTTTGAGACCACTGAATCCTAAAAAAACATTCTTAGAAAAATATCCGTGTGGAGGGGGGCAGCATAGCTCAAAAACGAAAAGACCGTTAAATACCAAACTTGGTATTTAAGTGTGATATCTTCAAAGGATTTTCAAGAAAATCCCCCCATTTCCAACTACCCTTTACATGGAAAATTTCGAATATTTTGATTTCCTCAAAAATAACCATTTTGATTAAAATGCCGTACGTTTAAGATATTTTTATGACAAATGAAATGTGTATATTGAATTTTCTGGGAATTGCCTCTGAAAACTTCTTCATTCTGGATGACTTTTATTTAACAGGTAAACCGTAAGAGATATACAAAAACTTGATACACAAAAAATGTATATCTTATTAAACACAAAATTGATTTGTAGAGTTAACCGTTTTCGAGATATTCCGGATTATTGGTTTCAATTTTACCCACTTAAACTTTTCTTAAACAGGAAGACATCTTTCTTCTTCTTTTATTTTCCTGGCAGGCAAAGAGATTTGAATTTCAATTGCTTCACACAACAACCGGCTTTTGTTGGATGAGATTATCGCTTTAGCCTGTGCATTCTCTCATTTCCCTTCTACTTACAACGAAGCTAGTAATAAGACCAATTCTGCTTATGTTTATATTGATTAGCATGATGCAGATAACAGATTAATGTTTTTAATAAAAGGTTTGTTTACCGAACACCTGGAGGACATCATGTGAATGGAACACATTAGAGTTTTTCCCTTCTACTTACAAGGAACCAAATAATAACGGTAATTTCTGCTAATGTTTTTCTCCACTACCATGATATAGATAGAAGAATAAGATTTTTAACAATAATTTGATAGAAGACTGCCTCCGTGGTGGAGTGGTCAGCGAGCTGACTTCTCACCCGGAGGCCCCGGGTTTGATTCCCGGCTGGGGCGGGGAATTTTTCTTTAACCAGAATTATTCCCTATCCCCCATAGAGTCTGGAAGTATGAATATGAGAGTAAATGTGCGTGTGTTTAGTAATATAAAGTTTAGTAACCTAATGTTCTGAACCTACAGTTTCACAAGTCAAAGCCCACCCCCCCCCCCCCCAATATGACCATTGATATTAAAGGAGGCTATACAAATGAAACAATTAAAAAAAAATAGTTTGAGATGTAGAGAAGCCATGTGAATAGAACACATTATATTTTTGCAATTAAAAAAAGGAAAGCTGGAGGTGGGGGGATTTCATGATAATCTTTATTCGTATCCTTGGAAGATGAAATGAAATTGCATGTTATTTATGGGCGAGCGTCCCATTCTATACTGGGCGTGAAAGACCGCTTCATTTTGCTCAGAGGACTTTACTTCCAACGGCTTTACTTCCCTTCCGAAGGAAGCCATGCTAAGGATTTTTACGCCCGAAGAAATCTTACGTCCTCCGCCAAGTTTGAACCCACGATCTGGGTGTATGAAGTTAGTATGGTAACCATTACACCATGAAGAGCGACATCCTTGAAAGATGCTGAACTTAAATACCAAGTTTGGTATTTAACGGACCTTTCGTTTTTGAGCTATGCTGCCAACACACATACACATACACACACACGCACACACACGCACTCTCACACGGACCTTTTTTGATTTTTTGTTTTGTTTTTATTCTATTCAGAGGACGCTAAAACATGTACCTATTTCCAGCGAAACCCCGGTATCGAAGTTTTGGGTGGTATGCAATATCTTTGCTACCTATGTACTAAATAGAGAAAGTAAAAACCTCCACCTTTTTCACACAAGGAATGGTGATAAAGTGAAATCCCAGTATCGAAGTTTTGGGTGGTATGCAATATCTTCGCTACCTATGTACTAAGTAGAGAAAGTAAAAGTGCCCCACCTCTTTTCACACAAGGAATGGTGATATATCCCCCTTTCCTTAACACACAATGAGCCGAGCTCTCCTGGGAAACAAGAGGAGCAGAAGAATCCATTGACTAGAGAACAAAACACGGTTCAAGTGGAAACAAACCTCTTTATTGCGTCACTCACTGATGCACGCGTCATTCTCTTTTTGTCTCTCACTGGGTCAATACGTCTCTACATCACATCGAGCATCTGCAGCTTCTCCACGCTTTCTTTAATCACCACTGCAGCGATTAACACATAATCTCCCTCTTATCCAGATACCTAATGCATAACTTTCTCTACCTATGCAGTAATAGTTATTTATTACGCTGTAGAACAATTTAAAACCTGACCCGAAGGGGAGCGTTTTAAGTTCCGTGAGTGGATAATAGAGGTTTGTCCACTTGTGTAATACATCATTTTATCCTACAGATACGATAAATTAATATATGACAAATATTCAGTTAATGATTTTACAACATGTAGTAATAAATTAAATAAGGAATAAGCCATTGAATTGCGGCGTTCGTATACGGTGGCCTTTTTTTTTTCCAACCTCTGATAGGCTGTAAAAAAAAAAAGACAAATTCATAGAAAACAATTTTATTACTAACAGTTTTGTACACTTATGGTTACTTTTCAACATAATCACCGAAAAGATTGAGCCTTTTATCGTACCTGTGCACAATCTTTGCAATACCCGCTTCAAAAAATGTAGCCGCCAATGACTTCAAATAAGCATAGGCGTTGTTTTGAAGATCTTCGTACTTGACGATGTTTGCGGAGAGCCATTCAAAACAAACGAAGAGGAATGTTGACTTCAGAAATTGTGTTGATCCATGACAACGCTCGTCCACACACTGCTAGCACAACCCATCGGCTCCTTGAACAATTTCAATGGGGCATTTTCGATCATCCGCCGTACAGTCCTGGCCTGGCACCCAGCGACTTTCACCTTTTTCCTGAACTGAAGACGTGGCTGGGAGGGCAGCACTTTCAAACCAACGAAGATCTTCAAAACAACGTCAATGCTCATTTGAAATCATTGGCGACAAAATTTTTGAAGCAAGTATTGCAAAGTTTGTGCACAGGTACGATAAATGTCTCAATCTTTTCGGTGATTATGTTGAAAAGTAACCATAAGTGTTCAAAACTTTTAGTAATAAAATAATTGTTTTCTATGAATAATACCGGAGCAACGAGTGAATTTTGTTTACTGTATCCCACCCGTTGCGCTAATAACTATCACTTTGATTTTAGTCCAAGTTTTCTTATGTCGTTTCTGCATAGCAACGGTGTCTATAAGTATATGTAGGATAAAAGGTATTATTTCAATACTTATTCAAGATAAACGTTTAGCAGAAATGACCTTATTACTAGGGCAATCCAGTTAGCTACGTTTTTAGCCACTAAATCCATGATAATGGCAATGTTACCTTCACCAACAAAATGCCTTCAATTATTTAAGATTACTCCAGTTTAAAACCTTATCGCAGAATAAAGAAATCCGTTTTAATATACGTAATCAAAACGGTACCTAGACGACTGGAATATCTAATTAAAGAAGCAGAAAACGATGTTGTCCTAGAGAATGAAAGAAAACGTACTAGAAGGTTTAAACAAAGATGTACAATGAAGTTGATTTTGCTACGTTTTTAGATTATCTAAACTTTTACACTGACAGTACAATCTGTGATAGAAAACATAACCTGGAATTTCCAATAAGCCAATAAAAGTGATAGTATTGCGTTCTTTGCAATTACGAGGGTCATCCAGAAAGTGACAGACGATTTGACATAACTAAATGATAACGAAAGATATCAACCAAAACTTTATTTACAAAGTTACAGTACCTTACTCTATTTCTCAACGTAATCAACATTCTATCAAGACATTTATTGATACGTGATACCATTTTTAATGCTGATGTTATACTTTTAATACCGCCAATTAACTTATTCTTTTTATGAGTGCATAAAATGTTCGGCCAATCGAATTTTGTGGGCAAATAACGCAGGTGTATTGTGATAACGTAATGAGCGAGTCTTCAGTTAGGAAATGGCGCATAATTTACGAGTAATCAAGGAAGAATGAACAAAGACCAGAGTGGAAGTTCATCAGTCGTTATGGAGGAGTTGAAAGCAAATGTTGATGAAAACATTCAGGAAAGCAGGTATTTCACTTTGGCCACCATACATGACTTTTTGGGTAGAAAAGATTTCGCAACCGGTGAGAACCTCAACATACTAGCTCAGATTTTTAGCGATGGAATAGTATAAGATAGGCATTGAAACACCGGTACCATGTGACAATAAACACCTTGATAGTAATAGAGATTACGTTGAGAAATAGAGTAAAGGTACAGTAACTTCGTAAACAGAGTTTTGTGTTCATATCTTTCGTTATTGTTTTGTAATGCCAAAACGTTTGTTACTTTCTGGATCGCCCTCGTATTATTACAAAGCTTGTTATTCTATGTACTCCACGCTTATCAAGATAAAAATTAGCAGAATTTTTGAGCGACAAGTAAGAAAATCGGTAATCAAAATGACACCTGAGCGACTGGGAGATCTAATTAGAAAACGCTGGTGACCAGGAATATAATCAAGAGAACGTGCTAGGTGGTTTAAACGAAGCGTTGATTTTGTCACGTATTTAAGGAGATGCATCTGTGAAATTTGGAAAATCCACAGTATGTAAAATCTCTTATTGAAATTTATACCAGTTCTGTACATAATAATGGTTATATTTTCGCCATGTATACGAATTCTAGTTTGCATAATTATTTAAAGAATGTTCTTTATTGTCTATATTCATTGTTCTAATAAAAATGATCCACGTGATTCATTTTAAAAGATATTCACATACAAATATTCAATTTTACAGAAAATGAGTTTACAAAGGCTTGGCAGTTATGGTTGTTTAGCCTCAAGTCCCAGAGTGCTATCCTTCGTATATTTGAAGCTAAAACTACTTCCGGCAATACTTTTTTCCTAGCATCCTCCATCTGCACGCAATTTGCCAAAATATGCGTCCAGTCTTCCTGATCCCCGCATAATGGGCAAATCCGCCTACCAGCTTCAACTACCTTAGGAGTTTTCCACCCTCCCAACCTGAGCCACGCTATTCCCGATCTTTGTTTCATACCCAATTTTAAAACATATGCTTGTTTACCCACGTTTTAGGGTCCCCCGTATCCAATTTTGTTTTTAGAAAAAGGACCGTGTGTGTTACTTGGTATTACGTTTAGTATCCTCCAATAATGCGAAGATTTTGAAGAAAATCCCCCACCCTAATCTAGCCTTAACATGGAAAAGTTTTCAAAATTTTTATTTTCTCAAAAATGGCTCTAACGGTTTTGATTAAATTGCCGTATATTAAAGATATTTACTTGACAAATAAAATGTATATATAAAATTTCCTGGGAATAGTCTTTACATCACAGTTTTTTCAGTATCTGTTCTTTTTTACTTTCTCAACACGTACTATGTGCATAGTGTATAGAAAAGTATTGCATTGCACCCAAACATTCAATACCGAAAGTTTACCGTAAATGCATGTTTTGAGACCCCCTCAATAAAAAATCCGATTTAGAAAAATGTACCTGCGTGTGTGTGTGTGTGTGTGTGTGTGTGTGTCTGTGAGCAATTTAGCTCAAAAACGAAAATACCGTGAAATATCAAACTTAAATAACAAGTTTGGTATCTTCCAAGGATGCAACACAAAGATGTTCATGAAAATCCCCCTACCCTCAACTACCTTTTACATGGAACATTTTTCGAAAATTTTGATTTACTCAAAAATGGCTCTAACGATTTTTATAACAAACGAAATGCATATCTTGAATTTTCTGGGATGACTTCCTAGCTCCCCAGCGAGTAAAGTGAAAGGGAAAAGAGGCTGCCTCGTGCGTATTTCTTTAGGCGCTACGTCGCGAAAAAGTGAAATGATGAAATTTTAAATAGATCATATTAGTGAAGCGACAGAGAGAATATTATATAAGATGAGTCAAAACTACGTCACCAGTCAAATGGAATAAATATGTGGTTTTGAAACACATCTCAAACATGTATTATCTATATTAACTGTTTCTTTTGTTTTTCAACATAACTCATTGGGCATTGTTGCGTTTAGTGTTTCTATTGTTTATTTCAAGTTGAGCTTTTATAGGTAACATAAACATTCGACTTGAAAGAATTTTCAACAAAATGACGCAGATGATGGTTTGTGTTTAAGGGCGTCAGCATTATGTCCTTACTGTTTGTGCCTATTTCGTCTCCACATTTTTGCTTTCTTTACACGTACCTATGTACATAGAGAAGGTATTGTATTCCACCCAAAATTCGATACCGAGATTTCACCGGAAATATATGTTTGGGACCCCCTGAATAAAAAAAAGTATTTTTAGAAAAAGGTCAGTGTCTGTGGACGACATAGCTCAAAAACGAAAAGACCGTTAAATACCAACCTTGTTATTTAAGTTTGGTATCTTCTAAGGATGCGACACGAAGATTTTCAAGAAAATTCCTCCACCTTAAACTACCCTTTACATGGAAAAATTTTCGAAAATTTTGTTTTTCCTAAAAATACCTCAAACGATTTTGATTAAAATATCGCATATTTAAGTAATTTCCAGCACAAATAAAATGTGTATCTTGAGTTTTCTGTGAATAGCTTCTAAGACCTGCTTATTTATTCTGGATGAAGTGTGATAAATTTTGCATAACTAGTAAACCGTAAGAGATAGAAAAAACTTACTACACAAAAATGTAGATCTCGTTAAAACACACAAATAATGTCATACACATTTTTTTGTGGGGCTGACCACTTTTGAGATGTTTCTTGTTATTGGTTTCAGTTTTAAAATACTTAAAACTTTTTTCATACCTCTTGTCAACAACAACAACAACAACAACAACAACTTGGCCACGCAAATAAACGGATTTTAAGCCCATAGCAAGGACATTTTAAAACGTGTGACTGTCGGTTTAGCCTAGTGTATTCCCTTATTTCCTTTCTGCTCATAAGGAACTATGTAACTAGATCTTTTCTGCTTATGTTTATCTCGATTACAATGAAGAGATAGAAGAATAAGCTAATTAACAATAATTTGCTACAAAGTCACGTGAATGAAACACATATGATTTTTTGTCGATGAATTGATCACTTTATAATATGCAGACTTGATACCACATGATTTCTGGTTATGGGGTTTGATAAGGGAACACGTGTATAGCAAGAAAGCTATGACATCAGTGGTCTAAAGGACCGGATACGGCATGTGTTATCATACACTCCGCGCGAAATGTATAGTACGGGCTTTAACTGTTAATTGCTGGTTTCTATGTAGGGCATGAAGGCGAATAGGTGGAGACCCACGTGTAAATGATTTATCGCATTTGTTGAACGGCAGAGTCCTATCATTATTTCAGATTTAAATATCTTTAATATATAAGTATGTACATTGTACGTGGTAGAGAAAATAAAAAAAAATCTCTTTAACCTTTTCAAAACTACAAATAAACGGGTTAGAGCTTTTTACTTTCTCTAGTCCCGTATGTATATAATGTGCATAATGGTTAGAGAAGGTATTGTATTCCACCAAAAATTCGATACCGAGATTTCACTGGAAATGCATGTTTTAGAACCCCCAATAAAAAAAATAATTTTCAGAAAAAGGCCCGTGTATGCAAAAAGACGGTTAAATAAAATGGTATTTTTCTTCCAAGGACGCGACACAAAGATTTTTAAGAAAATCCTCCCTCCCCTATCATTTACATGGAAAAAATTCGAACATTTTGTTTTCTTAATAATAACTAACGATTTGATTAAAATACCACATATTAAACCATTTCCAGCACAAATAAAATGCATATCTTGAATTTTCTTGGAATAGCCCCTGAAGACCTGTTTATTCTGAATGCATTTTGCTGAGTTTTGCATAACTAGTAAACCGCAAGAGATAGACAAAAACTTACTGTACAAAAAATGTACATCTCGTTAAAATAGACAATTTATGCCATATACATTTTTTTCGCGGAGTTTACCGTTTTAGGGGTATTCCTGGCTATTAATTTCAATTTATTTATTATTTTTCTCAGACAGGAAGTGTCCGTTTTTCTTTTGTTCTACTCCTGGCCAAGCAAAGAAACGATTGGCACTGACAATAACATAACGACAGCTTTTAAAACATTTGACTATCACTTTAGCATAGTGCATTCCCTTAGTTCCCTTTTGCTTATAAGGATCTAAGTAATAAGAATATCCCACCTCGATTAGCATTGTGTAGCAAGAAGAATAATCGTTTGTGAGAAGTTTGTAGAGCAGCTAGAGAAAGTCATGTAAGTGTAACACATCAGATGTTTTATTTATGGACGATCTTTAACTACTGTGGTTCTATATTGCCTAATTTTGCTCAGAAGACTCTTTATCAGGCTTAATATCATTAATGGTATACGCTTAGCAGAATAAATCTAAAGATGAATATGCCGTAACGTAAAACATTCAAACACGAGAGAACGTAATGTTTCACTGTATTATCATAAGTAATATCACCACGAGTATTTTCATCTTGTCCTAAGAGACGAAAACACGAGTTGTATTTGATAAGACAATTCAGCGAAATAGACTATTAATAGTTTATAATATATAGGAAGGGAGATTTTATCAGGTTATGATTGTGATGCTTACATTACTTCTCAAACGGTAGATTGACCATGTTTATTCACCGAATGTTTTTTTTATTTTCTTCTTTTTTCACTGCCTCCTGAATTATATGACCGACCGTGTCCACACCCAATGTACGAATATCGATAGCAACAATAATAATAGGGAACAATTATTTTATTTCAACTTTTATTAAATATACATGAAATTGAAACAAACGTTATTTTATTTAAGGTTATTGCACTATCTCATACATAAGAAATACAAATAATGATTATTTTCACTCCTGTTTTTGAACTAAATATATTATGAACTGGATAAAACTTTAAAAAAACAGTGTAACTGAATTAATTGAAAGCCTACAACAGTGGAACTGACAGTTATTAAAAATGAAGGTTGGCTGACTAGATTGTCACTTTGTTACCAATGACCAAGGAAGGAGATTTAACAAACGAACAAGACAAGATTTCAAAGAAATGAACGCCATCTGCGATAAGATGTTTCGACAATATCACTCCAGTCAGATGACCGCGATTGGTTGAAATTGCCTAATCTCGGTGTTCCATTGGCGCTAATGGTTGAGGTGAATTGTCATAAAATTATTACGCAGTATACACTTAGCAAAATAAAACAAAACATGAAAACATCGTAATGAAAACTATGCAAATCTGAGAACATGTAGTCTTCACTATATAATTTGTTTTGCTGTACTATTATCATTAATATTATGACACTTAGCAGTATGAATCAAGACATGAAAACATCCTAAGGAAAAATATGCAAACATAAGAGCATGTAGTATAATACAATTTTACTCCTTTGTGTTTGATGATTTTTGTTATGACGCTTTAATGTGTTGATTTACTTTGCTAGTGCATAATGTGTAATAATAATAAAGGGAAATACTACAGTTTGACCCATTATCTCTGCAACTATTTAAGATAATGAGCTACATTTTTCAAGGTATATTCAGCAATAGTTTTACTGTTAATGATAAAAAGTAGAATACTACTGTTCATTAGAAGGAAAGGTATGATTTTTTAGATAAAGCTCTTAATTTTTTATTGAAAAACGAGGATTTTTTAAATTTAAAAAAAAAAAAACTAATCCAGATACGTAACATTGTTTTCATTAAAATAAATTCTATTCAGGTGCAACTGTGTGCTAAAAACTTCAGCCATTAGTATCAATTAGTTTTTAAGATAATGGGACACTTGTATAGACAATTTACTTCTTCAGATATTGCTTTTAAACACAAAAGCTTTAAAACAATGTAACCTAACTTTCCAAACTTAACTCGCAGTATTTCTAAATGTCACATGAAGGAAATATGAGCAGGATGCCAATATAGCGAATAGCTAAAGTAAAAGTTTCCAGATCAAAATTTAAACAGAAGAAGAAAACAATGTCTTCTCTAACACTGATGTTTTTAATCCTATTGATGTTTTTACATGTGAGTGTGGCAGAATGCTCTAAAAGGCTACTACAGGATTATTTTCAACAATATTTTTAAACTATTTACAATTAGTGTACCTCTATGAAAGTTATATAAAAATGAGCGGGGGATTTGAAATATGCAATTAGAGCATGAAAATGGAAAAAAATTATGAAAATCCCATTTCGACTCCCCTTAAGCAATAATAATACAGTGAAACATTACATGTTTTTGTGTTTGCATGTTATCGCTTTCATGTTTTTATTTATTCTGCTATAGTATAGTGCGTAATAATAATAATAATAATAATAATAATAATAATAATAATAATAATAATAACAACAACAACTTCAATGAAACGCTGCGTACACTCATACGTGGTTTTTGTTTAGGTACCCTAATGTTTTTTCTTTTACCCTTCAGTGGATAGTTTTTAATGTTCAATAAGAACAGCGTATACACAATTACAAAACTAGCTATTAGTGAACACTGATAGACGACTTTATTCTCTCAAAAATAAAGGCACTGTAACTGAAGTGGAAAGCAGTTAACAATGCTTTCGGACACTTGTATATCATCACGGACTCTAGTAGCGTGATTCTCTCTCCGTTTGCGCTTATATGCAAGTTGTATGCACTGACCGGTATTTGCTTCCAATTGTCCCGTTGAATTCGGCAACTTCTTTATCACACAAATGATTATCTGAAATACGGCACTATTGGGTTACCTAATAGGTATACCATTAAAATATTTTATTTACTTAGCAGTTACATTCATTAGAAACCCTTTTTCTCCGATCCAGTATATTAGTTTTTGAAAAAGAGATCTCAGAGTGAGAAACTGTGACCACTGTTATTTTTTTTGCTTTATTTTTACTTTCTCTACACGTACTAAATAGATAATGTATAGAGAAGCTATTGTACTGCACCCAAAATTCCATACCGAGATTTCACCAGAAATAGACGTTGTAGGTCCCCAGTATTCAAAAGAAGCATTTTAGAAAAAGGTCCGTGTGTGTGACTGCGTGTCTGTGAACACGATAACTCCAAAACGAAAAGTCGATAAAATAGCAAACTTGCTATACATGTTTAGTATTTTCCAAGGATGCGACATGTAGACTTTGAGGAAAATACCCCCACCCCACAATACCCGTTACATGGAAAATTTTTCGAAAGATTTTATTTTCTTAAAAATGGCTCTAACGATTTTGATTAAAATACCTTCTATTAAAGATATTTACACGACAAATAAAATGTGTATCTTGAATTTACTGGGAATAGCCTCTGAAGGCCTCTTTATTCAGGATAATTTTTTTCTGGATTTTGCATAACTGGTATCCGTAAGGGATAGAAAAAAAACTGCATAAAAATTAAGATATATACGTTCTTTTCGTAGAATTGACCATTTCTGAGATATTCCTAGTTATTTGTTTCATGTTTAAAGTAAAACTTTTCTCACACGGAAAGCTGTAATCTCCTGGCACTGCATAGAAACTGATTTCAACCACATGGCAACCAGCCTTTAAAAGATTTGACTGTCACTTTAGCCTAGTGTATTCCTTATGTCCCTTCTACAAGCAAATAATTAGACAGTTTCCGCTAATGTTTATCCCGATTATCATAAAGTAGATAGAAGAATAAGCTTTTTAACAACAATTTATTACAGAAATGGAACACATCAGATTTTTACAAGTAGGTTAGTATTTCACTTGTGTCCTTGTATTTTTGCTTTCTCTACACGTACTATGTACATAGTGTATAGAGAAGGTACTGAACTCCACCCAAAAATTCGATACTGAGATTTCACCGGAAATATACGTTTTAGGGTCCCCTGTATCAAAAAAAAAAAGTATTTTCAGAAAAAGGTCCGTGTGTCCATGTGTCTCAAAAACGATAGGTCAGTAAAATACCAAACTTGGTATTTAAGTTTAGTATCTTCCAAGGATACGACACGAAGATTGTGAAAAATATCCCCCACCCCAAACTACTCTTTACATGGAACTTTTTTTCGAAAATGTTGATTTTTTCAAAATGGCTCTAACAATTTTGATTAAAATATCGTATATTAAAGATATTTACCTGACAAATAAAATGTATATCCTGAATTTTCTGGGAATAGCCTCTGAAGACTACTTTATTCTGTATGAATTTTACGCAATTTTACATAACTGCTAAACCATTAGGGATGGACAAAAACTTACCACACAAAAATGTAGAGCACATTAAAACGCACACTTTATTATATAAACATTTTTTCGTGGAGTTGGTCGTTTTTTTAGATATTCCTTGTAATTTGTTTCAACTTTGAAAAACTTATACTTTTCTCATACAGGAAGTTGTCAACTGCTGTCCATACAAACAAAGGAACTTCAGTCACATAGCAACCAGCTTTTGAGTATCACTTTAATCTATGATACTCCCTTATTTCACTTCTAATTACAAAGAAGCAAGAAATAAGATTATTTCTGCTCATTTTTCTTGATTAGCATGAAGTAAATAGAAGCTTTTTAACAATAATTTGTCCAGAGATGTAGAGAAAATCATGTAAATGGAACACATCTGATTTTTGGTACTGCATAGCAAGACTTATTTTGTGTGCATAGTCATCCACAAGGACCGTCGCATCCCTCAGTTGACACCAGAGTGGCTTTCAGAGAACAAAGGCATAAAGGTGCAGCGTGCAAGTAACAGGTTTATTCATAGCCTATTTTAAGTTTATTCTTTTATATATCCTAACCTTCACTTTTGTAAATTATTATCTTTATCATCATCCAAACAGGGTTTAGACCACGATTAATCTGTTCCGATTCCAATTAAAGTTGCTCTATCCATCTTCTGGCAGGTCTTTCTAGACTCTTGGCCTATAATTGAATGCTCTTTGGAGAATTCTATAATTTTCCATTCTGCAGACATGGTTATACCATATTTCCCTGTAGTCTGCTATTTTATCGGTTAGTTTGAATATTCCCAATTGCTCTCGATATCTACACTCTTCTGCTTGCCCATTAAAGAATAACTGACACAAACCTCAAGAACTGTTGATAATGTAATATACGTATAATATATAAAATATTGATTATAATAATTATTGTAAATAATAACAAAGAATACACTCGCAAATTTGCAGACTAGTAAATCTATTAGTTGTTGTACATTCGAGGGAATTGTCATTCAGTAATACGAGGGTTGAATGAAAAGTAATGCCTCCACCTTCGTAACTCTACAACGGATTGCAACATTGGTATGCGGTAGGTGCTGGCTTGTTCCGTAGCCTCTTCTCTACAGCTCCAGTTGGCGGGAAGCCTTAGCATTGAACGGCTGTGTTGTTAAAGTGTAAAGTATAGAACTCTGCGCAGACGGTCGGTCAATGGGATTTAAGTAACGTGCAGTCATTGAATTCTTGACAGCAGAAGGTGTCACCCCAAAGGAGATTCATCAGAGAATGAAAGCAGTTTATGTTGATGTGAATACTGAGTGTCGTTGGGCGAGTAAGTTTAAAGATGTTGAGATGGGAACATCTAACTTGCGTGACAAACAAAGAGTTGCACGACCTGTGACAGCAACTATCGAGTTTCACAGGCAAAATGTTGACAGATTGATTCAGGACGATCATCGTATCACTCAGAGAGAACGTGCAAGCACAATCGGCATTTCACAAGAACGTGTGGGTCATATTATAGCTTTGTTTGGCTATCGGAAGATCTGTGCACGATGGGTACCCCGGATGCTAACTCCTGAAATGAAATTTGCCAGGAACTCCTCCCGCGTTACAAGAATGTGTGGGTCTGTGGACAGCATAGCTCAAAAACGAACAAACATGACTGCACGTTGCTTAAATCCATTGACCGACCGTCTGCGTAAGGTTTGATTCTTTACACTGTAACAACACAACCGTTCAATGCTCAGACTTCCCGCCAACTGGAGCTGAAGAGAATAGAAACAAGCCATTACCTGCCGCATAGCAATGCTGCCATCTGTTGAAGAGTTACGAAGGTGGAGGCATTGCTTTTCATTCAATCCTTGTAATATATTAATTGTGCAGAGGAATTAAGTCTAAGTATACCAGAATTATCACAGCAAAGCAAGAACTATATCCACAAAAACAAACCTAATGACGAACAACAACGAAAACACCATCATAATAAACAAAAAAGAACTGCAATAGTCAACGAATACACCCGCGTATTAATTATCAATAAGGAAACTGAACAATCTCACTCATAAAGAAGACCAATGATGGATTTCGGCAGCTAGATCCAAATTCAGCACCAGACTAAAAATATATATAATAGACAACTGCATCCTACCTCACCTACAATATGGAGGGAGCCTTAACAGGCGGAGAAAGAAACGTGTCAGAAACATATCATAGAAAGATGGAGAGTTAGACTCTTGGGGTTAGCCTCCAAGACAGAATCCGCAATGAAGACTTGAGGAAGATGACAGACATCTGAGGTGCAACAACAGCCACAGATACCAAATGGAAGTGGGCGGGCCACGTCATGAGGATGGATTACCACATATGGGCGCGTAAAACAACAGCATGGTGCCAAGAACCGGCAACAGAAACGTAGGACATCATAAAAGAAGATAGGAAGATGATCTACAACTTCACTTTGAACTCAAATGGACTGTAACAGCCAAGGAACGACACGAGTGGAGGCTACTGACAGAAGCAGTAACAAAAGCATGTGGATCTATTCCCGAAATGGCTACTCGGGATCACCTTGCCAACCAAGAGACCCTTTCTTGTCTTTCAGGGACTCTACGAGGTAATTCTAATTTTAAAAAAATTGTATATATTCCATTCACATGACTTTCTTTACATCTCTGTAACAAATTATTGTTAAATTCGTATTCTTCTATCTACTTCACGATAATCGAGATAAACATTAGCAGAAATTGTTCTTATTACTTCGTACCTTGTAAGTAAAAGGGAAACAATCGAATGCGTTCCATTCGCATGATGTCCTCTAGCTGTTCGGCAAACAAACCTTTTATTCAAAGCGTTTATCTGTTATTTACATCATGCTAATCAAGATAAACATAAGCAGAATTGATCTTATTACTAGCTTCCTTGTAAGTAAAAGGGTAATAAACTGCACAGGCTAAAACGATAGACAAGTCCTTTAAAAGCCCGTCGCTATGTGAAACAATTGAAATTCCAATTTCTTTGCTTGTCAGGAGTAAACAAATAAGAAACGAGAATATAAATGCCTTCCCGTTTCAGAAAAGTTTAAGTGGCTTAAAATTGAAACCAATTATCCAGAATGACTCGAAAACTGTTAACTCTACAAAAAAAAATGTATATGACATAAATTGTGTGTTTTAACGAGATCTACAGTTTTTATACAGCTCTTATAGTTTGCCAGTTATACAGAAGTCATCCAGAATGAAGAGGTATTTAAAGATTATTCCCAGAAAATTCAAAACATACATTTTGTTAGTCATAAAAATATCTTAAACATAAGATATTTTAATAAAAATCGTTAGAGCCTTTTTTGAGAAAATCAAAATTTTCGAAAAATGTTCCTAAAGGGTAGTTGTGGGTGGGAGAGTTTTCTTGAAAATCTTCGTTTTGCATCCTTGGAAGATACCCAACTTAAATATCAAGTTTGGTTTTAACGGTCTTTCAGTTTTTGAGCTATGCTGTGCGTAGACACACTCACACGCGGACCTTTTTCTTAAAATGTTTTTTTTTATTCAGGGGGTCCCAAAACATATATTTCCGGTGAAATCTCGGTATCCAATTTTCGAGTGCAGTGCAATACCTTCTCTGTGCATTATACGTATACATAATACGTGCAGAGAAAGTGAAAATGATCATTCAGAACATTGCTTTCGGTGTCTTATCAGCAATATAGATCTCCGTTTCCATAAATCTATTCACAAGATGACGATGTGTTCCTCTGTGACGTGCAGGAACAGCAAGGGATCTTTTTATAATCACCGTCTAACTTCTAATCAAGAAGTTGTTATTTTACGAGTCATAAAAGAAGATTATGTGTACTAAAGACATAACAGCATTAACACACTATTACACTGAAACTGTGATAACACAATGTATCGACCTCTGTACAAAGACTTGCGTCAACTGTTTAATTGGCAAACGGTGAGAATGACAAGTGGAGGGAGAACAGAACTGTTTAGAAACTGTGCTGAGCAAGGTAAGCAATTTCATGAAATACGGTGGAGCTGTACAATTGGGTAGGGCTATTGCTTCATTTGTATAGCCCCCTTTAACATCAATGGTCATATCGGGGGCTTTCACTTGTGAAACTGTAGGTTCAGCTTTATATTACTAAACACACGCACATTCACTCTCACATTCATACTTCCAGACTCTATGGGGGATAGGGAATAATTCCGGTTAAAGAAAACTTCCCCGCCCCAGCCGGGAATCGAACCCGGAACCTCCGGGTGAGAAGTCAGCTCGCTGACCACTCGACCACGAAGGCAACTTATTATCGATTTATTCTATATCTATTGATGATAATACGTTGATAACAAGTCAAGCAAAATTATAGTAATATTATTTGTTTATATTTATATTACAATTTGTTATTGAATATAAAGGCGCAGACCACGGAGTAATTGAAATTGTTTATTTTTAAACAAATATTAACGATACTAGTAATATTGATATTAGATAACAATTACAGTTATATTTTCATTTTCTAAATTCTTGTGTAGGCAGCGCCGTCGGCGTCGTCGAAAGGTTTGACCGTTCGCCACTCATTAAGGCGTCCTGGGTTGGATCCCAGAGGAGGCATGTAGGATTTGTGCTGGTCGAAGCGGCTTCTGGGCGGGTTTACTCCGGGTTCTCGGATTTCCCACACCAAGCACCTGCTCTATTAATCACCTTTCGTTTCATTTATTTCATTGTCATTTCATTTCATCTTCCTCATTCTCATATCAGGAATTGAAGTGATCACCCATCCTGGTTACGCTCTCTGATCCAGAGTCCGTCTGCTGAACAGACGTGTGGCCCCAGGCGCCACTTTGTAAGTTCTGGGAATGAAAGGTGTCCATATGGAACTTTAATAATGGCAATTGCTTATTTGCAACGATTACAAAAGAGCTGCATGTTACCAAGTTTTACGCCCTTCAAGCTAGTCACCAGCATTGTATACAACCCGTTGCCAGCGATGTGGAAGTCGTAGCATACCTTCAGTAATGTCTGTTGTGTTGATTGTACGAATGGCGCGGCTTATCTGACAAATCTCTGGAACAGTTTTGAAGAGAATACAATAAAATGGTCCCTTATCTTCGGAATCAAGTCAAGCTCACAAAATCTAAGTACAGGAAGAATTGTGAATGATGCAGCACTTCCCAACTCCATTGACCGAACAAAGTTTGCGCTGTAAATGACCGAGCTTGTGAAAAATACTGGGTGGGTTCTGCAGATAGTGTCGTCGAAGATCAGGAAGATCGAAAGATAGAAAGTTCGTCAGAATCCCAGCAATGTGAAAGTTATGCTGTTTCTTTGGTACGACTGTGATGGTGTCATCCTAACGCATTTCGATCCTCCATAGCAGACAGTTAATGGGCAGTATTACTGTTCATTTTTGGAACACAACCTGGGATCATCGTTGAGAAAGAAGCAGCAACACTGAACTTCTGACTTGATTCCGAAGACGAAGGAACCACTTCGTGACATTCGTTTCAGAACTGTTCGTCAGAAAGTGGACCGAACTTTCAACACATCGACTTCCACATCGCTGGCATCGGGTTGCACACAATGCTGGTGATTGATTACCTTTGAAGGACAGCAAAACTTGGTAACATTTATCTATTTTGTAACACTTGTAAACACATAGTCGCCACTATCAAAGTTCCAGCCTTCGTAGCAAAAGAAGAAGAAGACAATATGAGGTTCCATTCACATGACTTTCTCTAGATATTACACAAACAACTTTCCCAAACAAAAGATTCTTCTATCTACATGCAAATCAAGGAAGCATTAGCAGAAATTGTCATTACTTGCTTTCATATAACAGGGACATAAGGGAGCACACTAGGCTAAATCGATAGTCAAATATTTTAAAAGCTGGTCCTGTGTGAAACAACTGCATGGCCTGCAGTAAAACAAAAAAGATGAAACGAAATGTCACTTCCCGTTTAAGAAAAATTTAAGTAGTTTAAAATTGAAACTGGTAACAAAGAATATCTTAGAAACGCTCGACTCTACATAAAAAATCTAATGTGTTCCATACACATGACTTTCTCAACAAATTATTGTTAAAAAGCTTATGCTTCTATTTACTTCGTGCTGATCGAGAAACAATTAGCAGAAATAGTCTTATTACTTGTTTCCTTGTAAGTAGAAGCTAAATAAGGGAGTACCATAGGCTAAAGTGACACTCAAAAGCTGGTTGCTGAAGTTCCTTTGTTTGTATGGACAGGAGTTGACAAATTCCTGTATGAGAAAAGTATGTCCTTCAATGCTGAAACTAAAAACAAGGGATATCTCCGTGAAAAAACTGTATGACATAAATTGTGTGTTTTAATGTGCTCTACATTTTTGTATAGCAAGTTTTGGCCCATCTCTCTCGGTTTAGCAGGTATGCAAAATTCCGTAAAATTCATCCAGAATAAAGTAGTCTTCAGAGATTATTCCAGAAAATTCAAGATATACATTTTATTTGTCAGGTAATACCTTTAATGTACGATATTTTAATCAAAATCGTTACAGCCATTTTTGAGAAAATAAAATTTTCAAAAAGAATTCCATGTAAAGGGTAGTTGGGGTGGGGGATTTTCTTGAAAATAGTGTCGAATCCTTGGAAGCTACAAGGTCTTTTCGTTTTTGAGCTATGCTGTCCACAGACACACACACGCATCTTTTTCCAAAAATGCTTTTTTTGGATTCAAGGAGACACAAAACATGTATTTCCTGTGAAATCTCGGTATCGAATTTTTTTAGTGGAATACAATACCTTCTCTGTACACTATGTACATAGTACGTGTAGAGAACATAAAATGTATATGATATAAATTAAGTGTTTTTACGAGATTCTCCTGTGTTGTGTATTAAATTTTATCTATCTCTTACGGTTTAACCGTTATGCAAAATTCTGCAAAATTCATCCATAATAAAGAGGTGTTCAGAGGCAATTCCCAGGAAATTCAAAATATACATTTTATTTGCGATGTAAATTACTTCAATATACGGTAGCTTAACCAAAATCGTTAGGGCCATTTTTGAGATAAACTAAATTTTCAAAATTTTTTCCATGTGAAAATAGTTTGTGGTGGGAAGATTTTCTTGAAAATCGCCTTGCATTCTTCGAAGATACTAAAGATAAATATCAAGTGTGGTATTTAACGGTCTTTTCGTCTTTAAACTATGCTGTCCACAGATAGACAGACACAAACACACACACGCACACACAAACCATTTTCTAAAATGCTTTTTTCGGACTCAGAGACCTCAACATTTTTATTTCCGGTGAAATCTCGATATGGAATTTTTCGGTGGAATACAATACCTTCTCTATCCACTATGTACATTGTGCATACGGGCTAGAGAGAATAAAAATCTGATGTGTCTCATTCACATGACTTTCTCTAGCTGTTCCGAAAACATACTTTGCTTACAAAAGATATTTCTGTTATCCAAATCATGATTAAAGCTGGGTTTTGGGTTCCCAAGTGGACACAGTTACTAACACAGAGCAGTCGGCGGTATAAGGAGAGCAGTGGGGAGGGGTTTGTAACGTAAACATACAGACGCTGAGGTATAATCTGTTTCAAAAGTAGCTCATTACATGTAATGACATTATACACATCATTCTAATTCATAAAGTAACGCAATAAAACAATTATTTCATAATATGATTTGTAAAAAGAATCGCCTTGGTTTTTTAAAAATAAAAGTATAAAGCTTGATACAAAAAAGTGGGATAATAATGTGCAGAGCTTTGAAAAGACAATAAACATAAATCAACGAAACTCACTCAGAACTAATTACAGCGAATCACAAGATACATATTTACTGTATCGTAAGAAAAGACTCTCCTCCTGTCACTCAAAACATGTTTGAATCATCTAGCTTGTTCAGTGCCGAACGCCTATCCTTTTGTATTTTCTATATTTTTCAATCAATGCTCTCTTTCATTGTTCACTGATTTATTTACTGGCAGGAACTGAACGAAGCCAGGTAGTAAGCACTTTTATACTTTTCTCATACAGGAATTTGTCAACTCCTGACCATACAAACAAAGGAACTTCAGTCACATAGCAACCAGCTTTTGACTATTACTTAGGCTATGAAATTTCCTTATTCTCTTCTTCTTAAATGGAAACAAGTAATAAGACCGTTTGTGTTTCTTTTTCTCTCGATTAGCATGAAGTAAGTAGAAGAATAAGTTTTTTAACAATAATTTGTAGCAGAGATGCAAAGAAAGTCATGTGAATGGAACACATCAGATTTTTTTTATTTGTACATATGTGCTAAAGAAAGTCAAAATCTAAAATTTCAAACATGAGTTTCAACTTAGAATATCAAGATCGACTGTTAATCGCATCTTCACGATAAATCAATGAGAATGTTATGTCATACTTCTTACAATGCTCCATGTAGACCACTTTTCAAGCAACAGAACATTTTAACAGTGTACACTTTATATATATTACAATTATTATTATTATTATTATTATTATTATTAATGTTGTTATTATTATATGTGCACAAAATGTATGTGTAAATCAATTTAAACTGAACTCAATGTATACTCATTATATACCAGAAATATTGATTAATTACATGCTCCATACACTAGACTAAAGAAAGTTAAAGATGGTTATTTGATAACCAGTATCATAGCCTATAATAAGCTTCCTGAGAGATCTGAATGACATACAGTTTAAGGCTAAGTAAAAAAAATGGTCGATGGGCAATATATTTTACAATTTAGATGAATTTTTACTTTCTCTACACGTATCATGTACATAGTGTATAGAGAAGTTATTCTAATGCGCCCAAAAACTCCATACCGAGATTTCACCGGAAACACAGGTTTTGAGACTCCCTGAATCTAAAAAAATCATTTTTAGAAAAATGTCCGTGTGTATGTTTGTGTGTGTGTGTGTGTGTGTGTGTGTGTGTGTGTGTGTGTGTGCAGCATAGCTCAAAAACGAAAAGTCCATTAAAAGCCAAACTTGGTATTTAGGTTTGGTATCTTGCAAGGATACGACGCGAAGATTTTCAAGAAAATTCCCCCACATCCAACTACCCTTTACATGGAACTTTTTTTCGAAAATTTGATTTTCTCAAAAATTGCTCAAATGATTTTGATTAAAATATCGTATATTAAAGATATTTACCTGACAAATAAACTGTATATCTTGAATTTTCTGGGAATAGCCTCTGAAGACTACTTTATTCTGGATGAATTTTACGGAAATTTGCATAACTGCTAAACCGTAGGAGATGAACAAAAACACACAAAAAATGTAGAATACGTTAAAACACACAATTTATGTTATATACATTTTTTCGTGGATTTTTTCGTTTTTGATATATTCCTTGTTATTGGTTTCAGCTTTGAAAAACATACTTTTCTCATACAGGAATTTGTCAACTTTTGTCTATACAATCAAGTCACATAGCAACCAACTTTTGACTATCACTTTAACCTATGGTACTCCCTTATTTCTCTTCTACTTACAAGGAAGCAAGTAATAAGACTATTATCTGCTAATTTTTTTCTCGATTAGCATGAAGTAAATAGAAGCATAAGCTTTTCAATAATATCTTTTGCAGAGATGTAGAGAAAGCCATGTGAATGGAACACATCAGATGTTTTAATACTAAAACTGTTATATGACTGACTTTATATCTTACTTGTATATATTACTTTGAGGATGTCTATTGTACTAATATACCTAATGACTGAACAAATAAATATTAAATATTAAACTTCTTAAAATTATAAGGAATTTGCCATTAACACACGCTGTCTTGAGATCAGCATACGACAGTAAACTGTGTATAGCCAGGGAAGAGTCAGAGATCCCAAATGAAGGCTACCATGGAAAACACTCAAAGCCAAATTAAGCTATAGAACAAGTTATCAAGTACTTTAAGCATCAAGACAAGGGGGCTCATTATCCTGCCTTCTGGAGAAAATTATTAGAGATGCGGGCTTCAACAGGGGACCAGCTTTACATAAAAATCTCTCTGTTCTGCAAACATATGTTACAAAATAGTATTACTTTCTCTACACGTACTATGTACATAGTATACATAGAAGATATTGCATTCCACCCGAAAATTCAATACCGAGGTGTTACCGGAAATGGACGTTAGGTTTCCCTGTATCCAAAAAGAGCATTTTTCAAAAACTCTGACGTGTACCATTCACATGATTTTCTCTATATCTCTGCAACAAATTATTCTTAAAAAGCTTATACTTCTATCTACTTTATGCTAATCAGAAAAAATTAGCAGAAATAGTTTTATTACTTGCTTCCTTGTAAGTAGAAGCGAAATAAGGGACTACCATAGGTTAAAGAGATAGTCAAAAGCTGGTTGCTAAGTCAATGAAGTTCCTTTGTTTATATGGATAGGAGTTGACAAGTTCCTGTATGAGAAAAGTATACGTTTTTCATAGCAGAAACAAAAAATAAGAAACGTCTCAAAAACGACGAACTCCACGAAAAAATCTAGGTATATAACATAAAATGTGTGTTTTAATGTGATCTCAATTTTTTGTGTAGTAAGTTTTTGTCCATCTCTTACGGTTTAGCAGTTATTCAAAATTCAGTAAAATTCATCCAGAATGAACTACTCTTCAGAGGCTATTCCCAGAAAATTCAAGATGTACATTTTATTTGTCAGGTAAATATCTTAGATATACAACATTTTAATCAAAATCGTTAGAGCCATTTTTGAGAAAATCAAAATTTTCGAAAAAAGTTCCATGTAAAGGGTAGTTGGGGTGGGGGGATTTTTCTCAAAATCTTCGTGTCGCATCCCTGGAAGATACTAAACTTAAATACCAAGTTTGGTACTTTACCGACTTTTCGTTTTTGAGTTATCGTGTTCACAGACAGACGGACACACGGACACACACACACACACACACACATGGACCTTTTTGTGGAAATGCTTTTTTTGGATATTGGGGATCCTAAAACATATATTTCCGGTGAAATCTCGGTATCGGATTTTTTGGTGGCGTGCAATACCTTCTCTATACACTATGTACATAGTGCGTATAGAGAAAGTAAAAAGGTTGTGTGATCATGTGTCAGTGTCTCTGCTTACTGTGAAAACTCGGTAAAATATCAAACTTGGTATATAAGTTTAGTATTTCCCAAAGATTCGACACGAAATATTTTAGGAAAGTCCCCCACCCCAAACTACCCTTTAAATGGAAAATGTTTCGAAATTTTCAAATTTTTCAACACTGGCTCTAACCTTTTTTGATTAACACATCGTATATTAAATATATTAACGCGATAAATAAAATGTATATTTTGAATTTTCAGGGAACAGCCTCTGAATACCTATTTATTCTGGATAATTTTGCTGGATTTTCCATAACTAGTAAATTGTAAGAGATAGATAAAAACTTACTGCACAAAATATGTAAATCTCGTTGAAAGACACAATTTGTGTCATATATATTTTTTTCGTAGAGTTTGCCATTTTTGAGATATTTTGTTATTGCTTTCAGTTTTAAAATACTTAAAACTTTTCACATATGGAATTTGTCAACTCCTGACAATACATAGAAATGGATTTCAGCCACATGGCAACCAGCTTTTAAAAGATTTGATTATGGTTTTAGCCTAGTATATTCTATTATTTCCCTTGTACTTACAAGAAAGCATTTCTGATAATATTGGATATTCTGATAATATTAAAGTAAATAGAAGAATAAGCTATTTAACAATAATTTGTTAGAGGGATGAAGAGATAGTCATGTGAATGGAACACATCAGATGGTTTTATCTGAATTATGATAGTCGAAATAAACATTAGCAAAAATGGTCTGATTTCTATGAGTAGAAGGGAAAACATTAGGCTAAAGTGATGGTCAAACCTTTTAGAAACTGTCGCTATGCGATTGTCATTGAAATTCGGTTCTCTTTGCAACGACAGGAGCAAACCAAAAGAGATATGAAAGGAATGAGGACTTTCCGTTTGAGAAAAGTCTAAGTATCTTAAAACAGGGAATAGCTCGGATATGGTTAGCTCAACAATAAAATATGTATCTATGACATAAATTATGTGCTTTAACGAGATCTACATTTTTGTGCAGTTTTTGTCTACCTCTTACGGCTTACCAGTTATTCAGAATGAAGAGGATTTGAGGGGATATTCCCAGGAATAGGATATACATTTTATTTGCCATGTAAACATCTTTAGTATACGGCATTTTAATCACATCTTTAGAGAAATTGTTTATAAAATCGAAAATTTCAAAAAATGTTCCATGTAAAGGGTAGTTTAGGTTACGGGGTTTCTTCTGAAAATCTTCGTGTCGCATCCTTGGAAACGAACTTTTCGTTTTTCAGCTATATTATCCACAGACACACATACACACGTACGTACACACACGAACAGACACTGACGGTTTTCTAAATGTTATTTTATTCGATTCAGGGATCCTCAAACTATGTATTTTGGTGAAATCTCGGTAACGAAAGTTTGGAACGAATACAATACTTTTTATATCTACTATGTACATTGTAAATACAGTTTATCCAAATTCTTTAGAGCGCACGGTCTGTCCACACTTTAAATTAGGGTAGCCACACCTGTTCCGATCCGACCTGGCCTTTTCTTAAACCTGCATCAGAAACCTGCAATACGAGTGATTCTATTCTACTCGCTCCTGTGGAGTGGAATGGGTAAGAAAAGTCTTACTTCTTGGAAAAAAGTTAGTTAAGATTCTGGACAGACAGTATGTGCTAGAGAAAATAAAAATACATATCTGGTTAAAACAAATAATTTATGTCATAGTTGTTTTTTTTTAATAGAATTAACCATTTGCGAGACATTTCTGGTTACTGGTTTTCACTTGTAAGGAACTAAATAATAAAACCGTTTTGCTAATGTTTATCTCGATTAGCAAGAGTAAAGAGATGCATATGCTCAAGAATAGGCAGAGGAAGTAATATGAATAGAACACATCAGATTTTTTTTTTTTTAAATCCGCATTCAAATACAATAACAAAAATCTGATGTGTTACACTCGCGAGACTTTCTCTGTTCTTCAAACAGACTTCTTACAAAAGATTGTTCTTTCTACACAACGCTAATTGAGCTAAACATTAGCAGGGTGCTCTTATTACTTAGTTCCTTATAAGTAGAAGGCAACTAAAGGAACACGCTATGCTAAAGTGATAGTCAAATGTTTTAAAATTAAATGTTATGTGATTGTCATTGAAATTCGCCTCTTTGCTTAGCCAGGAGTAGAACGAAAGAAAAACGGACACTTTCTGTTTAAAAAAAATATAAGTAGATATTTCAAAATTGAAACCAATAACAAGGAATATCTTGAAAATGGTCAACTCTACAACAAAAATGTATATGACATAAATTATACATTTTTGTACCATAAGTTTTTGTCTATTTCTTACGGTTTACTAGTGCAAAATTCAGAAAAATGTTTTCAGAACGAACATGTCTTTAGAAGCTATTCCCAGAAAATTCATGATATATATTTTACTCGTGATGTAAATAAATTTAATATACGGTATTTTAATCGAAGCCGTTAGAGCCAGTTTTGAGAAAATCAAAAATTTCAAAACATTTTCCACATAAAAGGTAGTCTGGGGTGGGGGGATTATCTTGAAAAGCTTCGTGTCGCATTCTTGGAAGATGCCAAATTTAACTACCAAGTTTTGTATTTAACGGTATTTTCGTTTAGAGATATTTGTCCATAGACTCACACGGACCATTTTCTAGTTTTTTTTTAATTTTGGATTTAGGGGGTCTCAAAACATATATTTCCGGTGAAATCTCGATATCGAATTTTTGGTTGCAATACAACATCTTCTCCATACGCTATGTACATAGTACGTGTAGAGAAAGTAAAAATTAGCTCCTAGAGGTTCTGAGCTTGTTTAAGTTCACTTTCCTCACAAGAACGTGCTGTATTCCTTGAAACACCATTTAATGTAAAACAACCTTCATATGTTTATTATCACCTAAATTACGCAATAATGCAATATTTTACAAAGTTCTATAAGTTTCGTTCCATTGATTTATGGCAAATGGTAACACACTAAAAGGTTCCAAGTGGTTACGTAGGCATTACAGTTTAATATTAATTATTAGCCATTAAGCAACGGCTATCAAAACAGCATACTACGGTCGGTGAGAAATTTCCTTGTGATTGACACTTGTGGGGTGTGTCGTCTGCTGGAAGGGGCTCGTCAGGTTCCTGACCAATCATAGTCAGAGACGTGACTTCATCGGTGTTGCAACATCTACGGGTTCAGTAGAAATTTACACGCGTTATCAAGCATGACTGATCTGATTGATTTCACTCTGTGAAAAGTTTGGTTGTGTTATACAGTGATTCGTAAAGATTTATAATCGTTACTACCTTTTATATATCGCGGACATTACTTTTGTTCTCATCCTAGAACTACTGTGACACTGTGATTTCAAAATGTCTTACAGCCGTGATAAACATCTGAAGTTACGTTCAGGACCCGATGATGGAAGGAATAGATGAGGTAACTAGTGAGAAATGGGGAAAAGTAGTTCAACATAGAGAAGTGTGATAGAAAATGCATGGAAATAAGGCATGTGGCGCTGCAGACGGATAGCGAGTAAATATGGCAACAGCGTACCGAGACAGCCACGTGTCAATAGGAATGTTAATCAACAGTAATTTCTCACCAATTATAGCATAGAATCTGCAGACCATTAAAGCACAACAGGAAGAGACTATTTGAAACCCATAGTGGGATGTTCCGTTGGTCTTGTTTGATGTACGGCAAATTACATTATACTGCCTCTATGTTTATGGAGTGGTGGAAGTCATTCCGGCAGAACTCCAGAGTAAAACAAGGAAGTGTTTCAAATACTGTGATGGAAATATTCCGAGAGCGCTCTAGAGTGAAATCTGGAAGTATTTACAAAAGAACTACCTCAACCAAAGGCCGGAACCACTTCCTTGAAGCGATTCCGACTGCGGAGTAGAAGTTGTGGAAGTAGTTCAAACAAAGGAATGGGCTCGACCCGTTGATACTTTACAGCCTGCGCTATTGTTATAATTAGAGAGAACAAGACAGGATATCTTTTGAGGGATTGCAAGTTAACAGCGTTACGGAGGTTTATAACGTCAGAGACAGGGAGAGGTGCAAATAATTATTGTTCGCTCACGACTAGTGAGGATACCGCTCCCGCCCCCCTGATTTTACTTTCTCTACATGTACTATGTACCAAGTGTATAGAGGAAGTATTGTATCCCACCCAAAAATTCGATACCGAGATTTCAACGGAAATACATGTTTTAGGACCTCCCTGAATAAAAAAAAAGCATTTTCAGAAAAAGGTCCGTGTGTGTGTGTGTCTGTGGACAGCATAGTTCAAAAATGAAAAGACGTTAAATACCAAACTTGGTATTTAGGTTTGGTATCTTCCAAGGACGCAACACGAAGATTTTCAAGAAAATCCCCTTACCACCAACCACTCTTTAAATGGAAACGTTTTCGAAAATTTTGATTGAAATCCCATATATTAAAGATATTTACATCCCAAATAAAATTTATATCTTGAATTTTCTGGGAATAGTCTCTGAAGACTTCCTTATTCTAGATGAATTTTGCCGAATTTTGCTTAACTGCTAAACCGTAAGAGATAGACAAAAACTTACCACACAGAAAATGTAGATCTCGTCAAAACACACAATTTATGTCTTTTACATTTTTGTTGTGGAGGTAACCGTTTCCGAGATATTCCTTGTTATTGGTTTCAGTTGTGAAGTACTTATACTTTTCTCAGACAGTATGTGTGCGTTTTTCTTTTGTTCTACTCCTGGCCGAGTAAAGAAGCGAATTGCGATGACAATCGCATAACAATAGCTTTTAAAACATTTGACTATCGGTTTAGCATGGCGCATTCCTTTAGTTCCCTTCTACTTATAAGGAACTAAGTAATAAGAACATTCTGCTAAAGATTAATCTCGATTAGCAAGGTGCAGAAAGAAGAATAATCTTATGTAAGAAGTTTGTACAGCAGCTAGAGAGAGACATGCGAGTGTAACACATCAGATATTTTTAAAATAATGTTTAATCAAGGCTATTTGACTATAAGGTCTTATCACAACCGATCATTAAAATACATTACATGTCAGTTTATCGTTACAAAGTCTTAAAGTTAGGTTAACATTTACAATACGTTTACAATAAATCAGAAACGTTTGATTCAATTAGAAACTGCAGCATTAGGAATTCTGGAAATGTCTACTTCTACTGTACAGGACATGCTGAATGGTCTGAGGCCTGTCACAGCTCATACAGTTTGGAAGTTGGTCCTTAGTGAGAAGATAACGGTATGTCAGTTTGGAGTGACCAATTCTGAGCCGAGTGATGAGTACTTATTCTCTTCTTTTGAGAGTTCGGGAATGCAGAAAACCAGCGCGAGCTTCTGAACGTTTGCTGTTGATTGATGAACATTCCAATTTCAATTTTTGTATGTGCATGTGTTTGAGGAAGTTGATGATGTCTTGGTGTGGAGAGACAATTGACGAATCACTGACGGGATGTTTAGTTGCCCCTTTTGGAGCTTCATCTGCTGTTTCGTTATTTTTTATGCCAATGTGAGAGGGGGTCCATATAAAGGATACCTTTTATCAGTTTTATTTATATTAACAGCTTAAAACGCGGATTTCGTTGATCAGTACGTTTTGGTTAGGAGCTTTGAGTGACAAGCAGTGCACTTAAGGAATTTGTAGATAAAGTATATTCTCTATTCAAAAATCCATTCGGCGAGCATGTGATGCTAGCGTTCACAGTAAATGTACAATGAACTTCAGTATTTAGGTACACCAATGTGCTCCCTAGCTATAAATGCCTCTTGTCTTTTAAATAATCCAAAATGATCCATTTCGAAATAACATTTTAAGAAATTCTATCTAAAGGCACATCATGAATTTCTCTTATTGCGGGGACAATCACTCCGTATACTAGTTATGTATATGTTTTATGTCGCCATCATTATTACAATGCTTTAATTATATATATATTTGCTCCGGCTAGCTGGGTTCTTTAGGTCGAGCAAGTATCTATCTCATAGACAAGGCGTGATATGTAAAGTGAATCATTTTCATAGAAACGCACCCAAAAATTTGATACCGAGATTTCAACGGAAATGTATGTTTAGAGACCCCCCTGATAAAAAAATAAGGTTTTAGAAACATGTCCGTGTGTGTGTCTATGTGTGAGTGTGAGTGTGTGTATGTGTGTGTCTGTGTATCTGTGGTCGGCATAGCTCAAAAACGAAACGTCCGTTATATACCAAACTTAATGTTTAAGTTCGATATCTCCCAAGGATGCGACACGAAGATTTTCAGTAAAATCCGCCCACTCCAACTACCCTTTACACGGAAAAAATTTCAAAAACTTTTATTTTCTCAAAAATGTCTCTAACGATTTTGTTTAAATATTTAAGGTGTTTACATGGCAAATAAAATGTACATCTTGAACTTTCTGGGGAAAACCTCTAAAGACCACTTTATTCTGGATGAATTGCTTTGAATGTTGCACAACTAGTAAACCGTAAGCGATTCCGTTTTAAAATCTTTTAACTTTTCTCATACGGGAATTTGTCAACTCCTGTTCACGCAAAGAAACGGATTCCAATCCCATAACAACCATATTTTAAAAACATTTGACAGTCGGTTTAGTCTAGTGTATTCCCATGTTTCCCTTCTGCTTATAAGGAACTAAGTAATAAGACGTTTCTGCTAGTGTTTATCCGAATAACAAGAAAGAGATAGAAGAATAAACTTATTAACTTTCATTTGTTACAGAGATGTAGAGAAAGTCAGTAAATGGACACATCAGATTTGTTTGCTGTTAAATTGTAGTAATATTTTGATAGGTAATAACTGGTTACCAGTTATCTCCAGTAATTAATAATAATTGGTTTAGTAGTAGTCGGCTTACTCTCCCCATATGTAGAACTTTCAAGCGGGTGTCTATAGGTCAAAAGCCTGTCGGGGAGCCAACGGCACGAAACCATACATTGGAGAACCTGGAACGAATGTCGACCCGAAGCCTGGCATGAGCGCGAGGAAGTGGACGATATGTAATATAAGTGAGATGAATTAGGAAAGGTGATGATGGAGCAATGGTGGAATAAGTGGCGGGAGAAATCGGAGAAATCCGCCGTTTCGTCCCCACAAATCCCAGATGTGGGCGCTTGGGATCGAAAGCCCAGGTGGGAGACGAGTGGTCTAACCACTCTGTAATTGGTTTAGTGCAAGTGAAAATTGTTTGAGCTTACAAACAGGTATATTTGTATTAATGTTACTTACTTTTGTTTAAAGTTATTTTGTCCCTCTTTTTATTCATTTATTTTAATCATTAATATAAAGTTGTATCTGTAAAATAATGTTGTACGAAAATAAATAATAAAGTTTGCAATATGCGTCCTGTTGTATGCCAGAATGTTGTATTACAGATTTCATTTTAAGTATTTATTTGTTTATTTATTTACATATACACTAAGAAAATAGACGAGGCTGGTAAACATATTGACTACATGAAAATTGTTCGTAGATTGGAAGAACTTACGGAAAACATAGGGATTGAAACACGAAGCATTACAGTGGCTGAAATGAAATGAAATGGTGTGTTATTTATGGACGCTCGTTAACTGCTGTGGTTCTCAGCGTCCCATTCTATACTGGGCGTGAAAGACCGCTTAATTTTGCTCAAAGGCCTCTCTACCAGGCTTGAGGTTCTTTTACGTGTTGCAAATCTACGACACGGGACCACGGCTTTACTTCTCTTCCGAAGGAAGCCATGCTAAGGATTTTTACGACAGAAAAAATCCATCACCGGGGTTGAACCTGCGACCTTGGGTATATGAAGTCAGCAAGGTAACCATTATACCACGGAGGCTGAGCTAAATGTGTTTACTAGGTACAATAGTTGTTTAGCTGCGAAAGTGATGACAATGTGTGGTAAGATTCAATCTGTTGATTTTATTGTTTCTTCACACAAGCCGTGTGTAGAACAGGAGAGTCCTACAGTAGAGTCAGATGAATTGAATTGAAATTTATTTGTAACATGCCAATGGTACATGGATTTACACGTCAGTATAATAAGAAAAACACAATAAAATACATAATGATAACATGGTAAAATATATAACTAATAACATTTTAAAACTGGTAACTTAAAAACTCTTTCACTGAACAGAAACATTTATTCATTAAAAATCGTTTTACATTTTGCTTAAAACTGTTGTAAGGCAATTTTTGTATAGTCAACAGTAATTTATTAAAAAGCATAACGCCAGAATATGCAGGTGATTTTTCATATTTTGCGAGTTTGTGATTTTCAATGGATAATAAATATGCATTTCGTGTGTTGTAATTATGAAAATCTGAAGTTTTGTAAAATAATTTCTCATTTGATTTTAAAAAGAGTAAGCTCTTAAAAATATAAATGGAAGGAAACATTACAATTTTATATTGCATAAAATAAGGTTTACAGGAGTCCATGCTCCTTAAGTTAAAGATGATGCGTAGAATTCTTTTCTGTGCGATAAATATCCTATATGCGTTAGTAGAGATGCCCCATAGGAACATGGCATAACTAAGATGTGCAAAAACGACATGTGGCCATTTTTATTTATGAAAATTCTAGAGGGTTCAAAATATGTACACCTTAATTCAAAACACTGTAATAAATCATCTAGTAATATTTTATAAGTCTTATTTTCAATATAGTTTATATTTGTCTCCACATTAGTAGATTATTTTGAATCTATTATTAAAATAAGTAAGAGTATCATATAATTTTGCAAAAAAAATCAATGTTTCCATCGCATGGTCTATATATAGTAACAATGCAGCAATTGTACTGCGGGTGTGAGGAAGAGAGTTTAATTGCGCAACATTCATAATTCGTTTCAATAACAAAAGAGGAGCGTTAGTAACATATTGGCTACAATTTTTAGTGTAGATTAGACAGCCTCCACACAAATGTTTTTTTCTTCAGAATGAAGCAATCAAGTTATAATTAGGTAAATTCCTGCAGTATATTTGTTCATCGTTGCAATGATGTTCTGTAATGCATAGTGCATTAGGGTCGTATTTTTGGGTGAAAACTTCCAATTGGGATATCTCATTACTTAATGATTGTACATTTACAGCAGCTAACGTGACATTTACACTGTTTGGCTTTCTTTCGGAGGATCGAATGCCATAGCCGGTTGCTCTACCACTGATGAGCATGCGAGTCAGGTGAGATTGCAGATTCTAGTTCATTTTGCTCACCTGTTTATTAAAAGCATGCTTTCTTGATATACATTTAAGAGATGTAACCTGCCCACTGAAAAATGTTAAAGCGCCGCGGTATATTGAGTGTGCGAAAGTAGCATACTCATTAGTTGTAGGAATAAGGCTCCTTCCTATTGGCTACGTGACAGGTGAACGAGATTTCGTCGAGGTTAGGTTAGGTGTATTTAAATGAACTGGATCCAAATAAGGGGTAAAAATGGACTTTCTGAAAATCGGTTCTGCTTTCCAGTGTGAAATGCACAGTCTTCCGTTCGTTTTGTCTGCTTATGCAAGAGCAGCCATGTTGCTCAGCCGACCAATGGCAGAGTCGAATCTAAAACTGAACTAGAATGCCCAATATCGTGTGCCGGCATGTTGCCCTGTAGCAGGTATAATTGGCACATGAGTGCAATCTAGAATATTCTGATTACTCCAGAGAATTGCGAAATATTACAAACTTTTTAATTACACTTTGAATTTCATCGCAGGTCGGAAATTTCACAAATTGTGATTTTAAAGATGCAAGTATGCCTCCGTGGTGTAATGGTTAATATGCTAACTTCATATGCTCAAGGTCGCGGGTTCAAACCCCGTGGAGGACCATTGAATTTTTCGGGTGCAAAAATCCTTAGCATGGCTTCCTTAGAAAGGGAAGTAAAGCCGTCGGTCCCGTGTCGCAGATTTGCGGCACGTAAAAGAACCTCAAGCCTGATAAAAGAGGCCTCTGAACAAAATTAAGCGGTCGTTCACGTCCAATTTGGAATGGCACACTGAGAACCAAAGAAGTTAAAGAGCTCCATAAATAACACGCCATTTTATGCCTGAAACTTTTTGAGCATTCCTGTAGACTTCAAGCCCTACTAATAAATATCACAAATTTGTATTTGATAAAATATTGTTGCGTAAAAACCACAATGCAGCTTTTGAATTGGTATGAGAGGATGGTTTATCTGTCGTGTAGTCTAACCTCTCCTCAACGTGATCTAATACCAAACTATCCGTTTCGTTAAAGACCGCTTAATTTTGTTTATCAGGCTTGAGGTTCTTTCACTCGTCATAAGTCTACGACACGGGACCAACGGCTTTGCTTTACTTCCTTTCTGAAGAAAGCCACGCTAAGGATTTTTACGCCCGAAAAAATCCATCGTCCTCCGCGGGTTTGCACCCGCGACCCGTTTCGATAAACGATATCTCACATGAAACCTTTTATAGTTTCTCTGCCCATATTTACAATGTACATAGTGTAAAGAAAAGGTATTGTATTCCACCCAAGAAATCGATACCGAGATTTCACCGGAAATACATGTTTTTATATCCACATGAATGTAAAAAAAAAACATTTTTAGAAACATGTGTGTATGTGTGTGTGTGTGTGTATGGGGGGGGGGGGTAGCATAGCTAAAAGCGAAAAGTCCGTTAAAAACCTAACTTGCTATTTAAGTTCAGTATCTTTCAAGAATGCTACACGAAGATTTTCAAGAAAATCGCCCGGGTAAAAGATTTAAGGTTAGTCTGTTTTCTAAATGTTCATATAGAGTTATGGAGTAATCTGTATTAAAATAAAAAATTACTAAAAAGGTGATTGGAAAAAAATGTAATAATTATTAACATGTTATTGGAATATAAAAATTTATCATTTGAAGCTAAAGTGGTTAGATATATAAATAGAACTAACATACAGTGCGTTCCCAACTGCCCCTTACTTGGAAAAAGTTCCGGAAATTTTGATCATAATACCATATTTTCATGACAAACAAACATATATATCTGAATTTTCTGGAAATATCCTCTGAAGACCTCATCATTTTGGATAAGATCTGTATAACTCTCGTGTAATTGGTACACCGTAAAAGATAGACAAAAACTTAGTATACAAAATATTTAGATCTCGTTAAAACACACAAAATTTAATAGGTGTGTATACTTATTCTTTTTACATCCCACTATTATATATTTATTTATTTATTTATTTTTGTAGTTAACCGTTTTCGAGGTATTGGTTTCAATTTTAAGCTGCTTAAATTTTTCTCACACGGGAAGTCATCTTTGATTTTGTCTCCTGTTTACTCCTAACAAATAAAGATTTCAATTGTTTCACATAGCGACAGACTTTTAAAAGATTTGACTAAAGTCTTAGCCGTGCGTTCGCTTCTACTTACAAAGAAGCAAGCAATAAGACAATTCTGCTAATGCTTATGATGTAGATAAAGAAGTAAGAAAAGTTTGTTTACATAACAGCTAGAGAAATATTATTTTCCTTTTAGTTCATCAAAATCGTGATTTATAGGTCTGTATTTAGTCACCATTTTCGGGATATTCTAAATAAATCACTGCATGAATAATTCCGTGATGTTGAATACAAATAACGATAAAGACGCAGTATTTACGGCTTAAATTAACGACGGGCATAACGACCGTGTTACCCTAACGATGCTTAATGTAGTGGATTAACAGAATAAACGATTCATTAAGACAATTAATGACGCGATAATACAAAGTCGCTAAAACCGGCTACAACACTTGTCAATTATTCATTGTTATCGCTTACCTTTGAGATGTTCAAAGGAAGACTGACTTATTGTTATGCTTATAATAGTAATGAATAACGTTGCTAGCATAAATTAAGTTAATTAGTTACTTTACTTTCTCTGCCACGTAAGAACAGAAGTACAGAAGCTACTCTCGTAAATGTCTTCAAGAATATGGGCTGGTGTATAGTTTACGCGTGCGTAAAAGTTGCAAAATGGAGTAATGTGTTGACATTTTGGGGAGAATTTTCTGTATACGAAAGTCTCTTAATTCGGTAGATGGTTAGTTATCACATCTAATTTAAAAAAATCTGATGTGTTCCATTCACATGACTTTCTCTACATCTCTGTAACAAATTATTGTTAATAAGCTTATTCTTCTATCTGCTTCAAGCTAATCGAGATAAGCATTAGCAGAAACGGTCGTTCTAATTAGTTAAGTAGAAGGGAAATAAGGGAATACACTAGGTTAACCGACAGTCAAATGTTTTAAAACTGGTTGCTATGGGAATGAAATCCATTTCTTTGTGTGGCCAGGATTTGACAAGTTCGTATGAGAAAAAACTTTAGTATTTTAAAACCGAAAATAATAACAAGGAATATCTCGAAGACGGTCAATATTAATAATATTAGGTATATTATATAAATTGTGTGTTATAATGAGATTTACATTTTATTGTGCAGAAAGTTTTCGTTTATCTCATACGGTTTACCAGTTATGCATAATTCATAATAATTCATCCAGAATAAAGAGGTCTTCAGAGGCTATACCCAGAAAATTCAAGAAATACATTCTATTTTACATAGAAATATCTTAAGTATAAGGGATTTTCATCAAAATCGTTTTTGAGAGTATCAAAATTTTGAACTTCTTTTTCCATCTAAAGGGTAGTTGGGGGTGGGGGGATTTTCTTGAATATCTTCGTATCGCATTCTTGGAAGATATTCAACTTAGATATCAAGTTTGATGTTTAACGGACTTTTAGTTTTAAGCTATGCTGCCCACAGACAGAAGCCCCAAAACTTGTATTTTCGTTGAGATCTCGGATCGATTTTTGGATGCCTACTTTATGATAATCGAGATAAACATTAGCAGAAACGCCTTAATTAATTGCTTCCTTGTAAGTAGAAGGGAAATAAGGGAATAAATACAGTAGGCTAAAACGATAGTAAAATTTTTTAAAAGCTGGTTGCCATGTGGTTGAAATTCGTTTCTATGCAGAGCCAGAAGTTTACAACAACATTCCGTGTGAAAACAAGTAACTATTTTAAATGAAACAAATAACAAGGATTATCGCAGAAATGGTCAATTTCACGAGAAAAAAAATGTATATGACATAAGTTGTGTGTTTTAACATGGTCTGCACTTTTTGTGTAGTAAGCTTACGGTTTAGCAGTTACATTCAGAATAAAGAGTTCTTTACAGATTATTATTTGCCACATAAATATCTATAATATACGGTATTTTAAACAAAACCGTTAGAGCCATTTTGGAGAAAATCAAAATTTACGAAATTGTTTCCATGTTTGTGATGGGGAGATTCTTTTCATAATCTTCTTGTCGCATCCCTATAAAATACTAAACTGAAATACCTAGTTTGATATTTAACCGACTTTTTTTTGTTGAGTTATCGTCTTCATAGACATATGGACCTTTTTCTAAAAATGCTCTTTTTTGGATGCAGGGGAGCCTAAAACGTCTATTTTGGGTGAAATGAGGGTATCGAATTTTTGGGTGGAATGTAATACCTTATTTATACACTATGTACACAGTGCGTGTAGAGAAAGTAAAAAGCATAATAAGATGTTTGGAGAAAAGCCTTCAGTACACAATATTTTAAACTTCTTAATGTAAAAATAGCGTGTTATTTATGGACGCTCTTTAACTAATGTGGTTCTCAGCGTCCCATTCTAAATTGAGCGTGAAAGACCGCTTAAGTCTGCTCGGAGGCCTCTCTATCAGGCTTGAGGCTCTTTTACGTGCCGTAAATCTACGACACGGGACCAACGGCTTTACTTCCCTTCCGAAGGAAGCCATGCTAAGGATTTTTACGCCCGAAAAATCCATCGTCCTCCATCGGTTTGAACCCGCGATTTTAGGTATATGAAGTTAGCATGGTAACCATTACACTGTGGAGGGCGACAAGCTTCTTAATGGATAACTCTTGAGAGCCTTATATACATTTCGTCGCCCTCCGTGGTGTAATGGTTACCATGCTAACTTCATGTACCCAAGGTCGCGGGTTCAAACCCAGCAGAGGACTTAGCATGGCTTCCTTCGGAAGGGAAGGGAAGCCGCTGGTCCTGTGTCATAGAATTACGGCACGTAAAAGAACTTCAAGCCTGATAGAGAGGCCTCTGAGCAAAATTAAGTGGTTTTTCACGCGCAGTATAGAATGGGACGCTGAGAAACATACCGGTTAAAGAGCGTCCATAAATAACACGGCATTTTTATATACATTTCATTATAATAATTCCATGATAATTTCTGATCAATAACAATTCCTAAATGTTTGACAGATAGGTGGACATTTTCAAAAACTTCGCTTTTACTTTCTCAACACGTACTATGCACATAGTGTATAGAGAAGGTATTGTATTGCACCCAAAACTTCGATACCGAGATTTTACCGGAAATACATGTTTTGGATCGCTCTGAATCCAAAAAGAGCATTTTTGGAAAAAGGTCCATGTGGGTATGTGTCTGTCTGTCTGAGGACAGCATAGCTCAAATAGAAAAGGCCGTTGAGTACCAAACTTGGTATTTAAGTTTAGTATCTTCCAAGGATGCGACACGAAGATCTTCAAGCAAATGCCCCGACCCCCAACTACCCTTTAAATGGAACTTTTTTCGAAAAATGTTATTTTCTCAAAAATGGCTCTAAAGATTTTGAATAAAATATCGTGTATTAAAGATATTTACCTGACAAATAAAATGTAAATCTTGAATATTCTGGTAATAGCTTCTGAAGACTACTTTATTCTGGATGAATTTTACGGAATTTTGCATAACTGCTAAACCGTAAGAGATGAACAAAAGCTTACCACACAAAAAATATAGAGCACGTTAAAACACACAATTTATATTATATACGCACATTTTTTCGTGGAGTTGATTCTTTTTTTAGATATTCCTTGTTTTTGGTTTAAGCTTTGAAAAACTTATACATTTCTCATAGAGGAATTTGTCAACTTCTGTCCATACAAAGGAACATCAATGACATAGCAACCAGCTTTTGAGTATCACTTTAACCTATGTTACTCCCTTATTTCGCTTCTACTTATAAGGAAGCAAGTAATAAGACTATTTGTTCTAATTTTTTGTCGATTAGCATGAAGTAAATAAAAGCGTAAGCTTTTTAACAATGATTTGTAGCAGAGATGTAGAGAAAAGCATGTGATTGGAACACATCAGACTTTTAAGGAAAATAATATATGTCTTGCGTTGCCAGAAGGCTGACCACTCGACCAAGAGTGCTCAGTTTGATCAGCAGGAGGACATTTTCATGATGAAACGGATTTACTCTCGACCAAGCATGCGTAGTGTGTGCATTACACCGTGACCTCGTGACACGCAGGATAATCAGTTGTTATGGACCGCTACAGCATGAAGGTAGGCCTCACATACGTTTCATACTTAACTAAGCCAGGCAGATAATGGCGACTCCCCATTTTTACTTTCTCTGCACGTATTGTGCAAACAGTGTATAGAGAAGGTATTGTACTGCACTCAAAAATTCACACCGAGATTTCACCGGAAATACATATTTTGGGATCCCCTGAATTAAAGAAAAAAGCATTTTTAGAAAAATGTCCGCGTGTATATTGTGCGTGTGTGTGTGTGTGTGTGTGTGTCTGTGGGCAGCATAACTCAAAAACGAGAAGTATATTAAATACCAAACTTGATATTTAAGTTCAGTATCTTCCAAGGATGCAATACGAAGATTTTCAAGAAAATCCCCCACCTCCAACTACCCTTTACATGGAAAACATGTAGAAAATGTTTTTATAAAAAATTACTAACGATTTTGATTAAAAGCTCTTTATGTTTAACATATTTACTTGATAAATAAGCTGCATATCTTGACTTTTCTGGGAATAGTCTCTCAAAAACCTCTTTATTCTGGATGAGCTTTTCTGAACTTTGTATAACCGGCAAACCGTGAGAGAGACAAAAATTTACTGCACAAAAAATGTTAGCTTCTTAAAACACACAATTTGTCATATACATTTTTTCCGAGATATTCCTTGTCATTGGTTTCAGTTTTAAAATATTTAAAATTTTCTCATTCGGGAACTTGTCAACTCCTGGTCATGCAAAAAACGGATTTCAATCCAAAAATAGCCCTATTTTAAACATTTGATTGTCAGTTTAGCCTAGTGTATTCAATTATTTCCGTTCTACTTATAAGGCATTAAGTAATAAAACCGTTTCTGTTTATCTCGTTTAGCATGAAGTAAATAGAAGAACAAGCTCAGTAACAATAATTTGTTACAGAGATGTACAGAAATCCACGTGACTTTTTGTTTCATTTCATTTTATTTGTCTAAAAGCACTATACAGGCATTGACATAGTCTGTTGAAAGCAGTACAATAACCTTGTCATAATAAATTACAAAACAAAATCACAAAATGTATCATTAAAATATTCATGTATAGAATAAAAAGGATGTTTGACTAACCATGTATATATCCTGGACTTAAAATTCTGCATGTTTAAACATTTAACACTATCAGGCAAGTTATTATACAGCTTAATACCTAAGTACTGATAACTATTCTGAGATTTTGTTAGTCGATAATATGGAATGTTTACATTGGACCTATATCTAGTACTATAGCTATGAATATCCATCCTCAAAATATGTCTATGACAAGAAGCATGTATATATACTAAATTATCTAAAATATAAAGATTATAAATAGTTAAAATGCCTAACTCAATAAATAGGGGTCTACATGGGGTTATATAGGAACTTTTTTTAACTATCCTAATAATTTTCTTTTGAAGACAAAAAATGTCATTTACTTTGTTAGCACCACCCCAAAGAATTAGGCCATATCTGATTACATATTCAAAGAAAGCAAAATAAATACTTCTCACTTATTCAATTGGGATAGAATCTCTCAAATTACGAATTAAAAATATAATGCTAGACAGTCTCTTTTTTAAATATTCAATATGGGTGGTCCACGATAATTGGTTATCAATATATACACCTAAGAATTTAGTACTTGTTTGCTACTGTAATGCTAAGTTGTCTGATATCCTTTTTAAAGTGAATAAAACAGAGATAGTCTTGTATTTATTTAAAAATAAACTATTAGCTTCAAACCATTACGAAACTTTAGACATTATGGCTTTATAGTGATTATTCAATTCATTTGGGTCATTTCCATTTGATATAAAAGTAGTATCGTCTGCAAACATTATGGTATCTGTAGGTATATTACTTGGTAAGTCATTAACGTGAGTAGAGCACGTCAACATTTTAGGAAAATGTCCATTTGTGTGTGTGTGTGTGTGTGTGTGTGTGTGTGTGCAGCATATCTCAAAAACCTAAACTCTGTTAAATACCAAACTTGATATTTAAGTTCAGTATCTTCCAAGGATGGGATACGAAGATTTCCAGGAAAACACCCTCACCCCAACTACCCTTTACATGGAAAAAAAATCGAAAATTTTGTTTTTCTCAAAAATGGCTGTAACGAATTTGATTAAAATATTTTATATTTATATGACAAATAAAATGAATATCTTGAATTATTTAGGAATAGCCTCTAAAGACCTCTTTATTCTGGATGATATTTTTTGAATTTTGCAAAACTAGTAACCTGTAAGAGATAGACAAAAACTTACTACTCAAAAAATGTAGAGCTCCTTAAAACACACAATTTACGTCATAAACATTTTTTCCCAATAGCAACTGCATTTTGAAACAGTTGACTGTCGGTTTAGCCTAGTGTATTCCCTTATTTCCCTTCTACTTATAAGGGACTAAGTAATAAGACCGTTTCTGCTGGTGTTTATCTCGATTAGCATGAAGTAGAAGAATAAGGTTATTAACAATAATTTGCTACAGAGATGTAGAGAAAGTCATGTGAATAGAACACATCAGATTTTTAGTTAAGGGATGCAATTTATTGAAAACAGATCTGATGTGCTACATTCACATGACTCTTTCTACCCCTAGAGAAATCTCTGTATCGAATTTTTGGGTGTCATGAAGGACCTTCTCTACCTACAATGTGAAAAACAGTTAAAGCCAGCCACGTGACCTCATTAAACCAAATTGAAAATCTAATTATTAAATAGAAATTGTGTAAAGTTGTGGGTAATTATATTTCAGTTTGAGATATTATTTACTGACATAACTTTGTCCTTGACCCCTCCAAATAGATGTATTTATATTCCGGGGGGGGGCTCAAAATATATTTTTCTGGTCAAATCTCGGTATACATTTTGGGTGGAACACAATATCCTCTATCTACTTGTACATTGTTTATACAAGGGTTGAAAAAAAGTAAGGGGAATTTTTTAATTTCGCCGTCTTTATACAACCGATTTTCAGAAATTTTGTTTTATCTTGTAGGTACAAATGCTCCTGAGGTAGGTTTGCATTTTCAGCTGTCTATAAATACTTACTTTAAAAGGGTTATGCGTTTTCAAAGGCTCAGCGAAATTCCATTACATTTTGCTTGAAAATGGAGCAAAGTGTTGGAAATGTTGGCTGTGGCTTTTGGTAAATCTACTATGGGTAAGACAAGGGCTTCGAGTGGTATCGACGTCGAGAAGACTCTGGACGTCCTAACACACGACAATGTGGAATGGTTCTTCCATATGGTTATATAGTCAATAAGGAGTATTACCTTGAAGTTATGCGCCATTTGCAGGAAGTGATCCGAAGAAAACGACCAGAATTTTCGCAAAACCACTCATGGATATTACTCCTGCTCACACCTCAACGCTTGTTCGTGATTTTTCTGGCAAAAACCATAAACGTTATGTTGCCTCAGCCACCTTATTCGCCAGACATTACCCCCTGCAACTTCCTTCTATTCCCGAGGCTGAAGACGTGGTGAGCTAAAAACAGAATCGCTGTAGTAGCTGAACGCCATAAGGAAAAGTGAGTACTAGAGTTGCT
The DNA here is from genome assembly GCA_030762935.1 of Hymenopus coronatus. NCBI lineage: Eukaryota > Metazoa > Arthropoda > Insecta > Mantodea > Hymenopodidae > Hymenopus > Hymenopus coronatus. The sequence goes on from CM060894.1 coordinate 12,051,746, forward strand.
TCCAAGTGCTGGCACAAGTGTATTATATCTCAGGTAATTTATTTTGAAGGGCAAAAAGTTGATGTAAATGCACAAATAAACATTCTTTAACAAAAACAAAAATTCCCGTTATTTTTTGATCACAATTCGTATATGCCCGAGAACGTAAAAAGTGTGTGATATGATGGTAATATTTTGAACCCAGTAATCGGCATAAAGATTTGGCTAATTAATACGAACAGCTTAAGACGATATATACTTGCTCTGACAGTATAAGTGAATAATGCAGGTTTAAGATTTAATTTGAATACACTCAGCTTCCAAATATTCATCAGTCCTTTAGCCCATTAACTCAGAAGCACTTACTTAATATATTTTGAAATAAGCCATTAAAAATGCGATGTGTTCCATTCACTTCTCTAGCTGTGACACACACAAATTTTTCTTACAAAATAGTATTCTATTGTCATGCTAATCTAGATAAACATTGGTAGAACAGCTCTTACTGCTTGCTTCCTTGTAAGTATATGGGAAATAAAGGGACTTTTTAAGCTAAAGCGATAGTCCAATTTGTCAAAAGCTGGTCGCTAAATAAAACATTTGAGGCTCGCTTCCTTTGCATGTTCCCGTTTGAAAATACTTACAATTGAAAATAACAACAATGAATATCTCGAAAATGGTCATCTATACAAGAAAAACGTATATGACATAAATTATGTTTTTGCAAAATTCTGCAAAACTCGACCCTAATAAAGAGCTCTTCAGAGGCTATTACCAGAAACTTCAAAATATAAATTTTATACGGTATTTTAATCAAATTCAGACCATTTTTTAGAAAATCAAAAACTTTGAAAAATGTTCCATGTAAAAGGTAGTTAGCGGTGAGGTATTTTCTTGAAAATCTTCGGGACGCATCCTTGGAAGATATTGAACTTAAATACCAAGTTTGTTTTTAACCGACTTTTCGTTTTTGAGCTATGCTGTTTACAAACACACAGACACACATACACACACACACCTTTATCTAAAATGTTTTTTTTCGGACTCAGGGATCCCCAAAAGATATATTTCCAGTGAAATCTCGCTATCCAATTTTGGGTGGAATACTACCTTCTCTATGCACTATGTACGTTGTAGATGCGGGCTAGAGAAGGTAATGAAAATAAAGCGCATACACATCTATATACAGAATGATGTTACATGTGCAGAGAACATTTACAGAACAACAGACATTTTTAAGAAGTGCTGAACATATTTTACATCTCGGAGGTTATGAAAAAAACGAGACGCCGGTACTAGGGCGTTCATTGCTCATTTCCCATTAATGTACATATCGATTTAAAAGCTATTTGAGGGAACTTCAGACTTACGACTAACAGAAGGATATAGTCAGAAAGAAGTTGGAATGATATGTCATTATTAGTTATTGTGGTCGGATACTGTGGTGCCATTTACTCATACAGATTCAAGCAAACATTGGTATTAAATGTATAAAAAGCTTATGTGTTCCATTCACATGACTTTCTCTCCATCTCTGCACTAAATTTGTCTCTATTTACTTCATGTTAATTGAGAAAACATTAGCAGAAATAGTCTTATTACTTGCTTCCTTGTAAGTAGAAGCGAAATAAGACAGTACCATAGGTTAAAGTGATAGTCAAAAGCTGGTTGCTTTGTGACTGAAGTTCCTTTGTTGTATGGACACGAGTTGACAAATTCCTGTATGAGAAAAGTGTAAGTTTTTCAAAGCTGAAACCGATAACAAGGAATATCTCAAAAACGATTAACTTCGCGAAAAAAGCGTGTTACATAAATTGTGTGTTTTAACGTGCACTACATTTTTTTGTGTGATAAGTTTTGTCCATGTCTTACGGATTAGCAGTTATGCAAAATTCCGTAAAATTCATCCAGAATAAAGTAGTCTACAGAGGCTATTCTCAGAAAATTCAAGATACATTTTATTTGTCAGGTAAATATATTTTATACAATATTTTAATCAAAATCGTTAGAGCCATTTTTAAGAAAATAAACATTTTAGAAAAAAGTTCCATGTAAAGTGTAGTTGGGGTGGGGGGATTTTCTTGAAAATCTTCGTATCGCATCCTTGGAAGATACCAAATCTAAATATCAAGTTATATTTTAACGGTCTTTTCATTTTTGAGCTATGATGCTCACAGACAAACACACACACAAACGGACATTTTTCTAAAAATGCTTTTTTTGGATTCAGGGAGTCTCAAACATGTATTTCCGGTGAAATTTCGGTATCGAATTTTAGGGTGCAATATAATGCTTTTTTTTTTATTATTATTCAGGGAGTCTCAAAACTTGTATTTCCGGTGAAATCTCGGTATCGAATTTTTTGGTGCAATACAATACCTTCTCTATACACGATGTACATAGTACGATTAGAGAAAGTAAAAACCCCTTTTAAAACGCTAATTAAAAAGTTCGTTGAGAATGCCATGGAGAACTGTTACCTCGAAAGGATGGCCTCAGTGTTTTGGGAGTTGCGCGGAATCATCTACATTGATTATTTGCAGAAAGACCGATAAATGGAGAGCATTATGTATCATTGTTGCACCGATTGAACGGAGAAATCAAGAAAAAAAAATGCCCTCATCTGGCAAAGAAAAAGATTCTCTTCCATCAAGACAATGCAAGGGTGCACACCTGAACAGTTTGGAAGGCGAAAATTGTAGAATAAAGGTTCGAACTACTACAGCATCCACCGTATTCATCACATTTGGCTCCCAGTGACTTTTTTACTTTCTCTATACGTACTCTGTACATAGTGTATAGAGAAGGCATCGTAATGCACCCAAAAATTTCATACCGAGATGTCACCGGAAATACGTGTTTTGAGGTTCCCTGAATAAAAAAAAAGAATTTTTAAAAAATTGTCTGTGTATGTATGTGTCTGTCTGTCTGTATGTGTCTGTGGGCAGCATAGCTCAAAAACAAAATGTCCATAAAATGTAGATCTCGTTAAAAAAAAAAAAACAAACAAACAATTTATATCATATATATTATTTTCTTGGAGTTCACCGTTTTGAGATATTCCTTGTTATAATCTTCAGTTTTAAAATACTTAAAACTTTTCTCATACAGGAACTGATCAACTTCTGGCCAAGTAAACAAACGGATTTCAATCCCATAGTAACCACATTTTAAAACAAGTGACTGTCGCTTTAGCCTAGAGTATTCCCTTGTTTCCCTTTTAGTTACAAGGAACTAAGTAGTATGACCATTTCTGCTAGTGATAATCTCGATTACCATAAATTGGACAGAAAAATAAGCTTATTAACAATAATTTGTTACTGAGATGTAGAGAAAGGCATGTGAATGGAACACATCAGGTTATTTCACTTTGTCAGTAATTACAGGAAAATTTCAACCACAATTTGATACAACGGTATTCAGTATTGCAATTTAAAAATCTGATATGCTCCAATCACATGACTTTCTCTAACTATTCTGCAACAGATTGTTACAAAGGTTTATCCTGCTCTCTACTTCGTGCTACTCAAGATAAAACTTAGTTCCTCATAGTTTCTATCCTTGTAGTTCCTAAGTAGAGCATAGAACATCGTTACGATGTTGCCATTATTAGATTTGAATTTCTAGTTCACGAGTTTGCCATTATGCGCCATGGTGACGAGGGATCAGCTTGTTGCCCTCAGATGGCGAAATCACAACTTGTTGGCGCGAAATGGCAGAAATGTTGGTCCATGAACCTTCCTCTTTCAAGGTACGTAGTTCTTTTACGTACAAATAAACATTACGCGGGACTACCGGCTTTACTCCCCTTCCGAAGGAAGCCATGCTAAGGATGTTTGCGCCCGAAAAGAATATAAAGCTTTGACCTCCATAGTGTGTGCTGTTCAAGACATACAGACACACCGACCTTTTTCTAAAAATTCTTTCATGGACTCAGTGGTCCTCAAAAAATATATTTCCGGTGAAATCTCGGAAGAGAAATTTTGGGTGCAACACAATAGGGTAAGCAGTAAGCTTTCATAAGAATACTTTGTAGGAACTAAATAATAGTTATAATGATGAAGATAATAACAATAATAGCCATAATAATAATAATAATAATAATAATAATAATAATAATACCAAGCCAGGTGGCTCAGGCATTTCGTCTGGGACTGGCATTCGGGAGGTTCGGACTCGATCCCGTTGACTGGCCCGTGTATTTCCGTAGTTTTCCTGGGGCCGCTTAGGCAAACGCTATGGTGCTGTATATCTATTACGGTTCCTTTCCCTTTCATTTCCCTTCTTCATCTTTCCGGTCGGCGCAGGTGTGGCTTGAGGCTTTGCAGGCAGATGGCACGGTTGCTTGCTCCGAGTAAAACTCTCTTCCGCCTGTATGCGCTGGTTGAGGCTAGGTGCCGTTGTACTGGTCTCCTTTTGGTCTCCCGACGCCTGTATAGCCTCCGTGGCGTGCCAGGGTTGCCATCTAGCGACTGTTAGGGACTTCCGTGCGTCTCTGTGCTTAGCTCTATCGTTTTTTGCATACTGGCCTGTGGTTTCTCCTCCTGTCATCCCTTATCCCGGGGAGGGGTGGTAGGCCGCAATAGATCAGTACTTGGTCGCAGTTGCCGCTGTTACCATGCTCTAACCTCTAAACAATAATACTCGATAATGTGTAGAGAAAGGCATGTGAATATAACACAATGTGGAATTTTATTTTAAGAGCTTGCTTTCTATTATTTTTAGGATGCTGAAGAGCGGGAAAGGGCGCAGCGGCAGTGGCAGGAAGCACCAGCATGGTCCGGTACACCGCTCTCGAGTTCTAAGAGAACGCGCCAACATGAGCTTCTTCATCGTAGTCATGTTCTTCGCAGTATTTGGGGTGATCGTACTGACAGAAATCTTCCTCATTGACGAAAGAGGGCGAGGTGCTGGTGTGCTTGTGCGACATGGAGGTTACAGCAGTGGAAGACACCGCGGTGCCCTCAGTGACAAGCCGGATTACGACGACCAATCTCTTTTACAGGTAATTCTATTTATATGTATTTGTTAAACTGATTGTAGCCTATACGTTATGTTAAAAAAGCATAAAAAGGGCCGAGCCGTGGCCGAGCGGTTTGTCCACTCGTCTCTGTAAATCTCGAAAGAAATTTTCATTGGAGTAAGAAGACTAGACCTGGTATGGTCAAGTCTTCCACTTCATGGGGAACGAAAGTCTACTACCTTGCGAGGATTGCAAAACTACAAAGCTATTACCGTAACACGGGGCAAGCAGCTGTTAGCTGAGAATTACACTGCAATTTGGAATTCCATCTACATCACATCCAATAAAGCCTATCACATCAAACTTTTCATCCCCAACATCCCAACCTACTCACATAACTATCCAATTCCTTAGAAATCATGGCCACTTTCAATCCTCCTCCACAAAATGAAAATAAGAGCTTCACCATTCTGCCCTGAAAAACTTCCACAGACACTTGATGACTGAATGCAGCAACTATTCAAGAGATCGACCAACTGTTTTACGCTCACTTCCACTGCCAATGGTTCTGAAGATTCCTGTCAGCACAGTTTTAGTCGCTGAATTCCTCAAGAGCATCCTCCACACACTTGAATAAAAATGTGCAAATATGTAAATATCCCGTGATATGCCTATAGGTAAAATAAGGGTTGTAAGCAATTCGTTTAACGAAAAAAAAAAAGTTCGATCCTAAGCGGCCGCATGTGGGATTTGTGATGGACAAAGCGGCTTAGGGGTAGATTTTCTCCGGGTTCTTCGGTTTCCCCCGCCATCGCATTCCACCGGTGCTCTGTCTTCATTCCATGTATCATCAATGTCACCGCCTGCGATGCCATTTGTTGTAAAAGTGGGCGTCAAACTTTATCAAAAAAAATCTGATGTGTTCCATTCACATAATTTTCTCTATATTTTTGCAACCAATTATTGTTAAAAAGCTTATTCTTCTATCCACTTTATGATAATCGTGATAAACACTACCAGAAACGGTCTTAGTGCTTAGTTCCTAATAAGTAGAAGGGAAATAAAGGAATACACTAGGCTAAACTGACATGTTTTAAAATGCAGTTGCTATAGGATTGAAATCCGTTTCTTTGCGTGTCTAGGAGTTGACAAGTTCCTATATGAGAAAAGTTTAAATATTTTAAAACTGAAACCAATAACAAGGAGTATCTCGAAAATGGTTAACTTCAGGGGAAAAGGTATATTGCATAAATTGTGTGTTTTAAGAAGCTCTACCTTTTTTGTGTAATAAGTTTTTGTCTATCTCTTACGGTTTATTAGTTACGCAAAATTCAATTAACTACATCCAGAATAACTCCCCGCACCCACCTGGTAGTGTGGGGGTAGCGTGTCTGCCTCACATTCAACAGCTCGCGAGTTTGAATCTCGCTTAGGGTGAGTTACCCGGGTAAGGTTTTTTTCGGGGTTTTCCCTTATCCTGAGAAGACGAATGTCGAGTAACTCTAAGCTCCATGGACCCCGAGATCATCTGAGCATCATTTCACCAATTTTATTCGTCGTCCGATATGACCAACCAGGTTAAAGGATATTAAACTTAAAAAAAAAAAAAAATCCCGGCCATAATAACAAAGGAATGTCAGTCATATAGCAACCAGAAGCAAGTAATAAGACCATTTCTGCTAATTGTATCTTGAGTAGCATGAAGTAGACAGAAGAATAACCTTTTTAACAATAATTCGTTACAGAAATGTAGAGAAAGTCATGTGAATAGGACAAATATGATTTTTTTAAATTGTATTCTTGGGTTAATCAGTAACAAAGAGTTCCGAGATATGGGAGTATGGGATAAAGTGGTTCAGTTAGAATACGATGAGGAAAGGTCGGCAGGCTGGAGGTCAGCCCAAGGGAGTTTTAAAGATGTACCTTACCTTTGAGAGGGCTTAACCGCTTACTGATAGGATGGGTGACGCGTATGACAGAACGGAGGTACCGAGCTTGTTTCTCAATGGCTGCTAGTCACCGAGCAAACCTTCAGGATCGTGAGTATTATGAGTTTCAAAAAGATTGTTACATTGGGGTCACCATGGTAATTTTAAGGTATATTGTATCGCCGCGCCCTGACGTTTCAAGAGGCAAAGAAAGAGTTAGGTATATGGTCATTATATTACATGGTAACCCATTCGCGGCCTTTCTCTCCTTCGCTACTCTTGCGCCGTCTACCAGGACTTAGGACTGCCAATTCCCCCTTGAAAATGCATTGTCGCCGTGTCAGATGCACGTGCAGTACATCATTGTCAGGTGCTTCTCTCGCTATGGTAAACATGGTGCGTCTCTTAACCGTGGAAGAACGCGCATGAATTTGTAAAGTTTACTTTCGACATGAATCTGCTCGTCGTCTGCACAGAGAGTTTGCTAAAAAGTTTAAACTGTTTACCACCTGCAAGAAAAACTATATATGCGGTCGTCAATAAATGTGAAGCTTCGGGTTCAGTGTTGGACAAGAAACATTCTAGCAGAAGGTCAGTATTAACAGAAAATAAACTGGATGAAATTTGTGCACTTTGGAGCGCTCACCTCAAAAATCGGTGTACAAATTAGCGCAGCAAACAGGTGTATCTCCATCTTCTGCTAGAAATGCTACACGCCTGTTGAAACTAAAACCGTATCGCTACACACGAGTGCAAGCATTAAAAACAGATGACCACGGTAAACGTGTGAATTATTGCAAACGTTTTTTTCCAATCTGTAGAAAGAGGTTTCATTGACCCACAGCTTTTGCTTTTCTCTGACGAAACTTGGTTTCACTTAAATGGGCGTCTATACCCACAATAGTTGACACTGAGCTTCAGCGAGTGAGTGGAAATATTTTTAAGGAATACGACGCTTGTTTGAGAGCAGGTGATCAACATTTCCAGCATCTATTATAAGGTAATCATTTGAGTCCGCCTCTGTCCGCAGAGCTTTCCCGGCAATACCCGGGACTCTGACGCAATGTTAGAGAGCGCGTGAGTGGTTTGCCATATAAAATAATGATCTTGTATTTATCAGAAATTCTACCTTTAGTAATACTAGCGCTGTGAATTTCCACAGTAAATGGAGTTATTCTGATTCGTTTCAAAAGATACATTGACACTCTATTTTGATTTCCCTTAACGTTTTTAATAAATTTAGTTGCTGTCTAAGCTGTTGTTCTTAGAGATTGCTACACCCAAAACAGAACGCCAAATAAGATTGGCAATGGTTGCAGTGTTGGGTTGACGCACACAGCAAAAGGTGGAAGTTATCTACTAGGACCAGTTACATATTTCCTTCTCACGTGCCGGCACTGCATTTTAGAATGTTGTCAAGTTTTTTGTAAGCGGAGTATGCGTTGCCAATAGACATTTGTCCAAGTGAATTTTGTGGTTTTGTACGTGTGTGATTTACTATATTACCCTTTTATGGTTAGTCTTATACTTATAGGTGTAGTTGTAGTTAATATTCCAGCTTTCATTGTTTGCATTTTAAGAAGAGAGAGCATATATATACACAGTAGTGTAGGAGCTGGCAATACTATTTGTCTCAGTCGCGAATAATAGCATTATGTTTTATATTCTCAATTTTTATGGCATATACATCCATCAAAATATATCGTAATAGAAATGTCCATCTATGCTAAATACTACAATTGTTTTAATTTTGCAATATTGCAAAAAAGAAATAAAATACTGAAGAAAAGTACTGTTTCTTACAGGGGGAAGATTATCTCATCTACAGAGGAGCAGGTTTTGACTACAATTTTGGTGTATTTGTACGAGAGGATCGTCGAGGCACAGAGGGACGAGGAGCAGTGCGACACACCCCATTGGGTCACATTGAGCCCGTGAAGTCATTCCCCATGGTGTCACAAAGTGGTACTCCTGTCAAAGGTGGTAGCGTTCCTGCAGGCGTTGAATCAAGACTTCCTCCGCTCGATCAAAATCTAACCGCTAAGGATGGAGTCTGGCAGATGGTATCGGGAACCAGGTATGTACAAATCATCTTGTTTTGACTGGGTGGTGGTGGTGGCGGCGGCGGCTCCGGCGGTGTGCCTACAGGCGTTGAAGCTAGACTACCTCCACTCCATCAAAATCTAACCGCTAAGGATGGAGTCTGGCAGATGGTATCGGGAACCAGGTATGTACACATCATCTTGTTTTCACTGGGTGGTGGTGGTGGTGGTGGCGGCAGCGGCGGCGGCTCCGGCGGTGTGCCTACAGGTGAAGGTAGACTACCTCCACTCCATCAAAATCTAACCGCTAAGGATGGAGTCTGGCAGATGGTATCGGGAACCAGGTATGTACACATCATCTTGTTTTCACTGGGTGGTGGTGGTGGTGGTGGCGGCAGCGGCGGCGGCTCCGGCGGTGTGCCTACAGGTGAAGGTAGACTACCTCCACTCCATCAAAATCTAACCGCTAAGGATGGAGTCTGGCAGATGGTATCGGGAACCAGGTATGTACACATCTCCATGTTTTGACTGATGGTGGTGGTAGTGGTGGTGGCGGCGGCGGCTCCGGCGGTGTGCCTAAAGGCGTTGAAGCTAGACTACCTCCACTCCATCAAAATCTAACCGCTAAGGATGGAGTCTGGCAGATGGTATCGGGAACCAGGTATGTACACATCTCCATGTTTTGACTGGGTGGTGGTGACGGCGGCGGCGGCTCCGGCGGTGTGCCTACAGTCGAAACTAGACTACCTCCACTCCATCAAAATCTAACCGCTAAGGATGGAGTCTGGCAGATGGTATCGGGAACCAGGTATGTACACATCTCCATGTTTTGACTGGTGGTGGTGGTGGCGGTGGCGGCGGCGGCGCCAGCGATGTGCCTGCAGGCGTTGAAGCTAGACTACCTCCACTCCATCAAAATCTAACCGCTAAGGATGGAGTCTGGCAGATGGTATCGGGAACCAGGTATGTACACATCTCCATGTTTTGACTGGGTGGTGGTGGTGGTGGTGGTGCTGACGGCGGCTCTGTCGGTGTGCCTACAGGCGTTGAAGCTAGACCACCTCCACTCCATCAAAATCTAACCGCTAAGGATGGAGTCTGGCAGATAGTATCGGGAACCAGGTATGCACACATCTCCATGTTTTGACTGGGTGGTGGTGGTGGTGGTGGTGGTGGTGGCGGTGGCGGTGGTGGCGGCGGCGGCGCCGATGTAGTATTTGCAGACGATCAATCCAGAGATCACTAAGGATGGAGCCTGACGGATAGTAGCAGAAACTAGATATCTACAATGCTCTTCATTTATAGATTGTGTGGTGGTACTGTATGTGTGGTTGCTGCGGCGTCGGAAGAGTATCTACAGGTGAAGAATCCAAACTTTCTCTTCTCAATCAAAATTTAGTCACTAAGGGATCTTGACAGATAGTATCGGGACCTGGTATCTACAATGGTCTTCATTCTTAAGATTGTGTGTGGAAGTGTTGGCGATGGGGGTGACATTTACGGAGGTAGGAGTTGTAGTGGTGGTGGTGGCGATATAGTATCTGCAGGCAATGAATCCAAAGCTATACGCACGATCAAAATTTAATAGCTAAGTCAGGCATCTAGGACGCTCTCCATTCTTAGATTGTGTGGTGATAGTGTTGATGGTGGCGGTGACGGTGTTAGTTGTGGCGGTGTTGATGCTGCTGGTTGTGGTAGTGGCGGTGGTTTCGGCGGCGATGATTACAAATTCCTCCGCTCGGTCAAAATCTAACCACCAATAATATATTCTGACAGATAATATCGGGAACTAGCTGTCTTACACAATATTACATGGATGTACTTTAATATTAAAAGCGTACGGATCGTAAAACTGATGTATTCCATTCATGTGACTTTCTCTACATCTCTGTAGCAAATTATTGTTAAAACGCTTATTATTCTATCAACTTCATGCTAATCTAGACAAACATTAGCAGAAATTCCTATTATTTGCTTTCTTATAAGCAGAAGAGAAATAAGAAATATATTACTGAAATTCGTTTATTTGCATGGCTAGGAGTTGAGGAATTCCTGTATTAGAAAAGCTTAAGTATTTAAAAACTAAATCCTATTACAAGGAACATCTCGGATATTGCCAATTCCAGGAAACAATTTATATGATATAAAGTGTGTGTTAACGAGATCTACATATTTTACATAGTAAGTTTTTGTCTATCTCTTAAGTTTACCAGCTATGCAAAAGTCATCCAGAATGAAGAGATCTTCAGAGGCTATTCCCAGATAATTCAAAATTGCTGTCATGTAAATATCTTTAAAATATAGCATTTTAATCAAAATCGTTAAGAGACATTTTTGAGAAAATCAAAATTATCAGAATTTGTTCCATGTAAAGGAGAGGATTTTCCTCAAAATCTTCTGGAAAGAAGAAACATTCAGACTAAATAAAACTTGGCACCCAGCCCTACAGAACAGACCAACCAAGAAAGCACGTACACCAATCAGAAACAGCACGGACACAGGGGACCGCAATCCGGACCAATCAGGTCATGCGAGGGCGGTACCTCCCACACTATATAAGCCGAGCGCTCCGGACAACGTACCAGTAGTCGCTACTGAGAGACCACGGAGATGTACACGCCACTGATGATGCCTGCCGCAGACGCAGGCGAAACGTCTGGGGAACGAAGGGAGAAGCCCAGTGGACCACGGCCTACAAGCCCGGTTTTGTTTTCTATAAGTGATTCTAACACCGGCCGTGAAAGCCTTCGAACTTTAATATACATTTTCCTTTTCCCCAAGGTTCAGTATTAAGTTTTGTCAAATGTTTTAACGATTTGGTCCAGTAGATGTGAATTAACATTGAATCAAATCTTAGCATGCCTTATTTGGCGCTTTTACGAGGGTGGTATGAAAATTTTTCGGCCTGTAAGTGAAAAACGACAATTCATGCTTTCAAAGTAGTTTATTTTTCAACATAATCTCCTCTAATAACAATACACTTTGCCCAGCGGTGTTCTAATGCCATTATCCCCTCTCTGTAGTGTTCCTCTGGAAGTGCTGCGAAGTACCCATTTATAGCCGCAATTACTTCTTTATTGAACGAAAAGCGCCTACCAGCGAGGAATTTCTTCAGTTTTGGAAACAGATGGAAGTCCAAGGAAGTCAAATCTGGGGAATAGGGTTGATGTTCCAGCACTTCATAGTGCAGATCTCTCAAGTTCCCCATTGCAAAACACTTTTGTGTGCAGGTGCACTGTCCTGATGAAAAACTGTTTTGTTTTTTTTTAACCCGGGTCTGTTTTCACGAATATAGTCAATCAATAAAATTCCTTTGGCATCCCAAAACACTGACGCCATGATCTTTCACGCCGATGGCACCACCCTCGCCTTCTTTGGAGCTGAAGAACCAGCTTCTGTCCACTGCCTCGACTGCTGCTTGGATTCGGGTGTGTAGTGGTGAATCCATGTTTCATCCATTGTGACGTATCGGAGCAAAAAGTCACTGTTCTTCTGAAAATGCGCCAAGCACTTTTCAAAAAGTGTTGTGCGAATGCGTTTGTTATCCACAGTGAGGATACACAGCACCCATCTTGCGCAAAGCTTTTTCATGTGTAATTCCTGATGCAAGATGTGACCATACGTTCCTTTGAAATTCCAAGAGCATTAATAGTTTCACGCACCTTTTACGCCGATCTTCCAAAATCATGTCATGCACTTTTTCAATGATTTCCGGTGTGGTTACAGTTTTTGGACGTCCTTCGCGTGGATCGCCTTGGACGCTTTCACGGTCACGTTTAAAATCGGCCGCCCATTTCTTCACAGTGGAAACTGAAGGTGAAGAGTCACCATACACATTTACGATCCGCAAATGAATTTCTGTAGGTGTTAAACTTTCTTTTACGAAGAATTTTATCACAGCACGATACTCGAATTTCTCCATTTTCAAAACAATGCACACTTCCACTGCTTCAAACAACTGCCTACAGTCAACTATTGCCTGGAAGGACTTGTAATTTTACACAGGGTCTATTAACGTGTGTACCAACGTAAGGGAAATAAATCATGCAAGTAGTTCCGCGATCTCTGGGTGATGTCGAGAACTTTTCAGACGTACCTCGTACCTTATATGCTGTATATTTAGTACATTTAACGAAATTTATTTATTGCAAAAAAGTATATGTTTAAAGAAAGAGTAATGTGGGTTTTGGAAAAGATACGATTAACAAACAACCATTGTTATGTTCTGCAACTTTGGATGCTAGTTTCATATGTGTGTTTAAAGTAAAAGTAAGCGAAGGTGATTTTCACGGTTCATCAGCAAAGTTTAGTTATAGTGATATATTATCATAATTAAAGTGTATTTTATATTTAGATAGGTACTTCTATGATGTTAGAATATAAAGTATAGGTTTTGTTGCCTAGTAACTAGGAAATAAAACATCATTGGTTGTTATTAATTATTATTATTATTATTATTATTATTATTATAGTAGTAGTAGTAGTAAACAAACATGTTATACGACTATATTTCGAAGATATGTAATCGTGTTTTGTATAATTTATATTTCAGGTTCAAGTTTTTTGTATTCTCAGCGTATTACGATCGTCGTGAAGAACGAAGTGTTCGTGTGGTCGGTGCTACAAAAACCCGAGGACCAGAACGAGTTTGGTGTCGGCTGTGGTACGGAAACAGTACAAATCCACATTCTGCCTCTATTGCTGCTAAAGTTAAGGTATGCTTTTCTGTTTACCTCGAAAACACATGATGGGGAAAACATAGCAACTTCAGCATAAATGCTCATTTATGACGCAATTATTGCACCCCATTCACAATGAAACGTAAGCGCAAGAATTGGCTGCGATGTTATTTAATGGAAGCATTCACATTGTCACCCAAGCGCTACGTAATGCATGATATCCTTCAAACGGGATCGGGACCTTGCCATGGACAATAAGCATTAGCAAACAAAAGACGAGCCTCTACTAGGGGTGAGAGGCAATGTAGTAAAATCTCTGTTTTCTGGAGACTCGAAGACTCTCGCGCCTCAGTTATGGGACTAGTAAGTGGAACACTTGGCAACTAAGAGTTGGTTCACAACAGCAAACCAACTAAACCCAAACTTAAAAGTCAGGGTTATCATGTTCTGAAGAATTCTGTAGTGCTAGCTTTTGAAGAGCATACGATTGCGATTCGAGATTTTATGTCATCCACTTTACAATCAACATGCGCTTCCACTTGGTTGTGTCTTGCCATTTTAAAGGGGCTAGGATCTCCATTTTAACTATGTTACTTTCCTATGTTCCCAGTATCTTTGGTCACAACTTGAAATTTTTGTCTCATGTTTAAGAAACCTTAACCTTATTTTGCATGGCGTTACCACTTCGCAACAAAGGCGAATAATCAAAGGTTTTAATATTTTTAGCGGGCTTCTTTTCTAATTTCGTATCTCTAACCTTCAGCAATAAAATTAGGTTATTTATACATGTTTTATATTGAAAAAATGTTAATACTTTTGTAAATAAACGGTAATGCTTTTAATAATAAACTGCAAAATCCATGCTACTGCAGTCAAATGTAACCCAGTAAGCATCACCGTTTATTTTACTTGGGCCCTCCCCATCATTTACCACAGGTACATTTGACTGCAGTTGCTGGGATTTGAACTCGCGACGTGCGGTTTTGAATGGATGGCCAGTCCAACGATCACGGTTATTTAAGTCGCTTCAGTTGTGGTGCCGGTGAACGGGATATAAATTCCGGTTTGCGAATTTGAAGAAGAGCGCCATATGTAACAAAATAATTCATGCAATGTATAGTTAATAATTAAATACACATATAGTGCTAAGCTACACTTACAAACATATATTTATGCAAAATTTCAATAGTAAAATCTCTTCTAGCTAATTTATAAAAATAACCTCGAGTTAAAAGCTGCATAATAATATAAGCAATTTATATTCAAAATATCATCATTCTAGATGACACAATTGAAGATAAAATTAGAATTTACAGAGAAAAATGCATTTAAAGTATACACTGAATACACCAAACTTCAAGCACATTCCAATTCCATATACGTTATCAACACGGATTTCAATACAAACATAGAGAACGGGATGAATGTCTCTCTAGTACAAAAAGTCCCAATATTATTTTTACTATGTACATAGTGTATAGAGAAGGTATTGCAATGCACCCAAAAATTCCATACCGAGATTTCACATGTTTTAGGTCCCCCTGAATCAAAAAAAATGTTTAGAAAAAAGTCCGTGTGTGTGTCTGTGTCTGAAGGTGCTTGTGTGTGTGTGTGTCTGTGTGTGCGTGTTTGTGACCAGCATAGCTCAAAAACGAAAAGACCGTTAGATACCAAACTTGGTATTTAAGTTTCGCATCTTCCAAGGATGCGACACGAAGATTTTCAACAAAATTCCCCCAACTACAACTACCATTTACATGGAACTTTTTTCAAAAATGGATCTAACGATTTTGATTAATATCGTGCATTTAAGATATTTACCTGACAAATAAAATGTATCTCTTGAATTTTCTGGGAATAACCTCTGAAGACTACTTTATTCTGGATGAATTTTACGGAATTTTGCATAACTGCTAAACCGTAAGAGATGGCCAAAGCCTTATCACGCAAAAAATATAGAGCACGTTAAAATACAGACTTTATGTAATATACATTTTTTTCGTGGGGTTGATCTTTTTTGAGACATTCCTTGTTTTTGGTTTGAGCTTTAAAAAGCTTATACTTTACTCATACAGGAATTTGTCAACTCGTGTCCATACAAAGGAACTTCAGTCACATAGTAACCAACTTTTGAGTATCACTTTAACCTTTGGCACTCCCTTATTTCGCTTCTACTTACAAGGACGCAAGTAATAAGACTATTTCTGCTTATTTTTTTCGATTAACATGAAGTAAATAGAAGCATAAGGTTTTTAACATTACTTTGTTGCAGAGATGTAGAGAGAGTTATGTGAATGGAACACATCAGATTTTTTTATTGTTATTCTTGACGCAATTAATAATATAGAAAGTGGCATCGGGTTTGTTGCATCATAATACATCCATTACATCCTGAGATATGTTGCGAAGAACTGTAGATCGCTATCAGACATTCAACTCATCAAGTGTATTACGCTACAAGCTAATCTTCGTGCAAGGTGCTAATATTTCAAACCATTTTTTCTTACCTTTAATTCTAAAAACTATGATAACCATTACGTTTGTTATTAAAGTATATTTTAAAAGCAAAAGTGAATAGATGTTTCATTTGAAGCTATGCTTCTTATAAAATCTTTTTTTTTATTTATTTATTTTTTACTTTCTCTAGCCCCATATGTACAATGTACATAGGGATAGAGAAGGTATTGTAATGCATCCAAAAATTCGATACTGAGATTTCACCGGAAATATATGTTTTGGGGTCCACTGAGTCCGCAAAAAGAATTTTTAAAAAAAGGACAGTGTGTGTGTGTGTGTGTGTGTGTGTGTGTGTGTGTGTGTGTGTGTGTGTGAGTGTGTGTAGACAGCATAGCCCCAAAACAAATAGACCGTTAAATACCAAGCTTGGTATTTAGGTTTACTATCTTCCAAAGATGCGACACGAAGATTTTCAAAAACATCCCCCCACCACAAACTACCCTTTATATGGAAAAAATTTCGAAAATTGTTACTTTCTTAAAAATGGCTCTAACGATTTTGATTAAAATCCCGTATATTAAAGCTATTTATGTTCGAAATAAAATGTATATCTCGAATTTTTTGGAAATAGCCTCTGAAGACCTCTTTATTCTGGATGAATTTTGCTTAACTGCTAAACCGTAAGAGCTAGAAAAAAAAAACGTACTGCACAAAAATGTACCTCATGACAAAACACACAATTTTTGTCCTTTACGGTTTTGTTGTGGAGGTAACCGTTTTCAAGATATTCCTTGTTATTGGTTTCAATTGTGAAGTACTTAAGCTTTTCTCACACAGGAAGTGTCTGTTTTTCTTTTGTTCTACTCTTGGCCAAGCAAAGAAGTGATTTGCAATGACAATCGCATAACGATAGCATTTGAAACATTTGACAATCACTTTAGCATAGTGCATTCCCTTATTCCCTTCTACTTATAAGGAACTAAGTAATAACATTCTGCTAACATTTATCTTGATTTGCATTGTGTACAAAGAAGAAGAATCTTTTGTAGGAGTTTTGTAGAGCAGCTAGAGAAAGTCATGTGAGTGTAACACATCAGATTTTTTTTTAAGTTCACTAAACTCTAAAATTTAACAAACAAGTTTAGTTTTCCTTCTTTCAAATACAGGGTTATTCAAAAAGAAAGAGCAGATTTCAAACTTTTATTGCTTCCAAACTACAAAAGATAGAAGCATGAATCCAACGTTCATGGAGAGAGAAAAGCTTACACTTGAAACAGCGCGGAGATAGAAGTTCCAATCATGGCCGCATTGGCGCTGTTGTTTGTTGTTTTATGCCTGTAGAGTGGCATCGAAAATTCGTAGATGATTGCATGCGCTAAAGGAAAAGTACGGGACGTCCTCGCACATCGGACGCGAATGTCGAGCATATTCGTACACTATACAAAAGGATCCCAAAGAAATCCACATCACGAGCAAGCAACCAACGGTATGGCGAGTTCTAAAACATCGTCTGCTTCTGAAGCCGTAAAAACTGCAGTTATTGCAATCATTGGATCCTGACGACCACAACAAAAGGTACGAATTGTACATTGCCATGTCAGAAAATGTGGAAGAAGACAATTTTACACAACGATTAATGTTTTCCAATGAAATTTTTCGTGCAAGATGGTGCCCCGCCTCATTTCTCTTGCTACGTCCGACGTTACTTGAATAACACGTTTGTAGGACATTGGATTGTGAGAGGAGCAGAAAATCAACTTTATCGCCGGTAGCCTCCCAGGTCTCCAGATCTCATTCTATGTGATTTTTACTTTCTCCATACGCACTATGTACATAGTGTATAGAGAAAGTATTTTGCACTCCACCAAAAAATTAGATACCGAGATTTCACCGGAAATATATGTTTTAGAGTCCCCAATATCCAAAAAAAGCATTTTCACAAAAAGGTCCGTGTGTGTCCGTGTGTCTGTGAACACGATAACTCAAAAACAAAAAGTCGGTAAAATACCAAACTTGGTATTTAAGTTTATTATCTTACAGGGATGCGACACGAAGATTTTGAGAAAAATACCCCCACCCCCAACTACCCTTTACATGGAACTTTTTTCGAAAATTTTGATTTCCTCAAAAATGGCTCTAACGATTTTGATTAAAATTTCGTATATTAAACATATTTACCTGAAAAATAAAATGTATATCTTGAATTTTCTGGGAATAGCCTCTGAAGAGTAGTTTATTCTGGATGAATTTTACTAAATTTTGAATAACTGCTAAACCGTAAGAGATGGACAAAACTTACTACACAAAAAATGTAGAGCACATTAAAACACACAATTTATGTTATATACATTTTTTCGTGGAGTTCGTCGTTTTTGTGACATTCCTTATTTTTGGTTTCTGCTATGAAAAACGTATACTTTACTCATACAGGAACTTGTCAACTCCTATCCATATAGACAAAGGAACTTCATTGACATAGCAACCAGCTTTTGACTATCAGTTTAACCTACAGTTGTCCCTTATTTCGCTTCTACTGACAAGGAAGCGAGTAATTAGACTATTTCTGCTATTTTTTTCTGATTAGCATAAAGTAAACAGAAGTATAAGCTTTTTAAGAATTATTTGTTGCAGGGATATGGAGAAAGTCATGTGAATGGTACACATCAGATTTTTATCTATGGGGTTACGTAAAAGACCGTGTTTTTATCCCTCCTATGCCTGGCACTCTTGAAGATCTACGACATCGAATTGTTGAAGCTGTGAACTCGATAACTGGAGACCAGCTGCATCGTGTGTGGCAAGAAATGTGCCACCGTTTTCATATATGTCGTGTAACACACGGTGCTCATATTGAATGCATAATATAAAAATGTACATTTTTCTATATCCATGAACGTTGAAATCATGTTTCTATCTTTTGTAGTTTGGAAGCATTAAATATTTGAAATTTGTTCTTTCTTTTTGAATAACTCTGTATAATAGACGTAGTGTAAACATTTGTTTGTAAAAACATTTAATTTTTAATTTAATTTTATCCTTTTAAATTTGCAAGATTTCAATGATTAAACACAATATATTCATATTAAATAAGTTATACATATTGTTTTCAAAAGATATAACTTTCTAAACTGGTATACCTGACTGATTGAAAAACTATGTTAGTAATATAAAATAATTGTAGTTATTTTCATAATCCCATAAAGATTTAAGGTTCAGGCTAAATGATGACAATAATAATAATAATAATAATAATAATAATAATAATAATAATAATAATAAAGTCAAGGGCGACACCATGGCGAAGTGGCCTCCCACCTTACCGCCCCGGGTTCAATCCCAGGAGCCCGCATGTGGGATTTGTGGTGGACGAAGCAGCGACAGGGCGGGTTTTCTCCGGGTCCTCCGGTTTCCCCTGCCACTCATTCCACCAATCGTCACCTTCTCTAGCATCCATTTCACTTGCATTTCACTTCCACTTCCTTATGCTCATGCCTGGCTACGGGCCGACCACTCGTTCCAGGTTCTCCATTCTGTGGTTTCGTGCAGTAGGCTCCCAGACCGACTTCTTACTCCTGGGCATCCGCTTGTTCTGGTAGAGTAAGCCGAGTGCGAAAAAAAAAAAGGTTCAAAAGTGGTATTTATGCGTTTGAAATTCATATACTACTTTTAATAACACAATCGGTAAAAAAAAAATGTCGTGTTATTTATGGACGCTCTTTAAGTGCTGCGGTTCTCAGCGTCCCATTCTATATTGGGTGTGAAAGACCGCTTAATTTTGATCAGAGGCCTCTCTCTCAGGCTTGATGTTCTTTTACGGGACCAACGGCTTTATTTTCCTTCCGAAGGAAGCCATGCTAAGGATTTTTACACCCGAAAAAAATCCATCGTCCTCCACCGGGTTTGAACCCGCGACCTTGGGTATATGAAGTTAGCATGGTACCACTACACCACGGAAGGCGACACACAATCGGTAAGATTCAATAATTATTTACAAACAATATTATTCTGATTATTGGCAATATGTTTTTAAAATTATAGACTTTTCCTCAAATTTCCGTTTGTAGGCAAACTGAAGTTCCAAATTCAAATCCGAGTGTTGTTAATATAACAAGGTACAGAGGTCTGCACACACAACATAGATGGTTACACAGTGCCTGCTGCCCTATTAGAGGAAGTGTTTTCTATTCATCGGCCTTTATGTATGATCGGTCTGCAGGTATTATCAAATAACACTTGAAGATAGTATAAACAATTTCGTAAAATATTTCTAAAGCATTACTTGATTTATGCATTTCATACTCATTTTTGGAACTTTAGAAATATCACAATACCTCTTGTTTTATAAAAAACATGTGTGCCAAATTTCAGGATGGGCCATACATAAATGGGAAATTAAAAAACTAAGTTACCAGCAGATAGAGGATTTTATGTCAGACTAGGCTGGCGACTGGCCTTTGGAGTAGTGATGTGCAGAATCAAACGTTCTCAAGAATAGAAACAAACTTTCATTCGAGTGCAAGTTCTCGAATGCAACTATCACTAAGGTTTTCGCTAATCGAAATCAGCTTGTACTCGTATACAAGTTCTCGGATGCTACGTTATCGTCTCGTACTCAGGTCTTATCAAGGTTATTCTCCAATACCTCAAGCACTCATTCATGCTTTTGCTAGTCGAAATCAGCTTGTACACGTATACAAGTTCTCGGATGCTACGTTATCGTCTCTCGAGTAATGTACCCAGGTCTCATCAAGGTTGTTCTCCAACATCTCAAGCACTCATTAATGCTTTTGCTGATCGAAATCAGCCTGTTTTCGTATACAAGTTCTCGGATGCTACGTTACCGTCTCTCGAGTAATGTACCCAGGTGTCATCAAGGTTGTTCTCCAATACCTCAAGCACTCATTAATGCTTTTGCTGATCGAAATCAGTCTGTTTTCGTATACAAGTTCTCGGATGCTACGTTACCGTCTCTCGAGTAATGTACTCAGGTCTCATCAAGGTTGTTCTCCAATACCTCAAGCACTCATTCATGCTTTTGCTGATCGAAATCAGTCTGTTTTCGTATACAAGTTCTCGGATGCTACGTTATCGTCTCTCGAGTAATGTTCTCAGGTCTCACCAAGGTTGTTCTCCAATACCTCAAGCACTCATTCATACTTTTGCTAATCGAAATCAGCTTGTACACGTATACAAGTTCTCGGATGCTACGTTATCGTCTCTCGAGTAATGTACTCAGGTCTCATCAAGGTTGTTCTCCAATATCTCAAGCACTCATTACTGCCTTTGCTAATCGAAATCAGCTTATATTCGTATACAAGTTCTCGGATGCTACGTTATCGTCTCTCGAGTAATGTACTCAGGTCTCACCAAGGTTGTTCTCCAATACCTCAAGCACTCATTACTGCTTTTGCTAATCGAAATCAGCTTATATTCGTATACAAGTTCTCGGATGCTACGTCATCGTCTCTCGAGTGATGTTTTTAATTTCTCAACATGGTTGTACTCGAATAAAGTATTCAGTTCAAATGATGCACGAAAATATGGCAACAGTTCGATGTTGACAATTAGGTGCTGGGTTTTTTTATTTTCTACATATTGGATGACAAAGATAAATACAGTGTATTATGGTATTGCTGTACTCAGTGTAATCTTGGATTATGGCAGGAAAACAGTTTATTTGAATTTGAAGACATCATTTAAGTACCAATGTACTTAATTTTAATGCTATATTATCTTTAAGTGTTTACATGCACTATAGACGTTTGTCAGTGAAAAACGTAAAACATTATAACCTATAGGGCCTGAATATGCCGGTCCCCGTGGCCACGCTCGCTAAAGCGTCTCGCTTTGGTGCTTCGTGGGCAGGGGATCGTGGGTTCGAGTCGCGCCTTGCGCATGGCTGTTATATGTTTGTGCAATGTGTATATGTTTGTAAAAGAAACAGTAAAACCACTAAACCAGTAATCAGTAAAACCTACGGGGGGAAATGTAAATAGGGATGCAGTACCGGAGTCCTGATCAGACTCCGTTACTGTTTAAAAAAAAAAAAAATATCGGAAAATCCTTTTATAAAATGAAATGAATTACCCATGAGTCAGCACACTCGTGCACTTTTCCCGGCAAGTGCCCAAGCTTTAATTATGAGCACTAATCACATTTAATCTCGCCAGCCGTTCTTCGCCTCTGACACTTCTTGAGAGGGAAAACCCGATGGTGCCAGTTCTTTGGCGGGAATTTCAAGCAGAGGAACACACGTGCACTTAAAACATTGACATATTATTTGCAGATCGAATCACTTCTTAAAACGTATGTAGACAATATGAGTATGTATATTACAGAATAGTAGAACATGGAGACAATTGGAATGTCATGTACGGAGTCCTTACAAAACGGTGCTGCATTTGAAGCCACACTTAACAGCGAGAATGCTGATTGGTGCTTAGACAGTGGCGATGGTGGCTCCCAATACTGCCAATGTAACAGTTACTGTGTGCAACAGATGTAAAAGTATTATTTGAACAGAATGCTGTATCATTGACAATAAGACCAGAAATCTGATTTCATTATTTTAAAGGTAATATATGTCAATCTCATCATATTTTTGATAATCTGTTTCAATTACACTCATTACGTATGTTGGCAATTTTGACCACCACCAGGGCCGGAGAACGATTGGCGAGATTGTAGACGTAGCTATGCCAGCACCATCTTGAGACGAGATCTCGATTCAGTTCGGTGCACCTGCACTCGAATACTGCATTCAAACGAGAACCGTGCTTTTGAACCCATCCGAGTGAAGGATTCAAATACAGCATTCAGGTTTCGAAATATCTCGAGAACATCCTAAAACCGAATACATCGACATGTTACATTCGAATACTCCCACCACTACTTTGGAGCGTCAAGGCGGCATCAGTTTATACATTAATAACAGGCCCTTTATAATTACTATGAACGCACTTACTTTAAACAACGGTTGCTTAAATACAATTTGTAACATAGGACAACTAAAGCTTGCAAACTACTGAAACAGATACATTTACTTTCGTAGGCACTCTTCCGCGAGTGCTTCCAATTTTGATACTAGATAGAAACAGGTAAATTGTAATGTTCTCGTGTCGCTTATCTGTATTATTATCCTCATTTGTCACAAAGAAAAACTTAATTGCACTTATAGACTTCCTTGTATTCTGTCATTCGCTTATATTTCTATTGTCCGAATGACTAAATGGTAGCAATTTGAGAACGATTATGACAACTTCTTCCTCGAGGCAGTGCAAATAAAGAATAATAATAATAATACTTTTAGAAACAATTTAACGAGAGAATATCTGTTATGCATTTCCCAGGAAGACATCGGAGTCACGGAAGGGATGTGTCAGGTTACCTTGAGTAGTTCGCGTTATCCACGCACAACGCCAAGTTACGCTAAAGATGCTCTACAGCTATACCGGTATTCAGACAAATTTTGTTCCGTACTGTCTCGACCTGAAATGCCTCACTTATAACAATGATTAAATGGAGATCATATTTATATCTGAAAATTACAACTAAAACAGTAAGAACTGCCTAAAATGTCTGCTTATTTAATATCTATAATGCAATTATAGTGAATAGACATGTGATCAAAATGCGAATATAAAGCCGAAAGAGCTATTTTTAATCTTTAAAATACAATTTGTCTGATCTTCAAAGCACAAATATGTCGTAGGAAACAGGCATCTGTACGCTCAGTATTGTTATCTTTCCAATTCCAGAACTGAAGTCGCCAAAATAAATAAATAAAATGAAAAAAGAAAACGAAACAGAAATATAGGAGTGTTTTTAATTTGCACTGGCAGTTTCTGAAAACCTGCGGTAAGAAATCTATCGTGTTTCGCGTGGGATGACCCCAATGTCAATGTTAAATTTGTGACAGTAAAGCCACTCTTTTGAGCCCTCAAGCACCATGGTTGCAACATCATGAGGCAGTATCTATCGTGTTTCGCGTGGGATGACTCCTATGTCAATGTTACATTTGTGACAGTAAAGCCACTCTTTTGAGCCCTCAAGCAGCATGGTTGCAACATCATGAGGCAGTATCTATCGTGTTTCGCGTGGGATGACTCCTATGTCAATGTTACATTTGTGACAGTAAAGCCACTCTTTTGAGCCCTCAAGCACCATGGTTGTAACATCACGAAGCAATATCTATCGTGTTTCGCGTGGGATGACTCCTATGTCAATGTTACATTTGTGACAGTAAAGCCACTCTTTTGAGCCCTCAAGCACCATGGTTGCAACATCATGAGGCAATATCTGTCGTGTTTCGCGTGGGATGACTCCTATTTCAATGTTACATTTGTGACAGTAAAGCCACTCTTTTGAGCCCTCAAGCACCATGGTTGCAACATCATGAGGCAGTATCTATCGTGTTTCGCGTCGGATGACTCCTATGTCAATGTTACATTTGTGACAGTAAAGCCACTCTTTTGAGCCCTCAAGCACCATGGTTGCAACATCATGAGGCAATATCTATCGTGTTTCGCGTGGGATGACTCCTATGTCAATGTTACATTTGTGACAGTAAAGCCACTCTTTTGAGCCCTCAAGCACCATGGTTGCAACATCATGAGGCAATATCTATCGTGTTTCGCGTGGGATGACTCCTATGTCAGTGTTACATTTGTGACAGTAAAGCCACTCTTTTGAGCCCTCAAGCACCATGGTTGCAACATCATGAGGCAATATCTATCGTGTTTCGCGTGGGATGACTCCTATGTCAATGTTACATTTGTGACAGTAAAGCCACTCTTTTGAGCCCTCAAGCACCATGGTTGCAACATCATGAGGCAATATCTATCGTGTTTCGCGTGGGATGACTCCTATGTCAATGTTACATTTGTGACAGTAAAGCCACTCTTTTGAGCCCTCAAGCACCATGGTTGCAACATCATGAGGCAATATCTGTCGTGTTTCGCGTGGGATGACTCCTATGTCAATGTTACATTTGTGACAGTAAAGCCACTCTTTTGAGCCCTCAAGCACCATGGTTGCAACATCATGAGGCAATATCTATCGTGTTTCGCGTGGGATGACTCCTATGTCAATGTTACATTTGTGACAGTAAAGCCACTCTTTTGAGCCCTCAAGCACCATGGTTGCAACATCATGAGGCAGTATCTATCGTGTTTCGCGTGGGATGACTCCTATGTCAGTGTTACATTTGTGACAGTAAAGCCACTCTTTTGAGCCCTCAAGCACCATGGTTGCAACATCATGAGGCAGTATCTATCGTGTTTCGCGTGGGATGACTCCTATGTCAATGTTACATTTGTGACAGTAAAGCCACTCTTTTGAGCCCTCAAGCAGCATGGTTGCAACATCATGAGGCAGCATCTATCGTGTTTCGCGTGGGATGACTCCTATGTCAATGTTACATTTGTGACAGTAAAGCCACTCTTTTGAGCCCTCAAGCAGCATGGTTGCAACATCATGAGGCAGTATCTATCGTGTTTCGCGTGGGATGACTCCTATGTCAATGTTACATTTGTGACAGTAAAGCCACTCTTTTGAGCCCTCAAGCACCATGGTTGCAACATCATGAGGCAGTATCTATCGTGTTTCGCGTGGGATGACCACTATGTCAATGTTACATTTGTGACAGTAAAGCCACTCTTTTGAGCCCTCAAGCACCATGGTTGCAACATCATGAGGCAATACCTACAGGCTATTTCCAAACACTGAACGAACATAGCAGTGTGTAGCGTATACTTGAACTACCCCTAAGATTGATATCGCAGATTCGAAACTCTTTTAGGTATATTTTTATGTAACATTAAAAATGACATCATTTAGAGATTAGGCAGCGCAATAGCAACTAGTGTGTGATCCTGCATACCCATATCTCAGATGGTGTTCTTGTTAAGGACAAATGAAAATAAATAGGGTTCTCCTAGTTCATTATGAGCAAGCCTGTGCTAGCGTTCAGGGAAAGGGGAAAAGGGCAGTTAGCTAGTCAAAGTACCACTTATGACCCAGACAGCTTTGAGATTGCTCTTGAATGCAAAACATACGTATTTTGTCTTAACCACTGGTACCTTGTGCTTATTATCCTAGTTTTGTACTTACTTCTTATAGTCAACTGTCAACCACTTACTGTTAATGTCTTCTGTTAAATGTACAAAGACGGCAAAATAAATTTCCTGCCTCATTGCAAAAGAGGTTTATTTTTTCCTAAATGCATTCATTATCCTTTTGGTATAATTCTGATGGCATTCTTGTCCATTGTATTTATCAGTTCCTTACTCCCATCCTTAAGATCAATATCGTTAAATTGCCTCTAAAAGATAGTGTTAGCGGGGCAGGTATCCACTCTTATTTTCCCAGTCATTCCCTTTCATTCTGTCATGATGAAATTGTATGTTGAAAGAATACACAAATAACTAACGGTGTACTACAGTCTTTAGCGGGATTTCCTAAGATAAGGAATCCCGTAATTTGCTAAGGCGACTCGGTTCTTACCAACCTACCTGAATTACATACAATTTTGCTTCGGGTAACTGCCTAATCCACGCTGGCCATGAAGCGTTTGATGTACCTTTGTTACTATTGAAAATGATGTTTTCCTATCACATGGGATCTGAGCAACGAGGCACACACCTTGGTTCGATGTCGTTTCAAAACACTATGCATATCTGTAAAGGTGGTATGTGGATATGGTAAGTCATTTTACAAAGTCATGTTCTTTAGGGGAACAAATTAAATCAATGGCTTTTTCATACAATTAAGAGCAATTTTGGTGAGATCATCACTATATAGTGAGCAAATGCAAATTGCATCCTAAAAAATCTGATGTGTACCATTCACATGACTTTCTCCATATCCCTGTACCAACAAATGATTCTTAAAAAGCTTATACTTCTATTTACTTTATGCCAATCAGAAAAGATTAGCAGAAATAGTCTAATTACTCGCTTCCTTGTAAGTAGAAGCGAAATAAGGGACAACCGTAGGTTAAAGTGATAGACAAAAGCTAATTGCTATGTCAATGAAGTTCCTTTGTTTATATGGATAGGAGTTGACAAGTTCTTGTATGAGAAAAGTATACGTTTTTCATAGCAGAAACCAAAAATAAGGAATGTCACAAAAACGACGAACTCCACGAAAAAATGTATATAACATAAATTGTGTGTTTTAAGGTGCTCTACATTTTTTGTGTAGTAAGTTTTTGTCCATCTCTTACAGTTCAGAAGTTATTCAAAATTTAGTAAACTTCATCCAGAATAAACTACTCTTCAGAGGCTATTCCCAGAAAATTCAAGATATACATTTTATTTGTCAGGTAAATATGTTTAATATACGAAATTTTAATCAAAATCGTTAGAGCCATTTTTGAGAAAATCAAAATTTTCGAAAAAAGTTTCATGTAAAGGGTAGTTTGGGTTGGGGGTATTTTTCTCAAAATCTTCGTGTCGCATCCCTGGAAGATACTAAACTTAAATACCAAGTTTGGTATTTTACCGACTTTTCGTTTTTGAGTTATCGTGTTCACAGACAGACGACACACACACACACAGACACACACACACGGACCTTTTTTGTGAAAATGCTTTTTTTGGATATTAGGGACCCTAAAACATACATTTCCGGTAAAATCTCGGTATCGAATTTTTGGGTGGAGTGCAATACTTTCTCTATACACTATGTACATAGTGCGTATGGAGAAAGTAAAAAAGTTGCACTTATAAATGATGATCGTTGTCCTTATACCGACGCGGATTTGACCTGCATTATATCAAGGTGAAGAAACGTCACATTTCGGGGTTACCTAGGAGTTTCAAAAAATAGACGCAATTTAAGTCAACCATTTCCCAATCTTATTCCGATATTGTTCCATTGTTTATCTAATTATTACAGCAATTTGGTGATGATACATTTGAGTTGTTTACCCAGCCCTCAGAAACGCACCAAACAGTATAGAAGCGTTTAATTCCGATTTCTTCCTTACCCAGAGGATGACAAATCAGGTCCTCGAATCAACACAGAGGAATATTCTTATCCAAAGACTTTCATGCTAATGACTAATAAGAGAACATTCCTCTCACATATTTCAATAAGGCTGAAAAACGCAATGAAGATTCATGAATTCGGAGACTTATCTCAGTCTGGCGAAACTTTAATACGAGGGACATTGAAAAAGTTTTAAAAATATGATCTGCAGTGCAAGTTAAACATGAAATTGAAAAACCTAACCTCATAATTCTTCAAAGTAATCTTCAGCTCTTTCCATACATAGCTGTAAATGGTGTAACCACTTGCCGAAAGTATTACGGTATTCTGACTGAGGTTTTCTGAATTTATAGCTAGAGCAAGGTCCTGCACAGTCGTCCTCCATGGTGTTCTTGGTTCCCAAGGTCGTGGACTCAAATCCAGCTGAAGGCGATGAATTTTTTCTGGCCTAAAACTCCTTAGCATGTCTTTCATCGGAAGGAACTAAAGCCGGTGCTCTTCTGTCGTAGATTCACGGCACGTAGAAGTACCTCAAGCCTGATAAAGAGGTCTGCGCAAATTAGGCGGTCTTTCACCTCCAATATACTATAGTAGAGCGACTTTCAGTTTCCTCAAATGTGCAGATGTTCTGCGAGGAGACACATTGTGGGGGAAAAAGGAGCAGCCTTGAAATTCGAGTCTTTCGACGCCGTCGCATCAAAAAAGAATTTAAAAGCTAAAGTCATAGTCTTCACTCATTGTTAATCCTTCTGACATGCAGTCAATTATTAATAGTTCATAAGATTGAAGAACAAAGTGAAAATTTCCTTCCAAGAACAAAAGTCTTGTCGAATAACAACTGGTCTTGAATCATTCCCAACTACTCACATGCAATTCAATTTAGTTGGTAAGGTATTATAATAATAAAACCAACACTCATCACCAGTCAATACATCTGTTAAAAGTTGAGGGACATTTGGTGGGAAATTAGCAGTGGTTTAAAATTAAAACCAATAACAAGGAATTTCTCGTAAATGATCAACTCTGCAACAAAAATGTATGACATAAACTGTATGTTTTAACGAGATCTACATTTTCTGTGTAGTAAGTTTTTGTGTATCTATTACAGTTTACCAATTATGCAAAATTCATCCAGTATCAACAGTCTTCTGAAGCTATTCCCAGGAAATTCAAGATATACATTTTATTTGTGATGGAAATGGCTTTAATATACGGTATTTTAATCAAAATCGTTAGAGACAATTTTTAGAAAAACAAAATTTTCAAAAACATTTTCCATGTAAACGGTAGTTTGGAGAGGGGGGATTCACTTGAAAATCTTCCTGTTGAATCCTTGGAAGATACCAAGCTTTAATACCAATGTTGGTATTTAAGGGTGTTTTATTTGTTGAGCTATACTGTCCACAGGCACACACGGGCCTTTTTCTATTTTTTTTTACTCAGGGGTCCTCAAAACACATATTTCCAGTGAAATTCTCGGTATCTAATTTTTGGGTGGAGTACAATACTTCCTCTTTGCATTATATACATAGTATGTGTAGAGAAAGTAAAAAAAAAAATAATAATAATAATATAGCCGTTTACCGTAAAATCGCGAGAACATATAAAATGCAATGAGTTCATCATCATGGGAGAGAGGCAGGAGGCCTGAAAGTTGGAGGCCTGGTAGGACTTCGTCAAAAGCATATCATTCGACGAAAATCTCTTTGGTGTAGATCCGCTGCAGAGGGGGTCGTGCAGTTTTTGTACCTTTAAAAGTTTATCATGTGTGATTATTTTTATGAAGCAATGAAGATCAATTTGAGAAATTCATCCCTAATTTAGATGGATAAAGATTTCTATATCCAGTATAGATATTATTGATTTCAATGACTACAATTCACATTATTTCTACATCAAACTATAGAATAACATAATTCATTTGGTATACAGCAGGACTTTAAGAGAGCAATTAGCTTCTTTAAAAATGAGTTGGGTAATATTATTAAACAGGAGTGTGTTGTGTTGTTATCCAAGTTATAAACATACAATTATAATGTTCAATGTGTGAAGTCGGTTTAAAGGTATGTCTTTAGATTTCGAAAGTAGTTTATCTGTCTAAACATAAATGCAAACATCACTGTAACAAACAAACAAACAAAAACTCATTTCGGAGTAAGAAGCAGAAAATTTCAATCATAAACACAAATAAACAAACACTGCTATATGGAGAATGACATGGATCCTATTCCACGCTTGCTTGGGGTCATTGTTCCCTAACAAACCATGGTGAGATGTTGGTCAACATTATCTTACGAATAATCCTGAGTTTGCTATATATTCATATATATAACAGTAAAATAAATGTATTGTATACATCTAATGTATGCTTTGTAAACGGAGTGAGGAAATGACAAATAAAAAAATCTGATGTGTACCATTCACATGACTTTCTCCATATCCCTGCAACAAATAATTCTTAAAAGGCTTATACTTCTATTTAGTTTATGCTAATCAGACAAAAATAGCAGAAATAGTCTAATTACTCGCTTCCTTGTAAGTAGAAGCGAAATAAGGGACAACCGTAGGTTAAAGTGATAGTCAAAAGCTGGCTGCTATGTCAATGAAGTTCCTTTGTCTATATGGATAGGAGTTGACAAGTTCCTGTATGAGAAAAGTATACGCTTTTCATAGCAGAAACCAAAAATAAGGAATGTCACAAAAACGACGAACTCCACGAAAAAATGTATATAACATAAATTGTGTGTTTTAATGTGCTCTACATTTTTTGTGTAGTAAATTTTTGTCCATCTCTTACGGTTTAGCAGTTATTCAAAATTTAGTAAAATTCATCCAGAATAAACTATTCTACAGAGGCTATTCCCAGAAAATTTAAGATATACATTTTATATGTCAGGTAAATATGTTTAATATACGAAATTTTAATCAAAATCGTTAGAGCCATTTTTGAGAAAATTTTCAAAAAAAGTTCCATGTAAAGGGTAGTTGGGGTTGGGGGGATTTTTCTCAAAATCTTCGTTTCGCATCCCTGGAAGATACTAAACTTAAATACCAAGTTTTGTATTTTACCGCTTTTCGTTTTTGAGTTATCTTGTTCACAGACACACGGACACACACGGACCTTTTTGTGAAAATGCTTTTTTTGGATATTGGGGATCCTAAAACATATATTTCCGGTGAAATCTCGGTATCGAATTTTTTGGTGGAGTGCAATACTTTCTCTATACACTATGTACATAGTGCGTATGGAGAAAGTAAAAAAACTCATAATGTATATTATACCTTTGAATCACTTTTTACTGGGATTATTTTTGTTGGTATATTTTACAGGTATCCCAATCCTCAAAACATTCTCCAAACAAATATTAGGACATAGTACCTAAACGGCATGTCCATAAGAGCTCCTTAAATGTCATTTCCATTAATATCCCTTAATTTGTATAGGGGGAGGTTGCTTCGCATAAGCACTTGATTAAATTGTGGACTCTGGATGGATGTGGGTCCTATTTCACTGTGTCTTTTGTGCTCAGAAATCCATGTATTAACACTAAAGGATTTACAGTCCTTTCATTTTCCTGAGATTTTCGAAATGATGCACCATGAAAAATAGATAATTATTTCTAGTATTCTTAGGTTTCATACATGTGGTTAAATGGTAAGTATCATTATATTTAGTGACCGTTCTCGGTAACGTGCTAGCCATTTACACGGTCTTGGAGTAAAAATTCACGATACAGCACGCTTTCTAACGCTTTAATTAAATATTCAACAGCAATCGTCTGTGCAGAGATGTAATTTTGAAATTAATTTTAAAATAATGCAGCATAAAAGTGTTTATCGCTATCCAACTGGCTATTCTTAGGCGATACTCTAATACTTTTAAAATTATTATATGGTTTTTATTTAATTAATACCAGTTTATTCATGAACGATCTCGCAATAAAATCTATTCAAATCATGCTAAATCAGAAATGCCTAGTTTATTTTGCATACGGAATCATTTAAGTGAAATCAGTCTCTACTAAAGTCAACGAGTCCTTTACTGACAATTATACCACATAAGTGTTTTCGTTCAAGTGCATGTTGTTTGAGATATTTTGTTTAATGGTGCTACAATTCTTGAAGATTTCTACTCTGAGATAATTTCTCAAACTTTAGAGAGGAGATCTCGGAATAAATAAACTCAACAAGGCTTGCAAGAAACGCGATATTGCATTTGTATCGCTTAAGAATGTTGCTTGAACAATATCTGGGTGATAAAAAGTACTTGCAGATTAAGCGTAGAGTTGTTGAGTCTACAGATTTTGACTTGTGGTTGAGAAGCTAAGGAGCATTACAACGATGAACATGAAAGGTAAGATTGTTAGGGGTTCTTGAATGGGGAAAAAGCGAGCAGAAGGATAATTTTAGCGTAGCTGCCAATCTCCTTTAGATGCGGCACCTGAAGGAGCTGCTCCCATTGCCTCCATTGTTATTGGTTTTTAATGTCAAATAATACTAACTTCAACAATAGGATACAAGCAATTGTCGCTATTTTATATGGTAAACGTTGTAATTTTTGCACTAAAATTCTACAGTAAAGAAAAATCCAGGCAACCATGGTCAACCGTTTTATCAGAGCATACCACCATACCTATTATTTTACTTGGATCCTTTCCCTCCTTTGTCACGGAAATGTTTGACAACAGTTGCTGGGATGAGAACTCGCGACGTTTGGCTTAGAACGGATGGCTAGTCCATGGCCTCTCACCTTAGTAAAGAGTTGGCAGAAGCGATGAGACACAGTGAGTTGGGGTTTCAATGAAGAGGGCTTATGAAGAAGTAAAGGATGAAGCCTTCAACTGGACAATGTTAATCAATTCTGTGATAATGGCATTTTAACTGCAGCTAAACTTCCTCTCACGTTAAAATATAAGAATATGGAACTAAAGATAATGGCTAAAAAGCAAAGAGTCAGAAAATTAGGAAATAGAATTGTACTATGCGTGCACCTTTTCATGGATGCTAGTTTTATGGGGAAGCGAGCGCCGGGAGAAGAAGAAATAGCTAATCCGTCTGTCTTTTGGCAGTGTTGTCAACCAAATAGCTTTTCTTTCTTTGAGGCCCTAGCTATTATGGTGAATAGGTTATCTAATTTAACGAACTATCTGAACTATTAAGCAAACTCAGCGCACGTGTGCGAACTCTGGTATCTACAGACAGAATGAAACCTTAGCATTGAAGTCTATAGTTTTTATGGTGTTTAACGCCCGTGTTTACTACATACGGCACCATAGGCGAAAGTCAGTCTCTCTCTCTCTCTCTATATATATACATAGAAGAGAAGCTGGTGCAAGGATATAATGAAAATATTGAGATACAAATGGAACTGGGGCAAATGACACAATTCAACAATATGTGAGTTGGAGGAGAGTGCAAAATTGGCTGGATGAGAAATTCTGACTTGCTTCAAGATTGGAAAAGAAGGAAGCAAACCAAGACCAATTTTAGCAATTGTAAGCAATGCAAGAAAATTGAAAAGAACAGGAAATTTCCAAGGCAAAATTATGGAAAAGAAGAGCGATATATCTGGAGTTCACTACTAAATAAAATAGACCAGGCTAGGGAAGAAGGGAGAAAATCCTTTGGAAATATTCTAGAATTATGAATTGAAAGCATAGGGTAGGGATTGAGTCAGGGGCAAGTTGAAAGAGTGGATACCGAACGTTGAGTCAGCAGAGCAAAGGATGTGGAAGTAGTCGTGTAGTCCGAAATGATTTTAGGAAGAGACGGGAAAGGAAATGGAAGGAAGCATCTGAAATCTGTGTCACGACAACAAGAAGCCGTGCGTCTTCTAATTGCCTGGCCAGAACTTACAGAAACTATATAATGAATGTGCCATCATTGGAAAATGTGTTAAACTAACCTGGATCCCTGCACATGTTGGTATACCTGGCAACGAGACAGCCGAAGCAGCAGTCAAAGAAGCTACAAGACAGCCACAAGCTGTGACTATTAAGATCTCACACCTTGATTTTCAATGCATATTAAAAAGACAATTCCGCAACAATGGAAAAATGATTGGAACTCTTTCTCCAACAGTAAACTCCGTACTGTGTATCCTAAATTCTTCTTCAGGATTCTAATCGCACGCCTGCGACGATTAGACCAGGCTACGCATCGGTCCTACAGCCTTAACTCATCCGCACCTGTTAACGAACGATCCTCCAGCTGTATGTGACCTGTTTCAAATCGCTTCCACTGTTCAACATTTAATCACGGACTGTCCTAGGTTCTACAATCAAAGGCTTCATAACTCAGTTCTGAACAACCTGTCTGAAGCTCTCAATGATGTCAATGTATATTTAAATATTTAAAGGATACACAATTTATGACGTTTTGTAATATTACTATTGTTAATTAATACTTTGTAGATATGCGATAGATTAAAGCGACTTTAATCGAACACATGTTCAAAAAATCCGTGATGAAAGAGATATGGAATAAGCTAACACGGTGATCTTTGGTAAACGCTGAGAGGAGACAACAAGGGTTTAGGGTGGTATCTACTCCGGAGGGCAGTACACTAGAGTTGAATCGTAATTAGATCGAGAAGGTAGCTGGGGTGAAGAAGTACGAAGCACTGTTGGAGAAACTCAGAGGATGAAGGAGTGCTTCATGATAGGAATTGGACTCCCAACATCGCGTTATGGAATGTAGGACTAAGGGCTAAACTTGGAAGCGGTGAAATGTTTGAAGTGCGAAAGTTGAGAGACATGATAGCAAATGAAATGGCCTGTTATCTATGGACGCTCTTTAACTGCTTTGGTTCTCAGCGTCCTATTCTATATTGGGCGTGAAAGACGGCTTAATTTTGCTCAGAGACCTCTCTTATCAGGCTTGAGGTTCTTTTACGTGCCGTAAATCTATGACACAGGACCCACAGCTTTACTTCCCTTCCGAAGGAAGCCATGCTAAGGATTTTTACGCCCCATCGTCCTCCGCCGGGTTTGAACCCGCGACCTTGGGTGTATGAAGTTAGCATGGTAATCATTACACCACGGAGGGCGACAGACATGATAACGATGTACGCGGTTGGACAAAGATGGTCGCACAGGATCGGAAGGATGTGATGCTATATATGAGATGATGATGTACGGATGCACAATAGATGGAGTGTTTCTGGAGGGACATAGGTATTCATTAACGAGTTGAAAATGGAAATGGCGTGTTATTTATGGACGCTCTTTAACTGCTGTGGTTCTCAGCGTCCCATTCTAAATTGGGTGTGAAAGACCGCTTAATTTGCTCAGAGGCCTCTCTATCAGGCTTGAGGTTCTTTTATATGCCGTAAATCTACGACACGGGACCAACGGCTTTACTTCCCTTCCGAAGGAAGCCATGCCAAGGATTTTTACATCCGCGACCTTGGGTATACGAAGTTAGCATGGTAACCATTACACCACGGAGGGGCGACTAACGAGTTGAATGAAATACATGTGAATGAAGTGCCATTTTTGGAAGGAGTGTAAATGATGGGAATAAAGGTAAATAAGATTAAGGGTATGCGGTAATGCAGCCTCATATCAATTTTACCATAACTTAATTTCTGTTTGATATGTTTTACCAAATTTTGCACCCAGTTGCAAAAATATATTCACAGAAGTTTGAAAACATTTTTACTAATTTTTATTTAATCTGTATCATTTATAATATTGGAAATACAGGGTCAAACTAACTACTGAAGCAATCTTTTTAAGATTTTTTTCACAAACTACAAACAGATAAATGAGAAAACTTGTGGAAAAGAATTTTTCTTAGGGTCTTAGCTTTTTTCTAAAATTATTTTATTATTTTGAGAAAATTTAGAACATATTTACCGCATATATTTTTATGGATCTTACCTTGCATAAGATTTATGAAAACTCTGTTCCACATAAAACTGTATTCTTGTATCAAGTAGAACTATGGAAAGTTTCATTGCAATACCTTACATACTTTTGGAGAAACATGCACCTATCTTACCTAATGAAAATCAAAGTTTCAGAAAACTGATGGAGAAAATTGAGAACATTATGCACCTGGGAAAAATTGTTGAATGTTGGCCTTAACCATACTCCTATTACAGGCACTTGTTTCATTCAGCATTTTTCTTCTTTAATGGTCCAACGCGAATTTTACTCTCTTGTAAGCTTTTAGTGCTGCCGTGGTATTTTTGGCAATTATACAAAAACCCAAAAATTTTGACTAGAAAAAAAAATTCCAAACAAAGACTTTGATAACTTTTCAAACATGTATGTTTACAGACAGAACACACATACCGCCATGTTGTTACAGCCTTCCTCAACCAGGTATCAGAGCTTTGCCTGCCTAAATAGGAAAGAAAGTTGAATGACTGTTCTGACAGAAATGCTCTCTGACAGACAGAGGTGCGACAGCTCGATAGAGTATGGAGACCGACTTCTGGCTTCACGCGCACCAACGCACGGCAGAGTTTGGCGATCATCCAACGGTAGGGGGAGCTGATGAGATCAGTCTCACGCATCCAACGGTCTAAAAAATTGCTCTCTAGACTAGGAGCCTCATTTTCCTCACAATGCTGTGAGCCCCAGTTCTATACTTGGGACTTAAAACTCCTACACACCCATGGATGGGATCAAACCCGGGCGTATCCGAGAACGGACAAATATCTTTAATGTATGATATTTTCATAAAAGTTGTTATATACATTTGCTAGAAAATCGAAATTTTCGAAAAATGTTCCACGCCAAGAGTAGCTTGGGGTGGGTAGCTTTTTTTTTTTTTTTCTTTTTTTTTTTTTTTTTTTTTTATTTTCGTGTCACATGTTTGGAGGACACTGAAGTTTATACCAATTTTGGTACATAAATGACTTTTCTTTTTGAGTTTTGGTGTTCGTAAACAAACACACACATTGCCATTTTACTATTTCTACAGTACTATGTACACAGTGTATAGTGTACATAGTGCACCCAACAATTCAATATCGAGATTTCACCGGAAATACATATTTTGGGACATCCTGAATAAAAAAGAAGCATTTTTAGAAAAATAGTTGTATATGTGCGTGTCTGTCTGTCTTTCTGTCAGTCTGTCTGTTTGGACAGTATAGCTCAAAAACGAAAAGACCGTTAAAACCCAAATTTGGTATTTATGTTTAGCATCTTCCAAGGATGCGACACGAAGATTTTAAAAACTAATCCCCCCGCCCCAGCTACCCTTTACATGCAACATTTTTCGAAAATGTTGACTTTTTCAAAAATGGCTCTAACGATTTTGATTAAATCTCATTTAAGATATTTACATGGCATATAAAATGTATATCTTGAATGTTCAGGGAATAGCTTCTGAACACCTGTTCATTCTGGACGATTTTGCTGAATTTTGCATTACTGGTAAACCGTAAGGGGTGGACAAAAACTTAGTACATAAAAGCTGTAGATAACGTTAAAACACACAATTTACGTCATATACATTTCTTTGCAGAGCTGACCGTTTCGGAGATATTCTTTGTTATTGATTTCAATGTTAAATTACGCATCTTCTCTTGAAGCCTTCGGTGGTGTAATGGCTACCATGCTAACTTCATATAGCCAAGGTTGGGGGTTCAAACCCGGCGGAGGACGATGGATTTTTTCGGGCGTAAAAATCCTTAACATGGCTTCCTTCGGAAGGGAAGTAAAGCCGTTGGTTCCGTGTTGTAGATATACGGCACGTAAAAGAACTTCAAGCCTGATATAGAGGTCTCTGAGCAAAATTAAGCGGTCTTTCACGCCCAGTATAGAACGGGACGCTGAGAACCACAGCAGTTAAAGAGCGTCCATAAATAAAACACCAATTTATTTCTTCTAAACGGGGCTCCTTTCGTTTCATCTCTGTTCATATGTTGTTGGGTTTTTAAACGATTTGACTATCGCTTTAGCCTGGCATATTCCCTTATTTTCTTTCTGTTTTTAAGGAACTAAGTAGTTTGAATTTTGTTGATTGTGACCAATTGTGTTAATATTTATCTCGCATAGCATGCTGTAGAGAGAAGAATAATAATCTTTCGTAATAACAGTTGGTTTGCAGAATAGATAAAGACATGTGAATGCAAAACTTCAGATTTTTATCCGCAGCAGCATATTTACCTCTTTTAAGATATAATATTTGGTTAGCCCCTCTTAGATTATCTTACTGTCAAACCTTTCCCAAAACTTAATTTCATCTTTCATGTGCTTGCAGCTTCTTAGGCAAAATAAAGGAAATGTTTGTTTTCAGATCATACGAGAGAACTGGAATCTGAAATACAGCGCCTGCTTCATCCTATGCCCCCTGAGACACAACCTCACAGTTCCTCGTAGTGTTTCCATAGTGAGTCGCCTACGCATACAAGCAGCCAATCATCTGCTAGTCCGCAACACCGACTGGGATCCTGACCTGCGCAACATCAGCGCTGATATCCCCAATCGCCTTGCTGTTTGTGTCAAGCCTATACACTTTAATTACAACCAGGTAACACACGCTCGTTTCTTTGATTCATTACACTAAAAGTATTCTATATGGGCTCACATGTTAGCAAGATGTTTTTTCCAGACTTACTTCATTCCTCATTGTTTATATGACGCTTCATCCACCACAAATCTCACATGCGGGCGCTTGGAATCGAACCCTAGATGGGAGGCGAGTGTTCAAACTACTCAACCACGGCGCCGCTAGAGAAAATAACATAGTTCAAATATTATATTCCTTAACCTTCGGTTTACGTCACATTATTAATATTATTATCATCATCATTTTCATTATTACTATTATAACGAATCATGTTTATTATCAAAATGCTAGATAAAACACAAATTACAAATTGAGATTTTATTTTGCGAAAACTTACTATTAACTCGCGTTATTTTAACAATAGCGGTTTATTATTCATTTGATTATTGGAACCTGCATGATATCATGGTTAAATACAGTTATGTCTTCTGCTTGTCCTTTAAAGAATATGAATCTATTCTCTTAATTTCTATTTATGGAATATGAGACAGCTAGTTCCAATAGAACACTATCTCATCTAAGACAAATCTGGGGACCTCGTTTTGCTTTCTATTTTCTTTTG
Source organism: Hymenopus coronatus (assembly GCA_030762935.1). NCBI lineage: Eukaryota > Metazoa > Arthropoda > Insecta > Mantodea > Hymenopodidae > Hymenopus > Hymenopus coronatus. Next base: position 12,090,877 of record CM060894.1, read on the forward strand.
CCGCCAAAGAGACTTCAACTACTCTGGTAATATCATTGAAAATCCTCGTAGAATCATGATCGTAGCGCATGGTCAACTGATGGCGGTTAGTAGAACAAGGATTAGCTATGATGCACCGCAACTATAATTTAACCACGGTCAAAGTTTCTTCACGTTTTGGTAACCCTTAATCAATAAGCATTTGATCAAGGATGGTGCACATATGGATCAAAGTGAAAGGGTAAAGGCAGGCGATCTTCTCAAGTCAGGTTGGGGAATGTCTGGCAGAAGATATTGGAAACCAATAAGCTGGCAGCCCGTCCACATCTGTATAAAGAGAGTTCTCATCTTACAATTAGAGTAATTGTTTTCATTCATCATTTTATGTTCTAAACTGATGAAAAGTAGAACTAATGCGCCTAGAATTGCACCTTGAGACAGCATATGCCATGTCACGGGATTCTAAAAATCTTATGTGTTTCCTACACATGACTTTCTTACACCTCTGCAACAAAGTATTGTTAGAATGCTTATGCTTCTATTTACTTCATGCTAATCGAGAAAACATTAGTCTTATTAGTTGTCTCCTTGTAAGTAGAAGGATATAAGGGAATACCACAGGCTAAAGTGATAGTCAAAAGTTGGTTGCTATGTCACTGAAGTTCCTTTGTTTGTATGGTCAGGAGTTGACAAATTACTGTATGAGAAAAGTATAAGTTAAAGCTAAAACCAATAACAAGGAATATCCCAGAAACGATCAACTCCACGAAAAACAATTATATAACATAAATTGTGTGTTTTAATGTGCTCTACTAGTTTTGTGTAGTAAGTTTTTGTCCATCTCTTACGGTTTAGCAGTTATGCAAAATTCCGTAAAATTCATCCAGGATAAAGTAGTCTTAAGAGGCTATTCCCGGAAAATTCAAGATATACATTTTATTTGTCAGGAATATCTTTAATGTACAATACTTTAATCAAAATCGTTAAAGCCATTTTAGAGAAAATCAAAATTTTCGAAAAAAAAGTTGCAAGTAAAGGGTAGTTGAAGGTGGGGGGATTTTCTTGAAAATCTTCGTGTCGTATCCTTGGAAGATACCGAACTTAAATACCAACTTTGGTATGTAACGGTCTTTTCGTTTTAGAGGTATCCTGCCCAAAGACACACACACACACACATACAGACAGACAGACACACTCGGACATTTTTCTAAAAATGCTTCTTTTTTATTCGGAGTGTCTCAAAAATGTATTTCCGGTGAAATCTTGGTATCGAATTTTTGAGTGCATTATAATACCTTCTCTATACACTATGTACGTGTAGAGAAAGTAAAAAGAAGATATAGGTAAACTATATTAAGAAGGAACATTATACATTGAAAATAGCCATGGAAGAAAGTTGTGAAACACATCTAAAAGCGTAAAGAGCCACGAACTGGCAAACGACCCAGGTTAAGGGCAGGACAATGAACTGAAGGGGCTGGAAGTTCCACTGCCCGAGGGTGGACATGACAAAGTAAATACAGTCAATTTTTTTGTTGGTCGAGCGACTCGACTTCACTTGCTAGGGAAATCTCGTTAGATTAAGACGTGATATTTGAGTCCGCGGTGGAAACGAGCGGGGTACATATGGCGGCGACAGAAACATGTTTATTTAATACACCAGAATACGTTCACGAGTAACAAGGGAGCGGTCGCTTAAAGCGCAGCTGGAAAGGGGAAAACTTGGGAGGAATGCGAGTGTGTTCGACGGAAGAAAATGTCACAAAAAATAAATAAACAACACCAGTCGTGAACTCAAAGAAATCCACTTGTGTCTTACCACACCTAAGATGCCATGCTCACCAGTGGCGTAGCGTGAAATAAAAAAAATCTGATGTGTTCCATTCACACGATTTCTCTACATCTGTGCAAAAAAAAATATCATTAAGAAGCTTATGGTTCTAATTCCTTCATGCTAATCGACAAAAAATTAGCAGAAATAGTCTTATTACTTGCTTCCTTGTAAGTAGAAGGGAAATAAGGGAGTACCATAGGTTAAAGTGATAGTCAAAAGCTGGTTGCTATGTGACTGAAGTTCCTTTGTTTGTATGGACAGGAGTTGACAAATTTCTGTATAAGAAAACCAAAGTTTTCAAAGCTGAAATCAATAACAGGGAATATCTCAAAAACGATCAAGTCCATGAACAAAACGTATATTACATAAATTGTGTGTTTTAACGTGTTCTACATTTCTTGAGTAGTAAGTTTTTGTCCATCTCTTACGGTTTAGCAGTTATGCAAAATTCGTAAAATTCATTCAGAACTCATCTTCAGAGGCTATTACCAGAAAATTCAAGATATACATTTTATATGTCTGGTAAATATCTTTAATATACGATATTTTAATCAAAATCGTTAGAACCATTTTTGAGAAAATCAAATTTTCAAAAAAAGTTCCATGTAAAGGGTAGTTTGGGGTGGGTGATTTTTTTCAAAATCTTCGTGTCGTATCTCTGGAAGATACTAAACTTAAATACCAAGTTTGGTTCTTTACCGACTTTTCGTTTTTGAGTTATCGTGTTCTTAGACACACGGACACACACACACGGACCTTTTTTGAAAATGCTTTTTTTTTTATACAAGGGAACCTAAAACATATATTTCCGGTGAAATCTCGGTATCGAAGTTTTGGGTGGAGTGCAATACCTTCTCTATACACTATGTACATAGTAGTGTAGAGAAAGAAAAAATCAGTCCAGAATAATAATGCATATTGAGTAAGAAAAATCCGATATGTTCCATTCACGTGTCTTTCTCTACCTGTTACCCAAATGACTTTCGTTACAAAAGATTATTCTTTTATCTATGGCATGCTAATCAAGGTAAACAGCAGAATTTTTCTTTTAAAAAGCTGGTCCTATGTGAAACAACTGAAGTTCGATTTGATTTGCATGGCCTGCAGTAAAACAAAAGGGATGAACGAAACGTCTCTTCCGGATCGAGAAAACTTTAAGTGAAACCAATAACAAGGAGTATCTGAGAAACGTCGGCTCTACTAAAAAACGTATATGACATAGGTAAATTATGTGTTTTAACGAGATCTAAGTTTACCTTTTTGTCCATCTCTTACGGTTTATCCATTATACAAAAGTCTGCAATAATCATCTAGAATAAAGTGGTCTTCAGAGGCTATTCACAGAAGATTCAAAATATACATTTTATTTGCGATGTAAATATCTTAAATATATGGTACTGTTTTAAACAAAATCATTAGCTGTTTTTGAGAAAAACAAAATTTTCTAAAATTGTTTCATGTAAAGGGTAATTTGTGGTGGGAGGATTTTCTTGAAAATCTTCGTGTTGTATCCTTGGAAGCTACTAAAGGTAAATACCAAATTTGGTATTTAATGGTCTTTTCGTGTATAAGCTATGCTGTCTATAGACACACACGGACCCTTTTCTAAAAAATTTTTTTCGGACTCAGAGGACCTCAAAACGTATATTTCCGGTAAAATCTCGATCTCAAATTTTGGGTGGAATACAATATTTTATTCACTATGTGCATTGTACATACGGGCTAGAGAAAGTAAAAACGCAGCGCTGTTGATATGTGTGTACTGGCCAACATTGTGATCATGCAGTAGGCAGTCATTAACTCAATTAGCATGTGACGTAACATCGCTTCGAGGATCCCTAGACAAGCCATGCAAAGGGAAGGGAGGTACTACAGCGGTGAGAGGTTTCCCTGTGGGGTCTGCTCAACTATCAGAGACATCGGCGTTACAACATCTACGGGTTCAGTGGAAATTTACACGCGCGTTATCGTGTATAGCTGATATGATTTTTGCTTTCTCCGTGTATAAAGAAGGTATTGTAATGCACCCAAAAATTCCATACTGAGAAATATATGTTTTGTGCTTGCTAAGAACGCCTTCTGAAAAGTGAGTAAGTGTAGGTACTAGTGCTTCAATCTCAAAATGATGTCATTTTCAATGTTACATAAAAACATATCTAAAAGAGTTCAGAAGCTGCGACATCAAACCTCTGTGTAAGCTATAACACTGTTATATTCGTTTCGAAGCAGCCACAGTTTGTCGGAAAGGGTTTTCGTATGTCAATGGAAATATTTTTGAGGTCCCTAGAGACTCAAAAAAGTATTTTTAGAAAAGGTCAGTGTGTCTGTGTGTGAGTGTGGACAGCTTGCTCAAAAAAGAGAAGTATTGGTATTTATGTTAAGTATCTTCCAAGGATGCGACACGAAGATTTTCAAGAAAATCCCCCCACCACCAGCTACCCTTTGCATAGACAAATTTTTCATAATTTTGGTTTTCTCAAAACTGGCTCTAACGATTTTGATTAAAATACCGTATATTAAAGATGTTTACATCACAAATAAAATGTATATTTTGAATTTTCTGTGAATGTCTTCTAAAGACCTCTTTTTTCTGAATGAGTTTTGCAGAATTTTGTATAACGGTTAAGAGATAGACAAAAATGTAGATCTCGCTAAAACATATAATTTATGCCATATACGTTTTCTTGTATATTTGAACAGTTTTTGACATTCATTGTTATTGGTTACACTGCATCGGGACCATGCAAAGCTTCACATGATGACCACCATTTAAAATATTTGCCTACTATTTACAATGAAGCAAGTAATAAGATCGATCCGGCTAATGTTTACCTCGATCAGCATGAATAGTTTGTAAGGGAACAGCTAGAGGAAGCTTGTGCATGGAACATAGTTTCTTTTTATTTTCTCTACACGTTCTATGTACATAGTGAATAGAGAAGGTATTGCAGTCCACCAAAAATTCCATACCGACATTTCACCGGAAATGCATTTTTGGGTCCCCCTGAACCCAAAAAAAATGTGTGTCTGTATGCGTGTGTGTGCGTGAGTGTACGTGCGTGCGTGCCTGTGTGGACAGCATACCTCAAAACCGAAAAGACCGTTGAATACCAAACTTAGTATTTAAGTTTGGTATCTTCCAAAGATGCGACACGAAGATTTTCAAGAAAATCCCCCCATCCCTAACTACCCTTTACATGGAAACATTTTTGACAGTTTTGATTTTCAAAAAACGATTTTGATTAAAATATCGTATATTAAAGATATTTACCTGACATATAAAATGCATATCTTGAATTTTCTGGGAATAGCCTTTGAAGACTACTTTATTCTGGATCAATTTTACGGAATATTGCATAACTGCTAAACCGTAAGAGTTGAACAAAAACTTACCACACAAAAATGTAGAGCACCTTAACACATACAATTTTTGTTTTATACATTTTTTCGTGAAGTTTATCGTTTTTAGATATTCCTTGTTTTTTGTTTCAGCTTTCAAAAACTTACTTTTCTCATACAGGAATTTGTCAACTCCTGTCCATACAAACAAAGGAACTTCATTCACATAGCAACCAGCTTTTGATTATCACTTTAACATATGGTACTCCCTTATTTCTCTTCTAGTTACAGGGAAGCAAGTAATAAGACTATTTCTGCTAATTTTTTTCTGCATTAGCATGAAGTAAATAGAAGCATAAGCTTTTTAACAGCAATTTCTTACAGAGATGTAGAGAGAGTCATGTGAACACATCAGATTTTTTTTCGTTTTTGAAGTTAGTAGCGCACATAGTACCTTTCCGTCCACTAGATCATATTTGCATCGATTAATAGCACATCGAGTGCGAGATGAGCTCGTGGAGATTGTCCTGGTGGTAGTTCAAGGAGGTAAATGCTGAGTTTTTGTTTTATTTTGGTCCGCTGTCCTCATATTGATCGTGATATAATATCAGCCCCGACTGGCGATTGTTTAGTCTTCAAATGTTAATGAATTCGTACGGCAGAAAGCAGCAACTGCTACATGAATACGTTATAGGGTGGATGGGAAAAGGAATTCGAAACTTAGGGTTCATTACATACCTAATACTCTGAAGTTTTTATGTTCTTTAAGTACTGAATGACAGGAAGAGAATATAGTAAAAAAAATCTGATGTGTTACATTCACATGATTTTCTCTACTTCTCTGTAACAAATTATTGTTAAAAAGCTTATGCTTCTATTTACTTCATGCTACTCGAGTAAAAATTAGCAGAAATAGTCTTCATACTTGCTTCCTTGTAAGTAGAAGCGAAATAAAGGAGTACCATAGGTTAAAGTCATAGTCAAAAGCTGGTTGCTATGTTACTGAAGTTCCTTTATTTGTATGGACAGGAGTTGAGAAACTCCTGTATGAGAAAAGTACACGTTTTTAAAGCTAAAACAAAAAACAAGGAATATCTAAAATACAATCTACTCCACGAAAAAAATGTATATAATATAAATTGTGTGTTTTAACGTGCTCTACCTTTTTTTGTGTGGTACCTTTTTATCTATGTCTTACGGTTTAGCAGTTATGCAAAATTCCGTAAAATTCACTCAGAATAAAGTAGTCTTCAGAGACTGTTCCCAGAAAATTCAAAATATACATTTTATTTGTCAGGTAAATATCTTTAATATACGATATTTTAATCAAAATCGTTAGATCCATTCTTTAGAAAATAAAAACTCTCGAAAAAAGTTCTATGTAAAGGGTAGTTTGGGTTGGGGGGATTTTTCTCAAAATCTTCGTGTCGCATCCCTGGAAGATACTAAACTTAAATACCAAGTTTGGTATTTTACGACTTTTCGTTTTTGAGTTATCGTGTTCACAGACACATGGACACACGGACACACTGACACACGGACACACACAAGGACCTTTTTCTGAAAATACTTTTTTTGGATATATTTCCGGTGAAATGTCGGTATCGAGTTTTTTGGTGGAGTGCAATACCTTCTCTATACACTATGTACATAGTATGTGTAGAGAAAGTAAAAATCTGTTTGTATGCGTTGAAAAGCATATACTTTTTACTTTCTCTATCCCGTATGTACAATGTGCATAGTGGATAGAGAAGGTATTGTATTCCACCCAAAAATTCGATGTCGAGATTTCACCGGAAATATATTTTTGCGGTCCCCTGAGTCCAAAAAAACATGTTTAGGAAAAGGTCGTGTGTGTGTGTGTGTGTGTGTGTGTGTGTGTGTGTGTGTGTGTGCGTGTGTGCGTGCGTGCGTGTGAGAGCTCAAAAACGAAAAGACAGTGAAATACCAAACTTGGTATTTAAGTTTAGTATCTTCCAGGGATGCGACACAAACCTTTTTAGAAAAATCCCCCCACTCCAAACCACCCTTTTCATGGAGAAAATTTCGAAATTTTTGCTTTTCTCAAAAATGACTAACGATTTTAATTAAAATATCACACATTTAAGATATTTATGTGTCAAAATGTATATCTTCAATTTTCAGGGAATAGCTTCTGAAGACATGTTTATTCTGAATTTTGCAGAAGTTTGCATAAATGGTACCCTGTAAGAGATAGCCACAAACTTACCACACACAAAATGTAGAGCTCGCTAAATCACACAAATTATGTTATATATATATTTCAGCTTTAAAATACTTATACTTTTCTCATACGGGAATTTGTTAACTTCTATCCATACAAACAAAAGTACTTCAATCACATAGCAACCAGATTTTAAAACATTTAACTATTGATCTAGCCTTTCTGTCATTTTTTTCTCGATTAGCATGAAGTCAATAGAAGAACAAGCTTTTTAACAATAGTTTGTTGCAGAAATGTAGAGAAAGTCATGTGAATGCAACACATCAGATTTTTTAAAATAAATATCAAGTACAGGACAAGAATTCCTGATAAAATATGGCTTCAAGTTTCACAGAACATACATATAGAGTTAAGAATGTGCCAACAAAGTAATAGCTTAAACATGAATTCGAAAGCTTAAGTCACTTTTCAAAATCACCAGAGGAATGAAACAGATCTTTAGGGAGTTAAATGGGCATCAATTTGTCATTTTTGATGAAAAAAACTTTTTCTTTGTTTTCAAAAATCAAGTACCTACATCAACCTTGTTTTATTTCCCATGTTACTAGATACGTTTGTAATTCACTAAATTACCATATTTTAAAAATCTGTAAATGTCTTCCGTATATCAAATTTAAACTTAATTTTCTCCAATTTAATCTTTTAAAGAATTTTGCTGTTTTTATATAGTCCATGATTCCTTATATAAGAAACAAAACATATGCCATGAGAGCAAAAAACAAACAAATTTTGTCATGAATACACCAATTGTTTATTTTATTCTACACTAGAAGCAAATATAAAAAAAAAAACCTGATGTCTTTCATTCACATTACTTTCTCTAGCTGTTCCACAAACAAAATGTTCTTACAAAAGATTATTCTTTTATCTACACCATGTTAATCGAGAGAAACATCAACAGAAATGGTTTTATTACTTGCTTCCTTCTAAGAGAAGGGAAATAAGAGAATACACAGGCTAAAGCACTGAAAAATCTTTAAAATCCGGTTGCTAGGTGAAATAATTGAAGTTTGGTTCTCTTTGTTTGCAAGGAATGACTTCCCGTTTAAGAAAAGTATCTTAAATGAAACCAACAACTTGGAATATCTCTAAAATGGTCAACTCTATGTATGTGACATAAGTTGTGTGTTTTAACGAGATCTACATTTATGTGTAGTAAGTTTGCGTCTATCTCTGGTTTACCAGTTATACAAAACTTATATAGAAGTCATCTAGAATGAAAAGGTCTTCAGAGGCTATTCCCAGAAAATTCAAGATACCCATACATTTCATTTGTCGTGAACATATGGCATTTTAATCAAAATCGTTTAGAGCCATTTTTGAGAAAATCAAAATTTTTGAAAAATTTTGCATGTAAAGAGTAGTTGGGGTGGGGGGATTTACTTGAAAATCTTGGTGTCACATCCTTGAAAAATGCTGAACCTAAATACCAATTTTTCGTTTTTGAATATGCTGCTCACAGACAGTATGTTAACTGGTTAAAGTACCAGTTTGACATCTTGTATGTTGCACTGATATGAAACTTGAAGCTTGTACGCTGTTTTTCTTATTCTGCAGCCTAACAATACAACTGGTACATTTCTGATACTGAGTGAAACAAACCACCTGGAAAGGTCATTTTCAGTGCTCGAAAGTCTGATGTCTGCTAGGAGACAATCTAAAAGTGGAGCATTTGGAAAGTAGTAATTATATCTTCTCACTCCTCTAGAAGCATAGAAAATGAAGAATGTACATCGGCATATTCTGTTTTTTAACAATGCCTTAACTTCCTTCCAACAGCTTCTGCCTCCTTTCTAACTATACTGGACCATGTTACTCCGGGAAAATTTGGAAATGTATCTTGTAATTATGTGCAATCAATCAACGCTAATTTCTGGAAAAATGAATGTGTGTTGAAAATGATAGAATCTGCTAATAAAATATACACACTGCTCATAGGATAGTAGTAGTAGTAAAGTGATCTCACTCCTCTGCGAAGCATAATGCCTTAATGAGCGCGTGCCAGCGTATTCTGTTCTTTGACAATACCTTAATTTCCTTCCGGCTCTTTCCTGAAACTTCTGCCTCTTTTTTAACTATGCTGTGCCATGTAATTCTTGATCTAGCTGATCTCCTAGTTGATCCTTGGGGGTTCCAATTGAAAGCTGTTTTAGCTATACTACCATCTTCTTTCCTCATCACATGTCTGATTCATTTCCAAAAATAAATGGCATGTTGTTTATGGATGCTCTTTAACTACCGTGGTTCTCAGCGTCCCATTCTAAATTGGGCGTGAAAGACCACTTAATTTTGCTCAGAGGCCTCTCTATCAGGCTTGAGGTTCTTTTACGTGTCATAAATTTACGACACGAGACCAACGGCTTTACTTCCCTTCCGAAGGAAGCCATGCTAAAGATTTTTACACCCGAAAAAATTCATCGTCCTCCGCCAAGTTTGAACCCACAACCTTGGGCATATGAAGTTAGCATGATAACCATTACACCACAGAGGGCAATCGATCCATTTCCATTTCCTATATTTCACCTCTTTCCTAATTTCCTATTGGTTAGTTATTTTCCACAGGTCCTTATTTGAAATGGTCCTTGGCTACCATGATTATTCTCAGATGTCTATTATTAAACACTTGTAATTTCTGAGCAATTGAGCTAGTAACATTCCAAGTTTCACATCCATATAATAAGACGGATTTCACATTCATATTAAATATTCTAACTTTCAATTTTAAGGATATTTGATTTGATTTCCATAGGGAGGATAACTGTACAAAAACAGATTTTGCTTTTGTTCATTGGGTAGGCCCCATTATATTATGTCATATCTACATTTATTGGGTATGTTATTTTTATTGAATACTGTATAATTTAAATGTTTTATCTTAAAGTGGTAACAGGAGGCACGTAAAACGTGTTCATATTTTCGACTTATTGTCTTCTTTTGCATGCAGCTGTAAATGGTTTAGCATAAACTTTTAACAATTTTTCTGCCTATTTTGCATCTTTTTAGTGCCTATTGTCTGCCTATTTTGAGCTTAGTAAGTGCCTAATATCCATTCTCTAATGAAAACAATATTAAGACTCATATGCAATTGTTTAATCCTTGCCACTTTGCTCGATAAATGTAAGGCAAACTAGTTCAATCCTAAACATGAGCCACACCTACATTCTCATTTCAAATCAATACTTCATTAACATTTGATATATTCAGATAGGAATGATGTATGCATCTCAGATAATTACATGAATTACACCAAATATTATCTGTTTAAGCTTAACCACCAGTATATTTAAACTATTACTTGTGTTTATACTTCAGGTTCTACAAATGCTGGAGTTCCTAGAACTGAATTCCATACTTGGTGTGGCACATTTTACGTTTTACAACCATACGATGGGTCCGGCGGTTGGATGCATCCTGGAAGACTACATGGCAAAGGGAGCTGTTACACTCCTACCCTGGCAGCTCAATATGGTGTCTCAAAAGGAAATTCGCACAGAAGGATTGTTTGCTGCCCTCAATGACTGTCTTTATCGCAGCATGTACCGATATTCCCATACAGCTCTCATAGATCTGGATGAATACATCATTCCACGCCATAATGATACACTTCTGCAGCTAATTAAGTACGCCTTTATTATTTATTTGTGTTATACAACCATAGACAAACTGCACAAGAGCAATTGATTTTTACTTTCTCTACACATACTATATACATAGTATATAGAGAACATATTGTATTAAACCCACAAATTAGATACCAAGATTTCACCAGAAATATATGCTTTGAGGTCATCTGAGTCCAAAAAAAGCATTTTTAGAAAAAGGTCCATGTGTGTGTCTGTGCAGCATAGCTCAAAAACGAAGAGTCCGTTAAATACCAACCTTGATATTTATGTTCAGTATCTTCCAAGGATGCGACACAAAGATTTTCAAGAAAATTTCACCACCCCCAACTACCCTTTACATGGAACAAATTTTGTAAATGCTGATTTTTTGAAAAATGGCACTAGCAATTTTGATTAAAATCTCTTATATTTAAGATATTTACATGACAAATAAAATGTATATCTTGATTTTCATATATATGTATTCTTGACATGTCCTTTAACAATTGTATATAAAGGATGAATAAAATGAGTTAAAGGACTAGTTTCCTTCATTTTCAACCGGACATTGAAAATGGTTAAAAATGAAGGAAACTAGTCCTTGTGTTGTTTAGTGTAATTACTGTCTAACATTGCCAACTTCATAAAAGGAATTAGTTGAACTCCGGTTGAAAATATAGGAAACTAGTCCTTCGAAACATGTTCCAGCAAAAGTCCTAAATATGTGTTGTTTAGTGTAATTAATCGACTCGTCAAATTAAATCATTAAGTTTATACAAACATTTTTCTATTAAGGAGTCTTAATTTATTCAGAAATTGTTTTGTACCATTTAATGTCATAATTGTTGTGGGCAGCTTGTTATATAACATTTGCCCCATTACAAAAACATACTTGTCAGTTGATTTTTTGGCAGCCATTTCCAAAAATAGTCATTATTGTATATAGAATAGTAGTTATGTACATCATTATTCTTCCAGCTTATTTACAACAAAGAAAATTGCTTTATTTACATAAAGTGAGTCATGTGTGAAGATTTTGTTTTCTTTAAATATATTTATACAAGAGTCAGAATTTTTTTAAATGAACCTAATACACTTTTTCTGCAAGATGAATACTCTGTCCAGATGTATCCTTGGGCAGCTTCTACATATTTCTATTCTGTAAACAGATATGGAAAGATGACCCCACAATTGAGCATTTTTAGTAATCAGTAAATTTAGGAGAAAGTTTGAGTTGGCATTTAAACACGTACATCTCTTACATTTTTGTGTGGCTCAAGAGCTATTTACTCTCCTTTTCAGAAGAGACTAATTGGCTCCTGGTGTTGATATTCGTTGTGTAGTGTTGATATGAACTTCCATGATGTGTGTGTTTCTATTCTGACTCAAACTTTCCTTTAAATTTCACATCACTGCTACTAGCATATCTAAATATTATACAAATATATGAACATTATTATTATTATTATTCATTGGTTATAAAATGAGTAAAATTTACACTTGAATTGCTTCACTAAGTAATAAATTACCTGGACATGTTTCGGAGGCATATTTTGCCTACATCATCAACAGATTTTGACAGGCAAGCCTGCTGTTGATATTTTCTGTGGTCTCTTCTCATTTCTCTGGTGGCTGATAAATGAATTTGTAGAGCGGGTTGTCATTGGCAGGAATTCCAATATTCATAAAGCTAGATTTCTGCTTTAAAATAAACATCTTTTCCCATATGTTTAATTCTAGCGGTCGCTGTTACTGATTTGAAGCAATTCAAGTGTAAATTTGACTCATTTTATAGCCAATGTGTGTTTATGTTTCACTGTGTACCACTTCCAGTATTTTGATTCTTTTGATTATGATTAGTGTTGGTGGTGGTGGTGGTGGTGGTGGTGGTGGTGTTGGTGTTGTTGTTGTTGGTGTTATTATTATTATTATTATTATTATTATTATTATTTTCAGGTGGCTGGGGACACGGCTCTACACCCGCACAACAGGATCATATTCATTCCAGAATGCTTTCTTTTATTTACAATGGGGAGATGACCCCAGTGTAACATCAGAGGAGAGAGGTTTAGTGACCTTACGTAAGACTCGTCGGCGAGGAAAACTACATCCTCACAAGCAACGTTCTAAGTACCTATGCCGACCAGAATATGTCGTAGAAGCAGGCAACCATTTCATATGGGAGTTTGTTCCTGGACATGGCACTCTCAATGTACCTCCAGATGCTGCAATACTACACCATTACCGTGTGTGTGAATTTGGTGGTAATGACTGCATCAAAACAGCATCTGTTGTGGATCGCACTGCATATCGCTACCGTGAACGCCTGCTAACACGAATTAAATCCAAATGGCAGGAGCTACAATCCAAGTGTGGACTTTCTGACTTCCCTATAGGTTCAACCACATCACCCATAAACTATAACACAACTAAACTAAAATCACAACCAAAGCCATCTGTGTTGCAAAGCTAGCAATAACTGAAGGATATACCAGTATGACAGTAAATATTGTGATATGTTGGTTTATAATGACCAGCAGTTTTAATGAAAATGAACTTGATTATTTCATTCACTTTTTTTAAGTATTTTTAACTGCCCAGAAGCAATAGTGTAAAACACATATTTATTGCAGTAAATTGCTCATCAAGGTGTTAATATATTGATAGATATATTTCATTACATCCTTTCCATGTTGTCTGCAAACACAGACATGTACATAAACAGAATCTTCTACATCCAACCTAGAAAACCTTTATTGTAGCTGTAATTATGATACATTGTTTAATTACGAGGGACGTTCAATAAGTAATGCAACACTTTTTTTTTCTTTAAGCAGGTTGGTTTTGTTCAGGGTTCAAATACAGCAAGCTATTCCCCAATGTTTTGGCAACGAAACCCTATTTTTCAGCATAATCTCGATTTGATGCTACGGCCTTACACCAACTTGATGGGAGGGCCTGTATGCCTGCAAGGTACCACTCTACTGGTCTATGTCGGAGCCAACATCCTGCTGCTTCAATAACTTCCATATCATCCATGTAGTACCTCCTGCAGAGTGCATCCTTCATTCGGCCAAACAGGTGGAAGTTAGAAGGTGTGAGATCTGGGTTGTAGGGTGAATGAGGAAGAACAGATGGATGAGGAAGAACAGCTCACTGAAGTTTTGAGAGCTCCTCTTGGGTTCACAGATTTGGGTGAGGCCTTGCATTATCATGCAGAATGAGAAGCTCATTTGCATTTTTGTGGCTACAAATGTGACTTCAATTTCCTTAGAGTAGCACAATACACTTCAGAACTGATTGTTTCACCATGCGGGAGGACATCGAACAGAATAACCCCTTCAGAGCCCCAGAAAACCAGCTGAGGGTTTTTTAACTTTTTCTTCAAAGGAGAGTTGATGTGGTGCCACTCCATGGTGCTGTTTTGTTTTCATTGTCACCTGTGACAATGTTTGACAAAAGATTGTCACCCTCAGCCTCATTACAAGCAAGCAATTCCGCACAGATGGTCCTTCTGTGATCTTTATGGTTGTCAGTTAGGTGCCAAGGAACCAGCAAGAACAAACCTTGAGTACAAGTGAGTCAGCACTACAGAAATACCAAGTTGAGCAGCAAGGTTTTGATTGTGATCCGTCGATCACCTTAAATAAGAGAGTCCACACGTTCCAACATTGCAGGAGTCACAGCTGTGTGCGGCCAGCCAGCTCCACCTTGTTGTGACAACAAGACACCTCACCCAACAACTCACCATGCTTTTGTTCACTGCCTAGACATTCTACAAGTGCTCTGGTTTTCCGCCAAAAGAACTACTATCTATTAGGAATATTACAGACCTCATTTTGAAGGCTAGTTATAGCACTGCCACCTATCAGAAATTAATAAAATTGTATGAGGTGAAGTGGGAATAATTAAAGATGTCCTACACAAAATTTTGATTTTTTCAACCAAAATTGGCCGAGAAAAAAGAAATGTTGCATTAGTTTTTGAACGTCCCTCATATACACGATGAATGACTATTTCAAAAACGTTGACAGTTATCTGTATGATTCCATGCATATCACACTGAAGTACAGTACAAACTAGACTTTTTTCTTTATTAGACCATAAATAACAGTGCTAAAATATTAACTAAAGGCAGTAGTATTATGAAGAGTTATTAAAGTCAAAGATGGCTAATGCTCATATCAGGTCTGCCAACATTCTAACTTGTCTTACTAAGTTATATAACCAGAGAAATCACCAGACAACCTATTTATGAAATAGGTACCATTTTGATCTTCTGCTAATATAATGAGCTACTGTCTATTGATATATTTTGGATCATAATTATAGGGTCTGGCAATGGGATGTGACAGATTTTAGAATGCGTTTGTTGTTAGTGGTTTTGAGTGAAGGAATTAGCAATGTTGGTAATGTGATCCTAATGCAATGCAATTGTTTTTCTCATTGTTGTGAAAAACAATATGGATAACTGGCCTACAACAGAACCTGTGTTTGCAGTAATAACTTATTATGAGTTGAAATCAATCACTGTTGTGCAGAGGAGATTTAGAAATTAATTTAATGTCACACAGCATCGAAGAATTCTGATCTAAAACACTATCCTAAAGTGGGTGAGTAAATTTAACAGAAGTAACAGGGGTGTGTTTGCAGGGAAGTTATGAATGTAACCTCCTCCTTGGGTTAGGGCTTTTAAACCTGTTTCGGCTCCAAAATTTTGCTGAATCCATTTTTTTTACTTTCTCTACACATACTATGTACAGAGTGAGGTGCCCAAAAATTCCATACTGAGATTTCACCAGAAATGCATGTTTTGGGTCCTCCTGAATCCAAAAAAAGCATTTTTGGAAAAAGATCTGTGTGTGTGTGTGTGTGTGTGTGTATGTGTGTGTGTGTGTGTGTGTGCGCGCGTGTGTATAGCTCAAAAACGAAAAGTCTGTTAAATACCAAATTTGGTCTTTCAGTTCAGTATCTTCCAAGGATGGGGCATGAAGATTTTCAAGAAAATCCCCCCACCCCCACTACCCTTTACATGTAAAAATTTTCGAACATTTTTATTTTCTTGAAAATGGCTCTAATGATTTTGATTAAAATATCATATAATGAAGATATTTACTTGACAAATAAAATGTATATCTTGAATGTTCTGGAAATAACCTCTGAATACTACTTTATTCTGCATGAATTTTACGAAATTTGGTATAACTGGCAAACCATATGAGATAGAGAAAAACTTACCTAACAGAAAATGTAAAGCTTGCTAAAACACACAATTTATGTTATATACATTTTTGTGGAGTGGATCATTTTTTAGATATTCCTTGTTATTGGTTTCAGATTTAAAAATCATGCTTTTCTCATACAGGAATCTGTCAACTCCTGTCCATAAAAACAAAGGAACTTCAGTCACATAGCAAACAGCTTTTGACTATCACTTTAACCTATGGTACTCCCTTATTTTGCTTCTACTTACAAGGAAGCAAGTTATAAGACTATTTCTGCTAATTTTTTCTCGATGAGCATGAAGTAAATAGAAGCATAAGCTTTCCAACAATAATTTGTTGCAGAGATGTAAAAAAATGTCATGTGAATGGAACACATTAGATTTTATTTTTGGGAGGTAATCCTGGTTTTGGGTTTCTATGCCTTTGGGGTCTGTAATTATATGCTGCTTGAGATACTGTCATCCTTTCCAAGTATTATTTTCTTGCTCTTGCTCTTATATTCTTTTATTGTTTCATTTAAGGAATTGTTTAACAATGAGTCAAAGTTATAAACACTTTAAAATTCTCCACTTACATGTATAATGGTGCTCCACTATATACAAATATTCTTAATTATTTATATGTTTTATTTAACTTTTCTATATTTAATAGTTGCCTAATTTCATTGTTTTGTTTTCTATCCAGTGCAACCTAAGAACTAGAATATCACCAGCTTTTAGTGACTTATCCCATAATGGTGAAAAAATGTTGAAGTTGCACTTTAATAAACTGTCATAGCTGCCTCCCCTTTAACATGACTAGTAGTGGTAGCAGAACTGATACCAGAAGACATTGGATCATTACATAAATTTATATTAGCATGAAACAAAACAAAAAATCTGATGTATTCTATTCACATAACTTTCTCTAGCTGTTCCGAATAAAAACTATTCTTCAAAACATTATTCTTTTATCTATATTATTCTAATCAAGATAAATATCTGCATAATTGGTCTAATTACTTGCTCCCTTTTAAGTAGAAGGGAATACAATCCCTTAAAAGCTTGTTGCTATGTGAAACAACTTAGGTTCAGTTTGCTTTGCATGGTCTTGTTTGAGTAAAGTATAAATATTTTAAAGCTGAAACCAATAACAACTACCTCAAAAACGGCCAGTTCTACACAAAAAAAAAAAAAAAAAAAAAAAACACATATAGTACATCATATATTCTGTGTTTTAACAAGATCTACATATTTTGTGCAGTAAGTTTTTTGTCTCTCTCTTACAGTTTACCAGTTATGTAAAATTCAACAAAATTCACCCAGAATAAAGAGGTCTTCAGAAGCTATTCTCAGAAAATTCAAGGTATACCTATTATTTGTGATGTTAATGTCTTTAATATATGATATTTTAATCAAAATTTTTAAGGGCCATTTTTGAGATATTCAAAATTTTCAAAAATGTTTTCATGTAAAGGGTAGTTGGGGGAGGGGGTAGGAATTTTCTTGAAAATCTTTGTTGCTTCCTTGGGAGATGCTTAACATAAATACCCAGTTTGGTATTTAACAGACTTTTCATTTTGGAGCCACACACACGCGCGCACACGCGCACACACACAAACTTTTTCCTAAAATTGCTTTTTTTTTTTGACTCAGAGAACCTCAAAACATATTTCTGGTGAAATCTCGAAATCAAATTTTTTGATGAAATATATACCTTCTCTACCCACTATGTACATTGTACATACAGACTAAAGAAAGTAAAAAGAAAAATTCAAACCAATAACAAAGGAAATATTGGAAATAGCACTGCCACAAATAAAGTTATTTGAAATGTTTTCTATGTTTTAAAGACATAGATTTTTTAATTGGATATTTTTATGTTTTAACAGTTATACAAAATTACAGAGGTTGGCCCTAAAGCTCAGGCAGTCACCTCTCTGCTGTGTGAGGGCTCCTGAGTTTCCTACCTGGCTGGGGGGAGAGGGGGGGGGAGTTTCTCTAGCTCAGATTATTCCCTATCCTCCCCAGAGTCTTGAAGCATGAGTGTGAATGTGTATATGTTCTATGATTAAAATTAAAGACATCAGCACATAAATGCAACAAAAAACAGAGCATTCCTTCCAAATGAAAAATTTTTCATTGTACATTCCCAAGTCTGGTTTTGAGAAAATAAACTGTAACAAAATATATTTTTGTTGTAGAGGAAAATGAAACAAGGGTTTTGCCTGAAAATCTTTTTCACATTCTTGGAAGATACTGAACTTAAATACCAAATATGGTAGCAAGTTTAGTTTTTGGGTTTGGTGTTCACACACATACGCATGTGAATATTTTTATAGTTTTAAAACTACTTTTCTTTTCATTCATGGACCTCAAAGCATGTATTTCTGACTGCACCATGGCCAAGTGGTTAGATCGCATACCTCTCACCAAAGCGGGCTGGGTTTGTGTCAGGCAACCACATGTAGGATTTGTGGTGGACAAAGCGGCGCAGGAGTGGATTTCCTCCAGGTTCTCTGGTTTCCCCCAATATCACATTCCACCAGTGCTTTATCTTCATTCCAAGTATCATCAGTGTCAATGCCTGCCGTGCCATAGTTGTAAAAGAGGGCATTAAACACTAGCAAAAAAATCTGATGTGTTCCATTCACATGACTTTCTCTATATCTCTGTAACAAATTGTTAATAAGCTTATCTTTTATTTATTTCATGCTAATCGAGAAAAATTAGCAGAAATAGTCTTATTTCTTGCTTTATTTTAAGTAGAAGCGAAATAAGGAAGTACCATAGGTTAAAGTGAAAGCCAAAAGCTGGTTACTATGTGACTGATGTTCCTTTATTTATATGGACAGGAGTTGACAAATTCCTGTATGAGAAAAGTATAAGTTTTTCAAAGCTGAAACCAAGAAAAAGGAATATCTCAAAAATGATGAACTCCATGAAAAAAATGTATATAACATAAATTGTGTGTTTTAACGTGCTCTACATTTCTTGTGGGCTAAGTTTTTGTCCATCTCTTACGGTTTAGTAGTTATGAAAAATTCATCCAGAATAAAGTAGTCTTCAGAGGCTATTCCCAGAAAATTCAAAATATACATTTTATTTGTCAGGTAAATAACTTTAATATACGATATTTTAATCAAAATTGTTAGAGCCATTTTTTAGAAAATCAAAATTTTCGAAAAAAGTTCCATGTAAAGGGTAGTTTGGAGTGGGAGGAATTTTCTCAAAATCTTCGTGTCGCATCCCTGGAAAATACTAAACTTAAATACCAAGTTTGGTATTTTACCGACTTTTCGTTTTTGAGTTATCTCAAACACACGCGCGCGCACACCCACACCCATACCTTTTTGTGAAAATACTTTTTTTTTGGATACAGGGGACCCTAAAACATATATTTCCGGTGAAATCTCGGTATCAAATTTTTTGGTGGAGTGCAATACCTTCTTATTTCTTATGAAATATTTGATAATAAATCAATATTTCCTCTACTTACCATGTAAGTGGAAGGGCAAAACAAAAAGTTGGATGTGTTACATTAATATGTTTGTGGTACCCACAATTGTTTATTACTTTATCATGTACAACATACATAGGGGTAGAGGAGTTATTTTATTCCACTCGATACTCTGATGCACAGATTTTACCTGAAATGCAAGTTTTGAGATACTCTAAATCCGAAGAAAGAAAGAAGGTCCCTGTGTAAGTCTGTGAACAGTATAACTCATAAACAAAATGTCTATTAAATACCAGAATTGTTACTCAAGCTCAGCATTTTCAAGGATGCAAAACAGAGATTTTCAAGAAAATCTTCCACACTAAACTATACTTTACATGGAACATGTTATTAACATATTTACACGCTGAAGATATATCTTATGCAAAATGAAATGCATATTCTGAATTCTTTAGGAATAGCCTCTTAAATTCAGTTTATTCTGGATGACTTCTCGTAACTGGTAAACCATAAGAGATAAACAAAATCTTACTACGTAAGATACTATCTTACCAAAAAATTTAAGTAGATTTCATTAAAGCACACAGTATATGTCATATGTGTAATACTTCTAATTTGAGAAGAGCATAAATACTGGAAAACTTAAACAAATAAGAAGAAATATCTTGGAAATATTAGTATTAATGTATTTTAAAAAAATTGTGTGTTTTGACAAGATTTACATTTTTTGTATTGTAAGTGTTTAAAGCCATCCAAAATGAACAGGATTTAAGAGGCTATTCCCAGAAAAATCAAGATATATATTTCCATTAGTCATGAAAATATCTTTTAATATCTCTGACTTTACTCAAAATCACTGGAGCAGTTTTTGAGCAAATCAAAAATTGGGGATTTTCTTGAAATGTTTTGCATCACACCCTTGGAAAATAATGGACTTACATATCAAGATGTTTGGTACTTGACAGCACATGTACACCCACATATGCACACACTGCCACCTGTACCCCCACACCTTCATCAGAGAAATGATACATTTCCAGTGAAATCTCACCATCAATTGTTTTAATACGATACCTCTCTACATGCTGTATTCACTGTACATGGTAAAGAAAGTAAAAATGCAAGATTGAGGGTGCATCCATTCATTGTTGTTGTAGCATAAAGATATGGTTTATTCAGTTAAAAGGTGCCTTGTTCACCACTCTAAGGTAAGGCCTTGTAATGATTATTCAAATTCCTTTCTTACGATGTGGTCATGTAAATTAGGTGCATATAAAACACTACCACTTTGGTGATATGGTGAAACTATTGCAGGAAGAGCCCACATGTAGAAATCATACAAACCTAAACCTAAAAAAAATAAATAGAAGTATATTTTTCTTTTTAAATGTTTATGGCTCTTTAAAGCAACAATACAAGATCATAGCAGAAGGGTAATGTTTTTATTTTCTCTACATGTATTATGTGTATAGAGAAGATGTTATAATCCACCCAAAAATTCAAAATTGAGATTTCAAAGGAAATACATGTTTTGGGACACCCCAAAAAATGCATTTTTAGAAAAAGGTATGTGCATGTGTGTGTGGGTATATGGATAGCATAGCTCAAAAACGAAAAGACAAAACTTGGTATTTAATTTTGGTATCTTCCAAGGATGTGACACAAAGATTGCCAAGAAAATCCCCCATTCCAAACTACCCTTTACATGGAACATTTTTTGAAAATGTTTATTTTCTCAAAAATGGCTCTAACGATTTTGATTATGATATATTTTTATGACAAACAAAATGTCTATCTTGAATTTTCTGGGAATAGCCTCTGAAGATCTCTTCACTCTCAATGACTTTTATATAACTGCCAAACCATAAGAGATACACAAAAACTTGCTACATAAAAAATGTAATTTCATTAAAACACACAATTTATGTAATATATTCTTTTTTATATAGAACTAACCATTTTTGAGATATTATGGGTTATTGGTTTCAATTTTAAGCTACTTAAACTTTTCTCAAACAGGAAGACATCTTTTTTTTTTCAGTTCTTGTTTGTTTACCGAACCTCATTTGTTTCACATAGCGACCAGCTTTTAAAGGACAAGACTATCGCTTTAGTCTGTGCATTTTCTTATTTCCCTTCTACTTACAAGGAAGTTAGTAATAAGATTAATTCTCCAAATGTTTATCTTGATTAGCATGATGTAGATAACAAATTAATGTTTTGAATAAAAGGTTTATTTACTGAACAACTAGAGGACATCATGTGAATAAAGCATATTAGATTTTTTCCCTTCTACTTACAAGGAACCAAGTAATAAGGACAATTTCTGCTAATGTTTATCTTGATTATCATGAAGTAGATAGAAGAATAAGTTTTTTAACACTAATTTGTTACAGAGATTTAGAGAAAGTCATGTGACTGGAACACATCAGATTTTTAAGCGTACAGTTTTTTATCTGTGTGCAAAATTTAAGGACAAGATGGAGAAATAAACATAACATATGAACCTCTTGGTGGAAGTGAATGAAAGTTTGGGAGCATTATGCTAGAGATTTCTTTCACATATACAGAATGCTGCACATCACATGGGGTGAGCATAGCAAGACTATAGCTCCAAATGTATCTGGTTCTGCAACAGGAGGTAGTTGAAGTAACAGAACAAGACAGTATATGCCAATCAGAAAATTGTTACAATGCACTGTAGTGGTATTCTTCTTTGCAGCATAGCATGTACACAACATTTGAATGACTTCACACGGGAAGAATCATCAGAAAACTGGAAGAAACTGAAGTGTGACGAGTGTTGCCCAGGAGTTTGGTATTGCTCACAGCATTGTTCACATGATGTGGAGCCTTCCAAATCACAGGTACTATTTGTTGTCTCAAGATGATCGCACTGTCAGATGACCACTACATTGTGCAACAAGCAAGAAGGGATCCACGTCAAATAGCAGGTGCAATCGCAACCACATTTAATAGCACTGCTAGGTATGCAATCTCATGCTACACAGAGGCATGGTGACTACATCGAAGTGGTCTCTTTGTCTAATGGCCAGTACACTGTGTTCCATTGACACCTGCACATCAGTGACACCATTTGAGATGTCCCCAAGAACATCAGAATTGGACCTTCTAGTAATGGAGTTGCATGCTCTTCTTGGATGAGAGCAGATTCAGTCTGAGTAACAATTCTCGATATATCCTCAGCTGGCAAGAGGTCGGAACACGTAATGCATTCAGAAACATCCTTTCCACGTTTTATGATGTGGGGAGGCATAATGTTGCATGGATGTTCTGGTCTCCAAATGTTTGAACACGATATGCTCACTAGACAATGTTATTTGATACTGTACCCCTTCGCCATGTATGTCAGGGGTGCAGTCAGCTCTGACTTAATTTTTATGGATGACAATGTGTGACTACATTGAACAGTGCAGATGGAGCATCTCTTGGATCAACAGGATATTTGGCGAATGGACTGGCCTGCCTGATTCAAATCTTACTGAACAGATGGGGAGATGTATTGCAGCATGTTCACATGCACTAACGATAATCCAATAGTTGTCAATAGCACTGGTGAAGGAATGGGCGCCCTAACACATGAGCTCCTAACCAACATTATTGCTAGCATGGAAACACGATGCAGAACATGCTTTGCTGTCCTTGGTGATCATACACAGTTTTAAGCACCATATCTCTATTTTTGTAAATCTAGAGGACCATCATATGACATATTGACTTAGTGTAGCTTATTTTCTATGAATAAAAGTGTCATATAATATTTCCCTGATTCATTGATGGGCAGATAAACACAGCCCGACTCCAGTAACAGTTCAACTCTACTTCCTTTTGTGCTGGCTTTAATGCTTAAAATTTTGTATGCCTGATAATCAGTCTGCATAGCTGAACTTGGGCCAAACCATGGCCGAGAGGTTAGACTACTTGCCTGTCACCTAGACAGCTCGGGTTCGATCCCAAGCAACTGCATGTGAGATTTGTGGTGGACAAAGCGGTGCAGGGGTGGGTTTTCTCCAGGCTCTCTGTTTTCCCCTGCTTTCGCATTCCATCAATGCTCCATCTTCATTTCGTGTATCAATAGTGTCATCACCTAGTGGTAGTAAAAGTGACCATTAAACACTATTTCAAAAAAAAAAAAACAATAGCAGAACTTGTAGCAATGCTGAGTGTGGACAGTCAAGAGGTTTTCTTTATCTTATTACTGGCAATGCTACCTGCTACTAACTGCCTGCGGTGCCATAAGTAGTTAAAGCAGGCGTTAAACATACCCAAAAAAAAAAAAACTGCTACTATAGCATCTTCACAAGAAAGCAGTTTTATGTAAATAAATGTTGCTGTATTTTCTTTGTATGTTGTATTCAACTTCATTACTAATGCACATGCTATAAGTGCACCTTTTTTGGGTGATAGTTTTACAGGGAAGAGCGGGGCAAGAGGCAGAATGGAGATCTTTCTTGCCAGTCTTTTTTGTAGTTGTGTCAGGAAAAGAAACTTTCTTTCTTTCTGTGACACAGTGAATAATTATTTAATTTACTGCAGACTAGCTTGATTATTAAATGAAACACAGCAGACGTGAATGTTCATAAACTCAGGTATCTACATACAGAATGAAGCCAATAGATATCGGGGTGTATAGATTACCTGCTTTTGAAAATCCACAAAATCTACAGAATGAAGACTAGGGGCAGAGTGCCCAAAAAAGTGTACGCATACATAAAGGAAGAAAACTGTGCAAATGAAACATAAAAAATTATACTCAATTAATAATTTTATAAAGGTATCATTCAGAATGCAATAATACTACTAATAATAATAATAATAATAATAACTATAGAAAACTGCTGAATTATTGGCTTGGCGGCAAATGAGTATAAGACCTGGCAGAGGACGATGGACTTTTTCAGGCATAAAAATCTTAGCATGGCTTCCTTCGGAAGGGAAGTAAAGCTGTTGGTCCTGTGTCATTGATTTACACCATGTAAAAGAACATCAAGCCTGATAGAGAGGCCTCTGAGCAAAATTAAGTATAGAATGGGACGCTGAGAACCATAGCAGTTAAAGAGCGTCCATTAATAAAATGCCATTTCATTTCATTTTTTGATTATAGGAACTCTCCAATCTGTCCATGTTGTTCAATATCATCAACATATTCCCTTAATGCAAAAATTGCAAAGCCCTTGTATATTAAACAACTATAAGATCAGAGAGGAGGTATAAAAGTATAAAAATTCATCTACCGTGTTTATCTGAATATCAATTACTCAAAGTATAATCACAGATTATCATAGCCTTTGTCAATGTGGGCAAAAGAAGCCATCCGGACAAGAGTGCTGTATGCATGCCAATTCTTTGGTAATTTGTTACTTTAGTACCCATTGAGCGATTTGTTTCATATCATTTATTATTTGCTAAATAATACCCAATGGCGTTTTAATGGATTTTATTCCGTATCTGTGCCGAAACTGATGATTTTGAACATACCTACCCATGAAGTGGCGTGGGTACCAACCTAAAGGAATGCAAAATTCTGAAAAGGTATCATTACTGGTTTTAGTTTCACAGATACCTTGGCTACACCTGTCGCTCGGCCTGGATACTCCACTCCTCTACTTATATATATAAATCCCTCAGCTACGCTTTAGACCCTCAACTATAGGCTGTGCTTTGCGGCTTAGGAGTCCTAAACAAGTTATTTGCGTAGCGTAATTTTTGTTCCAATGCTGGCAGCCTGTAAAAGCAGAAACTATACTCCACACAATTTCTTTCAATTCAGCGTAGATAGTAAATAATGTCGAATTTTACTGTATCTTTGGGGCGGAGCAGGGGTTCAAAGCTTAATTTGGGTAGAATTTATATTTAAAAACAATAATATTTTAACGCGCATGTATTAAGGCTATTCCGTCGTAAGAATCTACAGGAAGAAAATGACGATCGCAAGGAAACGGATTTGCGCTTGCCCGAGATTTATTTTGTTGAAATCCAATAAAGTTAAGATAACATAGGTTCACTAACGCTATAATCGTCAGTTTAGTTTTATCACTTTTTGCAGAACTGCTCCAGAATACACACTTTTTTTTTTTTTTTTCCTTGTTAACATTTTTCTGCACCAATAGATAACAACCGGAACGAATATCTGTTTATGATATTTCTCACAATTCTAACCAGTAAACTGCTCTTCAAGAATACTATGATTTATTAAACAAGAATTGTAAAATCTCACCTCCATTACGCGCATTAGTGTCGTCAAAGAACTGCATTACACAAAATCGACAAATTAACTTCATTTGAACTGATCAGCATGAAATCAACAAACTTATTGTCGATGTTCTTTTGTTCTAAAATTGCGTGCGCACCCGCACTAGCTGAAATGCCCTGTGTTACCTGGTGGTTTAATGGTTTGGGAAAGATAATAATATTCCAAATGTTGAATACCTTCCTTAGGCTTCTAAACAGTCGCATCGTTTCGACCAAATTCGAAAATAAAAAATTTTAGTGTAAGAGTAAAAATAGTTTGGAGATGGTATTACAAACCGCACATCTGAGGGGTAGAAAATGTTCTTAGAGGTAATTTGGATACTTTTAGGTATGAAGGAGACTGCTTTATCAATGCTTTTCCTAATAACAACCAAATGCTGTTTTCTTTGTGCCATTTAGAAGCGATGACAATAGTTGGTACTGCCCAAACGGAACAGAAAGTTGAAGATACTCGAGGGAGGCAATCTGGAAACAGTTTTTTGCACGAAGGGTTTGCTTTATACATGATTTTGCTAAACAAAGTCATGTTCTCTTCATTATTTAAGGAATAGAACAACTCAAATCCACCTCAATGGAGGAAGACAGGAAAATGTTTGGTTGGAGATAATGTGAACATTTTTCAGCATGAATATATTTTTTAAATTCTTTTGCTAAATAACACAATGGTATAGGTATAACCCGTCTTTCTTTCTCTCTCCCTGGGATTTCCCTTATAAGAGGATGTGAGGTAAGTTTAAGCTCTGTTGATCCCGGACCCATTTCAGCATTATTTCACCCATTGCATTCGTCATTCTATATGACATATCAGGTTAAAGATCGTTAAACAAAGTAAAGAAAACTCCAATCATATAAATACAGTTGAACCTGATTTAATTGTATATCAAGGAAACGAGGAAAGGGGGTATCAAAACATACATTTCCGGTGAAATCTTGGTATCGAATTTTTGGGTGCAATATAATACCTTCTCTATACACTATGTACATAGTACGTATAGAGAACGTAATTTTTTTTTTCGAACTCAGGGGACCCCAAAACATACGAGTATATTTCCGGTGAAATCTCGACATCGAAATTTTGGGTGGACTACAATACCGTCTCTATCCCTGTGTACCTCTTAGCACTTTGGGCATTTACAAGGACAGGAGAAATTGATTGTTACCATTGTCGCGGTAGTCAGCATCTTGTAATATAATAGCTGCGAGGAAACAAAGTGAGCCGCTGGACAACCATCAAAATATAGAGGCGATAATACTACAGTTAGTTTCTTGCAAGTCTTAGTAAAATGACACCAATTGCGTCCTCGCTATCCTGCAAGTTAAATTCATGGGTGAAATTGGATAGCGCCTTTACAACCGACGGAAAAATAATAGTCTGTCAAGCATGCGGTAAAAGAATTGGCTGTTCCATAAAATCTCAATTGGAACAACATATCAAGAGTGCTCTTCACATACGCAACAAACACGCACAGTCTTCTAGAAAGCAAGTTCTGTTGTCCAACAGTAACCGTCCGGAAATTATTTTTTTTTTTTTTTAAATACTTGTGCAGTGCAATGGTTGCAGCTAATATTCCATGTCAAACTTCAAATTCCTCAATTTCGCTCCTTTCTAGAAAAATGTTGCAAGAAGGCTATTCCTGACGAATCTACTGTGAGGAAAAAGTATCTGCATGTGTGTTATGAAGAAGCAATTGCTCATATATGGAATGAAATTATTGGAGACTCCTGTATTTTATTTGCCGTCGATGAAACTACAGATGACAGCGAGCAAATTTAGTAATAGGAAAATTAGATTCCGAAAGTCCAGCAAAACCACTTCTAATCTGTTGCAAGAACAAACAAATCATTCTACAATTGCAAGATTCGTAAATGATGGGATGAAGATCCTGTGGCCAAAGGGTGTGTGTGAGGAAACGGTTTTAATTAGGTATTCAGATGCCACAGCCTATATCATTAAAGTTGCTACTTTAGGTTTTCTACCCAAATGTACTTCACTTTACCTGCTTGGCCTATGCATTATAACATGTTGCTGAAGAAGTAAGAAGTAATTTTCCCTGTGTAAATAAGTTGATATCGGCAACAAAAAAGATCTTCGTGAAAGCACCGCACAGAATTCAGTGCTATAAAAATAATCTCCTTTACCTCCTGAGCCAGATGGGTACGTGGTTAGAAGCTGTGAACTTCTATTGTGAACATTTTGGAGTCCAATCAGTGGTGAACATGTTCTCTTCAGAAGTAGCTGTTTGCATACGTGAATCTCAGGACATATTTAAAGATCCGAAAGTGGCAAGCTCCTGTGCCTACATCAAAAGTAACTTCGTTTGGTTGCCTAGCACCATCAAGCAGTTGTAAACATCAGGTTCCCTTCACGAATCTATGGATTTAATGGAACGTGCATCACAGAAGCTTAGTGTAGTTGCAGGAGATGTAGGAAGGAAGGTAGGTGAAAATTTTAAAGCTAAGCTAAATAGGAATCCAAGGTACTCTACGCTTATGTCCGTGTTTAAAGTGCTAAATGGTGACAGTGTAGATTTACCAAAACATTTCTCTGCAAATCAGATTCCTATGTTAAAATATGCTCCTGTTACTTCGTGTGACGTGGAGAGAAGCTTCTCTGCTTATAAGAACATTTTATCCGATAGGAGACAAACAATGACCCCTGAAAATATGGACAAGTGTATGGTTATTCACTGTACGTTAAAAGAAGCAAAAGACTCAAACTGACAATGTCTGGTTGTTCATTGTATGTCAAGAGATAGGAAGCTGAAAATGAATCCTCGTTATAAAACTTAATTATTTTGAATTTATTGTTTCACTGATTGATAAATTGGTTCAGTATTTCAATATATCAACATTGCTTTACCATCCATCTAAAATGTAAGTAAAATAATTATGTGAAATGAGTAATTTTAATAAATATAATCCAAAACATATTTCTTATTTCGTAATTACCTACTTGAAAATAAATGTTAGGTAAATTCTGCGTAAAACAAAACATTTTCCCTATAATTAATCCTATATCTAGTCTTTAAATGTTAACTCATTACAATTAATTTACGTACTTATAGACCCAACATATTACTAAATTCTGGATAATTTGCAGTCTACATTTAGATTTGAGGTGGTAATCTTAGCATTTAAAGTATTGCATAATTTTACATATTTTGTTATTACATATTTCATTACATATTTTGATGTTTTTTGTTACATAAATATGTACATATTACGCACCTTGATTTTACATAAAAATCCGGGCTCTAGTAACAACTATCTTGAGCTGTATTGCTGTTATAGGATCAAATCAGAACATAACTGTCAATGTTCAGAATTAATCCCTGGAAAGAGCTTGTATATAATCAGGGAGAGCAAAGTGAGAAAAATATCTGGTTGCACCGAAGGATTGTAAGAATAAAAGTTTGACTCATTGTAAGCGACCACTTGATGAGTGGGCAGTTGAGTGTCATTTGGAATAAAAACCGCCCTTTGGGAGTTGGTAGACGACAGTCCTAAGTCCCCTATTTAGAATTATGAAAAGCCAAAGAGAGTAGCTCAATTTAAAATAAACGACAAATATATCGGAATTAGGCGCTGGCCTAATTGCTTGTAAGCTGGGAAGATTTTGTGGGAGAAGTAGTTTGCTGATATAGTTATATACCCAAAACTCAATATCAGGAAGAGTAGGAATGTATTTCGAATATTGCTTCAGGTTACATTTCAGGATCACACCACCAAAGGTATCAGGAATTTCATCCCACTGATGGACGACATAATTGGGAAATCTTATGTTTTATAGGGGAGGAAGTGAATTTACTGATTCAAGCGATATAAAGATGAGACGTTTTTCTGTGGTTTGTCGACAGGTTGTGTATACGTTATACAGCTGTGTTGGCCTCCGATGTTTTTTGGGAGGGGGGGAGCGTACAGTCGGAAAAGGAGAATTGTTACGATCTAGCTTTAACAAATTGAAGCAATTGGTTGGCATGTGTATTTTCCCTTGCATTTCTTTTGGGTACACCACCCTTGGTTACCTGTCTGCCCACCTAAGCTCGCTGATGAGTTAACGCATTTCGTGTCACGCACAAACCTCTCATCATTACCTAAAATATTGTGATATAAGAAAGATATGAAGGAGGTTTTCTGCTCCCTCAACCCATTAGTATTGCATTCAGCAACGTTGAGAAGAGATGATTATCAGTATGGACCGCCAGATCCTAATAAGAGTTCAGGAAATTGGGTGAGATATACCAGCTTTGAAAAATATGGGAACAAGTATGAAATGAAATTAAATTGAATTTTACTTATAGACGCCATGTAGCTGTTGCGGTTATTCTTGTGACGTCCCATTCTTTGTTGGGCGTGAAAGAACGCTTAATTATCAGGCTTGAGGTTCTTTTACGTGCTTAGATCTACAACACGGCACCAATAGGTTTACTTCCCTTCCGAAGAAAGTCATGCTAAAAATGTTCACGCCCGAAGAAAAACGCATCGCCCTACGCCAGGTTTGAATCTGCAATGTTGGGAATTAGAGACTAGCATGTTACCCCCAGACCACGGAAACGACGAAGAAGAGGGATGGAGAATACTAAAAAGATGTGTGCTGAGATGGCACAGAAGAAAGGACAGATTAATTCAGTTTAGAAACAGCATAAGTTTCCGCATGATGGTCTTGTAGAGGAGGATATCTCAGCAATTCAATTATTTTAGTAGAGATGGTAAATGTAAAGATGAAACAGAATGGTGAAGGTTGGAGCTGGGCATGTGCTATTATTAATATATAAAAGCAAAAGAAGTAGGCGTTCCCTATTTGACGGGAAGGAGAGGAGTTACTCAGGGAGTTTTTCAATCTTCAAGAGCTTTTAATCTATTATGTATGGTACTGGTGATATGATGGCGGTTCTCTGCAGAATTATTAAGCCGTTTTGTAGACAGTTTCACGCCTTCTTGAAAGCGTTTACGCTCACTGCTAGGGTGTGAGGCAAATGTCATAATGTCTGACGCACTTGATATTATAGACACTTTCAATAACAAAGATGATATGGCCTTACAGACCTGAGGTCTAAGTTCATTTGTGGAAGTGAAGTTAGATGATCCAAGATTGGAGTACTTTCCTTAAAATTGATGGACTTAGTTGCTCTTATTACTGCTGCATGATTGTTTGTTTCTGTTGGTGCGACTTAAAAACATATGTTAGGAGGAATCCAATGGGTGATGCTGTTGGCGTATAACAGAAGTTAATAAAATCTTGAATTAACTGACCAGTATTAATCGGTTCCGTATTGTGAAAACAGAGCGTGTCATAGAATAGAGAAACACGTTTTCTGAGTCAATCAAATAGTGAATGGCTTTGGGTGACACTTGACTGTGGAAAAAGGAGATCCGGCTTGAGTTGAACTTGGGGCGGAACATCCTAAGTCACTAGGATTGTATCTCCCTAGGAACCATGACGCGGCAGTTGAGGTTGACAAGTGTTTTGTGACTCGACTTGATGAGATGTTTCGGAGTACCAAATAACACCCGGGAATATGCAGTTTAATCCTGACCGAGGGTGTGGTTATCCACAGGAAGTGAATTGATTGTGGAGGCGCGGCTGAAAGGCCAAGGAACCTTGTGGACCGTCTTCACGATGTAGTGTACCAAATAACCCTCAGCATACATTCTGCTCCGAGAAGCGAGCTAGGAAACATTTCTTACATCTGGGCGCAGCAGCAATACAGGACGACGGCAGCGCCATCCCCCGACAACCACTAGTAACCTGGCGAGCGTCGGTATCACATTTCATAGCGGTAAAGCAGTAGGGTCAGCATCCCCTATTAGCTTGCCGCGAGCAACCCTTCATTGCCCCTACCTGCGGGCAGTAAACACGTTTCCCCTGCTAGCCCGCCGGCAAAAGGCCGGTCCTGATAGCTTTGCTGTCATTCATTAGAAAGCAGAGTACACTTTTCATGTTCCTCTTCAACTGTCTTCTTTCGTTCTTTGACCGGATAGTCTGACACATTTGTACAGCGTGTCCAAGGGGCCAGAGGCAAAGGTGAGGGCCGTAGGCTTGCAACCTCGAGCTGATATGGCTCGCATAGGCGCCTCCTCTCAGGAGCTTCGGTCCTCTGCGGATAGCCGAAAGGCAACCGCGCCGACCACCGACATTGCTGACAGGCAAGACGTCAGCACTAGCAAACCTATCCCCCTCCCCCGAATCAACGGAAACGCAGCAGGATACCGCAGAGCAACCGCAACAAGCCACGTTCCACCGCCACCCGGTAGTGGAGGCGATACCAACGTATCTCTTCCTACTTCCTCTGCTGGAATCCGACTTCGACCCAGACGGTCCCTGGGCCAATGTCCAGGCTGGAGGCCGCAGAAACGGAGGACTACGCCGGGTCCTCCGGTACTGCAGTCGACCTCAGCCAAAAGGGGGAGGGGCAAGATCCGCCGATTGTTGCCGACACTTAGTATGAGAAAATTTGCAACTGCTGAAAGGCCCCTTCGAGGCCCGGCAGAAGGCACGATGATGCATCTTCTGACCCCCCACGGAGCAAGATTTCGAGGCGACGAAGAGATCACTTTCTAAAGCTACTTGCTGCAGCGTCCTCACGTGAATTGAAGGATCATTCGGAGTCTCGACTCCGATTGCACCCCTGAGGACGTCAAGTAGGCGCTCAGGGGCGAACATAATATCCAAGCCATATCGGTGTTACGTCTTAGTAAGACGGTGACCACAGCCAACACCCTGAAAGGTGCCAATGTCGCTATTCTTGGTCCTTGCAAACAAGGTTCGCGGCCAAGCAGTACAGCCGATCGACAGCTAATCTTCACCACCGTGAAAATCCAGATACCACGGCAAAGAGGGACCGTGCAATGTCATAAGCGTACGCAGTCCCATCACTCCAGCAGTGAGTGCGAGCGAAAACTCGCATACATAGGGTATGCGGGACTTCATTTGCTAAAGGACCGCACGAAAGCCCACAAAGAACGTATGTGCGCGAACTGAAAAGAAGCGCACGTGAGTATTTACAAGGGCTGCGAAGCGCGGCAGTATATCATTGAGAGCCGCGGCAGGGGATGCCGGAAGCCAGCTGATGTGCACCCAGGGGTTTCATTTGCGACGGTGCTCGTTAGGGCAGAAGAGATAGCTCTCCTCAGAGGCAGCAGCCCCCACCACCGCTGTTACTGCAGAAGCAGCTCCGTCGACGACGGAGAAGGTTGCTATGCCGCCCTCAACCGAGGGACTGAAGAAAGGTGCCAGAGGTCCAAAAAGAAGAACTAAAGTCCCGACAGTTTAACCGGCCGGGCCAATCGGAGGTATCTACCGTTAACCAACCTGAATCCACGCCATTGCAGCCACCAGCAGCGGAAGCTCCAGTGATACTCCCGTCGACACTTACCCCAGCACCTTCCTTGGCCTTTGGAGTGGCCATCATACAGGCGGACTTGGATGAATTTCAGGATTTAGCCTTGGGGTTCGGTGACCTGATAAATAGGGTCCTAACCACATCGCGAAACTTTAAGCTGCACTACTATAGCCCACTACTCTCTCCCCTTGCAAAAACATCGTCTGCTATTGCAAACGCTGGAGCAGCTGTATCCGGGGTTCTGCTAAGTAATGGCTTCTAGACTCGTCCGGAGGCCGTTCCCTTCTGGAACGCAAATGGAATCCAGGGTACTACTCCAGCGCCGTGAGTTTATACATACATATGGGATTTTCACATTCTATACAAAATAAAATAAAATTTGCTGAATGATGGTGTTTACTGTACGTCACTACTCCATAACAAATTTAGAAATTGAAAAAGCGCTGGAGAAATAAACAGCATGTGCCAAGAGAACAAGTGGTATTTTGGGTTAAATGGAGAAATTTATTTCACAAAGCTATCAAATAAAAACAGTATTGCTTTGGCACAATGTTCATTGCATTTAGTTTCCCCACTACCCTATGGGTGCACTGCCTTCCCTCCTTTTGCCAACTCTATATGCTCCATAATGCAGATAATTGAGCATTTCAGCAATTTTCTGATGCAAAGGTTGCCTGCGTGACATTATGCAGCAAACTGATTCAGCAACATTTCCAAATAAAATATGTGTATATTTATATTTTCCAAAGTTCTATCCAAGTAACCCTTAAGGGCCAAATAAGCACCAGTTTATAGAAAAAGGTTCAATACTTAATTATGGTAACTCTTCCCAGCTATAATTTAGCAGATGATCCTGAATGAGAGTAGAATGCAATGTTAAAAAAGTGTCCATAATTGTCATTACTGTATATTTGACATGTTTGGGTCTTAGAAAGTAAATTTGACGATAACTATCCCCAAACATGTTGAGATAAAAGATCATGCAAAATGGAACTATTTTCTATTGCAAAATAGTCTATTCCACAACAGCCAATTACTTAAGAGATACAGGGAAAAGTTATATGGAACAAATCGCCTTCTATGTGTAAACATTACACCCAATGTTTGCATAGTTCTGCAATGTGAGTAATGACGTTGACCTTCACCTGCTCCAGATATTTTGCCAATAGAGCACTGTTTGTATTGTTTACAGTGGCTTTAAAATTATGTCTCAGGAAAAGATGGAATTAACTCATGAAAATGTTTGTGCGATGATTAATTTTCAACGTGGATTGTCGAGACATCAGTGCATGATCAACTCACTACAACATTAAGAGATGAAGCTCCATTCTTTACCACTGTGAAACACCGAGTTAATTGTGGCCACCGTTTGCTGACAAAATTTTGAAGATCTTGGAGTTGTACCAGAAAACATTTGATTCTGTGCAAGATCTTCATGATAGATTGAGAGATAGAGGCATTCTAGGCATTAGTTCCACCAGCATATATAAAATATTACATCATTTAGCCATGAAAAAATGTTTGCTCAAATTGGATCCCACATAATTTGACACAATCTCAAAGGTGCTCATTCGATTGGTGAACACAAATGCTCAAGAAATACAAAAGAAGTATATAAGACTGTAACAATTGACGAATCATGAATCCATGCATATGAGCCAGAATGTAAACAGCAGTCGACTGTGGGGGTGTTTCAAGATGAACCAAATCCAACAAATATTATTCCCACTCAAAGCACTTGATTTAAATGTTCAACTTTTTTCAGAAAATCTGGTCATGTAGCAACAGTGCCTTTAGATAATAGAAGTCAATTCTGAATGGTATACAACCATTTGTTTGCCAGAAGTATTAGTTGAAATAAGGAAAGCGAACCAGTGCTGTTGGATTATTCAAGGCAATGTTAGTGCTCACACATCTCATCCAGCACTCAAAAATGGTATTTATGACTCATTTGCCACAGTCCTGATTTGGCACCCAATGACTTCTTTTTGTTCCCAAACATCAAGAATAAAATGCAAGGACAATGATTTTCATCTGCAGAAGCCGTTGATGTGTTCAAAAACCATGTTTTGGAGGCATCTCAAGTAGATTGAAAAAAAAAATGCTCTGACAAATGGTTTGAATGCATGAAAAAATGTTTTGATTATAAAGGAGAATATTTCGAGAAAAAAATATAACAATTTTCAATGACAAATTACTGTATGTTTTATTATAGACCCAAAGTACAAATAGTGACCCTCATTTGCATGTCTGTGCTGCAAAACTGTGTGTATACCTTCAAAACACATTATCTTCAATCAAATTCTTGTCAGGAAAATGGACTCCCATCACTGAACACTGTTACCATCATAGGGTATTGCTAAATCTAAAGTGTTGAAAATTACAATGTTGGAATGTGAAAATGTTTTCCTTCTGGTCTTTGCAGTTTCCAAAACTTTTTAAATAAGATCATACAGAAAAGGCAACTTTTACGATTACAGGAATTTTAATTGTGATGCCTAGCCAAATGAAGATTAGATGTCATGGAAATGAACACAAGAGAGACCACGTTTCTTGATAGTTTGTCAGAAAAACTGGTTATTGTGTGGTAAGGAAATAAAATTGTATCCATATAACATAAGTCTTCACCTGTTGAAAGAAACTTGACTTGCAAATTGTATTAAATTTCTGCATACCATCTTAAAATGGCAGTTTTCTTGCACCATCTTCTCCAAGTCCTCCAGCTGCTTTATTTGCCCTCCATACACCGTATTTGTCTGAATACAAGACAACTCCCATTTTTCAGAACTTAATTTTGGAATTTAGCATATCATCTACAAAAGACATTTTTAAGACACACATATAATAAAAGGATTTTAGTGTGAAATTTAAAGGGTTGCCACATATTTTGAACTAATGGACACTTAAGCTGATTAAGTCCCTTTATTTTTGGTACTAAATTTGAATTTGAGTGGAAATTGAAGCTTTGAGTGGTTGCCAGAAAGGGAAGTAAGGAAATGTACATATGGGTGCAATGGTACAATGTGATGGCAGCAGCAGTAGCTTTACTGTAACAATGATGGAAATGATTTTGTATTTAGACAACATACTGTAAATGTTTTTATCTGATTTGAAATTGCGCAGAAATTCACATTGTGAGTGAGAGAGATGGAGAAGAACTAAATGTATGGTATATGTGATGGCTGCAGTGGCAGTAGCAAACTGTACCGATAATGGATATGGTTTTGTATTTCAACATACTTAATATAACATATTGTAAATTTTTTACCCAATTTGAATTTGCACAGAAATTCACACGAGTGGGAGGCAGAACGAAATGTACAGTATATGCAATATCTGATGGCAGTGGTAACCTAGCTGTAACGACTATTTATGGATGCTATTTTCGGTTAAGACAATATACCATATAACATTTTACCTAGTTAAATTTTGGCATAAATTCACATTGTGCAGCCCAAGCGGTAGAAATGTGCAACCAACTCAGTTGACTTCCAATACAACATTGCAACACCATGCACGAAAAGAAGTCCTGCCACTTTATTTCAGTCTCAGAGAGTAAACTTTTTTCCAATGAGAAGGCTTACAGGCCCATAAACAGCTGTTTGGTATGAAATGAAATGTTTAAAATCTGCTGAAAACGTTGTGACCTTGGCAGTAATGTATAGTTTCTCCCAGGCTTTGCCACTGCAGTACTTGCAAAGTTTGAACCTTATTTTTTCCCCTTATTGAAAACATATTGCGAACGCCAAGACGACCCCCCCCCCACTACCCATTGTGAACATTATTTTGGAAAAACACATGGTCTTGAATACAAGATGTCTTTTTCCAAAATATTAATGTTCAGAATGGGAGTCTATCTTGGATTTGTGAAATTTTTCGATTACCATGTAGGAAAAAGTATGTTTAAACTTCTTTGGTATGTCAGTGGCAAAACATGGTGGAAATAGTAAATATTACTGCCAAAGTTGAGGTGAGCAGCAAATTTTGTGTTTCATTTTGTGCCAAAAAGTTAATGCTGACAGGTCTATGAGCATCCTCATTAAACTAAAAAACAAAACTATTTTGCTCAGAGGCAAAAATAAAAATAGAGGCCTTCCTTTCACATCAGTGGTGCACGTAATGTTGTATTAGTAGCCAACAGTGAAGCAGAAGAGAGAGGTTTAGCTGTGCATTTCTGTTCTCCCCTCTGCTTCTCCAAATTCAAATTAAACTTTTTACAATATATTAAACATGTCTTAATAGAAAAACTTCTCTATTATCATTACAACTAAGTCACTACCCTCACCAAGTGCAGACTTACTGGTACATTTCCATTCTCCATATCTTTCCTGCTCACATGGTAAATTTCAGAGTAAATTCAAATTACATACATTTTTTACTAGAATGCTGTATATTAGGTATGATGTGTTGTCAGTTATCATTGTTACAGTTACATTCTCCCTCAGTACATTTCCTTACTCCCCTCTCCATCTCCAAACTTGAATTTCCGTGCAAATTCAAATGATTAGTTTAGATTAAAACTTTTTATAATGGTATGTATCTAAATAGGAAATCATTATTGCAGTTGTGTTGCCATTACCCCTTTTCAGATTGCATTGCATACATACTGGTACATCATTTCTGTTCTTGTTTCCTACCCACCACATGAAGTTTTGCATAAATTTTAGTTAAAAAAAAAAAAAGGGGGGACATAATCAGCTTAAGTGTCCCTTAGTTTGTTTAAAATATGTAGCAAAACGTTTAATATCATTTAAAAATTAAGTTATTAATGACTTCTTGGGACATCAGCCAGGTAAGTGTTGGATTTATTTCCAAGCTTTCAACAACATACTCTGTCGCCATAATCAGGGAACTGGAAAGAAGTTGCTCTGGCAGTGATATTTATATATGGAGGGGATGGCTGAAGAACTGCCTCACACTGTCATTGGTCTGCACTGGCCAATGGAGATTAATGATGGGTCAAGCAATTATGAATTATACATAGCCATGTTTTGCTTATTTGCAGACCTTCGTCTTTGTTAAAATTATTTTTGTTTGCTTTTATGTATATTGTTTCCTTTATCAGTCTGTCATAATATCCAGTAGATTATACTGGGTAGCCCAACCTGATGCAGCATTGGTATTCTTTGATGCGCTCTTTCACAGTCCTCCCCATCTGACAGATGTGAACTTTTCCACACTCACACAGGATTTTGTAAATACCAGCAAAGCGGAGGCCCAGATTGTTTTTGACCATGCCCAGATGTTTGATTTTGGCAGGGGGCTTAAAAACTGTTCAGATGCTGCATTTAGACAGTATTCTTGCTATTTTGTGGGCCACTGCACTCACGAATGGAATAATGGCTGTAGCTAAACTTTGTAGGGAGTTTCCTGAATGCTTTGTTGATATCTCAGTTAGTATACTGGTTCTGTTAAAGACTTTGCATAGGTGCTGGATTTCTTCTGGAAGGTTATGTTTATCACAGACTCTTATCGCTCGGTGTATAAGTGTAAAAAGTACTGTGTGTTTCTATGAGGGTGTTGGCAGCTCGTATGGTTGAGGTACAGTTTGGTGTGCATGGGTTTTCTGTACATTTTGTGTGCTAGGTGGCCATTTTCCTTTTTGTAGATGAGCAAGTCAAGAAATGGTAAACAGTTGTTCTGACCCATAGTAATGGTTGTTGAAAAGAAAGTAGGTTGACGTTAGTGTGTGATGAAATAAGCTGATGCTTAAGTTACGCCTTTTTTGTATAGACAATATGCTAAACTCCAAAATTAAGTTCTGAAAAATGGGCGTTGACTTGCATTTGAGTTCATCTTGTATTTGGACAAATATGTTAAGTTCCTTGGAAATAAGTGGTCAACTACAATACATTACATTCTATTTTAAATAATGACTTCATAATTTCCAAATGATTACCAGAAGTTCTGAATAAATTTGATTACCACAGATTGTGAAATAAATCACAGAATAAGGAGACTCATACAATTCTTTATTTGAATAAAATTGAATGTTAAAGGTTATTTCATAAAACAATATATGCATACATGCTGGCATAATAAAAGAATATAATAAAAATAACTCTGTTTTATCGTCTATGAATTGTTCAATCTTCTTGACCGTCGAATTACCCTTGTTGGTTCTAAAAGAAGAAAAACAAAATATTAAATATTGAAGTTGCAAACTGCAAACCAAGCTCAAAGAATAAGAATTCACTTACTTTCAATAGGGGAGAAATTGTTCAAATCTAGTGACAATTTCTGAAAGTTCTCTTTCTCTTCATTGTCAACTGTGCTGGTTCTTCTTCTAGAGCCTGTCACACAAAGATTAGCATACAAATTAAAACATCTTTCTTCTTTAGGTAGCACCATTCTCATAAAACAATTCTAACATTTATTTTCAGAGGGAAGAAAGCATTTTAACAATGTGTGCTATCAAATTATTTGCATTTAGGAGATAAAACCGAAATAAAGCTGCAGTTCAGTGCACAGCTACGAGGGTCAGTCATTAAGGTCCAAATTTGTTATTTTCTCTACACCATACTACAATGTACATAGAGATAGTATTGTATTCCACCCAAAAATTTGTTGAGATTTCACCAGAAATATGTGTGTATGTGTGTCTGTGGACAGCATAGCTCAAAAATAAAAAGACCATTAAAAACAAAAATTAGTATTTAAGTTTAGTATCTTCCAAAAATAGATACAAAGATTTTCAAAACAAATCCCTCCATCCCAAATTACCCTTTACATGGACTTTTTTTGAAAATTTTGTTTTTCTCAAAATTGGCTCCACCAATTTTGATTAAAATACTATATATTCAAGATATTTACATCACAAATAAACTGAGCAAGTTTTGCAGAATTTTCCATAATGATTTCACCATAAGAGATAGTCAAAAACTTACTGCACAAAAAATGCAGATCTCCTTAAAACACATAATTTATGGCATACATTTTTTATGTAGAACTGACCTTTCTGAGATATACCATGTTATTGGTTTCAATATAAACTACTTCAACTTTTTTCAAACAGGAAGTGATGTTTAGTTTAATCTCTGTTTTACTGCAGGCCATGCAAAGTAAACCAAACTTACGTTGTGTCACATTAAAAGATTTGACTATCGATTTGGTCTAGTGTACTCCTGTATGTCCCTTCTACTCACAATAAAGCATGCAATAAGACAACTTCAGCTAATGTTCACCTTAAACACAACGTAGAAAAAAGAATCTTT
This sequence comes from Hymenopus coronatus, assembly GCA_030762935.1. Classification (NCBI taxonomy): domain Eukaryota; kingdom Metazoa; phylum Arthropoda; class Insecta; order Mantodea; family Hymenopodidae; genus Hymenopus; species Hymenopus coronatus. Next base: position 12,131,369 of record CM060894.1, read on the forward strand.
TGTAGAGAAAGTTGTGATCGGAACACTTCAGATTTTTCCCCCTAATTTTTTGATTAAATGTTTAACAGATGAGAAAATAATTTACAATGAAGCAAAATAGGCTAATTTTCAACTAAGGAGTCAAATATTGCAAGACATTTCATTAATTTTAGTAATCTCGTTCTACAGAACTTTTGCCTTTGATAGTTTAACTATCTCTGCACAGCTGATAATATTTATTCACCAGAATGAAAATATTAGATGCCCAGGACTTTCTACGTTGGGCCAAAGAGAAAATAATCTATTGTATGGTAAGTGCCAGAGCAACTCCTAATTAAATTTCAGAACGTTGGTACCAACAACTGCAGTAGAAATATAAAATATTGTTAAAAGCCTAAAAAAACTAAACTTCCATTGGTGGTGTTAGAATTCCTAGCTTTATTATTAAAAATGCATAAATTATATGATTCATGACTTGCATTTATTTGTAATCTCTACATCTCCTCAGGCACCTTCCCTGACAAATTTACATTGACAATGATAATGCAAGTCTTAAGAAGAGTGATTACATCATCTCGGAATCAGAAGAAATGCAAATATTTCGCAGAAACTCTTTATTTAGGATCCCCCTACAACATTTGCGGTTAAATTCCAGGACATCCTGTATTTATAGCTTTCTATTGGAAATTATTTTTGCTTTCATTTTTGAATAGTCTACTTATTCACTTTCGCGAGTCCCTGCTCTGCCTTCATGCCTGAGATAGTTTTTGAAATCCTATGATTGTTCCAAAGATATCTAAAGTATATTCATATACATATCCAAAATCTTACCTCTGACACTTGTATATGGTGTCATAGGCTGAACTGGCTTTTCCTCATGATTTATCTCTTCCTCTGTGAAACCAAAAAGAACCAATATCAAGTATATACATGCTACAAAATGAATGTCTTTATCCTAGTATCTCTTAAACAAGTTGATCACATCTTACTATGCCCTTTTTCATCCGCATATACTATATGGGTTACTTTGGGGTAATTGCGCTACTTCGAAAAATATAGTTATATGGAGAAGAAGAAAAAAAAAAAAAAACTCAGAGTAATGTTAGGGTTAGGGCTACAGGATACATGTAAGCCTAGCTTTATAGACCTTAATGATGCTACCCTCAATGTATATATACACTAATATCATACCTATTAAAGAAAATAAAAATGTATTTATAAATTGCTCCTCAGTACACGGTTACAATACTAGATACATATACATCCCACAATCGACTGAGCGAGACCATAAATAGTTACTTAACAGTTACAATTATTTAATAAGCTCCCTTTAGAAGTAAAAACTTCCACAAATCAAATTTGTTAAAAAGCTAAAAAACTGGTTTAAAGAAAAGGCATTTTATTCTGTACAAGAATACAAGAGTCAAGCTAGCAAATTTATGTAAATTTCATGTAAAATATAGTAGTACCTAATAATATTATTATTAAAGTATATTGTACCCTATATCTTTCACCATAAATAATCAAATATAATAGTATGTTTTACTTGGAAACATACTTAAATTGATTCAGCTTCTTAGATTATTTTTTGTACATAAACTTGATAATATGGGGGTAATCCCAAAAGTAAGATCTCCAATGTTTTTTTAAATACAAAGAAATTTTATTGACAACAAATGGTATATAGTTTTGAAGCTCAAACATTTTTCTATTTTTCCACATAATCGCCATTTCGATTGATGCATTTTTGTATGCCTTTGTCATACCAGCTTGCCGCCATGCTCAAAGTGATAGACCTCATTTTTCACTTCATTGTCCTCACTGAAGCACCTTCCAGCCAAGTGTTCTTTCAACTTGGGGAACAAGTGGTAGTCAGTGGGTGCTAAACCAGGACTATAGGGTGGATGGGTGATGATGTCCCATCCAAATTGTTGCAAAAGATTCTTGGTTTGACAGGTGGTGTGGGGGCGAGCATTGTCATGAAGGCTTATACCCTTGCTCAACATTCCTCTTCTTCGGTTCTGAATTGCTCGTCTTGAGTTCAGTTAATGTCTGACAATAACTCAGCATTTATTGTTGTACCAGGATCCATAAAGTCCACCAACAATATTCCCTTTCGATCCCAAAACACATTTTGACTTTAGCCGCACTCTGTTCTCTTGAAGTTTTTATGCTTTGTTGAACCAGAATGCCGCCCCTCACATGATTGTTGTTTGGTCTCAGGTGTGAAATGGAAAGTCAAGGTTTCATCGCCCATGACAATTGAATCCAAAAGATTATTCTTTTCAACAGCATAGTGTTGAAGAAATTGATGGGAAGTTTCAGCACATTGCCTTTTGTAATCTGCCAACATTCTTGGGACTCATCTTGTGTATACCTTTCAAAATTTCAACTCTTCAATCCAAGTCCGATGAATGATGCTTCAAAGAAATCTCAGAAACAACAATGCAGAGCTCATTGAGAGTGATCTGCCATCTTGAAGCACGATTTGTTCAACCTTTGATTGTTTTGTTAGAAAGGGTCGGCCTCCCACTGTTTCCTCTTCATGAATTTCCATTTGACCATTTGCAAATTCTCTACACCACTTGCAGACATTTTTGACATCCATACACTTCCATCAAATGTCGAATTTTGATTGGTTTAACCCCTTTTGCACTAAAAACCCCAGCACTTTGGGGACCTTACTTTTGGAATTACCCTCGTATTCTGTATCTGCAAATGCATTTGTAACTACTTGTTTAAAACTGACTGTGAAACCTATTGTTTATTGTAAGCTTAATGGTGAATAAAGACTATGATTTTGATCAAATGCTACAGTATAATTCTCTCATTGCTACAATGCTCATTCCACTCTTTGGCCGTGTGTCTAACCCTAGAGTATGCTCTGAAGTCACTATCAAAACTGAACTCCTCTCCTTCCAAACTAGATGTCATTATGGCACAACAGCCCGCTCAAAGTATTAAATTTAGGCACAGCTACAACAATGAGGGGGGGGGGGGCCAATGTAAAAGATGCTGTGCAACAATTCATGCAGAAAAGATATAGACAATGCATGGGTGCATAGTTACATTTTAAAATTAGAAGTTCTTTTGAGTTAAATCATAACATCACTAACAGATAATTTTTACCTGGTCATGTTTCAAAGCACGTGTGCACTTTGGTTCTCATAGTTCAAATACATCAGTTATCAACTTCTGCACAAAATTAAACATTTTAAAAGTTGACTGCTATTAATAAGCCAACATATAATACAATTCTAAAAAACCCAGGAAATAAAAACTTTTTATTTATTGCTTTCTATACACGTACTATGCACATAGTGTATAGAGAAGTTATTGTAATGCACCCAAAAATTTGATACCAAGATTTCACCAGGAATACATGCTTTGGGCCCTCCGGAATAAAAAAAATAAAAGCATTTTTAGAAAAATGTCCCTGTGTGTGTCTGATTATTGTGTGTGTGTGTGTGTGTGTGTGTGTGAGGGGGAGGGGTACCACAGCTCAAAAACGAAAAGACTGGTAAATACCAAACTTGGTATTTAAGTTTGGGTACCTTCCAAGGATGCGACACAAAGATTTTCAAGAAAATCCCCCCCCCCAAACTAACCTTTACATGATTTTCTCAAATCATGGCGCTAACAATTTTAATTAAAATATTGTATATTAATGATATTAACCCAACAAATAAAATGTTTATCTTGAATTTTTTGGGAATAGTCTTTGAAGACTGCTTTATTCTGGATGAATGTTACAGAATTTTGCATAACTGCTACACCACAAGAGATGGAGAAAAACTTACCACGCAAAAAATGTATAGCACGTTAAAACATGCAATTTATGTTGTATGCATTTTTTCGTGGAGTTGAGAAATTGTTTCTGGTTTCAGCTTTAAAAAACATACTTTTCTCATACAGTAATTTGTCAACTCCTGTCCACAGAAACAAAGGAACTTTAGTCACATAGAAACCAGCTTTGGACTATCACTTTACACTATGGCACTCCCTTATTTTGCGTCTACTTCCAAGGAAGCAAGAAATAAGACTAAATTCGTTGCAGAGATGTAGAGAAAGTCACGTAAATGGAACACATCAGTTTTTTTTTATTTATTTAGTAACTGCCTTCCACCATTCCCATAGATATCCATTGGTCTCCCTTTAACTCTTGTATGTATTTTTAAAAAAAGTATAGCTATATAAAAAACCTAATCAGGGATACATGGAAAAAAGTTACACAAACATATTTAAAGTATCTGATGTATTCCATTCATATGACTCTGCCTATTCAGTAACAAGCTGTTCTTAAAATGCTTATTTTCCTATCTATTTTATGCCAATCAGGATAAACCGTAGCAGAAATTGTCTTATTTAAAGTGACTTTCAAATGGGATGAGGTTTGTCCTGGAGCACCACCAGGACAGCAGCCAATCTGAGTGCTGCTGTATTGACATATTGCATTTGTGCTCAACTGGGGAGTAACGAATTAAGTAATTCCGTCTCAAATACTACTTGCAAAAAAATCATTCACAAGGAAGATAGGGAGTAATGTTTGTAACAGAACTGAGAAAAAAAAACAACAGATTTTTAGCTCAAATAGTTTTCATAATACATAATACACATGAATAAACATTAAGTTGCAAGCAGATTTGCATGCACTGTGTGCGAGTGAGAGGGAAATATGAAAATGTGGGGATAGCAACCTGGCAATGCAGAGCATGCTAACCATCTCATTCGCTGCAGAGTAGAACTCTTCCATTTGAAAAACATAACAGTTCCTTATAAATAGAAAGAAAATACACTAGGGTAAACCAATAGTCAAATTGTTTAAAAGCTGGCTGTTATGTGATTGAAGTGTAGTTCTCCTTGCATGGCCAGCAGTAAAACAGAAGAAAAAGGAATTACAGATTTCCATTTGAAGTATATCATAATTAAAATCAATAACCATGGATATTTCAGAAACTAATTTCATAAAAGAAAAACATTTAAAATATTGTGTTTTAACGAGATCTACATTTTGTCTTTTTTGTCTATCCCTTACAGTTTATCAGTTATACAAAATTCTCCAGAATGAAGATATCTTTATAGGCCATAGAGAATTCAAGATATACATTTTATTTGATATTTAATGTCTTTAATACATGGATTTTGATCAAAACCATTATAGTTGTTTTTGAGAAAATTAAAATTATCAAAACTTATCTATGTAAGGGATAGTTTGAGGTAGGGGATTTTCTTGAAGATTGCCATGTTGCTTCATTGGAAGATGCTATCCCATTCTCAGAGAGAGACACACGGGGACCTTAAAATATGTATTTCCAGTGAAATCTCAGTATCAAGGTTTTAGAGAAATTTACACATACACAACTAATTCAAGAGAATGTCAGTCCAAAAGTAAATGCATGTTGAAATTTTCTTTCCCCTGTATCTGAATGACACATGGGTAACTATTAAAGCATTAACATCATTCACAGTTGTTAAGGCATTACATGTCAAAATACCTGACTTTGTGCCACATTTCTCTGACTCTTATCATGGTACAGTTGGACCTGTTTTATATGTAACCCAGTTGTAAGTAATTCACATTTATATGCAAATTTTCATAGGTCTGGCAAAATGTAATTTAGAAATCTGTTAACAGAACCTTATTTATACATAATTTGCTGTTATACATATTAAATTTCAGTGAAATACAACTGAGTTTTACCTAATTATGTAAAATGAGCATATGGTATATACTATCTTAAAAGAAAATCTAGGATATTTTCCTTATCTCTGTTGACAAAGATGCAAGCTGACCAGGTTGCTTTCAGACTCAGAAACAAAAGACATGTTTGCTGGTAGAGCAGGACAGTGCAGCAACAAATGAGAAGTAAAGATAAAACTGTTCAGTATCTGGTGTTTATTGTTAAACAGTGGTTTGTCTTTCAGTTTTCAGTTGCTTTTAATCTACCATGGAGAACAGAAAAAGGAAATGTTATATGCTAGATCAAAAAGTGTAATTCATACGAGAGGTGGAGCTTAATCCACACAAAACCAAAACCAAAATTGCTTCAGACTTAGGAATTGCTTACACCATGCTATGTACAGTCACATGTTATTTTGGATGAGTTTTTAAAATTGGTTGCCAAATCAACAAAATGCAGCCATCAGCAGGGAGATATGCTGATGGCACTTTTCACATGGTTCCAGCTCTACCAATCAGTGGCGACATGCTGAAAGCAAAAGCGATAGATTTAGCTAAAATAATGAGCATCACGGCTGATTTAAAAGTTTCATCAGGATGGTTGCAAGGATTTAAAGATCATGGAATCACAGGGAGAACAATTTGCGGAGAGTCAAATGCTGTGGATGACATCACAGTTCAACACCGGAAGTAAGATGTTCTACCAGGAATCATAAGGGATTATCAGCTTCAAAACATCTATAACTGTTATGAGACTGGCCTGTTCCCAGCAAGACATTAGCTGAAGTGTGACTCGTGCCATGGAGGGAAGAAAAGTAAAATTTGCCAGACAGTTCTTGCCACCAATGCAGTCTGATCAGACAAACTTCCCCAACTTGTGATAGGAAAATCCAAGAATCCGAGGTGTTTTAAGGGTGTGAGAACAAAACCTACGGAATATGAATCCAATAGGAAGTCTTGGATGACTATGATTTTAATGGAACAGCGGTAAAGGCAACTGGACATTAAAATGAAAAGGAAACAGAAGAAGATCCTCCTTTTTATAGATCAATGTACACCACTTTGAGTGGAATTTTCTCCTCCTAACTGTACCAGGCATCTACAGCCAGTTGAGTTGGGCATCATTGCAAATTTCAAAGTTGAAGTAATTCTGAGTTACAAGTAATCTCTCATTCCCTTGATACACACATAAATCAGGTTCAACTCTATAAATATTTTTCCAAATCTTTTCTGAGAAATTTCAATTTCCTTCCCTTTCCAGACCTGTGTGAACTATGTAAAGGCATAGACATTGTTTTAATACTAACCTGCAAATTTTACTTTTCTGGACAATCTTTTCTTTGACTGCCTTCCATTAGGAAATTTTGGTGTCTGTTCTTCAGCTACAATAAAAAATATAAAGTAATCATGAATTATTCAGGACACATCACATTGTCAGCATACAGGCGAGACACTTTAGTACATGAATATCACCATAACAATTTATCTAGACCCTTTTCACCAGATGAATTTATGTAAACAAAGCACAAAATGTACTGACTGCTCTGCTTACTTACTTTGATTGGAAGGGTAATGGGACTATTTGCACAACCAGGTGGCACCAAGGGAGATAACATGCTTTGCGGGACAGTATGAAAACATGCTACTGATTAGATAACAATTGCATTTAGCTTTCTGAACTAAAGATATAAATAATATAAAAATTGCTATACAGAAAGAAATTCTAAAACCATGCCTAATCTGAATCAAAGAGTTTGCATTCCACCTAGATCAGAGTTCTACTACTCCTCCTCCTCACAATCTTCTACTTGCATTTTACTCTTAATGGTGTGTCTACCCGTACCTGGAAAGTGGTGTGGCCTTCATTTACCCATATTTTGTTGAGAAAGCACAGTTTCTGCCCCTCCTGTCTGTACGCAGGAATTTAACAATGCATCCTCCTGGTTAACAATGATACTACCATTTCTTTCCCAGAATTCTAAATCAATCTCAAGTAACAGCTTTCAATGATCTGTAGAGCGCACATGCGCTGATCGATCAATAAATCATTAAAAGAAAAAAGAAAAAAAATTTCCTACATAGTTTGAGAAGCACTTCATAATTACACCTTTCTCAGCACTTGTTAAAAGACTGACCTCAGTGATGTTTTACAAACTGCATTTGTTTGACCCTGATGGTTTATGTACTAATAGCCTCAGCTTCCTGCTTCCGAAGCTCATCAGCAGCAGGCAGAGTGCTCCATCCTGTTTGCTCATTTTCTTGTTAAATTCTATTTGATTTGTTTACTTTAGATTTATTTTGCTGCAACTCTATCACACACTCAACATAGCATTTTTATGCAATATAGAGGCGTAGTTTTTGTTAGTACTTGAGCGAACTACTTTGTGACCGAAGTACCTTGTAACACACCGCATCAGCCAATGAATGTGAACTTGATTCAGTTACGTGCACATGTCCCTGTTGGTATGAGTAACCTATTCACTCAGTGAAAACGGTCTAGCAGGTACTAACACTGTGTTTTAAGGCTTTAGAAAATCCTTCATCATCATTTCTACATAGGCACCTACCTAATCATGGCACTGTTTCATTAAATCCTGTTCACAGAACTAACCTCAGGGTGGAGGTAACTCACCCTAACCAAGATTCAAACTCGGAACCCTTTGAATGTGAGGTACACATGCTACACCTACATAGTAAAGGCAGGCATTCTGTAAGTGTATAGTGTTCCAAGTGACTTCTTTAATTCACACAATCTGACCAATTCAAGAATGTTACGTTACTGTAGAAAATCCATATCTAGATAGGTAATTTCATCTTTTCAAGTAACAAATTTCATATATATATATATATATATAGATAGTTCCTTTCCTGGAGTCACTGAATTCAGTATCATATAGAGTTAATGCCCAGGTTATTTCCCTCTATTTGTACATTTTATTACCTTACCAACTTAATCTGTTTATCTCTTAGTTATCTCATCAGTTTTATTTTCAAGATCCTCTCTTTCTTTGGCAATTTTCCTCCCCATTTCTCTCTTACTTTCCCTGAATAATTACCTAATTGTTTCATCATTTCTTTCTTACCTTTTGTTCTTGTTCTTGCCAGACCCTCTCTTTCCATTTTTTCACAATGTATTTTTCTTTATCATTCCTATATAATATTAATGTACTCTTATCCCTTAAGCTACCTATAAATCCTGATGTCTATTATATTAATTACAACGAGGCAATGCTGCTTGGACAAAAGTACAAGCCTTTTCATAGTAGATTTTGTTTATACTTGAACTCTGTTAACACAACAAATGGTATTCTAGTATTTCCTTGGAAAAAGAGTGCATTTCCCTGAAGGGCCAAAGATGTTTCTTGGAGTCTTTGAAGAACAAAACCGATGATATAATCAGTTTGATCAGTAAAGCAACATATAAAAAATTATAGCAAATGTCAACGATATAAATACCCATTATTCTACAGAAGTGTTAAGTTATACAATAACAGATCAATCAAAGTGTGCAGAATAAATTAAGTTTCAATTTTTGAGTCCCCAGACTCATTACTTTTTTTTTTTCAGGTAAACTTAAAATAGAAATCCCAGTATTAAATTTTTTGGGCAATATCAATACTTCCTGTATTATACATAATAGAAAACAGTAACAAGTCAAAAGGTCTTATTAATGCTAAATTGAATCCTTAATACCAAAATTCCAAGCCAAGCCAAAAAATGATCTGAAATGTTAGCAATACCTAAAACATAAATAAAACAGGTTACCTGGAATGTTACTTTTCCTTCTCATTGCACCATGTTCCCCCAAATTTGAAATGCCACAAGTGACGTCGTCATTCCTAATCTTGAAAAGAAAAAAAAGACAAAGAAAGTTTCAGTACCACGCTATTTTTCCAAAGTTTCTTTATTAAAATTCATTCAAGATTTAATCAGTTTTACCTGAGACCCTTCTAGTAATTTTTGAAAACATAAGAGATGGACCCATTGATATGCCAATATTATTTTTCCAAAATATTAATGTTGAGAAATGGGTGGTCTTGCATTCACAGTATGTTTTCCAAAATGCAGCACAAAAAGAAAATTTTAAATTTTGCAGGTGCACCAGTGGTAAGGCCTGGGGGAAGTGGTAAAGATTACTGCCAAGGTTGCAATGTATACGGCAGCTTTATTGTACTATATTTCATGCCACAAGGTTGGCTTTTAACACACCTAAGATTGCAGGCACTCACTGGGAGGAGGAGGAGGAGGAGGAGGAGGAGGAGGAGGAGGAGGAGAAGAAGAAGATTTCTCTCAGATATTTAAATAAAAAATCTGATGTGCTATACTCACATGAGTTTCTCTAGCTGTTCTACAAACTTTTTATAAAAGATTATTCTTCTTTCTACACCATGATAATCCAGATAAACATTAGCAGAATATTTTTATTGCATAGTTCCTTGTAAGTGGAAGGGAACTAAGGGAATACAGTTGGCTAAAGCAATAGTAAAACGATGTAAAAGCTGTTATGAGATTGTCATTGCAAATTGTTTCTTTTAATTGTTTTTTTCACACAAGCCCTGTGTAGGACAGGAGTTGGATAGGTTATTGTCAGACTGAAAAATTCAATGCCATAGCTGGGATTTGAACCATGGATCTCCCAGTCTCTAGTCAGTTGCTCTTCCACTGAGTTATCATGGCAACATGTTGGCATAGCATTGAATTTCTCAACTGACTCATAGGTTTCCCAGTAAACCACAAGATGCTCTCAAATTATTTTGAGATAACAAACCCAATGGCAACATACAGTATTGTAAGTACTTAAGATCCAGAAAGTAGATCAAAATAAAATCGGACACTTCCTGACTGAGAAAAGTATAAGTACTTTACAATTTAAACCACTAACAAGGAATTTCTCTGTAACAGTTACCTCCATAACAAAAATGTAAAGGACATAAAATGTGTGTTTTGACAAGATCTATTTTTTGTGCAGTAAGTTTTTGTCTATCTTTTGCAGTTTATCTGATAAGCAAAATTTGGCAAAATTCATTCAGAATAAAGGTCTCCAGAGATTACTCCCAGAAAATTCAACACACACATTTTATTTGTGATGCAAATATCTTTAACATGTAGTGTTTTAATCAAAATTGTTAAAGAGCTATTTTTGAGAAAATCATCCATGTAAAGGATAGTTTGTGGTGGTGGGGGATTTCATGAAAATCTTCGTTTCACGTTCTTGGAAGATACCAAACCTAAATATCAAGTTTGGTATTTCGCGGTCTTGTCATTTTGAGTTATGCTGTCCCCCCCCCCCCCAAAACCACAGACCTTTCTCCAAAAATGCTTTTTTCAGACACATGAGACCCCAAAATGTATTTCCAGTGAAATCTTGACATCAAATTTTTGGGTGGAATACATTACTTATCTTCTCTATCCACTATGTACATTGTACACACAGTGCTAATAATACAGAATTTCTTTTCACATCAGTGGTTGCCCTTAATGCATTACAAGCTAATGGTCAAACAGAATACAAAAAGCACTTGAGAGGAAAGTCATTCAGGTGGAAATTTCCAGGCACTATGGCACCTTGGCGGGCAGACATTAAAACCTATTTACATCTTAAACACTCATAAATAATCAGAACAACATTATGGAAAAATTCCTTTACAAGAAAGCAAATGTAAGGTAGCAAGTTAAAAACCCAATCTGACATTTAATAAAACTGCAAAACATAAATGTATTAAACCTTTGGGACCAAAGTTTTAGAAAAGAATAGGTTTATTAAGTAAAGAATTAAAAAAAAAAAACTGACCATGTTTTATGGGTGCGGCAATGGCAAAGCCTGAGAGAAGTGTTAAAGATTACCACTAAGGTATTATGTAAATGGCAGGTATTGTCTATTTTATTTTGCCGCATAATGGTCGAGGATTGTAAGCATTCTCATTGGAAATAAGATAATTACTAAGGGTGTATGACCTGCTTGGTCCCCTGATTTTACAACATGCAATTTTATTTATGGGGCAGCTTGAAAAATAAAATATACAAGTTGATTGATGTTTGGAGGAATTTAGTAACAGTGATGGTCAAATTGTATGTGTATTAATTTGTTGAGTTGGTTTTTAACACGTCACTTACACTACATTTGTAAGTGACGTAGTGTTAAAAAACCAACTCAAATTAATACACATATAAAAGTATACAAGACTAATCTTCACACATTAGAAGAATTAAAACAAAAATCAGGACAGAAATTAATGCTATTTTGGAAGCTGAGCTAATGCATGTGAATGAAAATTTCCTCAGAAGATGTTGTAGATGTATTGATACAGATGGATGGCATTTCCAACATCTCCTGTGATAAGGTATGTTTTGTGTTTATTTTGATAATTATTAATGTGATTTGAGATTCTATTTGACTCCATGCATGTGTGACTGGGTGACGGGCCATGCAACTGTCCACCATGTTTTGTAACATACTGTATTTTGAAGAGAGAGAGAAGGAAAAGAAAAAGAAAAAAGAAGGAAAAAAAAAGAAAAGAAAAGAAATGCTTCTATTCGGACAAATATGGTAATATATTAAAAAAAAATTGAAGTTCCTTCCTTTTTAAACCAATATACTTACCAGTATAGGTGAAGAAAAGTCCTTTCCTATTCCAGTTAGATCCAACATTGGGCATGTTGCATTTTCAGTCAGACTTTGTTTGTAAGCTTCTGTTGTCAGCACTTGCTGGAGCACTGATTTACGGACAGTCGAACGATTCACTGGAACAGACATGTCTAGTCGTTACACCATGGTAAACACAACTGAACACTGCAATATATATTATCAGCACATTTCCTTGAAAATGAAGTAGAAAGAGCACTTATCCAAACTAGGTGGGACTGGAGACAATCCAGATTAATGATAATCTCTACCACCATGTTTATCTGAATACAAGATGATCCCCTTTTTTCAGTACTTAATTTTGGAATAATTTAGAATCATCTACATAATTAAAAAAAGAAGAAATGTTCAAAAGACATATATAAAAAGTAGAAGTTTTAAATGGATGGACACTTAAGCTAATTAAGTCCCTATATTTAGCTTAATTTGAGCAGCAATTTATGTTTTGAGTGACTGGCGGTGAGGAAATTACGGTATGGGTGTGATGGTGTGTGGCAGCAGATCTGTAATCATGATGGATATGTTTTTGCATTTAGATATTTAATGTTTTCACCCAATTTGAATTTGCACAGAAATTCACATTGTGAGTAGGCGAGACGGAGATGGGACAACGGAATGTATGGTATATGTACAATGATAGAACGTGCTGGCAGCAGTGGCATCTGCATAGTGGTGACAATGGTGGATATGATTTTTCTATTAGGACATACTTAATATAACACATTGTACATTTTTTTTTACCCAATTTGAATTTGCGCAGAAATTTAATTACGAGCGGGAGAGGGAGGGAAAGAGAAGAGAGAACGAAAATGCACATGTCTGTGTTGGTGATGGCGGTAGCTTAGCTGTAATTAGGATTATAGATATGGTTTTCAATTACAACATATTTAATATATTATAAAATGTTTTACCTGATTCAAATTAGTATATAAATTCACATTTTGGACAGGAGAGAGGAGAATGGAGTACAGAGATGTAAGGAATATGTGTGATGTTTCAACACAATGATAGCAGAGACGGGAGTGTAGCTGTAACGATTATGGAAAGCTATTAGAACATATAAATGTAAAAAGAAGCTAGTAACAGTGAAGAATAACACAAATATTAATATAAAAATAATAGTTGCAACAAATCTTCACTTATCTTTTGGAATCCTTGCCTGGACTAGTTTCGCAACGATTTCATTGCATTATCAACATATCCTCTTGGTCTCTAGTCCAGGCAAGGATTCCAAAAGATAAGTGAAGATTTGTTGCAACTATTATTTTTATATTAATATTTCTATTAGAACATGCTTATACATTCTCTCTAATTTTATTTTACTCTTGGAGAGTAATCTTTTTTCCAATGAGAATGCTCATAGGCCCATCTAATTTTCGGCACAAAATGGAACGCATCTGCTGGACACATCGTATGGCTTTGCCACTTCCCTACTCATTAAGTTTGTAACTTACTTTTTCTCCAGTCTGAAAACATATCACAAATGCAAGACAATCCCCAGTTCTGAACATAAATGTTTTGGAAGAATAAAACATTGTGTTTTATTTGGATAAGTACAGTATTATGAATACAAACTTTAATGTAGTGTCTGTGATGAAATTTCATTCAGTGCAAAAACAGAAGAAGAGTTATGTCTTCCAGAAGAGATTATACGATCACTATCAGCACTGTTTTTAAAAAGGTCTCACAAACTTTATTTTTGTTACTCTGTGAAAGCAACCATGAAAAAGGTTCAGGGGCCATCAATTCCATCTTGGTGCCTACAACTTGTGATCAGGTTTGTGCAGCTAGATCTTCCCCATTCCCTTTGATTGGATGTCAAGTTTTCAGTACCTATCCCACGTAACCCGTGGCTGCCAGCAGACAAGTTATTCTGAAGTGAATACTAACCTGTTAAGTGACAGCATTGTACTCTAGAGGAATGTGAAAATTACAATTACAAAGCTAAACAACATTTCAATGTCAACTCAGAACTACTGTAATAGATTGAGATACTGTGTGCAATTTAATACATTTTGGGAGACAATAAAGAAAGAAAGAAAATAAGAGGTTTGTGTACCATGGAATTGACACCTAGGATATTTAACAGATGTAGCTTAGTTTCACTTATCAAATTCACAAAATAAATGAATTATGGTCTACTGAAAATCCTTATGCTAATTAGGCAACCTTTTTTACATAGGGAGAAAATTGCGACTATGATGTGCAATCTCTCACTCACAAATTTAAACACAATTTGTTTATTAAAAAAATAAGTAAGTAACAAAAAAGCCTTTAATTCCGTTTACTGCTCATATATATGTACATAACATGTTTATTGTACAGCTGAAGGAAGGTGAGGTGAATGGTACATTTTTAGCAAAAAATGGATGGCTCTGCTATCTCCAGGGACAATCCCAAATCTATTAACAAGCTGAAAATAGCAATTAAACATGTTAATTACAGAGTTTCAAACTAAAGCAAGTGACGTTTTCATCTTCATCTTAAAACAAGCAAGTTACATATTTATATATTATTTGATTCAATTGTAACACTTTTACATTACTTAAATTTTATAATTAAGAACGTGTTTCGGAGGCTCTGTTGCTTCTGAAATATGTCCTATATTAAACATTACTGTTACAAAATCCTCAATTTCAGCAAGTTACATATTTTTTATCTACATAACCTTTCATGAAGTACATACAGGAACCTAACAGATTTCTTTACTAGTGGAACATTATTATATCCACACTAATTCCTGCCTCTAGGGAAATTTTGGTTACAAAAGAGTTGTGGAGTGACTTTTCAATGACCTGTTATATAGTATTAGATTGAAGTTTGCAAACAATTGTGATCTATATGCTACCTGCCATTTTGCTAGGAGCACCATATAGATATCGATAGTCTACATTGTATTGAAAATGGAGACAAATGATTTCTGAAACAAGAGTTTGGTATGAGAGAGAGAGAGAGAGAGAGAGAGAGAGAGGGGGGGGGGAGAAATCTCCTTTACTACATTTTAACTTGCACCCTAAACCTAGAAAATACAATTTTCAAGATACAAATACACCTAAAAGACAACACAAAACAGCAGCCAGAACAGAAAAATGTAAAAAGAAATAAAACACAAGCACTACAGTTACCACAAAAAATGAGATTAATCAGTAATTTGTCTCTAAGCATGTAGAAGCAAGGTAAAGAATGTCCATTTACCTATGACTGGAGATGAAAATCTCCTGGGCTGTTGGACGAGCTCTGAGGCATCAGAGGCCGGCTCAGCAACAGGATTTTGATTCTTCTTTCTAGCAGCTGCAAAATATAGTAAGCATATTTGTGAAATATGCTGAATGAGCAAATACAATTTTACATAATCTATATTGCACATTATCAAAGATATAGTAAAGCCAGTATTAACCCTTTTAGTGCCAATCACGATTAATCATGATCTGAAAATTCTACGAAAATTGCCAATCGCAACCTAAGTGTGCTGCAATTTTCTTATGTTTTAACCGTTTCCAGGAGAAAATCTGTCTTCTTTCTATGTCATAGCTGTAGAGAATTTTTTTAAGTGTTTCTGGTCCTTATCTTTATACTCCAAAGCACATATATGCTCAAAATTTAATTTCTCTAGCCGATGTTTGTTTATCATGACTGAAAAATGGCATCATCTAGCACAACGTTATGAACCAAAGAAGAAATAAGAGCTGCAGATTGTGATGTTTTAGAAAAAAGCAAATGATTTTAAATTTTCAGACCTTGAAGAAAGGGTTTCTGACATTGACGTAAGAGAGGAGGATATATATATATATATTAGCTTCAGCAATGAAAATTCATCTGAAAACACCGGACCTCGCACACACAAAGAATATAATCAGTGAGCTTATTAAAATGGATTTAGGGAAGTGTAACCAGACGACACAGACTATCTGAATCGACTATACAGCTGCACAAGGTAAGTGATAAATTATACGTAATCGACATTACATCTGTAGCCTATTGCTTTATGCCATTTTCATTATTAGTTTTATTATGCTAATGGCTGGCGTGGTTTTGGCAATTTGTTTTCAGTTCTTACCCTTGGAGTTACATGAATTAATTTTTTGAATTTTAAAAAATTAAACATTAGACTAGAAATATAAGTACTTTTACTTCATTAGCCTGAACTTTCTGTATAGGAAGGTTTTGTATGCTTAATTATTATTTTTGGATTTTTTATTTTATTTTCAAATTTGTTTTGTTTTTTATTTTTTTAAAAATATGAATAAATTTCTCATCATACATATATGGTAAACAAAATGGTTTACTAGAATTAAAAAAAAAATTCAGCTCCCCATGTCATTTGGTACTCATTTTTTTACTAATAATTTAAAACCATGCATTCTGCACTAAAATTGTTTGGCACTTTTCAGACAGCTTTCTGTTACTCAGGCTGGCACTAAGGGTTAAGCGACAACGAAAATTAGTCTTTTAGAGGTGCGGTGCTTAATAAGGATGATGTATTATATTTAACTAATTAGATATATAATATTGAAAATTGATATATTGATTCAGGATCTTCAAGCCCTTGTATGGAATGCAAGTGGCCTGATTTCTTAAACCATTTAGTGATTACAACATTTGTAGTGATCGAGAGTCATGATCGAATTGTAATATCAGTTAAAACACATTCTAGCAGGAAAGTCATCACAGCCATAAAGAAAGGTTTTCTGAAACATTTCACACCATCCGAATTACATACCAAAGTGCAAAATCACTCCAAACTTAGTTTCTCTAGCCCATGCTTAAATCAAAAGGTGAAACACAAAATGTTAGGAGCTTATAGTGTTGGTACTATCGTTTATCACAGGCACGGCAAGCTGAGAAAACATGTATATGTGCGTGTTAGGGAGGAAGTCGCCCTCCATGGTGTAATGGTTACAATGCTAATTTCATATACCCAAGGTCATGGGTTTACACCTGGCACAGGACAATGGATTTTTCTGGGCATAAAAGATCCTTAACATGGCTTCCTTCAAAAGGGACATAAAGCCACTGGTCTTGTGTCAGATTTATGGCACATCAGCCTGATAAGAGGTCTTAGAGCAAAATTAAGTGGTCGTTCACACCCAGTATAGAATGGGACGCTGAGAACCACAGCCACCTCTTGTTAGAGGCTTGGCGAACACCAGATGTACAAGAAAAAGAAGAAATGGAAGAGAAGCAGAGAGTAAGAAAATGGAAGGGCACGACATTATTCTACAGAAAGGTGATGGTGACAGGGTAAGAGGGTGTAGGACATTTTTCGTAAAACACTTTGTGCATTGGAGAAGATAAGTTATAAATGGGGGGTGAAAAAGAAGCAATTTATGCATATGAGAATGAAGTTGATATGGTAAAAGAAATTACAAAACAACTTCTGGGAGAAAATAGGAAGCTCGTAGCTGATAGACAAGAAATGTCAAAATGGCAGAAGAGCGAGGAAATTTACAGTTTAAAGAGATGGCTGTCCTGTGTTCCAAAGGTTCCTAGCCATTACTGCAGGTCTTCAACAAACAAGATCTATTGAATCAACACTTCGGTCTTCCTTACACATGCATGAAGTATATAAAGAATGGTGTTATAGTAATAAAGTTAAATCAGTTGCAAAACAGTTGTTCCAAGAAATTTTAAAAGAGGAGAGAATAGACATACACATGCCACACAAAGATCAGTGCGATACCTGTTACAGCTTTAAAGTTGGAACACTCTCTGAAGAACAATATAACCAACACATGGAGAAAAAAGATTATGCTCAAGCTGCAAGAATGCTGCTAAAGAAAGAGCCAATGGACTTACAAAGTGTGCTACTGTGTCCTAAAATTTTAGCATTTAAGCTTTATTACAAACAAAAACTGCAATGCCATAATTTCACTCTATGTAAACTTAACAAAGGAGACAAAACGCTCTATTTTTGGCACGAGGCTGATGGAGGTGTTACAGCAAATGAATTCAGTTCCTGCATTTCAGATTTTATAACAAACATGCCTAAAACTTATGAGAATGGCTGTAATTACCAAAACAGAAATAAGGTCCTTGCAAGCACATTGAGGGATATGGCTAAAACCAAACCATTGAGCAACTATACTTAGAGAAGGGTCACACAATGATGGAGGCCACCAGTGTGCATGCTGGCTTTTCAAACCTCCTATTAATTCACCAGCAAACTACGTTGCTCAAATGAGAACAGCTAGACTCCATAATCCCTACAAAGTTAAAGTTGTGGATTATTCATTCTTTCTTAATTTTGAAGAGGTTTCCACCTATATACTTTCTTTGGGACCTGGAAAAGTAGCTGGAGATCAAGTTATGACTGACATTCGAGTGCTGAAGAATCTTCTGGATGGAAGAATTCTGTTCAAAACTGACCACCTGGAAAATTATATTGAATTACCTCTAACTAAAAAGCGCAAGATTAAGGAAAATGTTTCTTCAGGTCCTAAGCAGGTATACAAGACTCAAATCCCAATTACTGAAACTAAATCTAGACATTTGCAGGAAATGAAAGATGTCATTGAAAAAGCTTATGCCTTTTACAACAGCCTTCACTTCAAATCAGATGAGAACAATAAA
This sequence comes from Hymenopus coronatus, assembly GCA_030762935.1. NCBI lineage: Eukaryota > Metazoa > Arthropoda > Insecta > Mantodea > Hymenopodidae > Hymenopus > Hymenopus coronatus. The sequence goes on from CM060894.1 coordinate 12,150,241, forward strand.
CAATTATGACACAGTTTTATATTTACAATTGAGAATGCATTGTATTATAATCATATTATTTACATAATATGTACAAGGATACAAATAAAACCAAAAATAAAATTATGTAAGGGTTACATTAGAGTGTGTTACGAAAACTTGATAAATTCATAACTGTGAATATTGTGTCAAATTATGAAAGGTAAAACAGAATATTTCTCTCTGACCTGCATTCCTTTGTATAATTATTGCAATATTTGTTTACAATTCACCATAACTAATAAGATTAATAAAATAACAAAACATGAAAAATATTACTCATGTTGGGACTTCATTTGTATTTTGTTCTTGTACAAAACCACCTAAGTGCAATATACCAATGGAAAACTTCCTATGTGCCATTTGTACCGATATTTTTGCACATATCAAAATTAGCAATGAAATTGGAGTAAAGTGCATGTTTGATACTAACTTATGATAGAAATCTTGTAAAATTTAGAAACACATCTTCGAAACAGAATCAATCCATATACTTACCTGGCTAGAAGCCCAAGAATACTTAAAGAGTTACATTTAGATGTGCTTACATTGCACATAAGCTTATAAAAAACAAGGTTTAGAAGCACAGAAAAAATCAATCTTACAAAGGCATTAAAAACTGTGTAAAAGTTACCATTACAAACTTACGTTATAATTTTTCAGTTTAACATACCTGCAATGATGGCACGGAGTGATGATTTTGCCACATCTTTCTTTCCTTTTCTTATAGGATTTTTACGCACCTTTTTCACACGCATTTGAGGAGAAGATAAATTGTCTTTCTGCCAATTTCTAGACTTTGCATCTTCTAACATTTTGAACTTTGTGTCTATATCTTCCACCTATTTTAAACCAACAATTTTAAAATATTAGCTTTAAAACTTAATAAGAGAAAGTAAAAAGAATTAAATGAAACACTAACCATAAAATTCTGCTGTGTTGCATTCACATGAGTTTCTCTATCCCCTAACATTTATTAGCAACTACACAAATTATTCTTATGAAAACAATTTTTCTATTTACTTCATTTTAATCAAGGTAAACCTTTGCAGAAATAGCAAGATAGCTATTTTTTTTGTCCATTGCTTAATGTATACCAGTTATACAAAATTACTTCAAAATGAAATGGACTTCACAGGCTATTCTCAGAATGTTACTCTACTCACATCCTACTATGCTGTCATCCTGATTTACTACATGGGGTCAGGCTCTGGCGAAACTCTGCTACTTCAAAAAATGTATTTATCTAGCAAAAGATTAACGGCTGGAATAGGACCACAGGAACCTTAGGTTTATAAAACTTAAGATGACATTACCTTCACTATATATATATTTAGTAATATTATGCATGTTAAAGAAAATATTAATGAATTTGTGAATTGTTCCTCTACACACAGGTATAACCAGATGTAAAATTGATTTAGATACCCCACAAGACCAATTAACCAAGAGCATCAATAGCCACTGCTACCAATAGCTAAAACGTTTTAAAAAACTTGCCTCAAATGTAAGAGAACTACCACAGAACAGGTTTACCCTGATTGTTAAAAAATGACTTAAAAATTCAACATTTTACTGTGTACAAGAATATGTTGAATGTTACATACCTCAGCACTTATTTTCCTTATTTATTATTATTAGGTTAACACTGCTGGGATTTTTTATACCTTAATATAATTTGTTTTCCTTTTGTATAATTGTACATTACTTTTGACGGAACCTATTGCTTGATGATGTAAGACTTTTAGCCTTAAGTAAAATTTATATTTCTTTATATCAAAACTTGGTGTACCCAAAAATTCATACTGAGATTTCAACGGAAATGTATGCTTTGGAACCCTCTGAAGGAAAGAAAAGAGAAGAAGAAGAAAGAAAAAAAAAAAAGAAAAAAAAAAAAAGAGAAAGAAAGAAAAGAAAAGAAAAAAGAAAAAAAAAAAAGAAAAGAAAAAAAAAAAGCATTTTTAGAAAACAGTCCATGTGTGTCTGTGGACAGCACAGCTCAAAAATGAAAAGGTGTTAAATACCAAACTTGGTATTTAAGTTTAGTATCTTCCAAGGGTGTGAAACAAAGATTTTCAAGAAAATTTCCCCACTCCAAACAACCCAATACATGAAACATTTTCATAAATTTTATTTTCTCAAAAATTGACTAACAATTTTGATTACAATATCTTGTGCATAAGATATTTTTATAACAAACGAAATGTATATCTTTAATAGCCACTGAAGCCCTCTTCGTTCTGGATGAGTTACATAAATGGAAAACCGTAAGAGATACACAAAAACTTAACACAAAAAATGTAGATGTTATTAAAAAAACAATTTATGTCTTATGCATATATATATATTTTTTTTTTTTGAGTTAACTATTTGAGATATTCTGGATTATTGGTTTAAATTTTAAGCCACTTTTTTACATAGCGACCAGATTTTAAACGACAAGACTATCGCTTTAGCCTATGCATTTTCTTATTTCCCTTCTACTTACAAGGAAGCTAGTAATGAGACTAATTCTGCTTATCTTTATTAGCTTGATGTAAATAACAGATTAATGTTTTGAATAAAAAGTTTGTTTTCTGAACAGCTAGAGGATATGTTTTCCCCTTCTATTTACAAGGAACCAAGCAATAAGGACAACTGCTACTGTTTATCTCTATCATGAAGTAGAAAGTCATTTTAATGGTAAAAATAAGATTTTTTTAAAGGTATAATTGCATAACCTACAATATATCTTTTTTCCTGCAGTAGTGTTTTTATGTATATAACTACATAAGTTAAAAGAATTATTGTAGTCGGTAACAGTAACTTAATTTTTTGGAACCTTGGAATTTATGTCAAGGCTTTACTGTAATTATACAGAACTCTGAATATACATTTACCTGAATATAAACCATATCCCAGAATCCCTCCAAGTCGCAACATTTCACTGTTACTCCTGGCATACCAGGCACAGAGCCAGCCTCACACTGGCTAATAAGTGTGCCAAACTGATGCAACTTCTGTTTGATCAACAATCTCGCTTTCCCCACAGCAACATCAATTAAGTCGCAAATTTCTTCTGGCAGATCTGGTGTGCTGTTTCTTAGTGCAAACCATTTCTCAATTGTTTCTTCCAGTCTCTGAACTTCACTTTGTAAAATATTCCTAAACATAAGCATACATTCTTTGTTAATATTTATGAAGTTATCAAATAAAAATCTGAATAAAATTGCTTTTTATGTGCATTTATTCATTAATTATTCTCCTTTCAAGGAGGTACATCCACATATTCTACATAAGCAAGAGATGCATTATTTCTGCTTTAATTGTTAGTAGTACATTAACTTCTATATTTACATTAAAATTACCTTCATGGAAAATTTAGCTATATAATTTTCAGAGAACTGAGGCAAACTGTTACCAGCTTGCACTTTTTCTAATTAGTTTTCTGGAGCCTCAACAGATGGCATATAATATTTGTTTATGGTCAATATTTAGGTACACTATCTCATTTTGCAGAAATAAGCTATTTCTTTGTATAATATTTGAATAAGCTAGTAACAATAATGTACAATTTAAATTTAACAAAATGTTAAGTCGGGTTGGAATACATACATTATTTTTACCTGACCAATACAATTCATCTGAAGATAGTTCTTGAAACCAGTCAGATGCAAATAATGTAAGTGATGTATGTACTTAAACTTTTAACTTTCTATTAAATTTAACCTATGTCTTGTTAATTATTTTTTCCCCACATAAGCAGGAGTTGGCTAGGTAGAGTCAGACAAACATTTGATACCACAGTAGTTCAAATCCTGACTATGGCATTGAATTTTTCACTCTGATTCTATCCAAGCTATTTCTTAATTATTACCTCCATGAGAGCAATTCAGGTTACTGTTTGTTAGATGTTAGAAAAGCAAATTAAATTGTTTTCTTTATAAACAATAGCAGTTTAGTATTACGCAACGTTGCAGATGTTTCTAATGGAACATTTGAAAAGTTTCATTTCTAAATACAGAATGCAATTAGAAACAGTACATCATCTATGATTTACAGTGAGAATCTGAGTGCAGCAGGAAGCAGTGAAACAAGAGCAAGCAAATTGTTGTTTGTCAAATTTTTAATCAAGGTTTCTTTCTTTACCTATACAAAGGAAAATCACCAAATATGTTAGAAAACTCCAGCATTAGAGAATTTAAAAACAAAAATTAAGACTTGAGTTTGTCATTTTAATAGAAATGGGATTAAATCACTAACAAGTTACAAAAGTAGAGGCAGGTTATTTTGTTGGACATGGTTATGGAACTTTCCTTGAAATGGTTGCTTTACATTCTGAACTATTTTATATATGAGGCATGTTCAGAAAGTAAGTTCCAGTTTATTATACCACCACCACAATGCTAGCGTCCTATAATTGGTGAGAAATTACCTTATGATTAACATTCCTGTTGCCACATAGCTGTTTCGGTACACTGTTGCCATATTTACTCGCTGTCCATCTGCAGCACCACATGTTCCACTGCTTCCTCTAAAACGCCTCTTGCTATGCATTTTCTATCTCACTTCTCATAAGTTGAGCTACTTTTCCCCATTTCTCACTAGTCACTTCATCTGTTCCTTTCAACATTGGATCTTGTACTTCACTAAATGTAAGTTTTATTTTTTTGGGTAACATATCAACTCGTTTATCACAGCTGTAAGACATTTTTAAATCACAGTGTCACTCGTGGTTCTAGAATGAGAACAAGAGCAATGTTCGCGATATATAAAGTTAGTAACGATTATGAATGTAAATCCTTACAGAATCACTGTCTCTAACACAACCAAACTTTTCACAGAATGAAATCAATCGAACCAGTCATGCATGAGTAAAAATGTAACCCCTTGACACAACAGTCCACATGGGACCATGGCCTATCACTTGGCCGCTGCACCATCTCAGCCCAAAGGTGTCATGAATAGGATGCAGTGCTGGAGGGTGAGACTGATCAGCACCTCCAGTCCCTCCTGGCTAGTTAATGCCATCTTCTCGATCTGGATCTGCTACTTCTCAACCAAGTAGCTCAACTGGACTCCAGGGACCTCAATAGGCTGAGTGCACCCCGGACCAGCTCTCCCAGCAAGGGAAAATCCCCCACGCTGGTACTGGGAATGGAACCCAGGTCTCCTGCTTGGCAAGAAGCTGTGCTACCACTGTGCTAAGGAGACAACCCCATGCATTGAGTATGCATTTTGACTCAACACATAGGTGTTGCAACACTGATGACATGATCCCTCCAACGGTCGTGCATTCTTACACTATGATTTGTCAGCAGACAACACACCTCACAAGGAAATTTCTCACCAACTGTAGTTCTATGCATGCACACTCATCTCTCTGGTTCACTGCCAGTACACTGAAGATATTAAGCTGAATCATGTGTTTACAGTTATTAGTGATCATTCCAAAGACAAATTCTGATCTCGCCGACTGTGAAGTGGGTTTCATAATACGGTTTTGAACACAAGGAATTTAAGTTGAAATCCGTTGACTTGTAGAGATTTAAGGTGAAAATATGATAGATGGAACGGCAAGAAGGTGGGTTAGGTAATTCAATGATAGATGATACAAAGCATGACAAAACTTGGTTCAGATATGTCGAGGTATTTGCCATAGTCAATAAAAAACTAATGGAAAATGCACTGCAACTCCTAAATCTACATATCCCAGAGATCAAATTTATCATGGAAACAGAGAAAGAAATACCCTTCCATTTTTGGACCTCAAAATTATCAGAAACAATAAAAAACTGGAATTTGAAATTTTCAGGAAGGACACATATAGACAACCACAAAATCTAACAGCTTCAACCCAAGTAACCACAAACATGTCATCATCCACAGATTGCTTAACATTTTTATGGGGAAGATAGAATATGTAAAAGGGCTTACATAATAGAAACGACTGAGAACAATGGTTTCAACAAAACACTAATAAAGAACAAGTTGGATAAAACACCTACATTCAAGAAATCGGGAATTTGCAGAATCAACTGTCAAAACTTTCATAAAATATACATAGGACAAACCAGAAGAAACATACCAGGTTGAAGGAACATCTGGGGCACTTAAACGACCAAATGGAGAATCAGCAGTGGCCTAACATGCTTGGGACAATAGCCATAGGATTGAAAATGTCCACTTGCAAAATCAGTACAGCAACCTCTAGAATTGAACGTATGGGAAAAGAAAAAAGAAACCTAGCCTTATGAATTTTGGATTTCCCGCCGATGACTAGTTCATCTATCAGCCACCAGAGAAAGGAGAGTAGTCCACAGAAGGTACCAACAGCAGGACTGCCAGTTGAAATCTGTTGATGATGTAGGCAACATATGCCTGCGAAACATGTCCAGGTAGTTTATTACTTAGTGAAGCAATTCAAGTGTAAATTCGACTCATTTTATAACCAATGTAAAAATAAAGGATATTGTTTAGTTTTTATGTTTAAATAATAATTTTTAATTGTAAACTTAGTGTTTTTAAATTGTTTCATTTTAAGTTTATTTTTTGGTTAGTAGTAGTAGTTTATTATTTGGAGAATTGTAAAACAAATTATGAATATAAAAAAAAAAAAATTAAGTTCTGATATATTTAGCCCTAGTATAAGATATTAGCTGCCAGGATATAGTATACAGATTTGATCTTTGTACTTTGAAGAACACTACTTTATACAGTCACTTCGGAGTTAATTTACTCCAACATAGAGCATACCACTCAATCTCTGTTTGATGTCAAACAGTTGTGGCAAACTTTACTTACCTGAAATACACCACACCATCACGTTCCTTCCGAGTTTCAAGTTCTTTCTCTGTATTTAAAGTCCTTTCCCCCTTAGGGGTACCAGAGTAATCTAGCCGTGAAGCTGAAACAAAAACAAACCTGATCGAAAAGCTGTTACATTCATATGACTTTCTCTACATCTCTGAAACAAATTGTTAAAAAGCTTATTCTCTCTACATCATGCTAATCAAGATAAACATCAGTAGAAATTGTTATTACTTGGTCCCTTGTAAGTAGAAGGGAAAAAATCTAATGTGTTCCATTCATATGATGTCCTCTTGTTGTTCAGCAAACAAACCTTTTGTTCAAAAGATTAATCTGCTATCTCCACCATGCCAATCAAGATAAACATAAGCAGAAGTAAGTAGAAGGAAAATAAGAAAATGAACAGGCTAAAGCAAAAGTTTCATCTTTTACAAACCGGTCAATATACGAAACAATTGCAATTCCAATCTCTCTACTTTCCAGGAGCAAACAAATGAGAAACAAGAAAAAAGATGTCTTCCCGATTGAGAAAAGTTTAAATGACAAACTGAAACCAATAATCTGGAAGATACCAAAAACGATTAACTTAAAAAAACAAAAAATTATGTTTTAATGTGATCTGCATCTGTGTAGTAATTGATATCTCTTACGGTTTGCCAGTTATACAAAAGTCATCCAAAATGAAGATGTCTAGAGGCTGTTGCAGAATGAATTTAAGGCCGAAAAAGTTCCAGGTTTTGCTTACCTCTGTGTTTCTATAATGTTTACGTTCCTTTGCTTCATTCTTTTTCAAGTTTTTATTAGTACTATTGATTTTAGAAAAGGAAAAATAAAGTGACACACTCCTTGCTAGATCTAAAGTTGTTTACTTGTCTTTATATATGTAGACATAAAATTAGAGCCTGTCAACCTGTGCCACTATCGCTCGTTATTCATAAGCCATGTCACTCTCGAGAGTCTCATGTATCGTGAACTAGAGCTCAAGAACGAGGCGACTTGAGAATTCTCATAACTACAGGCTGAGGCAATGTTTATATATAATTTGCAAAATCTGCCGACATTTTACGAGTTTTATGTCATATTTGCGATATTTGATGTTCAATTATTTTAGTTTCTTTGCTTCCGAATTTGAAATCGCTGGATGCAAATTTTTATTATTCCTTGTGCTTTCGTTGCATATAAAAGTTTTGATTTTCTCGATGCGATTTTGATTTCAACAGTATCTATAGTTACATGTTGATCTCCTGGCTGGTGACGCCAAGTTATCAGGAGATTTCTTCATGCATAATGAAAAAAGCTGCTTAGAGATAACACGTAAAAATACATTCGTGTTGAATTATACGTGCCCATGGATTCACAGCATTGAACAAAATAAAGAATTGCATCGAGCGATTCTAGTTTATCTTTGGAATTGTAAAAAAATAACTACAAAAATAAACCGCAATTCTACAAATATCCTAGCAACTTATTATTTAAGAAGCCAGCAGGTAGTCTGGGTCTGTGAAGCCCAACAAGCCCGATAAAAAACACCCTGAGAAAAGTCAATTACTACACAAAGATAAACATAAGTGCGAGTAGACTTACAATCCAATATTTGACGAGCGCTTATAAAGGCTATACACATTTAATGCTTCAAGGCGGAGTAGTTGACATATGATCCATGGAATAAATGGTTACATACTAATTAGGGACCGGATTTTTAGGGTTTAATCTATTTTCCCCCTTGTAAATTAGGAAGTTTCAAAGTACTTTTATGTTTCAAGCGGTTTGGTTGCTAATCCTATTCAGCCTAAAAAAGCTAAATGGGACATTAAGACCTAAAACTTAAGTTTTGCTTCTTTTTTCTTCTTCATTTGAATTAACAATTTTTGTTAGCATTTCGTTTAGTTTCGTTTTGAGTGTACATTTGGGGTTATCCAGGGAAAGAATGCTCTTGGTATAGAAATTGCGTGAATGAAGTATGCGCCAATTACATCTTGCGAGGTTGAAAGATCTTTTTTTTGCCTATAGGAATATATTAAAGAACTGCAGAAAATTTGCAAACGTGGCTGGTTGTGTATAATGAACTTTATTTTATGTGAGTGCTATATATTAAAACATGTGCTTGATATATTAATTACAATGCTCCAGCATGCGTTTACTGTGTAATACATTGTTTTAAATTACTGTACACATTAATAGCATGCTCCCATGAAGTAAAGTAATTCATATTTTTATCTATATTATGTTTAAAAGGCTTTTGTCATTGACTTGCTAGGAAAAAGCAGGAGTATTGTTTGAAAGCCTACAAAAGGCTCGGAAATTTGTTGATAAACCTAAAGAGGTTAAAAGAAATTAATAAAAGGCTAAAACTGCATTTATTAAAAGCTAAAACTCCAGGCCCTATTAATAACACAAGATGACTATTAAAATTTAGTTGAGTCGATTTTGTAACACTACATCACTTACTTACAAGATGACTCATCGTTTTAACAGCACATATGTATATCCAAACAAGTTAACACATTTGAATCAGAGATATGTTAATGACATACCTATAATTTGTGTTGCTATGTATATAACTTATGCTCAAACTTCAGATAAAACAGAAAATAGAATTACTTCATGCAACATAAACTTCTTAGTAGTAATAAAATATTAAAATACTTATTTGTAATATAAGTGGACACCGTGTACATTTATATCTGCAGATTCTGTGAAACTGCATTTCGTTTTTAACGCGTTCTCTAGCATGAGTTATTTAAATGTCATCCCTGTGTTGGTAGGCTATTTAAATCTCAAATCATTTAAACAGATGAAATAATAGAAGTTACAGATCTTAGGCAAATATTGCTTTAGTATATGTTCTTCTCCTTTAATAAACATGCATAGTTTTATCAACTTTTAGCCCATTTTAACAATTTTATAGACAATTTCCTAATCACCTAAAGGAGTGATATAGATTTGTCATCACTTCTGGTATGTTATGTCTTGATGCTGCGTTGTCTTGCACCCACCAACACAGTTCGTAACGTATCAGTTTTGCATATTTCTGCAGCTGCTGTGATCTTGAATAAAATGAAACTGTCTAGCATTGCGATTTATAAATGGAATAGCACTTCATCCTATACAAAAGTTATAGTGAGCAACAGGGTTGCCAAGTTATATGACAGGCAAAATTTAGTTTTCCTGGATGACAGACTTTTTGACTGATTATTATTAGCAATTGTTAAGCAACATTATATTAATTTTCTTTAGAAAAACTATCACGGATGTAAATCTTTGTGTACCTACAGGACAATGTCTGTTAAGCACTGTAACAGCTATCTTTTATTTAGAGCTAACACCAACAAACTTCTCGGATGACTGAAAAACTCCGCAAACATGACACTGTGGTATACGGCCACATGTGTTTATCAGAGCGGATTCTGAATTCAGCATAGTGAACGCAATGCTAATGCGTTCTTTTTTTAAATTACCTAATTGAACAGAAGGCTTTACGGTATGTACAACATTTTAGAAAAGAATGGTTAAATAATGAATAATTAAAGGGATGGTTGTTAGAGGCGCCCAGGGAACCTAGTAGTGCGTGGTGCCAATATTGCCAATTCCATGTAAATGTGCTCGTCAGATTTACTGTTTAATGGAAATAAAAATCTGATATGTTACACTCACATGATTTTCTCCAGCTGCTCCACAAACAAAACTTCTTACAGATTATACTTCTTTCTACATAATTTATCGTTATGCAATTGTCAATGCAAATCCTTTGCTTGGCCAGGAGTAGAACAAAAGAAAAAGTCCGAGAAAAGTATAAGTAGTTTACAATTGAAACTAACAAGAAGAATACCTCAAAAATGGTAAACTCCACGAAAAAATATGTATATGATATAACTTGTGTATTTTAATAAGACCTACATTTTTTGTATAGCAAGTTTTTGTCTATCTCTAACGGTTTACTAGTCAAATTAACCAAATTCATCCAGAATAAACAGGTTTTCAGAAGCTATTCAAAATATACACTTTATTTGTTATATAAAGACTTTTATTTGGCATTTTAATCAAAATCGTTATGAGCCATTTTTAAGAAAAACAAAATTTTTGAAAATTTTTCCATGTAAAGGATAGTTAGGGGTGGGGATTTTCTGAAAATCTTTGCGTCGCATCCTCAGAAGTTATCAAACTTAAATACCAAATTTGTTATTTAACAGTCTTTTCGTTTTTGAGCTATGCTGTCCACCACACACACACACACACATGGACCTGTTTCTGAAAATGCTATTTTTGGATTCAGGAGGACCCAAAACATGTATTTCTGGTGAAATCTCTGTATAGAATTTTTGGGTAGAATACAATACCTTCTCTACACAATATGTACATAGTACGTATAGAGAAAGTAATAAACATCTAAAAGCAGCTGAACCCTTTTTTAACTTCACAATAAAAAATACCATTTCAGACTATTAAAGACGTGCATGAACTTGCAGCTGCAGAAGCTATTCTCACATTGTTTGTAGTTAATCACTTCCTTTGATCATCTTTCAGACCTGAGCAAGAAACTATTCCAATGTGCTGACCTGAGTTTTAATTTTTATTTTTGAAAGAAAATATGGAAATTACTACCCTTGATGCATTTTGACGGATTTTTATGAGCTGGTCTGATGGAAAAAATAATCATGTGTTGCAACTCTGGTGAGCACCACACTCAACCTGATTAAGCAGAACAAACTAATTGTAATAAAATTCAGGTTAAAATAAACACATGCAATACTTTCGGTTATTGAGCTTCATTTGATAGCTGAAAGGTGAATGTAAGTCACAAGGTCAAAGGGAGATGTAACATATAATTACTTTACTTTCTGAGTAACCAAATAGCACAGAGGAGAAGCTTATATACACCTACCAAAGTGTTTAAAACAAACCAGTGCCACGAAAAAAGATTTTATTCTACTCAAATAAATGTGCTTAGATTAGAGCGGAAAACAGAATTACTGTTTCACATAATGTTTACATACTGATTTATAACAAAACTATAGATCATTTGCATTCTGACCCAAAGTTTCCGCACATTACACCGCAGTCTTGCTATTAACGAGACTCGTGAGTTTTGCAAGTAAACGAGAGTCTCGTAAGCTTGTTAGTCAACTCTCTTCCTGCCAGCCATACGTTCAGCTGCATCTACTGGCTACGAGAGACATGGCTATCGGCAGCGAGAAATGAGCGAGATTGAAAGCTGTTTTGACCGGCTCTACATAAAATGAATCCTCTACTAGTCACTCCACAGAAGCCATTCTCAGAAAATCCCAAGATATAGATTATATCTGTCATAAAAATATCTTAATCATGCGGTATTTTAATCAAAATTGTTATGAGCCATTTTTGAGAAAATGAAAATGTTCCATGTAAAGGGTAGTTTGGGGTGGTGGGATTTTCTTGAAAACCTTTGTCGCATCCTTGGAACCATTTGATGCATGCCAAGTTTGGTTAATTAGAACCAGTTGAAAAATTCAATGCCACAGCCGGGAACTGAACACGGTTCTCCCACCCTCCGTGCAGTTGCTCTAACCATTGAGCTACTGTGACAACGCGTCGGTATGGCTCTCCAATCTTCCAACTGATTATGCGTGTTTCACCTGGTTCAACCAACCAGTATATCACTTCAGAGAACCACCAGAATGGCGACTTACCATCGTAAGTACTTAGTATCCGGGTAATATTTACTATGTTCCTGCCTACATATAAGCTATTCTATTATAATTGTAATACTCCTCTCTCCTTCATATTATTGAAAGGTACAATGATATAATGTTAGTTAATTAGAACCAGTTGAAAAATTCAATACCACAGCCGGGAATTGAACACGGTTCTCTGAAGTGAGACATACTGGTTGATTGAACCGGGTAAAACACACAATCAGTTGGAAGATTGGATGCCATACCAACGGGTTGTCACAGTAGCTCAATGGTCAAAGCAACTGCACGGAGAACGGGAGAACCGTGTTCAATTCCCAGCTTGGTGTTGAATTTTTCAACTGGTTCTAATTAACTAATTGTATATCAGTGTACTTTTCAATAATATGTAGGAGAGAGGAGTATTACAATTATAAACCAAGTTTGGTGTTTAATGGTCTTTTAGTTTTTGAGCTATGCTGCACACAGACATTTTTCTAATTTTTGTGTGGCGTGGTGTGTGTGTGTTCAGGAAGTCTCAAAACATCTATTTCCAGTGAAACTCTGTATTGAATTTTTGGGTGCAATACAACACCTTCTCTATACACTATGTACATAGTATGTAGAGGAAGTAAAAGCATTTAAAGACTGGCTAAGGCAGCTGCAAAGCTCAAAATTTTATTTCAGAATTTTCTTTATGTATTTAATTAGCTCAATATTTTAGTTCCCCTTAACCTCATCAATTAGCCACTGTTGTATCTCTGGCCCTGATGTATTGCAAGCATAAAGAAATTATCTTTAACAATATTAATGCTGTGAATTTTGCAGTAAAGGATTGCTTTCTGATCACTTTCAACTGCAACATCGACACTTCAATTGAAATTAATTCGTGAGTCAATAGAGCAACACTACAGAACTTATTTCAGATGCTATGTGCTTCCATTGTCAATTCCCTTAATCAACTGCCGGACTCGCTTGCTGTGATGGTTGTCCTTGTCCCTAGAGGTGGCTTTATGAACTTCTGTATGAGTAGGTTGCCAGGCAGGATTTCAAAATTGAAAATGCAGTTTTTGTTTTTCAAAATGTAGATGTCCTCCCTAACTTTTAATTCGGTTTCCCTTGTAATATTTGAGTATTTTCGGACTTCTATTTATGGTGTGGTTGCGTTTCCAAAAAATGCTAAGCTACTGCCAATTTGTCGTCATTTTTGTTGAATATTTCTGAGATGTTCTTTTGCTCTTGTTTTTATGTTTCAACAAGCCAGGCCTATACCGGTTTAGCAGTAACAGTTGTGAAAATATGCCAATGGCCAAAACTAAAAGAAACATATGGTTCACATGAAGCATACCAAGGGACAAAAGCTAACCAGCTCAATTTTGTTAAAATTAGATAATACTTGAACATATCTGTTAGAAAGCCTTTGACACCAAGGGAGCAGTGACTATTTTCGTGAGAAGTGCCACATTCTTGTTCTGACATTTTAGTACTAGACTGAAAATGTATGTTTAGCAAGTATACACCCACACAAAGTATAAACTCTCCAGTTTAACCTCTACCAGTGCTGGTATACTATGAAACAAACACACCACATGATGGCTACTGCAAGATGATTAATAGATTGAAAACTTGCAAATATGCATAAAAGCTTGTGACAGTGATTGATTAAATAAAAAACAAAAGAATTTGAGTCGGTTTTTGTAACACAAACTTCACTTTTTTCACTTGCTGGGATCAGTTTCAGGAACATTTGTTCTCATTTTCAACCCTTAATTTTGACTAATTCTTGGTTCGATGGCATCGACAATGGGGGTGGTGGTGTATCATTTGTGAAGGCATCTGTTGCTGGATCTATAAACCTCTAAAGGTTACTGAATGGTGGTAAATCAAAATTCATAATATGGCTTTTTCTTCATGCTGTATATCTTCTCCCAGACATCTAATTCTGTGGGTTTATATGATGGTTTTAACAGTTTTATATTTAGTGTGATTTCGTGTTCTGATGTCCAAAAATGGTAGGCAACGGCTGATTTTTCTGTTTGCTTGTACTTTAGGTTTCTCGCGTGTTCCTGTTAAAACCAGCAGAAGATTTGCCAACAATGAAGAGGTGGAGTCTGATGTTGATGGCTATTTTGCAGACCTCGATAGTTCGCACTATAAACAGGTTATTGAAGCCATTGAATGTCACTGGGAAAAGTGTTTCAAGCTAAAAGGAGACTATGTAAAAAAATAAAGATGTTTTTCCCCCAATTTTTTTTTTCTTTGTTAGGTTGGGTATCATTTCACTCAAAGCGGCAATATACACTAATTATCAAGGCAATATGATAATCTGGGTGGCTAAAAGCATTTATGATGGAAAATAGGTCACAACCTTATGAACTAAATTGTATGACAAGCACAAAACTACAAAATACCCAATAACTTTTACTCTAATAAATCATCTTTAAAGCACCAAATTTGAAACAAAATAATATGCTATAATAGTTCACTCACTGTTCGTAGATTTCCTTGAACTACCCCTTTGCTTTGTCACAAATGGACTGTAATGAACTGGTAAATACTCATCATCAGCCTTGGATGTTTTTGAAACAGGTGTAGTTATGCCAATCTGTTTCATATCTGTATCATTTTGCTCTGTTTCACATGCAGAATCCTCTGAAAAACCAACAGATTCAAGCTGTATATTAGCATAATCATTTAAGAATTTAACTTCAAGAAAATGGGACTCTCAAAAGATTTTAGTGTTCAACAGTATTCCTTCCTGCCCAGGGTTCAAGGACATACTGTTGCCAGAGTACCTAAAGTAGAAAATTGCTGAACTTCACATATTTTAGCAACACACATCTAATTTATACTCATTCTCAGAGAACACTAGCATTTTAAAAACAGAAATGTGTTCTAATCTTGGCTGTGGTGTTGAACTTTTCAACTGGTTCCAAAATTAAAAAATCATTACCCTGTGTAATATTCAATATATATATGAGAGGAGTATTACAGCTATAATAAAATAGCCTGGTTAGTTGGTGGTGACATGTTAGTATTACCCGGATACTAAGTACTTACAAAGGTAAGTCACTCTCTAAAGGGAGACATATTCAGTTGAACCAGGTAAAAAGCACAATCAGTTGGAAGATTGAATGGTATACCAGCATGTATCACAGTAGCTCAATGATTAAAGTAACTGCACAGAGAGCAGGAGAACAGTGTTCAAAACCTGGCTGTGGCATTTAATTTTTCAACTGGTTCCAATAATGCATAGACATATTAATTTCCAAGATTAGACCATAAGTTTAGTAACTTAATTGCTACATCCAACTGACTACTTTAACATTTTATCCATGATATTATATGACAAAGCTGATTCACAATTGCCAAGAATGGAAACAAGAACAGGTAGCAAAGATACACAAGATTTTGGTTCATAATGGGCGGCATACACAAACCTAGAGTAAACTACTTCTACTGAAGTCAACACTCAGCAACTTCCTTTAAGATGGTAATCTAGTTACAAAGTATTCTACTCATTTAAATATTCCCAGAATGAGAAATCAAGAATAAAAAACCAGTGATCACCATTGTATAGTATGTTACGATAGAAATAAACAAGCACAAGCACAGATATAGGTCAGCATATACTCTTAGAGGTTGTAGAATAACTCTTGAGTCAACTGCACTACAATATCTTATTGTATATAACATATTCATGGATTACTTTGATCTTAGGGAGGGGAGGGGGAGAGGGAGAGAGAAAGAGAAAGAGAGAGAGAGAGAGAAACCATGTGCACATACTGTATTTATCCAAATACCAGATGACCCCATTTTTCAGAACTTAATTTTGGAATTTGGCATATTATCTTCCTAAGACATGTTTAAAAGACATAGGTGTATAAAAAGAATAATTTCTAAATTATGTTTAAAGGTTTGCCATATTTTTGAACCAATGGACACTTAAGCTGATTAAATCCCTTATTATTTTTGTACTTAATTTGAATTTGCATGGAAATAGAAGTTTTGAGCGGTTGACAGAGACAGGAGTATGGAAATGTACAGTATGGGTGTGATGGTACATGACGGCAGTGGTGGCAATAGTATAACTATAACAATGATGGATTTTTTTTTTTAAAGACATAATACAGGGTTACCACAAAAGAAATAGACAACTTCAACTGCCTGTAAAATAAAAACTATTAGAGATAGCAACCTAATTATTTTGGAGGTATGTTGAGAAACTCTCAAAGTTTCGTTTATTACTATTGGTAATGCTGTAGTTTTTGTTTGTTGTTGCAGAAGCTGAAATGGTGGAAAATCCTGTGGAAAAGGCATATTGCATGTTGGAATTTGCTAGAACGCAATCAGCAACTGTTGTCCAACGACATTTTAGAACACGTTACCACAAAAATGAAATGATGCGCTCACAAGAACCAGCATCATCTTCATCATGTCGCAACATGTCGATGCAAAAGTCACGCCGTATGACCTTATCTTCTTCATTCAGAAACTGCAACATCTGTAATCTGTAAGGCATCATGTGCAGTCGCTTCTGCAAGATTTTCCATACAGTTTGCTGTGGAATTTGTAATTGCATGCTTGCCCTAGATGTCGATTTCTGTGGGCTTCTTATGTAGGCAGAACGAACACGTTCAACGTTTTCTTCGAAACTCTTGATCTTCCCGAGCTCTTCCCTTTGCACAAACATCCCGTTGTCTCGAATTTTCTATACCAGTCATAGATTGACTGTCTAGTCGGTGGCATTTTGTGGTAACGTGTTCTAAAATGTCAGACAACAGTTGCTGATTGCATTCTAGCAAATTCCAACACGAAATATGCCTTTTCCACAGGATTTTCTGCCATTTCAGCTTCTGCAACACAAACAAAACACTACAGCGTTACCAATAGTAACAAACGAAACTTTGAGAGTTTCTCAACATACCTCCAAAATAATTAGGTTGCTATCTCTAATAGTTTTTGTTTTACAGGCAGTTGAAGTTATCTATTTCTTTTGTAGTAACCCTGTATATCACACAATAAATGTTTTACCTAATTTGAATGTATACACACATATACACAGTATATGTAATTAAAAGTGATAGCAGCAGCATAGCTGTAATGGCGATTATTTATGGATGCTATTTTCTGTTGACACAACATACTTAATATAACATACCATAAAACATTTTACCTAGTTTGAATTTGCACATAAATTGCAGTATATGTGCAGCCCAAGGAGGGAAAATGTGCAGCTAACCTCTCTCTTTCTGATTGAGTGTTGACTTGCAAAACATTACATGCAACCATCGAAGTGAAAGCAAGTCCTATAATTTTATTTTAGTCTCGAAGAGTAATTTTTTTTCCCCAATGAAAATGTAAATTTTCAAAATGAACAAGACTTCAGAGGTTATTATCAGGAAATTTAAGATATACATTTAATTTGTCAAGTAAATATCTTTAAAATTAATCAAAAGAGAATATAAACAACATTTCAAAAACTTTTCCATATAAATTGTTATTTCCAAACTGAAGTTTTGCAGTCGAGATATAATACTTTAATAGATTTATGGCTAAGACAGCTGTGGAGTAATAATATACTTTTTAAATGCAAGATTGAGCAAGTGGAACTATCAAATCACGAACAACACCATGGGTTTCAGCTAGTAAAACCATAAAAAGAGCATAGAAGAGAATGGTATGCAGAGCACTGTAATAGAAAGGAAAAGGAAGGATTAGCATTGAGAATGAGGTCAATATACTTGAGAGGGTTGAGAGCATACTAAAAAGGAATATGTTAACTGTGCGGCAGAAAGAAAAGAACAGAGTACTACATGACAAAATATAAAGAAATAGTGCAGGAAAATAAATGGACAGAAAAAAGTGAATATAAAAATGCTGATGGAAATGAAGAAAAGTGAAGTAGTCATGGGGGATTTTTCAAGGAAAGTGAAAGAGAAATAGATTAGAAAAGAGACACAAGGATGGACTGCTCAGGGTAAGAAAACAAGAACGACTACTGGCACAGAACCCAGCAAACTGAGTAGTACAAAAAGGCATAGATAACCAGACAATGTGTACAGGAGTTAATAAAGGGTAACTGTTACAAGCTTGTAAATTAGATGTATAATTTAAATGAAATTTAGATGTTTGCTGAATATTTTGAACTTGGACACTTAAGCTGATTAAGTCCATTTATTATTATGATTATTATATTTTTGTTGTGCTTAATTTGAATTTGCATGGTTGACAGAGATGGCAATATGGAAATGTATGGCAGGTGCAATAGTACATGATTACAATGGTGGCGGCAGCGTAATGACTATGATGGATATGATTTTGTATTTAAACATACTTAATATAACACATCGTAAATGATGTTACCTAATGTGAATTTGCACAGACATTCACATTGTAAGATGGAGACAGAAAGATGGAAATGCAACAGAGTGTGACAGCAGCGGTGGTGGCAGCATAAGTGTAATGCAGATGGTGGATATGATTTTCATTTTGTAAATTTTTTTACCTAATTTTAATTTGCGCAAAAATTCACACTGCGAGCAGAAGAGACGGAGAAGGGAACTGCAGGTATATCTGTGTTCAACAGTGTTGAGCTTAGCTGTAATGACGATAAAGGATATGGTTTACAATTAAGACAACATAATGATATATATTGTAAAATATCTTATATAATTCAAATTTATGCTTAAATTCATGTTTTGAGCAAGAGAGACAGAGGAGTGCGGAGATGTGTGGTAGCCTAGATAAGGTAGAACGTAGAATGTTGGCAGGAGCATTGCTCCGATTATGGATCCTATTTGCAATCAAGACAACATAGGCCCATTAACAGCTAATTTCTGGCACAAAATCTACCTTATTCGTTGCAACCTTGGCAGTAACGTATACCACTTCTCCCAGGCTTTGCCACTGCTGTACCCATGAAATTGAAACTTTTTGCCAGTATGATATTCAGCAAACATGTCACAAATGCAAGACAAACCCAAGTTCCAAACAATATTTTACAAAAAAAAAGTAAAAAAAAAAAAAAAAAAAAAGTAAAAAAAAAAAAAAAAAAAAAAAAAAAAAAAAAAAAAAAAAAAAACCCAACAACAACAACCTTGTCTTGTATTCAGATAAATACGATACATGCAACAAGTTCAAAGGGTTGAATTTTAATCCTGCTTGGGCGCGGATGGACAATAGAAGCTTCAGAGACATGTCTTCCATTTAAAGAACAGTAAGTGATGCATAGTTACAAATATTGATTTGCTAATTAAATTCAATGATTTAGAACACATTACTGTCTAAAGCTATTTAAGTAAATCCTGAGGAGCTTCTGAATAGTTTTTTTCATATCTCATATTTAACTGTTTAAAAACAAAACAGACAAACCCATTTCAGTTTTACTGATTATAACTGATCATAATTAATTATATATGCTTAGACTAGATGAATTTACAAACAATTGCACAAAATCCGATCAACATATACCTTGTTTCATAGGCACTGATTCATATAATGGTGTCATTGCCTCAACTGCAGCTTCCCTTTTAGGCCTTTTTGCTATGTTGCTCTGATCACTCTGAAAAAAATAAGCATAACATTAATATAACAATTAATAATTGTAACAATTATCCACTTATCCTTTTAAAAACCAAGGGCTAGTTTTGCAATAAAAGGATCTATTGCATCTTCAACTAATTTTCTTTGTGATCTTGTTTATTTGCATTGTTATGGTTACTGCCACTAGGGGGATTGTGTACTAAGGCATTGCTAACTACTGGAATCAAAACAAATTTGGTATATTTGGTTCCTCAAAATAAATATAATATAAACAATTTGTTAGGATTTTTTAAAAAAACAGGACATTTCCAAAAAAAATAAATTGGCATTTATTATAATTAAACTGTTTAAATTGTGACCTTTT
This sequence comes from Hymenopus coronatus, assembly GCA_030762935.1. Taxonomy (NCBI): domain Eukaryota; kingdom Metazoa; phylum Arthropoda; class Insecta; order Mantodea; family Hymenopodidae; genus Hymenopus; species Hymenopus coronatus. Next base: position 12,170,605 of record CM060894.1, read on the forward strand.
TTACAATGGTAAAACTAAACGTCATTTGGAAACCAGGGTAAAAGAGGTCTATAGGAATACTAATTACAAATTGATAAATCAACTGTGGCATAACATTTTTGGAAATTTAATCATGAAATAAATCCAGATATTAATTCATTATTAAAACACTTAAATGGACCCATAGATTTAATGGTTTGGGAGAAAATATTTATATTAGAAAATAATAATGCAATGAATTTTGATATACTAACAATTGCTTCTCTTACCAAATTTGTTTCGATTCCAATAGTTAGCAATGCCTTAGTACACAATACACCTAGTAGCAGTAACCATAACAACGTAAATAAGATCAAAAAGGAAATGAGGTGACAATGCAATAGATCCTTTTGTTGCAAAACTAGTCCTTGGATTTCAAAACTTAAGTGGAGAATTGTTACATTATTAATTGTTATATTAATATTTGAGTTACTTTACCGACTAGCTTCCTTTTTACATATTATTAAGTATAACATTTACTTAACTTATAAAAATGTTAGTTAAATTTCAGTTACAGTACAGCATACATTATTTGATGATGCTCCTATCCTGAGACACCACCTTTTAAGCATGTCATTGAAATGAGGGATCAGAGGAACTTTCAAAATGCATGCAGCATGAAAGTCTTCACGGTTAAGACATAAGAATTACATCCTTACTTTCTCTAGCACATGCAAAGTGTATAAGTAGGGAAGGTATTGCATTTCACCCAAAAATCTGATAGAGATTTCACTGGAAACAGAAATTTGGATCCCCTATAATATATATATAAAAAATAAAAAAAAAAAAAAAAAAAAAAAAAAAAAATATATATATATATATATATCTGTGTTACACTCACACGACTTTCCCCAACTGTTCTACAGACGGACTTCTAACAAAAGATTATACGCAGAAAGGAACTAAAAGAAGGTGCTACACTAAAGCGATAGTCAAATGTTTTAAAAGCTATAGTTATGCAATTGTCATTGAAATGGGTTTCTTTGCTTGGCCAGGAACAGAGCAAAAGAAACCCACACACTTCCTGTCTGAGAAAAGTATTAGTATTTTAAAATTTAGAACGATAACAAGGAATATCTTGGAACGGTCAATTCTACAACAAAAAAGTATACGGCATAAATTGTGTTTTAACGAGATCTACATTTCCTGTATAGTAAGTTATATCTTGTGGTTTAACCGTTATGCAAAATTCTGGAAAAATCAATCAGAAAAAAGTTCTCTTCAGAGACTATTCCCAGAAAATTCAAAATATACATCAAGTGTTGTAAAAATTTAATAAAATGAATTACTTTAATCAAAACTGTTGGTGCCATTTTTGAGAGAAAACAAAATTTTAATAAAATTTTCCATATAAAGGGCAGTTTGGGGTGAGGGTATATTTTTGAAAATCTTCGCGTTGCAACCTTGGAAGATAAACTTAAATACCAAGTTTGGTATTTAAAGGTATTTTGGTTTTTGAGCTATGATGTCCACAGACACACACGGACCTTTTCCAAAAAATTCAGGGGGTCTCAAAAACATTTCCAGTGAAGTCTCAGTATCGAATTTTTTGTGTGCATTACAATACCCTCTCCATACACTATGTACATAGTATGTGTAGAGAAAGTAATAAATAAAAGAATTTTTAAAAAAAGACTCATGTGTATGTGTGTCTGTATTTCTGAGAAAATAATTCAGAAACAAACACACTTAAATATGAAACTGATATTTAACTTCAGTATCTTCCAAGGACGTTACAAAGATTTTCAAAGAAAATTCCTGCACTCCATACTAGCCTTTACATGGAAAAAATTTCAAATATTTTGATTTTCTCAAAACTTATTTGCCATTTGATTAAAATACTGTATATTAAAGATACTTAAATGACAAAATATATATCTTACATTTTCTAGGAATAGCCTCTGAAGACTTCTCCATTCTGATTGACATTTGCATAACTTCTAAACTGTAAGAGATAGACAAATCTAACAAGGATAACCAAGGTTAAGGTTACTACACAAAAAATTTAGAGCTCGCTAAAGCTCTATTTATGTCATAAAAATTGTGTAGTTAACTATTTCCGAGGTATGCCTTATTATTAGCTTAAATTTTAAAATTATTTCAAGTGTGAATTTGTCAACCTTTGGCATGCAAATAGAACAAAGTTTCAGTCACATAGCAACTGGTTTTTAAAACATCTGATTATCACTTTAGCCTAATGTATAACTATTTCCCTTCTACTTATAAGGAAACATGTAATAAGAGCATTTCTGCTTCTTCTTATCTTTATTAGTATGAAGTAGATAGAAGAAATAAGCTTTTTAAAAATAATTTAGGTTAGTCGCCCTCTGTGGTGTAATGGTTACCATGCTAACTTCATATACCCAATGTTGCGGGTTCAAATCCAACATAGGCAAGTATAAAAATAAAAAACCTATTTGATGATGGAAAAAAAAATCTAAAAAATGATTGATAATGTAAATATTAAAACTAAAAAAAATAAAATGATTCAATGTAAACATCTATTATGTATTTCAATGTAAAAATCCTTTAGCATGGCTTCCTTCAGAAGGGAAGTAAAGCTGTTGGTCTCGTGTCATAGATTTACAGCATATAAAAGAACTTCAAGCCTGATAGAGAGGCCTCTGAGCAAAATTAAGCGGTATTTCATGCCCAATTTAGAATGGGACGCTGAGAACCACAGTAGTTAAAGAGCATCTATAATAACACGACATTTACATTTTTGTTTTAGGTTATACCATGGTCAATTATTACCCTCTTTTCAGATGTTTTTTGAATAGTTCTAACTGACATCTTTGTCAGAATAGCAAACGCTTAATCACCAAGGTGTCACTAGATCTCTCTATTACTCACTGACAATTCTGTAATCTTTAGATGAGTGAGCTAATATAATAAGTTTGATAAGATTACTTTCCCATTCTGCACATAGATTGCTAATCTGTAATTGGCTACAGCAATGCGTAGTAAACATCTTCAGACTTCTTCTGCCGGGTGACCAAAAAGTTCGATGCCATCTGCCACTATCATAGAAAGGGGCAGATGAAACCATGTAACTTTTTAAGCCTTTACTTATCAATGTCATTAAGGAGATGATGAAACTGGAACAAATGTACCATGGCTGTCCATACACCTTTGGCACCTCTTTAGGAAACTATCACTTGCCAAAGTTCATGATGAGAAAAGGTGGCAATTTCCTGGCAGATATTTGGTTTTAATTCTTCCGGGGTGTTGGGTTAGTCTTGTACACTTTATGCTTTAAGTTACCCCAGAGATAAAGCCACAGGGGGTTAGGTCAGGGAACCAAAAATTTCTACTAATAATTCTGTCCTGAAACACACTTTCAATTGTTCTCATCTAAAGACTGGCTGTATCAGCTGTTGCAGTCTTGTTGAAAGAAGGCAAAATCACACTCCCTATCTGTTAACTTGCATTCATGTAACAATGGACAACTGTTGACTATATATATAAAAAGAAGAAAAAAAAAAAGGGGGGGATCTATTAACTCTTTCTCTACTAATGAAACACCATACACAATTATTTGGTCATCCAGGGGTATTTCATGCCAATAACGATTTTGTGTACACACATATCCATGAAGGAGGAACCACGTCTCATCCGTGAAAAATATTAAATGTGGGGTCAATTTCACCATTGTATACACTATTGAGAGTCCACTCACAAAATGCGTTATCACATAATCATAAATACATGCTGTGCAATAGAAAACAAATGCTGACCCATAATACACTTTGTGACTAAGTTCAGGACAAACTAATAACTCAAACACACAATATCACCGTCAGCTCAATATTGCACTTTCAGAGCAGATAAAAACAAGTCGGCACCGTGAGCTTCTGTTACCATGTTTCTGTGTACTATGGATGTAGTTTCCAATATCCACTTTTTAAATCTTAGGTTGAAACACCATGGACCCAGACAATGTGTTTCAAGTGTCATTTATTCTGGGTAAAGGGTAACTGTCTTTGATTTGTGTTTGAATTTTATTTAAATCTTCCTCAGATACATTACATTTAGAAATTGCTTGTACAACTATTTCAACCTAGGGCCCAAATAACTGAATACCTTTGCTATATTTTGTATGATAACCCTTCACCCTCCTACTTATTCCATGAATGATTCCCAGGTATTCCTTTTACTATCTTAACTCCCCTGTCTTTCCTGTTTCTCTAATTTCTGTCTTAATTCCTTTATCACAGTTAATTTCTTCTAACACTTTCTACCTTTTTTATTTTGTTCTATTCTGAACTCTTTGCCTCATTTCATTAATATGTCTTAACCACACATTCTTCACCATTTTCCTCTCTCTCATCGCTCTTTTTTATTTAGCAGTTTCTTTCCTTCTCCCTCCTCTTCTGCTCCCCATGCTCTACCAGGCCAGTAGTTCTCACTAGTTGTGCGTTTCCAATGTATTTTTATATCTCTACACTCGTCCTATCATATGGGCACTCATTTGCAAAGACATTTAGATATTTGACCAAGATTTCAGAGCCTTGGAACTCTGATCCTGGATCAGCTTAGTTCTTTTTTTAAGTTGTAGAATTTCAGTCAGTTAAAAGAGGATTAGCATTCCCCTCAGAATCCTACATGATCTTTCTACAATTGGCTGATTTGGATTTACACCAAGCAACCTGCATGCCTATGTTCAAGGATACTAGATTCATCAGCCTGAATCAGAATGGGATCCTTAACATTAACAGCAGGTCTTATCACCAGTACTCCTAATGGACTTCCTCTTCAGCTAAGAACTCGACAATTACTATCACTCTTCTAGGTCATTCAACTGAACCATATCATTGTTGCAGCATCTTTGTTTCAGGTCTGAAGTAAATCCAAATTTAGTAATCACTTTCATTCCAAGAACGTCATCTATTTACCTTGCTCCCAAGGCCAATGATGACCATCTCACTAGGTGTGGTTTTCAGAAGAACTCTCATATATAGCAGATTTCCTTCCACAGTAACTTCTTCACAATTTTGGTGGTGGCCCATATCCAAATACATAGTAGAACTCATATCAATCACTGTACTGTTCACAAATATACCATTGCACAAGTGAATTCACCTACATCCTATTCCTTAGAGCAGTAGGTCCATTCCTTACTGCACAAAATTCTGCTCTTTGCATTTAAAACAAACATTCAAGACTCAGTTGAGAATTACAGTCTATTTGAAAATTAATAATAACAAAGAGTATCTCAGAAACAACATAAATTAACAAATTGTGCTTTAACAACTCTGTGGTAAGATTTTCCCTCTTTTAATTTACTAATTACAAAATAGTTCTTCAAAATTCATCCAGAATAAACAAGTCTTTAGAAGATATTCCCAGAAAATTCAATATACACATATTATTTGTCATGGAAATATCTTAAATATATGAAATTTTAATCAAAATTGTTAAAGCCATTTGAGAAAATAAAAAATTTTGAAATTTTTTCCACATAAAGAGTAGTTGGGGTGGGGGAATTTTCATGAAATTCTTTGTCTCGCATCCTTGGAAGATGCTGGAAGATAATGGTCCTTTTGTTTTTGAGCTATGCTATCTACAGGCACACTCACACACACATACAGACCTTTTTCTAAAAATGCTTTCTTTTGGATTTAGGGGGACCAAAAACATGTATTTCCAGTGAAATCTCGGCATCATATTTTTGGGTGGAATGTAATACCTTCTCTATATACCATGTACATAGTAAGTGTACAAAATGTAAAAGTGTATACATCTGTATTATCAATATTACCTGTGAAAAGTTGAATGTGGAACTATTTTGTTCAGCAATTGCCATTGAACGAGTAACTCTCTGAGAAACTTTGCCATAGTGTTGCCGTTTACTCGTTGCGGCGTTGCTGTTAAAACAGAAAAATCAAAGTGAAAATATCTGAGAGGCATCTAATAAATGAATTCACATTCATAGCAAACATTGATTGAAGACCTGAAATAAAAAATCTGTGTTACACTTGCACCACTTTCCCTACATCTCTGTAACAAATTAGCATTAAAAAGCTTATTCTTCTACCTACATCATGCTAATCAAGATAAACATAAGCACAATATTATTACTAGCTTCTGTATTAGGGAAATAAGAAAATGCACTGGCTAAACCAATACCCCTATCCTTTAAAAGCAAACCACGTGAAACAATTGAAATCCCAATCTCTTTGCTTGCCAAGATTAAACAAACAAGAAATGAGAAGAAAGATGTCTTCCCATTTGAGAAAAGTTTAAGTGGCTAAAATTTAAATCAATAATCAGGAATATCTCGAAAATGGTTAACTCTACAAAACAAAAAATGTATATAACAAACTATGTTTTAATGAGATCTACATTTTTTGTGTAGTAAGTTTTTGTATATCTCTTGCAGTTTTCCAGAATGAAGGGGTCTTCAGAGGCTATTCCTGAAAAATTCAAGATATACATTTTGTTTGTCATAAAAATATCTTAAACATAAGGTATTTTAATCAATATTGTTAAAAAGCCACTTTTGGGAAAATAAAAATTTTAAAAAAATGTTCCGTGTAAAGGGTAGTTGGGATGGGGGGATTTTCTTGGAAATCTTCATGTAGCCTCCTTGGAAGATGTCAAACTTATACAGGGTTATTCAAAAAGAAAGAACAGATTTCAAACATTTATTGCTTCCAAACTACAAAAGATAGAAACGTGATTCCAACGTTTATGGAGAAAGAAAAATGTAAAATGTTATAATATGCATTCAATATGACCACCACATGTTACACGGCATATGTCAAAACAGTGGCTCATTTCTTGCCACACACGAAGCAGCTGGTCTCCAGTTATCGAATTCACAGCTTCAACAATTCGATGTTGTAGATCCTCAAGAGTATCAGGCATAGGAGGGATAAAATCTCTGTCTTTTACGTAACCTCATAGATAAAAATCACACGGAGTGAGATCTGGAGACCTGGGAGGCCATCGGCGATAAATTTGATCTGCTGCTCCTCTCGCAATCCAACATCCTGAAAATGTTATTCAAGTAACGGCAGACATGGTAAGAATAATGAGGCGGGGCACCATCTTGCATAAAAAAATTTCATTGTAAAACAATCGTTGAGTAAAATTGTTTTCTTCCACATCTTCTAACATGCCAATGTACAATTTGTACCTTTTGTTTTGGTCGTCAGGATTCAATGCTTGAAATAACTGCAGTTTGTATGGCTTCAGGTGCATACGAGTTTTAGAACTCGCCATACTGCTTGCTCGTGATGTGGATTTCTTTAGGATCCTTTCGTATATTGTACGAATATGCTCGACATTCGCGTCCGATGTGCGAAGACTTCCCGTGCTTTTCCTTTTGCACATGCAATCATCTTCTATGAATTTTCAATGCCACTCGTAAGTTTGCTTGTAATGCGGCGGTTGTTTATTAAATTGACGGCAAAATGCTCGTTGAACTGCAACAATGGACTCTACCTTTGCTAATTGAAGCACACAAAATGATTTCTCTTGTGGTGTCGCTGCCATTTCACTACAGACATACAACAAACAGCGCCAATACGGCCGTGATTGGAACTTCTACCTCCAGCGGTATTTCAATTGTAAACTTTTCTCTCCATAAATGTTGGAATCATGCTTCTATCTTTTGTAGTTTGGAAGCAATAAAAGTTTGAAATCTGTTCTTTCTTTTTGAATAACCCTGTATATCAAGATTGGTAATTAATGGTCTTTTCGATTTTGAGCTATGTTGCCCACAGACACATACATTTTTATAAACATGTTTTTTTTTATTCGGGGGTCTCAAAACATGTATTTGCAGCAAAATCTTGGTATCAAATTTTTTTGGCGAATACAATATTGGCCTTCTCTATATGTGCATAGTAGATGTAGAGAAAGTAAAAAGTGGCTAAATAAGGAATGTTGACTGTCACAAAGTCCACCATATATCAGGAATGGTCCCAGTAAGTAATTACTAAGTGATGTTTAGGTTACAAAAATTGACTCAAATTCTTTTGATTTAGTTGAAGTTGTCTTGTGCAGTGTATTTGAACAGTGTAATGAATAGTTGCTTATCTCCAGTTCTGCGAAGGGTTGTTATAGGTACCATGATGTCTTTTACATTCAATTCAAATGTTGCAAAGGAAGGTTGCTAATTCATGATATGGCTCTCTTTCTTCCTGATGCAGATCCCCTCCCAAACATCTAATTCTTTTGTTCATACACTGGTTTTAACAGTTGTATATTAGGTGTGATTTTGTGTCCTGATGTCCAATGATAGGCAACTGCTGATTTTTCTGTTTGTATTTTAGGTTTCTCATGTGTTTCTTTAATCTGCTTTCCAAACTTCTTTTTGTTCTTCCTATATATACTAGATTACAGTCTGAGCATTTACTTTCATAAATTTCCGGTTTTTTATTTGCTGGGACAGGATCTTTTAATTTTTTTGCACAGCAGTTTCTGAAATCTGTAGTCCCAGTAATTAATTACTAAGTGATGATTGTGTTACAAAAACTGACTCAAATTACTTTGATTTAATTTTAACCACATCACTGTTACAAGCTGCTTTGTGTATTTGCAAGATTTCAAACTTACTTCAAGTTTACAGAGTAACATTTGCCAAATTATTTTTGTTAACTGAAAAGGACTTACTAGATACAAACAGACAAAAGTTAATAAAACACAACATAGAAACTTTAGTGAAGAAATAGAAAATTACATGGTACAGCTATACACACTTTTCACAAGAGTGAAAACCCTACAGCAGACTTAAAACTGATCTCAATCTCAATGTGCATTGAATATTCAAAGCTTTCAAGAACACCAATAGTGATTCACAAGTGACATACTTTTTATTATCAAATGATTGTTTGTTTTACTGTTAGAACCACCTAACAATTCATGTCAGACAGATTTGAGCGTGGTTCTCCTGCTCTTCATGAGGTTGCTCTAACCTTAAGCTACTTTGACAACTTGCTGGTATTTTTAACTATTTATAAAAACACCCCAGAAAGCAAAACTCGCTTTAAGAGGCTGTATACAAATTGAGATGTGATATTAATGAATAACAAATCATACATAATTACATAACAAATACTGAAATATTGGAAAGTTAAGCACAATACACGAGCAAATAAGCTCTTTCCAAAGCTAATGAATAAAAATAATATAAATAACCAAAACTAATGTGTTTCACAAATTTTAATTCAAATTATATTTCTTTTTAGTTTTAGTTTAAACTTCTGAAAATTAGAGATATTCTTTATTTTTTACAAATATAATTTAAAAGTTACATACCTTGGTTTCAATGGCTGTGCTGGAATTGTCAATGCTTTAACACCTTTGGGTGCCTGAAATTTAGAAAACCAGACTGTTTCAATGTAATATGTAGTTTTAAAACCTTAATCGAGTTAAAATTAAAAAATGAGTCAAACTCAACCCCTATAGCTTTGTTATTTTAAGCATTTCCTTAAACATGTTTCAGAGGATACTTCATGGTATCTTCAGCTAGGGTCGACTGAGCCTGATGAGAAATTGGGTTGGAGGTAATTGTCCTCCTCTGGTGGTGGTTTGACAAATCTATAGTTTGGATTTTCTTCCATGTTTACTTCGAAGTTCATTAATTGCTTCTCGAACTTCATGTAGATTCTCCCCATTTTCAACGGAATGTGGTACTTTTAACAAACACACTTCAATATTGGTGATTTTTCCAAAACTTATAGGCAACAGTAGACTTTTGTACTTCCTTATTATGCACATTTCTAAACTGCTCTTTTAACCTGGTGCCTTTTTCTTTGTCTTTCCTATGTAAATCTTGTTGCATTGTTTACTGTTAATGCAGCAAGTACCTGATTTTTCTTTGGCCAGCTTTTGGTCTATTTTATTGGCGATAAGCAGATTTTTTAGGCTAAATTTGTTTTGTAGAGCACCTCCATCTCCAGTTTCTTTTGACCTAGTTTTACAGAGATTCCAGAAAACTCAACATAGTGATGCTAAAATATCACCAGAATAAATGTATTATACTTAAAAGAGGTTAAGTGGGAGAAAAAAAAAAAAAAACCTAAATATTACTTTCTCACTGTTAGGCTGAGAATCTTTCAGTGTTTCCATTGTCAACATAAGAAGCTATCAAAATTTAGAATTGGATTCCCTAAAACTTCTAGGTTTCATCACCACATTTAATACAGGAACAGTTTTCGTGAGTTGTTGCTCACATCGTCAGCTGCTGTCAACTGGTTCAAATATCTGGGTTACTTGTTCACTGGCATTGTTCCCCTAGTGATTCAGGTTTTCACTATTTACAGTAGAACTTACTTTCCATGGAAATTTCAAAGTTCATTACTGAGTCATGTTTTAAGGATTTTCTCCTACATATTTCTCTTACCTATTTATCCAAATGCAATGGTTTTTTTCCCCAAAATATTGTCATCTTGCATTAAGATATTTGTTTGCCCAATATGTGGGAAAATATAAATTTCAAACTTCAGGTACATGACAGTGGCAAAGCACGCAGTAATTTATACAGATGATTTTGTGAATTTCATTCCACACAGTAAAGTTAACTGTTAACATATCTAGAGGGATTATATTATGCATTCTCAATGGAAAAGTATTGGATGTATTTCACATCAGTGTTGTGCCTAAAATTGTATTTGGAGCCAAAGGTCAAGCTATACGTTTCCCTCCTCCCATAGCACACATACTGGTATTTCCATTCTCTCCTCTCCGTCCCATTCACAATGTGAATTTCTGTGCAAATCTGAATTAGGTGACACTTTTTATTATGATTTTTTATATTAGGAATGTTGTCTAAATAGAAAAACTTATGTATGATTATTGTTGAGGCACACCCCCATGAAGCCATGATGTTTGGCTTCAGGCTAGGCATTGTCTGCTGCAGTCCGTCCCTCGTGGTTTTTCACTTCTCAGGAGACGCGGGCTGGATCGTACATGTGGTCACTCTCCGGCTGGTGGCGTCTCCTTCTGGTGTAAGCAGAGTACCCTAACACTGCTGATGGGTCTCATACCCATAACCCAGACTAACTTTAAGTAGCATGAAGTATTAGGTACATTATGTATAATCGTTGATTTTAGGGTTTGGAAAAGAAATAGCGATTCGGGTACCAGGATGTCTTGGGTGTTAGGGAAATAAAAAAGAGTTTATGTACTATTAATAAATCTATAATGCTGTAATGTTGACCTAAAACTGCTTGAAAAGTATTCTAGGTTTATAAGCACACAAACAAACAAAACAAAAACACTAATTCCCTAACCCCAAATTCTGTTTATAATTATAACATGGCTTTGCAACTTTACTCTAAAATACTTCGAAATCCTATCTTCTGTTTAGTTCAAGATATTTACTGTACACAAACTTAACGAACCATGGCGTCGTCTCATGAAGTTTCCCTGTTGGTTTCTTCGGGCTCTGCAATGCTCCAATTACCCCATCTATGCTGACATATTAGCTTCCCAATGGTTGTCTACCGTGTCTCCCAAGATTTTATTCCCTGGTAGCTTGTTTCTAATTTGCCCGGCGCGAACTACAACTACCCTTTTCGTAACCACACGGATGTAAACAAACTCCTGACCTTTGAAACGAAACCATAAACTAATGATCCCTCTTGAATAGTTTTCTGCAGGCACAAAAGATTCCCTAATCTTGGTACAAACTTTCAAACAATATACAAGACTAAGCCATTTGGCACACTACCAAAATAAATCAATATTACCATAATATTATGAACAAACTCATTAATTAAAAGAACATGGATATGAAGTAATTAAAAACATTTACACAGATTGTGGAAATTCAATGCAGAGCATAGAGTTTCTGCTTCATGCTGCCTCACCTCCCAACGCATGCACACACACCGTTACATTTCTCTTCTCTTTTCCACCTCTGTGAATTTCTGTGTAATTTCAAACTTTTTCAATGACATGTTATATCACATATGTTGTCTAAACAGAAAATCTTATCCACTATTGTCATCAGTGTACTGCCATTACTTCCCACTGCAAACATACCAGTAGATGTCCATTCTCCGTTCTTCCAAACATGAATTTTCTCACAAATTTGAACCAGATAAAAAAATGAGGGGGGAGGGTGCCCTTAATCACCTAAAGTCAGAGTTTGCTCAAAATTTATATGCAACACTTTAAATCTTGTTCAAAAATAAATTATCACACCTTTTTATGTAGATATGCCAAAATCCAAAATCAAGATCTGAGAGAGAGAGAGAGAGAGAGAGAGAGAGAGAGAGAGAGAGAGAGAGAGAGAGAGAAAGGAGGGTCATCTTGAATTTGAGGTTCTCTTTACATTCTGATGGTTTTCAAAAGCATTTCTAATGTTAGTGGTTATATTATGTTTATTACAAAAACTGATGGGCCACAGCTGATTTATCAATTTACTTGAATTTAAGGTTTCTGACATTCTCTCTCTTTTTTTAGCTTAACATCCTTAAACCTGGTTGATCATGTTGCAAGATGAATACAATTGGTGAAATGATCTCAGGATCCATGGGGTTTACAGTTACTTGGCATTCATCTACTAGGAACAAGGAAAAACCCTGAAGAGGAAGAAGTAAAAAACCTTATCCAGGTAATGCAAACTAAGCATAATTCAAACTAGTGACCCCAAGCATGAGGCAGAAATGCTATCTCCATCATTACCAAGGCAGGCATCCTAATATTGCAGAGTATATTAGTCACATGTGGGAGAAAATCCTCATCAAAAAGCATGACCCAGTAAAGAGGCTCTATCCTAAACACAGCAGCTGATGTGAGCAACAGCTCATAAAAATTTGATGTGTTCCATTAACATGATTTTCTCTATATGTTACAAATTATTAGTAAAAAGCTGATTCTATTTACTTTATACTAATTGAGAAAAAAATAGAAATTGTCTTATTACTTGTTTCCAGTAAGTAAAAGGGAAGTAAGAGAGTATCATTGGCTGAAGTGATAGTCAAAAGCTGGTTGCTCTGCATATACATATTTTAAAGCTGAAATCGATAACAGGAATATCTAAAAAATTATCACTCAAAAAAAAAAAAAAAAAAAAAAAAAAAAAGAAAAGAAAAAAAAAAAGAAAAACAAAAAGAAAGAAAAAAAAAAATTGTATAAAACATAAATTGTGGATTTTAATGAGCTCTATATTTTCTATTAAGTAAGTTTTTGTTTATCTCTTACAGTTTACCAGTTATGCAAAATTCATCCAGAATAAAGATGTGTTCAGAGGTTTTTCCCAGAAAATTCAAGATATAAATTTTATTTGTCAAGTATATAGCTTTATTTTAATCAAAATTGTTGGTCATTTATGAGAAAATCAAAAATTTCAAAAATTTTCCAGGTAAAGGGTAGTTGGGGGCCGAGGAATTTTCTTGAAAATCCTTATGTTGCATCCTTTGGAAGATACTGAATTTAAATACCATGTTTTGTATTTAATGGACCTTTTGTTTTTAGCCATGTTGCCTCTACACACACACACACACACACACACACAGACATTTTTCTAAAGATGTTTTTTTTTTCTTTTATTCAGGAGGGCTGAAAACAATTCTGGTGAAATCTCAGTATGGAATTTTTGGGTGCAATACAATGTGCATAGTATGTGTAAAGCAAGTAAAAACGTATTCTTCTATTAAATGTAGTGAGTGAAACTTAGAAGTATTAGTTTAACTCAATCATAAATGTTTATTCATTTAGCATTTCTTAGTTTTAGTTTCTTAAGTTAATTTATAAAACCATACTCACCTTAAACTGAAAGTTAGCTGGAACTGCTATCAACGCTTCAGATTCTTGCTTCTGTGCAGCTCTGGTTTTGCTAACTGCTCTTTGCTTTCTACCGGGGTTGATGGTAGCTTTTGCATATATTAACAGTTTCTCAGAGTTCATTTCTGTAAGGCTCTTATACGGAGATCCTACATGATGTCTTACAACACCACATACAAAAGCAGGCTTTGATAAGAGAGCACTTGCCAATTTTTGCCTTTTTCGCTCCTCTTTCCAACGTTCTAATTTTAGTCGTTGGGGATCTTTATACAATTCTGTAAATATTAAAAGATAAAATACAAGTTTTAAAAGAAGTTTATTCCTAATATATTAACAATATTCATTTTAGAGCCACAGTATTCTGTGGGCTGCTAATGGGTTTTGAAATACTGTTTTCTTTGTATGTCTAGGATTAAAAGGAAAAAAAAAAAAAACAAAACAAAAAAAAAATCTTATGTGTTACATTCACATATCTTTCTCTATATCGCTGTAACAAATTATTGTTAAAAAGCATACTCTTCTATCTACTTCATGATAATCGAGTTAAAACATTAGCAGAACTTGCTTCCTTGTAAATAGAAGGGAAATAAGGGAATACACTATAATAAAGCGATAGTTAAATCTTTTAAAAGCTGGTTGCCATATGGTTGGAATCCATTTCTATACAGTACCAGGAGTTTACAACTTTATGAGAGAAAAGTTAAATGTTTTAAATCTGAAACAAATAATAGGTATATCTCAGAAATGGTCAATTCCACAAAAACAAAAAATGTATACAATATAAATTATGTGTCTTAATGCGATCTACATTTTTTGTGTGATAAGTTTTTGTCTATTTCTTACGGTTTACCAGTTACACAAAATTCATTCACAATGAAGAAGTCTTAAGAGGCTATTCCCAGAAAATTTACGATATAAATTTTATTTGCAATATAAATATCTTATATACAGAATTTTAATCAAAATCATTAGCCATTTTTGAGAAAATCAAATTTTTTGACATTTTTTTCCATGTAAAGGGTAGTTCAGATCCCCAGAAGTTAGGTATTTTACAGATTTTTCGTTCTTGAGTTATGTTCTTGGACACAGACCTTTTTCTAAAAATGCTTTCTTTTGACACCAAGGACCCTAAAAAGTATATTTCCGTTGAAATCTTGGTATAAAATTTTTGAGTGGAATGCAATAGCTTCCCTCTCTCTCTCTCCCCCTGCATCAAACTATTCTTACAAAAGTTTAGCCTTCTACCTACTTCATACAAATAGAGGTAAACCATTAGCACAAATTATTTTATTTATCTCCTTGTAGGTACAAGGGAAATAACGTAATACACTATACTAGAGCGAGTCTAATCTTTTAGGGGCTGGTCACTAGTGATGAATTTGAAATTCCATTATCTTTGTCTCTGCATGACCAAAAGAAAAAAATTCTTATGACAAATATTTGAAAATTTAAATCAATAGCATGGAATATCTTGGAAAAGTATTTGGCAAACTTAAAAAGATTAATACTTTTTGTGTAGTATACTGTCTAATTTTTAGAAATTACCAGTTATGCAAATCACCTAGAATGAAAAGGATAATAGTTCAATTCCATGGGAAAGAGGGCATAGAGAACAAATTTTGAAGTTTGTAATTAAGTTGAAATTTTCATATGAAACTATTACACAAACAATAGATTTTCCAGAAAATTTTGTATTCTTGCAAATTTTTAGTGCAGTTGGCAGCACTGCTCTCCAATTGGAGAGAAGTTCACGAACCAGGTTCCATGTAAAAATGCAGCCCAATAAGCCTTTAAAAGCATGAAGTAAGCATACATTTCATTATATTCCATTTTACACCTAAATTTTCATGCAGAATAAGCTATAAGAAACAGTAATCAATATGTCTTCAATGAACTGCTGTAACTTATGAGTTTTTTTGTCATACAAGTCACAAAAATACTTATTTTTTAAAATTCCACTCATCAAGACTGGAAATAACTGAAAACATCAATTTCTCTTTGACTAATAGATGAATAAATGTGAAGTATAAAAAATTAGAATGTATTTAATTTAATCACTAGTGTAATTCTTTCTGAAAATGTGTTACTTTATTTATTTATTTATTTATGCTAAGCATTATACAGGTGAATATGATCGGTGTTCAGCCCTGGCTCTTTACCGGTCATACTCATATTTTACAATAGTTTATTAATTCTAGTTTATTGCATCATTTTGTCTATTTACTGTCCATATCCATTTATTTTTCACTTTGCATAAGAATTGTCCAATCTTCTTACTATCTTTTTGAAACATTTCAACTACTACTACATTTCTATCTATTTTAAACCATTTCTTATTAATATACTTTTTTCTCCAAATTTCAGTTCCTTTACATTTAAATAAAATGTGTTCTATATCTTCATTTCCGCCACATATAGGACATTGATTTTGTGGAATACCTTTCCTTAGACCTTTTAATCTCCATACTCCTGCTTTCAGCCATGCAATACCTTCTCGCTCCTCTTTATTTGTCACATCAATGTACTTTTCCCTTCCCCATGAGACTTTCATTGGTATATAGAAAACTAAAGATCTCTTTTCAGTTATTTCACTAAATATTTTTTGTATTTCTATATCCTCAAATCTTTTCCTTGCCAACTTCCAGAAGTTATTCACATTATTTTCTCTTCTTCTCCACATTTCCCCTAACCCACTACTTTCCAGGTTATTTCGAAGACAGTCTACCCATCCCTTGTTCTTTAAACTTTTCTCTTGATATACTAAACACTGTTTTAACAAATTCCTTTCTTCCAATTTCAATATCCTATGCCAAAATTTCAATGCCCTTTCCATAATCTTTCCCTTACTTGCCACTCTACCCAGCTCTATTTGTGCTACCTGCCTAACAGTTGCATTTGGTAACCCCAGTATTTCTTTGCAAAATTTCCTATGCACCTCATCTATGCCTTCCCATCCTCCTTCTAATCCCCATACTTCTATCCCATATAGCATTTTTGCCTCAACCACCATATTGTACACTTTTTCTAACCATCTAATATTTATATTAGGTGCTTTGTATTTGCAACTTCTAATAGCTGATAAAGCTCCTTTTCCTTTTGCCAATGCAAATTTCTTTTGCTTTTCCCAATTGCCACCACTATCAATTTTAACTCCTAGATAAATACATTCTCTCACTACCCTGTACTCCTTTTCATTCTCATTCTTCCATTTTTCATATTTGCTCAATTTTCCCCCTTTTTTGAACACTACAATCTGCGTCTTGTCCTGGTTCACTTTTAAACTCCACTCTTTACAGTAATTATTTAATGTTTGCAAGGATTGTTTCAAGCCATTCACTGTAATTGCACCTATAACTAGATCATCTGCAAACAGTAATCCTGGAATCTGAATATTATTAATTACTGGCATCGAGTTATTATTTCTCCCAATTTCTGTTAATACATCATCTATATATAAATTGAATAGGACTGGACTTAACTTACATCCCTGTCTAAGGCCTTTCTCTTGTTGGATTTCTCTTGTTACAACCCCTTCCTCCACTCTTATACAAAAAGTATTTTCCTTATATAATGCTCTAAGGGTGTCCACCATTTGTTTACTCACTCCTTTAGTCAACAACTTATGCCACAGCAATTGAAGCTCTATCCTATCGTATGCTTTCTCTAAATCCACAAAAGCCATATATAACTTTCCTCTTTTGTCTTTCAAGTATTTATCTACCAGTGTTTTTATAATAAATAAGTTATCAACTGTCCTCCTCCCTTTTCTAAAGCCCATCTGAAGTTCCGAGAGGATATCATATTCTTCAACCCATGTTTGTATCCTGCTTGCCATAATACCAGTAAAAATTTTTCCTACATTTGATAATAATGCAATGCCTCTATAGTTGTTTGGTTTGTCAACACTACCCTTGCCTTTGTATATTGGATGTATGATTGCTTTCCTCCACTTATCTGGTATATACCCCTTCACCTTAATTGTGTTAAATAAGTCTACTAAAACCTTAACTCTGTTTATTTCAGTGCACCATTCCTTAAGGAACTCTGGAGGGATTCCATCTATTCCCGTTGCTTTATTTCTTTTCATTATTTTCACCTGTTGGATTATTTCTTCACTTCTTATTATATCATCGAGTATATCTACATAGTTATTACCTATTTCCCAATTTCCTATCTCATTTTTACTCTTTTTTTCCCCATACAAATTTTTAAAATATTCCATCCATTCTCCTGGTTTTATACTTGGTTTTGTTACATATTTATTATACATTGATTTCATAACCTTCCATATCTCATTTGCATTATTTTCATTTAGAATTCGTATCAAATTACTTTCATATTTTTTTCATCCAGCTTGTTTTCTTTTGTTCCAGTAATAAATTATATAAATCCCTCCCTTGCATATACTCTTTCTTTAATTCTATGTTTCCTAATTCCCTCCACTTTATGAGCAGCTGTTTGACTTGTCTTTTAGTTACTCTACATTCTTCATCAAACCAGCCCTCATCTCTTTTGTAAACCTTCTTTCTCATTTTCATTTCCTCCCCAGCCCTTAGCATAATGATATTTAAGATATCCATAGCACTTTCAATTTCTTGTTCCTTTATCATAAAACTTATTCCACACTGACATATCTGGCCATAATTAGAGTTTAGTGTCTGCCTAAATTTATTGCAATACTCTTCCTTCCATTTGTATCTACTGTATTCTTCTATGTTGCACTTTTCCTCCCTTAAATTATAGACTATTTGCTCTGTGCATGTTTTTATGTCTACTATCAATGGAAAATGCCCACTGTTGGAACTTAAATTTAGTATCTTAAAATTACTTAAAATATACCCCATATTAATTGGCCATAATACATAATCAATCACACTTTGACCATTATTACTAACATACGTATATTCTCCATTCACATCTTCTCCATATTTCCCATTCAAAATATCAAAGGCATTCAATTCACAGAATTCTATAAATTTCATATAGCCTTTGTCAACTATCTTATCTTTGCTGTATCTAATTTTCTCAGGTTTCTCTAATGTATCATTGCTCATCCACCTATTCCCTCCAATAACATCATTTTCGCCAATCCTAATATTAAAGTCTCCCATTAATATAATCTCAGAATTACCATATCTCTCCTTTAAATGTATGTGTTACTTAAGTCACATTACATTTCCTATGCTTTTAGAAGTTAATATAGATTTACTTCTTGCGAGAGAAAAAAAGACTGATTGCTGTTATATCAATAGGAAAAGACCCTAGAAATAGTCAATTTTATAGGCCTAACCAAAATTTTCTCGTTATAGGCTCAGATTGTTAAAATATAAAGCTAAGCAACTGAAAGGAAGAGGAAATAGATAAGTTAAATTGAAAGAAGAGGGCAAATATGAGAAGCAAGATGCGGAGACAAAGAAGAAACGCTGTATAGAATGAAGGTATGCTGGGAACTCTGCATTTGGCCATGTCTTTTGGTGTCGTGTAAGTCACACAATACAAAAATGTGTCACTATTTAACTATTATTTCAAATATAAATTCTAAAACATTAAATATATATTTGGCAGTTGTCTTTATTGCAGTCTATAATGCTTTGAACCCCTAAACACAAACTATCTAGCACTGGTTCAGTATTACTGATTGTGAAATTTATGCTTTGTTGTGTAAGTCACATGTGGAATTAGCCAATAGAGATTAATTCCAGAAAATACATTCTATTTTCATGATATATATCTAAAACATATGGTATCAGGGTAGTCACCCAACCTTTAGTTTTGGAGTAATGCAGCCACAAATAATTTTTCTTAACATGTATTTTTTATTTATTAAGGGAGTACCAAAATGTGCTTTTTTTTGGTGAAACTATAAAGTATATGATATGGTTAAAAAAGAAAAGAAGAAAAAAGGCAGCTCTAACCCACTCATTTTACAACCCTTCCTTATATACTAAAATCAGAAAAACTTCCACAGGCAATCTGAATTTGAAAGTATTGAAAATATTGTTTCCAGCTATTTTCATGCAGAAGGCATGCCAACCAGTTGTAAGCTTGTGTTCATTTTGTTTGAGAACTCAGATCACCACCTGCACAAGTGCTCCTCCTTACATGCAGTTTTGCAAGTAAACAATATGAACAAACTGTAGTACAAAGTTCTCTTAGAGACAGCAATATTAGCTGACTGAATAAGCTACTGCTGGGAGGCATGTTCCCTCTCAAACAAGTATATCAGGGGTGTCACCTTCCATAGCTTACAAGTAACACGCTTGCATCTAAGGTCACCTAGGAACAAACCCTCGGTCCCTAGGTGAAAGGTGAGTGGTGTAATCGCTCGGCTGCTGCACGGTCTGGAGGAAGATTGGTATATGATTAAGGCAATTCTGTTAGTTGCAAGCATCTACTCTGTGTACTAAATCTTTATTATTTCATGAGTTACTTATAGTTCTCAAAAATTTGTTTTGACTTTAAGCATAGCCAAGGGATGTTTTCAGGAGAGGAGTAGAGCACTTAGTAGCCATGCTTAAAAGAGGCGTCATACAGGAGAATGTTGAATAGTTTCTTCTTCCTGTATGGTGCATTTAGATCAAGGCTTAAACTCAAGAAAAATAAGATATTCTTCTGGTATCATTCTAATGTACAGGCGAGCTGCAACTTTAACAATGTGGGCTTATATAGCTGAATCTCACTAAAAGTTATGTTAGAAGTTTGCTTAATTTAAGCCTGGTAATATTCCCAATTCCTGATTCCATGCATTGGTTCTCATATGTTGGTTTCGCTTTTCAATCTTTTTTTTTTTTCCCCAGAACCCTGTATTGCCGATAATGAACCTCTATGCATCAGAACAATGAGTATAATTTGGGTTACTGCTAGCATTCTCGTTTTAAAGTTCGGAAGCTATTTAATATCTTTGTTCTGCACGATGGTATTTCAGATTTGAATGACCAGAAACGTTATCCTGGGAGAATAACCAGATTTAGGATTGGTGAAGGTGTTAGCCGTATGTGCTCAGCATCCTATGTGAGCACAAAAGCAGTTTAATTTAGTCTTATGCTAACAGGCGACATTAAAGAATATAATTGTTAAAAAATCATGAATATAAAATAAAGCACCTATTGGACATACAATAGAAACATTTCAGCAGAATTAACCTGCAATTTTCATGTTGAATACTCACTAGTCTGTGCAGCTTCAATCTCGATATTTTCCTTTGATTCGCCAATATTTCTATTACGGCTGAATTCGGCCGCTCTGGTATTACGGCGGTCTTGCAACTTCCTTTGTGCCCGTGATTCTCTTTCAACTTTACTTGTATATGCTTGCTTTGGCTTAAGATTATCAACAAACTTAGATCTTAGAGACGACATTATTCCAATCAAATACTACAGCACTTGTTCCATAAACACAATTCACAACTGACCGTTATTTCATTCAACAGTTTCCCTCTCCAAAGCTTGTACACTATATTCTCATTGGCCATTGGTTAGCCGAAATTTTCCAATCAGTTTGAATGTAATGGATGCCAAATATGACAACACAAATATTCCGCTGTGAAAACCATAGATAACAAATAACAAATTCATTCCTTGCTAAATATTCGCGGCCTCGGAGAGTATGACCTCAACCCCGGAGAAAGCTACAAGCGCCCCTGACTTGTCCTTGGTCAATAATGGTCAATAACAGACCATCGCTTAAAAAAAAAAATATATATATATATATATAAAGAGAACAAAAATTAAAAAAACATAATAAAAAAATTAAAAAAGTAAAAAAAAAAAAAAAAAAAATGAATAAAATAAAAAGAAACAAAAGAAGCAACAAAAATATAAATTAAAAGAAACAAAAAATATATATTCACAAAAAAAAAAAATCTGATGTTCCATTCAAATGACTTTCTCTACATTTTCTACAACAAATTATTGTTAGAAAGCTTATACTTCTATTTACTTCATACTAAGTGATAAAAAATTAGCAGAAAGTCTTATTACTAGCTTCCTTGTAAGTAGAAGCGAAAAAAATAGAATACTTAGGTTAAAGTGACAGTCAAAAGCTGGTTACTATGTGACTAAAGTTCCTTTGTTTGTATGGACAGCAGTTGACAACTTCCTGTATGAGAAAAGTAAGTTTTTCAAAAAAAAAAAAAAAAAAAAAAAAGAAAGGCTGAAACCAACAACAAGGAATGTCTAAAAAACGATCAACTCCACGAAAAAAATGTATATAACATATATTGTGTGTTTTAATGTGCTCTACATTTTTTGTTTGCTAAGTTTTGTCTATCTCTTACGATTTACCAGTTACATAAAATTCCGTAAAATTCATCCAGAATAAAGTAGTCTTCAGAGGATATTCTCAGAAAATTCAAGATATACATATTATTTGTCAGGTATAGGTATATCTTTAATATACAATATTTTAATCAAAATCGTTAGAGCCGTTTTTTTAGAAAATAAACATTTTCGAAAATGCTTCTATGTGAAGGGTAGTTGGGGGTGGGGGATTTTCTTGAAAATCTTCGTGTCGTATCCTTGGAAGATACTGAATTTAAATATCAAGTTTGGTATTTAACAATCTTTTCGTTTTTGAGCTATGCTGCCCACAGACACACACACACATAAACACAGACAGACTGACAGACAGACACACACGGACATTTTTCTAAAAACGCTTTTTTTGGATTCAGGTGGTCTCAAAACTTGTATTTCTGGTTAAATCTCGGTATCGAATTTTTGGGTACAATGCAATACCTTCTGTATACACTATGTACATAGTGCATATAGAGAAAGTAAAAATTAAAAAAAAATATATATATATAAAATTAAAAATAAATATATATGTGTGTGTATATATATCTTAAATCGTATTACTGATTCAACACTCCTCTCCACTGTCGTACCACTATCGGCATGCCGGTGGCATTCGCCCTCAGTGACTCTATGCATAAAAAAAAAAAAAAAAAAAAAAAAAAGTCCCCAATCAGTGTGAGTGTAATGAATGCCAAATATGACAACACAAATATTTCGATGTGAAAACCATAGACAACAAATAATAATTTCATTCCTTGTTAAATATTACAAACTAACGTTTTATCGTCCCTAATCTGGTCCCTTGCGTGTTTCCATTTAAAATACTCCTACAGTCCCTCGATCATATGATAAATATGTTAATTACCAAGGTCACGGTATGAAAGCTATTATCCAATATGACATGATATTACAGAATTGTCAAAAGTGGGTGACTATAGTGTCCTGATCGGTATAACCATTTGAACAACGCAGCGGTGTCGTCGACGTTCGGTTGCTCTAGGAATTGAAATTACAAATTTTTTTTAAATTGCGCCTTAATGAGCTAATAGCTCTAACTAGGGCGGTACATACACAGCTATTTGTGGATTTACAAAATATTTCAAATGATCCTAAATAAATATGTTACATATTTTTGTCACATAATTTTAAATAAATAGAATGCAAATCTAAGCCTAAATTGCCTAACCATAGGTGAACTGTTACTTTAATCTCTTTTTAAATTTTGTTTTAGTTTGATTTTTTTGTGCAATGAGTAATATAATTCTTCCCTCCTCGAGAAGAATTGAACTCGAAGTCTGTAGGAATAAATCGTTATTCAAAATAGTCATTTTAAAATGATAGTACCAAATGGAAGGCATATCGAATTACTAACCTAAATATAACTTCAGGAAAACTAATATATATTTTAACATTTATTTATGAGTTCCATTCATATGGCTTTCTCTGTCTGTTCTGCAAACAAGCTATTCTTACAAAAGATTATTCCTTCATCTATATTACTATATAATTCTAATGGAGGTAATAATCTGCCAAATTTGATGTGAGGCAGATGCATTGCTGTTGAGAGCGATAGTTAAGTTATGTTGGGTATATCATGAATAGCTACTGTGGTGGCTGTTGATCAGTCCTTAGTGTGAATTATGAAGAATCTAGATGTTGTTTGGAGTGTTACGCCTAATAATTTTAATAAACCATAATTTGTAGTGACTAATTTTGTAAAAGTATTAAATTCTCTACTAGGGCTTTTCCACCCACCTAAACACCATTGGAAGGGTTTTGGTTTCATTTATGGTGACAGCATTCCGGTTTGCACAAGCTTAGAGCTTATTAAAGGATTCTTTCAGCTCTTTCCTGTCACTGGACCCAAGCACCTTCATCCGCAAATATGTGCATCACTGTTTAGACTGCTTATGATTCTGCTACGCCGCTGTCATAATATTGAACAGAAAGGTCCTTAGTTGGTTTCCTTGTAATGCCCCTCTAGTTTGGGTGATTTATTCTGATTTTTGTGCGGTGTCATCTACCTTTATTACATTTTGCGTGAAAATGTTATGGATGGGATTAGCAAGAAAGGCATATAGTGCGCAGTGGAAGTTTTTAAAAAAGCATTATGCTGCTACCCAGGCCCTAATAGCACCAACTATTGAAGTATTTAAGTTGGTTTGCTCGCTTAGAATTTCAATTACAAGGTATACGTATTCGGTTGCTTGCACTCGGGCGTTTCTTTTGCTATACAATCTGCATGGATTCAAATTAAGCCGTGGAAGGGGGTAACGGCATGCGTCACAGTTACGCAGAAGCAAGCTCATATACAACTTGCCAAAGTGATGTGATATGCAATTTTGCTGCGACAGTTTTTTACTTCCGAGTAACTAAACTGTGTACATTGCAAACTGGCACAACGGGGCAATGCTAAGGTATATCTGGTGCACATTCGTGAGGAGACAGTTCTCCAGAAAGCAGGTGCTCTTCGGCTTACCGATACAGGGCTGGATAATTAAGAGCCATAACACGTACGCCGACAAGGTTCGGGATTCTAGCTTCTCTGCTGCGTTACACTCACTCCGCAGTCATTGACGCCTGCCCCCTTTCAGAGATGACGTTGGCTCATATAACTCGTTCTTCGGGGCCTTCTCCTGCTCCTGTTGTCTCGCAGAAGAGCTTGAGTGCCCATCAGTGTGCCAGAAGTCCAGCAAAACTGCATGCCACCCCATTTTACTTTGGCGGTAGAAACCGTTCTTAAGGGCTCTCCCTACCGGTTTATCTGTGGTGGCCTCCAGTTTCCGAGAATATAAATCGGTCGATGCCTATACCTCCCCCCCCCCGCACCCAAACACATCAGGTGGACTACCTGGCGGTCCAGAACTGGCAGTGACTGTCTCTGATCTGCAAAATTCGCTAATAGCCCCATTAGCAAAGATTAAATTACATATATTTTATATGGTTTAGTCCAGGTGCTGTGTCACTAAGTTGTAGGTCATAGTTTCCATGACTCGTAGCTCTCCATAGTCCAGTGAAATGTCTGGAAGCTTCGCAATAAATGCGCGGAGCTCCAACATTTTCTCGCTGGAAAGCATATAGATATAGTAGTCGTAGACGATTCCTGGCACTCTTCCCATAACTCATTTCCTTGGGCCACCTTTCAGGTTGTTGACGAAGATATGCTGCGGAGTGGTGGTGGCTTATTGCTCCTTCCCCACTCTTTCTTACATTGGTTTTCCGGGTCTGTATTCTCCAGTTTTTATAGGGCTTTCCACACCTTCCATATTCAGTTGCCCCAGCTGCAACTACTAGCAGTCTATAACGCTCTTGGTCATTTTAGTGAATCCCGTACTTTTTGGAACCTACATATACACCTTTTCCTGAGCAAAGCTACGGTTACATGCGGTGATTTCAATCTCGGCATTACACCGGACAGTATTCGTAGTGGCAGCCACTCGGTTAGTTTTCTTCCGAACTTAACTTCTTTCGCCTCTCACTGAAGTCTGACCATCCCTTTCCAACGCCCACGTCTTCGGAATTCACGTTCATTTGTGTCGTCATTGACTTCTCTGACCTCATTCTACCCCGTCGGTTGCTTTGGACTCTCATGGTAGCGACGACAGACCAATGCATGTCCAACTTTTCCCTGCCGGACGGACTTTCGTCGGCGAACGGTGTCTCTACGACCTACAACTACAAGCACTTCACGCAGCTTTGTAGGGTAGGGAACACGGGGGCCCAACCTCCTCTGGCTGTCGTTCATACTGTCGTTGATAATGCTCTGAGGGTCAAATTCCCTGTTGTGGCTTCCTGCCCATGGAAGTGAGTTTTCAAGCCGCCTTGGAGGATGGCGAACTGCTGCGAAGCGATTGCTCGTCACTGACGATCCATACGTGATTACTTACGCTCTCTTATTCCGGTTCTCTATTTGGCTGCTCAATGCCTATTGGCCCGTGCCCGCCAGGTACTTCAGACCTAAACGGTAAGGATGGATGGATATTATAAACAACTCACCTCATATTATCCAGCCTCAGAAATGTGACGTAATCTTCGGTGATTTACGTCTCGCAAAACTATCTGCTGTTCACGATTGGTTACGACCTCAATTTGCAACAGGATTTCCTCCGTTTCGTTGCCCCGACCCTATTTCGGAGCCTCTTGTAGACTTATCCTCGCAGGTCCCCATTCTAACCTCGAGGAGGGTAAACAAGAGCTCATGGAACCCGCCGCACTGTCCAAGTTACAGTTGGCTTTAAAGGGCCATACTCGATCAACTGCCGACCGTATAACGTAGTAAATGATGTGGAATTTTCCGCAATTCTTGCCTTTGCTTTCTTTCCGCGGTTACTCTGATATTCTTACCTCCGTTGTCATACCCGAGGATTGAATCGATTTTACGTGCTGCCCATTCTGAAACCGAATGAAGATAGGACCGACCCATCATCCTGGTCTCTGTGCTATGCAAGCTCTTTGAACGCATCTTAATATGTGAGTCTATTTGTGAGCGATATGGCCTGTGTTCTCCAGAACAGAAAGGTTTCCGTAGGCGATTTTCCACCACCCATGGTGTCCTTCATTTACTGCATGAGGTAAGTTCGGCTTGCCACTACCGGAAGAGCATATTGGCCAATTGTTTAGATCTCTTCTGCGCTGATGTTTCCGTTTTTCTGACAATTTCGCTGGACGAATTCCGTGCTCTTTCTTTTCCTGTTCCCATCCTCTCTGTCTTGCTCCAGATTTTGACTGCTCACTCTTTACAACTTCATCCTCGTCTTGCTTTTACCCAAACAGGCTCAGTTCCTCGGGACTCCCTCAAGTAACCTCCCTTAGTCCCCTTCTTTCCCTCATATATGTTCGCTACCTCACCAGGCTTCCCTTCCGCAACTTTATATAAATGATTTGGCTCTATATTCTCATTTAGTTCTGGACAATGTGCAGTACACACAGGCTTATGGACCTGCAAACTTGGGCAGGTTGTTTGATAGACTCCACGAGTTGGGCTTATCAGTCCACTGGTTTAGATCGTTTCAGTTTATTTCAAAGCAGCCGTCCCCTACTTCAGACTCCTCTGCATCTTGGGGACACGCGGATAACTCCGGCACGTTCAGATAAGTTTTTGGATCTGCAGTTAGATTATAATTTGAGCTTGAAGTCGCATGCTCGCTTCCTGCATGTTCTTTTAAACGGTCGGACATTTATTCTATCTTAGTGTGAGCAACAGGGGTGGCCCACCCTCGCGGTGTTGCTGTTCGGGCAAACTGGATTATGGTCTTATTAATATCCCCTTTCTCCCTATCGTGTGGCACGGAAATTTACTTCCATCGTTTATTCAACAGGTAAGTGTATCCTTGAGGTGTGCTGCGTGAGTTAGGTTTTTAATAGCTTCTTCATCGCCAGCTCCGGCTGTGGGTGACTTTTGTGTCCAAACTCTTTCGTTGCCGTGAAACTCCATTTTTCAGCACCTGTTCCTCGAATGCCATTTACATCTCAAAGTAGATCTGGGCACTCATATGGGTATGCCGCTATACATACTTGTGTTTCAACGACTTGGGGGATGTTACGGGACTTGGGGGATGTTCCATTCTTACCCCGTCCGCTCTTATATATTGTGAATTGCACAGATCATCATGGTTACCTACCTTGGATCTGTGCCGTGCGAATCCCTAGCCACCACAAAATTCGCACAGCTCTTATCGTGTTTACATGCGGAGGGACACTACTTATTTACTCTGATCTTCGCCAACGGCTCTCACAATCCGTCTAGAGCTGTCTATGTTAACCTAACTACTCATGTTCAGGGACTCTTTTCCACCTGCCTCATTATTTCTTCAACTTTTCTGTCGAACTACACGCTCTTTACCAGTCATTAGGTGTGTCCTCTAGTTATTTATTTTAGATTGATCCGATTACTTCACGCCTTACAATCTATCCAGAGGTGTACTGATGAATTGGCCTTTATCGGCGGGAACTCTCTTTTTCTCTTGTAATCACAACGATGTACATTTTCCTTGGATGCTTGGCCATTAGCGTATTTTTGGTAATGAAATAACAGATCGGTTGGCGAGGGAGGCGAGTAGTGCTCTCCCCGCCCCCGACTTCAGTTCTCTACCTCTGGCTGATACTGCCCTCCTCGTATTTCACACTATCTCATCTTCTCTTTCTGATCTTCATTTACTTCCTGCCCACTCTCCGCCGGTCCTTGGTTTAATTGTTTCCGTAACACCAAAGCGGCGGTTTCTCTTATATCTGATATGTAGCTCGGGGTAGTGGTAACACCAGCATATCTTTTCCTTATCCGTCATCGAGACTCTATTCTTTGTGCGTGTCGTCTACGTAGGGATATCCATCACCTTTTTAATTGCTCTGTATAAATTCGCTGCATATCGACAAGTTGTTTTCCGAATAATCCTTTGGATATGGCTTCGGCCCTGGGTTCCTTTCCTCTTTACTTTAGGATAATGCATCACATAAATTTAAAGTTCTTCTCCAGTTACAAAATGAAAATTATAACCTGCTTCCAGTTCCGTTTCCTTCTTTATACGTACTGTCTAGGCGGCTTTCTCAATGAGATGGACGCTAACAGCCTTCTTGCACGGACTTGGCTGGACTGTTTGGCCCCGGATAGCGCGTTTGTAAAATAACATATAACAACAACAAGAACAAGAAGTTATATCAATCAAGAGAACATGAACAAGTCATTCCCCTTATGATAAGTTTCATAATTAATTATATCTGGTAGTATTTCTTAACTTAACATTCCATCCTGCCCAGTTAAATATGTCAATTGTAATAATTATATCTGCATCAGACTTTTAGAAAGTTCATAATAAATAACGTCGTACGCTTTTATGATTGGCTGGCCGTTTATTGGTTCTTTCTCATAAAAATAGGAAGAAGAAGAAAAGAAGAAGTAATTTCTCATAGTGACAGCTGACAGTTATACAGCCGACCAGCAGTGAAAGTTAATTTTACATTAAATGACCACCTGTGTAATATGTATTTGGAGTTCCTGAGGTGTTGAATGTTTGCGAGAAGGCTTGCGATACAGCGAAATACATAAAACGACAAATGGTAATAGTTTTAGTTTTGGGTATACATTTTATATAAGATTTTTGCTTATGGTGATGAATTTAAAACGGCAGCAAAGCAAGTGAAAGGGCAAAGGAAAATGATAAAATGAGGAAAATAAAATTGTCCAAAATGTTCGTTCGTGCATATGTAACCTGAATATTACTAGGCATTCAGTTCACTCCAACCAAACACACCTTTAGAATTATAGCAATATTCAGCGATGTTTTGCGAAATAATGAATGTTTTTTTATAAGACCCTTTTATCATAAAGTATTTCGTAAAACTGGCGAAACTTCCTTATGTGGATTCCAACTTAAACTTTATCAAAGAGCCATAAAAAGGCGTTTCTTATATGTGTAAATATTGTAATAGAATTTTAGAAGTAGACTCTTCACAAATGCGTTAGCTATGCATTTCACTGGGGCATAGTATCTAAAGAAAGAAAAGCCTGCTCGTTAATATACCTTGTGAGAAGTGTCATGGTTATGATGTACAGTTTTTATGCTTGGGACTGCTACTCCACCCATTGGAACGGATAGTTCACAAAATGAAAGGAACTGCTTTGAGATTTTCGTGGAGAGCTTCTTCATGTTTTCTTTTTAGAAAATATTCTCTCCTAAATTTATTCTGATGCTATTGCAGTAATTACTGACGTATGGCTGCTTGTTTGTTTGACCCCACCATCAAGCAGGCTCAGAGAGATTAAACATGTCATATGGAAAACAAATACAAATTTATTCATGCAATGTAACCATTTTAATCACCACCACTAAAAATTCAACTCTACAAATTCATGCAACATAACCATTTTAACTGCTATCACTAAATACCTATTCAACTGCTACAAAGCTTTTGCAAAATGTTTTTGCTAATCTTCTGTGAATGTCCTTCCCTTGCACATTGCAAAATAGGATTTTTAATTAAGTTAAGCAACAACATCTCTGATATTTTTTGCACTATCTTGGGTTCATTTATCATTCACTCGATGCTTCATTGACTGCACATTGTATTTTATAAGAAGCAGGATAAAACTATGCTTTGAATACTGTAGCCCATTCCATCTTTGCGGTTAATAAAGGTAATTAATGGAGAAGGCAACTGTATGCTACTGAATACAGTTCTCGCATTGTTATTTTCTTGAAGACATGCACTAAATAACCAGCAATAGCAGTTGTCATTGAAACATTGGAACCTCTAGATTAGAAGTCAGCTCGCCAACCACTTAACCTTGAAGGTAGCCTTTATATCATAACTTTAGGGGATTGATCAATAAATTTTCCAAAATATAAAATAGGTACCAATCTGAGCCTTTTGAAAATTTTATGTCATAAATATGTCTATAAATGTTTTTGCAAAACTTCATGCATAACATTAATGGTAATGCACAGTGAAGAAACTAATCATTTAAGAGTAAAAACACAACATTACACTCAAACTTCACTCGTTGAAATAAGTAATTTACTTCGGACACATTTCAATGGCTATTGCAACCATCTTCAGCAGAGATTTACTAATGAACTTATGGTAGCAGCCTGTAGAGACCTCTCGTATGGGTAGATGAAGAGACCATTTGTGGTATATAAAAATTTATTACCTTGTTTTTGTAGAATTAATAGATTTTTCCCAAACTGTAAATCCAATTGTATTCTGCAAAGATTTTAATAACTTGGGCTCACTGTTAAAATTATGATTTTGAGTCCAAAAATGGTGTGTCTTGCTATGCAGATAAATTTGCTTTTATTTTCTTTTGCATAACATTTTAAAAAAATATGCACTAAACATAGCAGTAATACTTCTTAATATACATATATATTTTAATGTGAAAAGATACAGGAAAGTAGCTATCTGCTACCACAACCTTGGTTAAGGGTTCCTAAAAACATTATGTAATACAATTTTATTCAGACAGTAAACATTAAAAAATTGTATAGAATTGGACTTGTTAATTGTTCAATTAATTTTGAATTTTACACTATTTTTCACAGTTTTTGCCCTTATAATCCTACCTAGAAACCATAGAATCACAAGATAAGGCAAGCTTTAGGTGCCCTCAGCTGCTGCTGCATGAACTACAGCAGCAACAAGTGGTAGAGACAATTGGGCAGCCTTTCCTTTCTTTGGAAGTTAAGATTGGGGTTTGCTCTTCACAGATCCCTTGGCTATGCTCTGTTGTCACTTTGCCTCTGTGGCCTATGCCTGTGTCTGATCCACTCCTCTCCTTCTAAAAACATCCCTTGATATGCTTTGTGGCTTAGCGCCCATCAGGTGCATGTATTTGCAAGTTGAAAAGGACCCCTTATATGGAAATTCATGTAAAATTTGACTCAAATGTGGGGAACTTTCGCTTTATTAATGGACTCAGATTTTATATAATTTGTATAGATAGAATGTTCTCATTACACCTCTTTTTTGGCAGTGACACATTATTTTGTAAGTATTGTTACAGTTGACAAAATGCACTGTATAAGTTCAGATGATCTTCTGTCAGTCTTAAAATTACTAATTTTTAATGATTTATACTTGCCTGCTGAGTTCATTCTTACATTTTTTGCAAGTTTCATGATTGGTGATGACGTTGTATAGAATGACATGTTTTATAGGTATGTTAAATTTTAGTAACCCCTCTCCACTGAATGAGAGAATCGAGAATCACCGGGAAGGTGGTGCCGGCAAAGGCACAAGTTCTAACCTTATAGTATGTGCTGGAAAAGTTGGCCTTTTGCCCTGAAAATGCACCATAATTAGTAGTAAGTGTTCTTGTTTACTCATCTTAAGTTCAGCAACAGAACTCTTTGTGGTTTCTTGCAGGATGTTATCACTAAGTTTCTGTAGTTTATGAAGGTTAGAACAATCCCTTTGTCTTTCAACAAATCCCATAAATAAAAACCATAGCTAGTTTGGGGGCACAAGAGAGCCACAAAACAGCAGTTATAATTCTGATGTAACATCCTTATTATTTCATTTAACAATTCTGTAAGCTTGTGTTCCATTATCTTGGTTTCAACAAGATTTCACAACAGCATACATCGCTATGGAATCATTAAATGAAATAAGAGAAGTGTTATATGACAGAGTTATAGGGGTTGGTTTGTGGCCTCCTCATTCCCCCAACTTAACTAGTTGTGGAAAGAATTTTAATATGCCTTTGTCAGCACCACTGTTCCAGTGACTCTTGGTTGACTTGTGCAGAGAGAGACTGCATAAAGTAGGGTTCTACCCCTTAGCTGCCCCTCTCCTGGAAGGGAATTGTTCAGATTGGGTTGGACTCGGTGGGGCAGTAGTGGCATCAATATCCTCCGATGCCAGTCTGGAGAGCTGGGAGTTGGCACATTAGATTGTTGTTGTCCATAACCAGATTTTTCAGAAGGCTTCTCCTTTGGGATTGATGCACACAATTGAGGGAGCACACTTTCTAGATCTAGTTCCAGTTGTTGCCCTATGGAAAACCCCACAGAGAAGAAAGCCAGTTGTTTGGGCCTTTTCTCTGATTGAAGTAGGGAAGCTTAAGCTCTGGTTAGATCTTTTGGTATGAACTACAGTAAGTTGGTTACAAAACTTGGCCATCAGGAAATTGCCCATGTGACATTCACTGCATTTTCCTGTGCGTGCATCCTACATCCGCTCTGTCGTCACACGTGCGTCAGTCTTCTGTTCTAGTCCAGTTCACAAGTGAATAACGTTAGGAATGTTTAGATGTGTTTAGTTTTGCTTGAAGTGCTTTCAGTATACAGTACCACAAAGAGTGTTTATGTACAATACGTATGTGCTTACATCATCTTGTAGGGATGAAACTGAATTTCATGGGTGCATGCTCCGAGTAGAGAGGCCATTCGTTTGCTTGTATTCTGGGAAACGGGATCAATTTATTATAGAAAAAGAAAGGTAAACAGGCATGTGCTTACAGAGCAGAAATTAGACTAAATCAGAGAAAGGTTAGAATGGTCAGCTCAAAAATCTCTTAGGTGTCTTGCACAAGAAACTGACATTTCTAAAGCTTCAGCATGGAAAGCAACAAAACTTTTAAAACTCAAACCATACAAGCTTACTGTTGTCCAGTAATTTCCAACATCTCCTGTGATAAGGTATGTTTTGTGTTTATTTCGATAATTGATAATATGATTGGAGATTTTATTTTATGTCCATGCATGTGTGATTGGATGAAGGGCTGTGTGACTGCCAGCCAAGTGTACAGTACGTCCTGGGAGATGGACCATGCATCTGATCGCCAAGTTTTGTAGCATACTGTACTATATGATTGATGCAAGTACTATTGTAATTTGTACTTGTCAAAGCTTTTGTGTATTGTAATTCTGTTGGTGGTCCATTCACTTTGTAACAGGCAGCAGAATATGTAGACTTCAATCACTATGAAATCAGAACATGACTTTGGTAAGCAAGTGCATAGAGGGATTAATTTTAAGAATTCAATCTTTATGAGGTTGTGTAAAATATATAGGGATTAGGGTAGTTGTAAATCAAAATACTGCAATTAAATAGTGCGACTGGTTTTGCATTTGTGCCTTCTACTGTGGTTATACTTCTGGTGATCATTTACTTTGGTGGATTAGTATCATAATTAGTTGCCAACTTACTGTAATAACTTGGTAGATACGAAATCACAGCACGCATTGTTGGCAATGGATCATATTGTGCTTGGAACATGCATTTGCATTTCCTCTTTTCATACTTTGGTATTGTGGCACCCAGCTTACAATGACAATCCCATCTGGGTGTCATAATATCACTTGTCTTATTTCTGTAGTTTTTGTTAGCCAAGTAAAGGAAATAACAAATGAGCATCTTGCATGATCAAATCTTCAACTATGATTACCCATGTCATCTCATACCATTTGACAGAATAATTAATCAATGAAATAATATCAACACCCAAAGGTGAATGCATGTTCGCTCCATCAGAAATAAACATTTTCAAAGTCTATGAAATTGGAAGGCACTGAAAATATCAATTATTCATGCATAATCACTTCTAAAAGACTACAAATTAAAATATCCAACAATCAAAGTTAAATATTGGAGGAATATTACTAATATAATAGATTAGCTTTATAGTTGGCAATAGCTGTATTAAACTTACCCAGATGTTAAGAAAAACTTTTATTATTATTTATTAGTATTATTATTATTATTATTATTATTGGTATTAGCGTTAGGATTATTAGTATTATTACGATTATTATTGGGATTATTTTTATTGTCATTATTATTAGTAGTAGTATTATTATTAGTATGTTGTTCTTGTTGTTAGTTCTCTGGAGGGAGACAAACCAGTTGGTTGAACTGGGTAAAACCATGTAATCAGTTAGAAGATTGAATGTCATACCGGCATGTCACAGTAGCTCAATGGTTAGAGCAACCCCATAGAAAGGGGAAGAACCACGTTCAAATCCTGACTGTAGCATTGAATTTTTTAGTGGATTCTAATAGCTGTAAACACATTCCAACATTTAGAAAATCAATAAATTTATTCTGTAGTTAAAATAAATCTCACCATTTTAGTCCACTTCTAAGCTATTAGTATTTTGTGAATTCAGAATTAAAGACCACTTAAATCTTTTTTTCTTGTTTATCAGGATGAAGAAAACATTAGAAAAGTATGGAACAGGCCTTGGAGCACAGAGGAGATGCGGCAACAGAGTGAAAATTGGAACTTGGCTGGAGATGCAGGTCTCTTACAACATATGCAGCAGTTTTCACAGGTAATGTGGTGAACCTTCCGTAGATTTGAATGATGGGGCCATCATTTCTAAGCAATGAGTGTATTTGTGTCCTCTACTAGGGTGGCAGGTGATTCCCATGCTTCTAAATGAAAACAGCATTAATAACATTTGTTTTGCTTTATTTCTCAACATAATCTCCAGAAAGGCTAATACATTTGTCATATCCGTGTTCTAATTTAATTAAACCATCTCTGTAGTGCGATTTATCAAGGTCCTCAAAATAGCTGTTTACCGCATCAATGACCTCCTCGTTGCTGTGAAATCTTCGTCCTCCAAGAAATTTTTTGAGGTTTGGGAACATGTGGTAATCACTGAGTGCTAGATCTGGCAAATAGGGTGGAGGTTCAAGCAATTTGAACTTTAATTCGCACATTTTTGCAATGACTGAATGATGGGCTGGAGGATTGTTGTGATGAAACAAGAGTTTTTTTTGCCAAATGAGGTCTTTTTCTTTTCACTTGATCACTCAAACGTTGCAGTAAGCTTGCATAGTAGTCATCAATGGTACTTTTACCCTTTTCAAAGTAATCAATAAAAATAATTCCCTTTGCATCCCAGAAAACACTTGCCATAACCTTGTTAGCTGACAAAATTGACCTTGCCTTTTTTTGGAGTTGGTTCACCTGGCATAATCCACTGTTTTGACTGTGATTTACTTTCTGGAGTGTAGTGATGTATCCAAGTTTCATCCCTGGTAATAAACCTTCTCAAAAATTCACTGGGATTTTTACAGTAGAGTTCCACATTCTTAATAGAAATGGTTTTTCTTTGCAACTTTTGATCAGGTGTCGACAAACGTGGCACCCATCATGCACAGACCTTGTGAAAGCCCAAAACATTACTTAAAATATTGCCTGCACAATCTTTTGATATGTTTACAGCCTCTGCTACCTCAAACAACTTTAATCTGCGGTCTTCCAGTACCAAACAATGAATTTTTTCAATGATCTCTGGAGTTGTCACTTCTACAGGGCGACCAGAGCGAGGCTCATCACTAGTGCTCGTACGTCCCATTTTAAACTCTGCAACTCACCTTTTTATCAGTGAATATGAAGGGGCAGAGTCTTTCAATGTACTGATTCCTCCTTGATTTCTTTAGGTGTTAAGCCTTTCAAATGGAAGTATTTAATCACTACTCGTTTTTCCAAATCCTCCATTTTCGTGAAAACTCTAAAGCTGTCTCGTTTAAAATACTGTCATTTGAAAACTAAACAAGCTATTGACTTGTAACTATTGATACAAGCTAGTCTAGAGTTAAACTATACAATGCTACCGTCTAACTGGCCTAGTGGTGCCATATCTGTGTGAGGCCTGGGACTTATTACCCGACCCTCGTATATAAAGCATGTGAACCACCGCATAGACCCATATTAAAATACAGTATATTAAAGATATTTACATTACATACTGTATATTTTGAATTTTCTGGGAATAGCCTCTAAAGAACTCTTTATTCTGGATGATTTTTTCAGAATTTTGCATAATGGTTAAATCATGAGGTGGACAAAATCTTACTACACAAAAAACTGTAGATCTCGTTAAACCATACAATTTATGCCATATAAATTTTTGTTGGGGGGGTTGTCCACTTTTCAGATGTTCCTTGCTATTGGTTTCAGTTTTAAAATACTTAAACTTTACTCATATAGGAACTTGTCAACTCCTGGCCATGCAAAGAAATGGATTTCAATCCCAAAGCAACAACATTTTAAAGCATTTGACTGTTGGTTTAGCCTAGTGTATTCTCTTATTTCCCTTCTACTTATAAGGAACTAAGCAATAAGACCGTTTCTGCTAGTGTTTATCTTGATTAGCATGAAGTAGAAGAATAAGCTTTTTAACAATGATTTGTTACAGAGATGTAAGCAAAGTCATGTGAATAGAACACATTACATTTTTTATGAGTTTTGCAGGAAATACCCCATATTTTGATACCATGAATAGATGAGGTAATAAAGAGGGTAGAAAAAGTGCAATTTTTTTTTTAATTTCTTGATTTTAGAACTTGCTTACAAGGACTCATGCTTGTGAAAAGGGTCTTGATTCGATGATGGAGCAGCTTTCTGCAACAACATTAGAGGTGCATAATGTGACAAATCAGTTCCTGTCCTTAGCAAACATTCAGTTTGTTGAAAATAGAGTGTATGAAGATGATGAAACTCCGACGGAGGAAAGAAAGGATGAACAGGTAAATGTGATAGTAGAAAACAAGTGGCATAATACATCACTTTTCTTTTTGTGCAAGTTTGTAAACAATGTTGTTATATTTATTTATTTGAGGACAAGTCTATTAATTACACTAAACAACACTTACTTGGGATTTTTGCCAGAACATGTTTCGAAGGGCTAGTTTCCTCATTTTCAACCAGACATCGACTAATTCCTTGCAGTGAAGCTGGTTTTGTTGTAAGTGCTGTCTCCTCTGGTGGTGGTTCAATGAACTTGCTAAACACATCCTTCTGTGGAACGTCAAAATTGAAAACCCTATTTCTATTTTTTACAATGAAGATGTGTTTCTCCCCCCCCCCCCAAAAAGCATAATACATATTTAACCCTTAATTGTATGGTGTTGCACATATGCAACAAAGATCATTAATCAAAGGTTTTTAGTATTTTTAGTGCACTTTTTTATAATTTCATATTGCAATAACCTTCAGCAATAAAATTAGGCTAGTTATAGCTGTTTTATATTGTACAATTACTAATATTTTTGCAATAAAACTGTAGTGTTTTTTACTTTCTCTAGCCCCATATGTACAATGTACATAGGGATAGAGAAGTATTGTATTCCACCCAAAAATTCGATACTGAGATTTCATCGGAAATACATGTTTTAGGACCTCCTGTATCCAAAAAAAGCATTTTCACAAAAAGGTCCGTGTGTGTGTGTGTGTGTGTCCGTGTCCGTGTCCGTGTCCGTGTGTCTGTGAACACGATAACTCAAAAATGAAAGCTAGCTAAAATACCAAACTTGGTATTTAAGTTTAGTATCTTCCGGGGATGTGACACAAAGATTTTGAGAAAAATCCCCCCACCCTAAACTACCCTTTACATGGAAATTTTTTCGAAAATTTTGAGTTTCTTAAAAATGGCTCTTAATGATTTTGATTGAAATACCGTACATTATGATATTTACCTGACAAATAAAATGTATATCTTGAACTTTCTGGGAATAGCTTCTAAAGACCTGTTTATTCTGGATGAATTTTGCTTAATTTGGCATAACTAGAAAACCATAAGAGATAGACAAAAACTTTCTATACAAACTATGTAGGTCTTAATTCAAACTCTTCTCAGGCTTCTAACCAGGTAAAAACTTGGCTTGACACCAACGTTTCGAAGAAGTGCATCTTCCTCGTCTTCTTCAGGGTCAACTGATGGATTGAGCTTGCGGAGACTGGTATTTATAAGAGCTGGAATGAAGCTAACATCTGATTGGTTCTCATGATGTCATGGCCTTCTTTTTTTTTTTTTTTTTTTTTTTTTTTTTTTTTTTTTTTTTTTTTTTTTTTTTTTTTTTTTTTTTTAATTGATGATGGGGGAAAAGGCAACTAACGCCCTAACCCCAGGCAAGCCTGGGAGTGTGAGACTCCCCACCCTGGACTTGAACCAGGGTGGCACTACTCACAAAAAACCCCCACCGGAAGTAGGAGGCCCATGCCTCTCTGTTGCAGTACCGCATTAAGCACCTGCGCATTTTTGGTGATAGTGAATGCTGCCTGCCAGTGGCAGTAACAGCGAGTGATGGTGATATTAGCCAGTGGACACACATGACTTGCGCCCTGAGTGCCCCGCTGGAGAAGTAATTGGTGTAAGTGAAGGGTAGTTAGTGGTGATGTTTGTAAAGGTTAAGGTGATTCTTCCTGGTGTACCCTTGTTCTCAGTGGTATTCTCTGAGCAATTGCTGCGCTGTCTTAGGCTGCTGTGGGAATGGTCCTTCAGCTACCTGAACCAGAGGTTCAGGGTCGCTGTGGTGGTTTGGTGGCCATCTTGGCGTCGTCTTCGGGGCCTTCATCTCCTCCCTGATGATGAGCCGGATGTCGCTGAGGAGTCGGTGGTTCTTGTGTGGAGAAGAATGTTGCTGCTGATAATTTTGGACGCTGGCTATCCGGTTGGACAGCTCAGCGGTGGAGGCCTGTAGAGTGGAGATGGCGGCGGTGGTGGCAGCTTGTAGGTCCAGCAGCTTCCTGGTGATGACGCTGGTGCAGGCCTCTTCTAACTCAGCTAAGCGAGCGCCGATATTCAGGATCTCCGCATGAAGGTCCTGAATGGCATCCCGCGTCGCTGTGTCAATAGAAGCTGGAGGTGGTGTGGCGTCTGTGTGTTGGGTCTGCGGTGATTGTACTGGCTGCGGAGTGGTGCGCCCATCCCTCGGGTAAAGGGGACACTGGGCCTGGCCAGTAAAGTGTCCTGTGCCACGGCACGTGTGGCACCGTAATGGCACCGCGGCGCTGAAGTGCAGGAGCCTTGGCTGTGCCCGAAGGCGCAGCAGCGGCGGCAGGGCCGGTGGCGTTCCTGTCTGCTTACTTCGACTGGCAGAAGCCGCCCTAATAAGGGCAACCCTGATGTCAAAGCAGCTTCAAGGTCAGCCGGGTCCTGAAGCTCCACTCTTACCAACGGAGTTGGTCCCCGGTCGCAGAAAATTCGGGTGGCTCTCAAGCATGAAGGCCACCGCGACTGCGCGGCGGTGAGCAGATGCCGGGTGGAAAGGTCCCGAGGGACCCCCCTTTACCACGGCACTGAACCGGGGCGGCGGTGTGGAGCTCGGCAGAGATGGTGTTGGTGATGGCGGCAACTGCAGCAGCAGTTGCGGCGAGGGTGTGGTGGCGGCCGGCGGCGAAGCAGGGCTTGCCGGGACCGGTTGTAACGGAGGTTCTGCCTCCTCGGCGGCTGCCGGGGAGGAGGCGTTGGGTGCTGCCTTAGCAGCGGCGAGTCTGCGTGGTCTCTTCTTAGCCATCCTTAAGAGTCCAGCATCATGTTTTTTTTTTTTTTTTTTTTTTTTTTTTTACCGTGGAGGGGAAAAATGCATTACGCATTCAACCCCCAGCCGAAGTGCAATGGCTGGGAGGATATGTGGGACTCTCCGCTTCCTCATGCGGCATACCCACTAAAAAACCCCTCCACGTTATAACAGTCGATTTTGTTGAGAATCTCGTGGCTTTGCGCGGTCCCGCTGATGCACCCGCGTTAGTAGGCGAAAGATAGGAAGCTGCCGCACGTTGTGCGGGAGCGGGTAAAAGGTTGTTTCTAGGCTAACAGCCATGAAACCTGACTGTAGCCTAGGGAATAGAGGTGACATTGGTAGGGAAATAAAGGGGTGGAAATAGAGGAGAGAGTAGGACGTAGATCTTATGGATTATACCTACTTCGGAATTGCTCCACGAAGCTCCCGGTAGTCTTCCACTGTGGGTGGCCGTTGTGTGCGCCCCTCAGCCTGTACAGGAGGAGGAGCAGTGTTCGGTTGCTGTCGTTTAGATTGAAACAGCTCAGCAGAGTATGCAGCTTGCTGCAGGAGAACCTGCCTCAGAGGCTGCATTAGGGCGTCGATCCTGGTGGACAGGTCGGCGGCTGTGGTCTGCTGGCTGGTGGCTGCTGCGTCGTTAAAAGCTTGTAGTTCCTGTAGCTTTTGTGTGAGGAGACTGCATGTCTCTTCCAGGGCAGCTAGTCGAGCGCCGACGTTCAGGATCTCCGCGTGGAGGTCCTGAATGGCTTCTCGCGTCGCTGCGTCTGTTGAGAGTGCAGGTGGTGAGGCCTCAGTGGTGGTTGTCTGCGGTGGAGTGGTACGGCGGGCAGAAGTTGGTGATGAAGTGCTGCTCCTTGGGTAGAGAGGGCACTGGGCTTGCCCTGTGTAGTGTCCTGTGCCACGACAGGTGGCACAGAATCGGCGGCGTCGGCGGAGATCATGCCCAGTGCACTCGGTGGTGGTGGAGTTGGTACCGCAGTAGTGGCACCTCGGTGTCGAAGAGCAGACTTCAGCGGTGTGGCCGTAGGCACAGCAGCGTCGGCAGGGCCGATGGCGTTCCTGTCGGCTAGCCTCGACGACCAGAAGTCGCCCTAATAAGGGCAACCCTGACGCCAAGGCAGCTTCCAGGTCAGCCTGGTCCTGTATCTCCAGACGGACGAGCGGCGTTGGTCCCCGGTCGCAGTAAATGCGGGTGGCCCTCAAGCATGAAGGCCACCGCGACTGCACGGCGGTGAGCAGATGCCGGGTGGTAAGGTCCCTAGGGACCCCCCGTACCACGGCACTGAACCGGGGCGGCGTCGTAGAGCTGGGTGGAGGCGTCGGTGGCGGCGGTGTTGGCGGCAACTGCGGCTGCAGTTGCGGCGAGACTGCGGTGGCGGCCGGCGAAGCAGGGCTTGCCGGGACCGGTATCAACGGAGAGGCTGCCTCCTTGGCGGCTGCCGAGGAAGAGGCGACGGGTGCTGCCTTAGCAGCGGCGAGTCTGCGCAGTCTCTTCTTGGCCATCTTGACGAGTCGAAGAAGAAGCTCCGTGTCGCATCATGGCTTTTTTTTTTTTTTTTTTTTTTTTTTAGTTTCAAGTGGAGGGGAAAAATCCACCTTAAGGACTAACCCGGGCTGGCATGCCCGGAGTGTCGGGGTCTCCCAGGATGGGCCTACCGACTAAAAAAACCCCTCCACCGGTATTGGAAGGTAAGGATACTGCGGTACCGCTGTTGCACCCGCGCAGTAAAAGGTAAAGGTGAACTGGCCCGCTGTGCGGCCGCCAGGGGTGAGGGTTGTGCTAGTAGACCGGCTTGACCGAAGCCCAGCCGGCCCCTGTAGCGAATTATAGGTGAGGAGTTGAGGAAATTATGGGTGGTTGGGAGTTGTTGGTGAACATGGGATTGGAAGTGTAGGGAGAGCTGCCACTCTCTCCCTGTGGTGATGATGACGGCACTGGATATTGATGGTGAAGTTGGTGCTGCAGCTCTCAGACACCCACGACCGAAGCCTCAAGAGACCCCAGCCGCGGGCACTGGTCGTGTAAGTGATGGGTAGTTATTGGTGATGTCTGCCAAGTTTAAGATGACTCTTCCGGGTGTACCCTTGCTCTGATTGGAATTCTCTGAGCAATTGCTGCGGAGTCTTAGGCTGCTGAGGGAATGTTCCTTCAGCTACCTGCTGTTGATGCTTTTGGGCGCTGGCTATCCGGTTGGACAGCTCAGCGGTGGAGGCCTGTAGAGTGGAGATGGCGGCGGTGTTGGCAGCTTGTAGGGCGTCGATCCTGGTGGACAGGTCGGCGGCTGTAGTCTGCTGGCTGGTGGCTGCTGCGTCGTTAGAAGCTTGTAATTCCTGTAGCTTCTGTGTGAGGAGACTGCATGTCTCTTCCAGGGCAGCTAGTCGAGCGCCGACGTTCAGGATCTCCGCGTGGAGGTCCTGAATGGCTTCTCGCGTCGCTGCGTCTGTTGAGAGTGCAGGTGGTGAGGCCTCAGTGGTGGTTGTCTGCGGTGGAGTGGTTCGGCGGGCAGAAGTTGGTGATGAAGTGCTGCTCCTTGGGTAGAGAGGGCACTGGGCTTGCCCTGTGTAGTGTCCTGTGCCACGACAGGTGGCACAGAATCGGCGGCGTCGGCGGAGATCATGCCCAGTGCACTCGGTGGTGGTGGAGTTGGTACCGCAGTAGTGGCACCTCGGAGTCGAAGAGCAGTCTTCAGCTGTGTGGCCGTAGGCACAGCAGCGTCGGCAGGGCCGATGGCGTACCTGTCGGCTAGCCTCGACGACCAGAAGTCGCCCTAATAAGGGCAACCCTGACGCCAAGGCAGCTTCCAGGTCAGCCTGGTCCTGCATCTCCAGACGGACGAGCGGCGTTGGTCCCCGGTCGCAGTAAATGCGGGTGGCCCTCAAGCATGAAGGCCACCGTGACTGCACGGCGGTGAGCAGATGCCGGGTGGTAAGGTCCCTAGGGACTCCCCGTACCACGGCACTGAACCGGGGCGGCGTCGTAGAGCTGGGTGGTGGCGGCGGTGGTGTTGGCGGCAACTGCGGCTGCAGTTGCGGCGAGACTGCGGTGGCGGCCGGCGAAGCAGGGCTTGCCGGGACCGGTGGCAACGGAGAAGCTGCCTCCTCGGCGGCTGCCGAGGAAGAGGTGACGGGTGCTGCCTTAGCAGCGGCGAGTCTGCGCAGTCTCTTCTTGGCCATCTTGACGAGTCGAAGAAGAAGCTCCGTGTCAATCATGGCCTGGTATTTAAGATGACTGAGACATGGGCACGGACTTCGTAGAAAACTATTTATAGCAGTTATACGGCTAATGTTTTGTGTATATTAAAGCTGTTTACATCACAAATAAAATATATCTTGAATTTTCTGGAGTAGTCTCTGAAGACCTGTTAATTCTGGATGAGTTTTACTAAATTTTGCATTCTGGTAAGAGATACATAAAAAATGTATATCTTATTAAAATACAAAATTTATGTCATATACGTTATTTTTTTTTTTTTTTTTTTTTTTTTTTTTTTATTTGGAGTTGACCATTCCCAATATTCCTTTCCATTGGTTTCAATTGTAAAGTAAGCATCTTCTTAAATGGTTTCAT
Organism: Hymenopus coronatus; assembly: GCA_030762935.1. NCBI lineage: Eukaryota > Metazoa > Arthropoda > Insecta > Mantodea > Hymenopodidae > Hymenopus > Hymenopus coronatus. Next base: position 12,213,982 of record CM060894.1, read on the forward strand.
CTTCCATTTCTTCTCTCTTTTGTTTATTTGGAAATGCAAAGCGAACCAAACTTCAATTGTTCAAATATCGATCAGCATTTAAAAGCTTTTATAATTGCTTTAGCCTGTTATATTCCCTTATTTCCCTTCTGCTTATAAGGAACCAATAGTAAGACCAATTGTGTTAATGTGTTTTTTGTTTAGCATGATGTAGATAGAAGAATAATATTTTGTAAGAATAGTTTGCAGAACAGGCACAGAAAGTCATGTGATTATATTCCTTTTCCCTCTTGTCTTCCTGAATGAAAAGCCCCATGTAATTCTGGAATTACTGACTTCCATCCTACTCTTCTACACAGCAGTTCATGTACCTTCTTGTTATGTTTCCATTTCTTTCTGCTATCCCCAAGATTATCAAATTGTATAACTTCTTCTTTTCTTCTAATCTAAAATTTAAATTACAATATATGGTAGACTTTGTTACAGTAGTATGTTCTAATCAATGAATTTAATTAGGTGAGTTTGGAACACTATATTGTTTACTCTTCTTTAAATGGAAGAGATGTTTCTGAAGCTCTATGTACTTACGTTGTCAATCACTGCTCGACTGCTGGTATCGTCCGTTGTGATAATTTCGTCCCTGGTGGTGCTTAGATGAATCTCTACTAAGGAGGTCCCTGGCAGGATTTCAAAATTGAAAACATAGACATGCCGTCTGAAGTCGTATGTGGACGATACTTTTGTCTTCTGGCCTCATGGAGAGGACACACTACCGGACTTCCTAGCACACTCAAACAGTCGCCGGCCACAGATCCAATTCGCAATTGAGGTAGAGAAGAATGGCAGTTTGTCATTCCTTGACATCAGCATAACAATGCACAACAACGGTAAACTCAGCCATACAGTTTATCGCAAGCTGACCCATACAGACCTATATCTAAATGCAGACAGCTTTCATGATAAGTCCCATAGAACCAGTGTACTTAATGCTCTCACACACAGAATGGTTGCCATTTGTGACCAAGACCATTTACAAGAAGAACTAAAACACCTCAGTTACACATTCCGTCAGAACAGTTACACAGCTCACGACATCAAAGCCTCCATCTCTAGGGCCACACACAAGAAACTTCCTGACTTCACTTCACAAACGACGGAAAAGCCAATGGCTACTGCAAGTATCCCCTACACTGGCAGGCTATCAAGTATAATCAGCAGGATATTAGCAAAACAATACATGTCCCTCCACACAAAATCAGAAATCTAAGTCAGACTGGTCATTGACAAACTCGGACTGAGAGTGCCAGGGGTCCGCCAGATCCCATGTGAATATGGGGTCCCCTACATTGGGCAAACTGAAAGAAAATTGCCACCAGGATCAAAGAACATGGAGCAAACATCCGATGTGATGCAACCCGAAATATCTGGTCTGGCAGAACACTGTTCTGAACATGACCACAGGGCCGACTCTGATAACACCATAATTATTGCCAAGGAGACTGGATATTGGCCACGTAGGGTAAAAGAAGCACTGGCTATCACTTTGAAGAGACAATTTCAACAGAGATTTAGGACTACGATTGAGCAGTGCTTGGAAACCGGTCTTAGACCTGCAAAAAAGCCAGCAGAGAAACACAAATCAGATGCTTAGAAGAGTCTCCTGAGAGTCTTGCAATGTTTTGTTTCATGTCCTTGCTCCATTCCACCTCACCGGCCACACCTCAGCGCATTGATTGGCCCACACGGAACCCACGAACGTATCTATATAAGAAGACCACATCAGTTCAATCCATTCAGTAACCTGAAGACGGGAGCAATGTATGCTCCCGAAACATTGGTGCCTCACCATATTTACATCTGGCTGGAAGCCCGAGTGAACTTCGAAGACGTTTTAATTTCTTTATTTAAATGATGTGACAAAGGGAACAATGATTAATACATAAAAATGTATTCGATTTTCACAGTTATCTTGCATCACTGACTTCAAGATTCACTTAGCATGGAGAATTAGAGCAGTACTTGGGCCATTTACTGGCATATAAATAAGAATGTTTTTGTTTCTTTATTTTAAATGATAGGAGCAAGGAAAAGACAGTTAATACATAAAAATGTATTTCAATTTCACTGTTGTGTTGTGTCATTATCTCGATAAACTTGTGCGTTACCGTATCATTGAATGGGGATGAAAAACAGAGCACTACTTCTGCCATTTAGCAACACATAAACATACTACTACTGCTGTCTTGTGGTTGTTAACCGGTTGCATTCCTTGGTACTGTCTGCCCATTTCTACTGAGCTTTTTCATTTTCTAAATTTGTATGGATTTGCGATGTGCAGTAAAGAGACCTTTAGTCAGCAACATTACCAAAGAATAACCTAATCAACTATAATTTGTTACAGAGATGTAGAGAAAGTCATATGAATGGAATACATCAGATTTTTTTTCTATCCTATTCCATTCCTATACTCTGCTTTATTATATGCTCTTTACTATCTCTTTCTCTCATTTGCAGGAACTACCTAAACATGTGTGTGCCTTCTTACACTGCTTGATATGTCCTCCAAGTCGCCTGTTTCATGCTCTCTTGCAATTGGTTGCTGTTTGTGTTTGCATTTGTTGTTATGAGTGATAACACAACAGGTTAACTTGGAGTTATGCCAAGTCACACATATTTACACTTTCCTTCACTTAATTAGTTTAAAAACATTGAAATGTTTTCAAGGAATTTGTCCTCATCATCAGCAGTTTGATGACTGATACTTCTTTACTGCTTCCTCCTCCTCTTCCTCCTGCTCTTGCAGTCTGGTGTTGGGGATGCAAAATTTTAACACTTCATTCAGTGGCAGGATTTTAAAATTTTATCTCAAAATTGCTGTTTTTTACTATGTGTCTTCTCTACCAGATGTCCAATTTTATTAAAGAAGCTTAGTGGTTTTAAAAATGTTATATTTGGCCCAATGTTGTGGTTTTCTGACCAAAAATGGTGTGACATGGCAAATTTATCTATTTGCTATTGTTTTATGTTTTTCTGGTGTTCCTTTAATCTGATTTCCAAGTTTCTCTTTGTTTTGCCTATGTAATATTTCTCACAGTCTTTGCAACTAATCTGGTAGATTCCAGATTTTAAAGTGCTCTGAATGGTATTTTTTAACAGGTTCATTTAGAATGTTTTTCAGGCTGAATTTGTTTTGTGGGGCAAGTCTTATTTTGGATTTGTTGATTTGGATAGGCAGAATCAGACTGAAAAATTCAATGCCATAGCCGGGACTTGAGCCATGGATCTCCTGGTCTCTAGCTGGTAGTTCAGTGGTAGAGCATTGAATTTTTCAGTCTGACTCTGCTTATCCAACTCCTGTCCTTCACACAGTTTCTGTGAGAAAACAATTATAATTATCACACTTGTTGAAGATTTGTTCCAATTTTCTAAAGACCCAATGGTGGTAGGTGAATTTATTGTATTTCCAGTTGTTATTAATGGTGTTAATGTTGTAGTCATCAACATTTTCCTGAGTTTTTCTCAAACAAACTTTTTAAAAATACAATTCAGAGCACATTAAAATCCAGAATCTACCAAATTAGTTGTGAAGACTGAGAGAAATATTACACAAGCAAAACGGAGAGAAACATAGAAACAGATTAAAGGAACACCAGAGAAATGTAAAACTACAGCAAATAGACAAATCTGCTCATCAGACCATTTTTGAACACAACATTGGGCAAAATATAAAATTTTTAAAACCAGTAGCATCATCAATAGAATAGGACATCTGGGAGCAAATACACATAAAAAAAACAGCAATTATGTCATAATTGTGAAATACTGCCACTGGATGAAGTGTTAAAACTTTGCATTCCCAACACCAGATAGCAACAGGAAGAGGAGGAGGAGGCACCAGAAAAGAAGGGTCAGTTGCCAAACTGCTGAAGATGAGGACAAATGCTCTTGAAAACGTTTCAGTGTTTTTCAACTAATTAAGTGAAAGTGAGTGTAAATAAATTTGGCTTGGCATAACTCCAAGATGATGAATACGTCACTGTTAATAGTGGTTCTGTTTTTAATATTTAACAGCAGGTTAAGTTTGTCATTGTGTTAATGCTTAAATTTCCTTGTGAGACTGCATGTGCTTTGTTGCTTATTCACAGTAATAACTGTGCTGCATCAAATCATAGCAATTAAAGAGATTCCTTATTTCATGCAGACTCTTTCAAAAGAAGAGCAAGAGGCAGAGGCATTGACCCGTGTTCATGAAGCTTTAGTCCTGGGCATGTCTGTGCTGGACTCAATGTTTGATACTTTGGAGGTTCCAGAAAGTGACAGTGATGAAGAAGAAAGGTAACTTCCATTCTAACATTTGATAATGTAGCTATTTCTGTAAAGTTTTAACTTGATTAAAGTGAAGTAGATTAAGCTTTCATAAAATTGTATTCTCTATGCATTTTAACCCTTCTAGTGCCAAGCAATTTTAGAGGAGAATGCAGGGTTTTAAATTATTAGTAATAAAATGAGTACCAAATGACGTAGAGAGTTTAATATTTTTTCAATTTTACTAAACCCTTTTGTCTACTGTATAATATGTATTATATGTATGGGAAGTATCTTCAATATTTTTAAAAAATTAAAAACAAAAGAAAATTTTGAAAATAAAATTAAAAATCCCAAAATAATCAATAATTAGTCATACAGAACCTCACTACACAAAAAGTTCAGGCTAATTAAATGAAAACATGGATAGTTCTTTACTAAAACAGCATCCTACTTTGCTATGGTGTTTTATTTTTAAAATTAAAAAATGAATTCACCTAACCTGAAACTGAAAAAAAAACACACACACACACACACACACACACATAAGCATGATATGCTATTAATGTAAACAGCATAAAGCAAAAGGATACAAATGTAATGTACATTGCTGTACAATTTAGCACTTGTTTGTGTATCTGAATGGTTGATTCACATTGTATTCGTTCATCTGGTTACACCCCCGTAAATCCATTTTGATAAGTATACCAATTATTTGCATGTGTACGAGGTATGTTGTTATTGGAAGTGTTTTCATCACTGAAGCTAAAATATATAGCTTCCCCTCTTACGTCGATGTCAAAAATTCTTTCAACAAGGTCTGAAAATTCAAAATCACTTGCTTTCTTATAATACATCATAAACTAAAGCACTTATTTTCTCTTCAGTTCGTAACCTTCGGCTAGACGACATCATTTTCAATCAGAATAAACAAACAGTGGCTAGAGAAATTAAAGTTGGAGCTAATTTAGTGCTTTGGAGTGAAGATATGATCTGCAAATGCTCCAGAAAACCTTTCTCTATGTCTATGACTTAGAAAATACACAGTGTTTCCACAGGAAAGAGTTAAAACATATGAAAACAGCATCATGATTAGAACATGATTGGCACTCAAAGGGCTAAATGACAGGGGTTAGAGAAAGTCATATGGATGTAGTACAAGATTTTTTTCACTTTCTCTTGCCCACATGTACAATGTACATAGTGGATAGAGAAGGTATTGCATTTCACCCATAAATTTGATACCAAGAGATTTCACCAGAAATATGTTATAAGAACCCTTGAATCCTAAAAAGGCAGTTTTAGAAACATGTGTGTGTGCGTGCATACAGCATAGCTCAAAAATGAAAAGTATGTTAAACACCAAACTTGGTTGATTGCTGTTTGGAGGAATTTAGTGACAGTGACGGTCAAATTATATGTTTTATTAATTTGTTGAGTTGGTTTTTTAACACTACATCACTTACATTGTTATTATGAGGGACTAGTTTCGAAAGCCTATGCTTTCATTTTCAACCTCACGGGTCCAACTGCCATTGCTGGCTGCATTTGCTTGTACACTCTTCTCTGGTGGCGAAATGATGAACTTCTTAACTAAGCTGTCTACTGGCGGGATTTCAAAGTTTATTAGGTGATCTTTGTTTTTCCATATGAGGATGTTTTCCCAGGTTGAGAGTTCATTGTGGCCTGACATGGTTTTAAGCAATTTTGGATTTGGATCTAGATTGTGGTTTTCTTTCCAAAAGTGAAATGCTACTGCTGATTTATCTTCTCGTTTCAATTTTAGATTTCTAAAGTGCTCTTTGGATCTGATTTTTAAACTTCTTTTGGTTTGTCCTATGTAGAACTTTTCACAATTTGTGCATTTAATTTGATATATTCCTGACCTATTTTCTGGTGGAATTTCATCTTTTATTTTTGAATTTAGTAATCTGTTTATTGGAGCTATGGTGATGTCTTGTTCTTTGAAGATTTTTTTGAATTTTCTAAATGCTCGGGAGTGGTAAGTGAATATTTTGAATGTGTTGATATTGTTTTTTCCTACTGTTAGGGTAGTTATTTCTTTTATGGTTTTTTTCTGCTTTGCTTTTTTTAGTTTCTTGTACACAAGGTTCTTGCTGTATCCATTTTGTTCTGCTGTTTGAATTATGGTTTTTAACTCTTTGTTGAATTCGGTTGTGCTCATAGGTACATTTACTAATCTATGTGTGAGGCTGTTTATTATTGCATGTTTGTGTGGTAATGGGTTGTAGCTTGCATTTTTAATGTAATTTTCTGATTGAGTTAGTTTTCTGTAGATTCCAAAGTTTACTTTTGTGTCGTTTCTGATGATTCTTAGGTCTAAGAATGGGAGTTCTCCATTGGTTTCTGTTTCCATTGTGAATTTTATTGTTTTTAGAAGAAAAATAGCATTTAAGTTTAGTATCTTCCAGAGATGCGAAATGAAAATTTTGAGAAAAACCACCTCACCCCAAACTATCCTTTACATGGAAAAAAATTTGAAAATTTTGATTTTCTCAAAATGGTTCTATTGATTTTGATTAAAATACCATATGTTAAAAGATATTTGTATGGCAATTAAAATGTATACCTTGAATTTTCTGGGAATAGCCTCTAAAGACCTCTTTATTCTGAATGAATTTTGCTGAATTTTGCATAAATAGTAAACTGTAAGAGATATGTAGATCATGTTAAAACACATAATTTGTCATATACATTTATTTCATGGAATTGACCATTTCAGGTTTCAAAATAATGAAGCTTTTCTCACACAGAAAGTTGTAAATTCCTGGCCCTGCATAGAAACATATTTCAACACATGGCAGCCAGTTTTTAAAAGATTTGATTCCATTTTAGCCTAATGTACTTCCTTATTTTCCTCCTACTGACAAGGAAGCAAGTGATCAAGACAACTTCTGTTAAGGTTTATCTTGATTATCTATAAAGTAGATAGAAGAATATGATTTTTAATAATAATTAGTTATAGCAATGTAGAGCAAGTCATGTGAATGGAATCGCATCAGATTTTTGAGATATTCCTTGTTATTGGTTTCAGCTTTATACTTTTCTCAAGCAGGAATTTGTCAACTCCTGGCCATACAAACAAAGGGATTTCAATCACGTAGCCACCAGCTTTTAAATAATTTATCACTTTAGCCTAATGCATTCACTCTTTTCCCTTCTACTTACAAGAAAGCAAGTAAAAAGGGCAATTCTGTTAATGTATATCTTGAATAGCATGATGTAGATAAAATAAAAATCTTTAGTAAGAATAGTTTGTGTATGGAACAGCGAGAGAAGGTAATGTGAATGTGGCACATCAGATTTTTTTGTTTATATGGGATATTTACTTTATCAGAGATAAGAGTCAGCACTGCGGTATAAACTTAAATTTGGAAAATATTTCATTGTTTTGGAAGGTTGTTGCTCAAGGTTTTGAAAAGCTAAATACTTAAATCCTTTAATGCTGAAAGAAATCTTATTTTACAGTATTGCAGAACGAGTGATTCTTAAACCTCGTGATCCATATGCAAGTCGTCCTTTGCCGTACATCATTGGATCAAAGGAATTCATGGATGATGACAGAATAGGACTTGGAAACCTTGGTGAGGTAGAAGAAATACTTTCACAAAAAAATCAAATGCAGTCAAGTGACAGTGAAAGTGAGAGCGACACTGCACAGCATGGAATAGCCACAAAGCGAGCTCGAGTAAGTAAAATTAAATAACTCAGAAGTTTGAGACAAGTGAAATAGTTAAAGTATAATAGTTGAAAATGAGTCGGAATAATGACACTCACCTCACTTAAAATGAAATTTTCAAAATGTGTGTTTCTTTGTCCACACAAAAACCAAAAGTTGCATATAAAAAATTACTTATCACCCAACAGCAGATAAAAATTCAAAAAATTTTTCAAGAAATACAACATTAGTTTTAGCTTCAAGTAACCAATCCAACATAAAAAATGCACTGAAAACAGATATTAAAGACCCCATACCTACGAACCAGAGATCAGGCATCTACAGAGTTGACTGCAAGGACTGCAAACTATGTTACATTATTCAAACAAATAGAAGACTGGAAACAAGGTTAAAAGAACATTTCAGACACCTGAAACAGAAACGGACAGATAAATCGGCAGTAGCACCATTTTTGGACATCACGTCACGAAATAGAAAATGTCATAAAGTTGCTAAAACCTATAAACAACCTGGCAACACTCACAGTTTGGGAGAATATTTTCATTACACAACACAAAGACCAGCTCATGAATTTTGAAATACCACCACATGATTACGAACTTCTGCGGAGAACACCAGATGTCTCCATTGTAACAGACCACAGAGCATAAATTCCAGCCATTAGTTGTACCTGAACTGAAGAAGAGGGCAAACACCCTTGAAACATATGTTTTGAAAATTTCATTTTAAGTAAGGCCACTATTCTGACTCATTTTCGACTATTATACTCGAGTAAGTAATTTAAAATTTGCTAAGGTCAAATAATGTTAAGATCAATGATGCCTACCCACTAATTATCAGGTTGCCTTACATGGTGTAGTGGTTACCCAATATGATGATAATGGTGGTAGCAGCAGCAGCGGCAGTGGATATACCCCCTTCCCCTGTACACCTCTCTGGTTCTACAGTAAGTATATTACAATACTTGGCCATCAAGTGCATGGTGTGCCTCTTGGTCACGTACTGTACACTTGGCTGGCAGTTGCACGGCTCATCTCTCATTCACTCATGCATGGACGACAAATAAAATCTTAAATCGCATTAACAATTATCAGAATAAACACGATACATTCTTTATCACTGTAGGTGATGGAAATGCCATCCATCTACATCAATACATCTACAGCATCTTCTGAGGAAATTTTCATTTACATGCATTAGAATTAATTTCTGTCCTGATATTTTGTTTTAATTCTTCTAATGTGTGGGGTGTAGTTGTGTACTTTATTTTTCAAGTTGTCCTATAAATAAAAATTGCATGCGTAAGATCAGGGGATCAAGCAGGCCATAAACCCTTACTATTGATTCTGTCCTCAAAAATGTCCACAATAAACTGTAATGATTCATCAGCTGTATGCGCAGTGGCAGAATCATGCTGGAAATATCCAGACCAACATTCAATGTCCGTCAGCTGTTCTAAATATGCTGCTAGTATATTATCTCTGTATCTTTCTGCATTTATGGTACATTATTTGTGTATCCATTCCCCGATTTTTTGATCATGCTAGGGAGTTTCATGAACGAAATTGGGTTTGTCTGTAGCATATCATCGGTTACATTGTGGTGACACGTGACCATGTAAATGATATCATGCTTTGTCACTGAACAGTATTACTCGTGGATTGATTGTTCCATCATTAACATTCCTCAAAATCCAGTTACAAAAATGTACTAGACACTGGGATCATGTGGTAGCAATTCCTGGACAACAGTAACCTTGTATGGTTTGAACTTTAAAAGTTTTGTCTGGAATGTTTTTAGATAAATTACATCAATTCAAAATTCAGCATGGACACCGATGATAAAGAGCCTTAACACCTAATCCTGTACTTGCAGTCTTCCAAGACTTATTTTCTAGCAGGAGCGTGCTCAAACACAAAACATTAGCCGAATAACTGCTATAAATAGTTTTCTACGAAGTCCGTGCCCATGTCTCAGTCATCTTAAATACCAGGCCATAATATCTCGCGAACCAATCAGATGTTAGCTTCATCCCAGCTCTTATAAATACCAGTCTCCGCAAGCTCAAACCATCAGTTCACCCTGAAGACGAAGATGCACTTCTTCGAAACGTTGGTGTCAAGCCAAGTTTTTACCTGGCTAGAAGCTCGAGAAGATTTTGAATTAACACGTCGCCAGGAAAGCTTAGTTCTTATTTTAAATTACATCAAATTCATCTGATCCAATAAGTTATCACTCTATCAAAAGAATCATTATGTCAGCATATAATAACAAAATTAAAGAAGATAATGTATTACCAACAAAAGGAAAACCATGGGAAAATTTATGTAATAACATGACCAGAATCACTACATTACCAAGAAAATCCTCTGTAGCAACTTTTAGACTCCTAACAGGCCATGACTGTCTCAATAAACATTTATTGAGGATTGGTATAGTGAGATCTCCTGTGTGTCCTTCTGTACACTTAAAGAAGATAGGATGGAAACCATCTACTGCACTGCTCAACCTTTAGTCAACATGATGATGTAACATCAAAATATTGGAATGCAAGAGAGCGAATAGCTTCACTGCCAACTGCTCAACATTAGATACCAACCAACCAACTTTAAAAGTTTTATTGCTTTCCATGGTGAATCTTTCGAAATGTCAGTTTCTTGTGCCTAAGAGATTTTTGAGGTGACTGTTCTATGTTTTTCCAATTTTGTCTAATTTTTGCTCCATAAGCACACACGCGTTTACGTTTTTTTTCCTATCACAAATTGATCCCATTTCCCTGAATTTATTTACAAGCAAACAAATGCCCTCTCTACTCGGAAAATGCACACCAGGAAATTTTGTTGCAAATTGCTTTACTGCTTCCCTACAAGACGATGTAAGACATACATATCGTAAACACTTCTAAACATTTCTAATGTTATTCACCTCTAAACTGGACTAGAACAAAAGTAAGACTGACACATGTGTGACGACAGAACCGATGTAGGACGCGCATGAAGGTTACACGAGCCGTGATGCTGGCAGCCAAGTTTTGTAACAAGCGCACTGTAATATACACATGGAAATGGTAAAATAGAGTGGAACAGGGACTTGCATGATACTCTATTGCCTCTAAACAGAATAGTTCCAATGACCTTTTTCTACATAATGAAAATAATACCTTCCTTATTCACCAAAATATGAGAACTAAAGAATACAAATGTAACAGTGTAATGTGAAAACCAATTTAAATTCACTGTTGCAGCTCTCCACTAGCAACAGTGCAAACTTGGACTCGGAAAATGAAGATGCTGAGGGACTTCTTTTGGGAAAGCAGCAGAAAATGTCTGAAGCTGAACTGCACAGTGACTCAGGTAATTACTACCCTATTTACTCGCAGAATATCGCTCCTTTTTTCCTAAAATTTTAGGTTAAAAAATCAAGGAGATATTGCACAGATATTTAAAGAAAGGGGCAATAAATAAAGGCAAATCAAGCCTAGGAAAAGAAGGCGGAGCTGGTTCCGTAGATATGCTGTTGCACTCTTTCACATACTGAAGAACATTAATTACTTAATTTCCTATTGCATTGACGTTGTATTATGAAGCGATACAATGAAATCACTATCTGTATAGCCATGTGGCAAATGCTGAGCCTTCTCAAACGAAATTCCTTCCTCGCATAAAGTGTGTAACTCACCCCTGGCTAGCTTTGAATTATACATGTGAAATGCCACTTGTTTTTGCTGCTTCCCTTGCTTTCAACTGCAGCATTTCATGCCATCATTTCTTAATTCCACAACAGTCTAACAGTACTGGATCGATCTCGGGATATTTCCCATTCTTTGGGCCATGAAATAGTCGACAAGTCGATTTTGCACTTCTCAACTCCTCTTTTTGGCCTCTCCAATTATGGATCAATTTAGGTTCTATGCCAAACTCTCTCTCCGCATATTTCACTCTGTTTTTCTCTGCAAAATTCACTATTTAAGTTTATTCTTTCAAACTGTTATTCTTTCAAACCATTGCATAATATGATAAAACTGTTATCATGAAAGGAAGATTGAACTGATTACTGGCAGAGATTCAAAAATGAACATGCATATAGGCGGTCTAATGACTGCTATTTAGGCACTAAAGGTCAGGCATATGACTGAAGTCAAGCCTGTCAGCCACACTCAGATATAAGGGACTGAGCAAAAATGGGGAAATCAAGTGACCTTGACGCACTAACTGTGTGGCATTCTTAGAAACAAAGTTTCTGAAGGTCAAGGAATTCCAACCTTTTTTGGGAAAAGTAATGAGAATTGCCATTTTTGTTTTTAAAAAAAAACTTCTGAAAATCTTAGGGGGATATATTCTGTGAGTAAATATGGTATTTCTTTTGTTAGTTATTTTTATGTTGTACCTAAGTAAACTACATCTTGTTATGCTGTGACCTAAGAAGGGAACCTGATGTAAACAAAAACATGTGGCATTTGCTGCAGATTACAAACATAGTTCCTTGTTGGACTATAGAAATAAATTTGGTTTTATATTATTTAATTCTAAAATAGTTGGTAAGTCTTATATTTAGCAAAACTTGCTTGTTTTCAAAATGTTAATTACAATGTGGTTCATGGTGGTTAAGGTTAATAATTATTATGAGTAATCAAAAATATATATGTGAAACACACCAAAGGGCAAATTTTCAAAAGTAGTGAAAAAACTATTGTATTGAATGTGTTTCTAAAGTTTTGTGAGAAGTATCCAGATTCAACCTTTAAAGACATAATATAATGATCAAGTTAACTGATGTTTCTGAGAAAAGTGTCAATTCCATTCATGTGATAAAGCAACAAACTCAAAAGCTTTCATCATTTTTGGGCACTTTCATATTCTGATTAATCAGGTACATCATTCTGATTTTGTAATTCTGTATTGTTTATTTTATATAATACTAGCCGTCTGCCCTGGCTCACTTGAGACAAAATCTTCCTTTTACAGTACGACCATACAATGATATAAAATTACAATTAAATAATTTACAATACTTTATTGTAATGCCTTGTAATGTACAATATTTTACGTTTTTCCTTCCAAAGAGAAAACAAATGGCAGCGATGGTTTGCCAACTCTACAGCATCAACATGCCACTGGCCATGCAAAAAACACAGAAATTCAAGGTTTATTCCACACACTTCTAATGATTGACCTTGGGATCTATTGATATTGCGAATACAAGGTGCACCAAAACTGAACACCTTAAGTTCAAAAGGAAAGTCGGTTGGCATTAGTGGTGTACTTGGAATAATCACATCCTCACTTTTGAACTTTCCTATGATTAAAATAGTTTAAATCAAATTTTTCATAATTTTTTTAACAGCGAGTCTTGTTCCGTTGCACAATTTTGGCTGATTCAGATTGTGTAACATAATTATCACTGAGTCAACCTTGAGCTGTAAATTGTGTGGCTGTAATCGTGGCAAATACAATGAATTTAGGAATTCAGGTAATGGAATCGATGGACTTAAATGAATGCATTTGTCCATTTTACTCTGAATTTTTATATTCATCTACATTCTTATTAGTTGTTGCTAAAATGGCTTGTTCGCTCAACATAGCATGGTTTTTGTAATTTTTGTAATTTGCACCAGTATTTGGGAACACTTTCAATTTTTATTCTTCATTTGACATTGTGAAGTGACAAAAATTTGGTGGAAACGAAATGAGGCCAGTAGAAGTATCAACAGGAATTTTACCATTGCCAATGTCTAATAATGTCTTTGCATCTGAAAAGCACAATGAACTGTGTAATGTAGTGTATATAGTTAGTATTGCAAAAAGGAGGAAGTCAGCACACCCATAAGATAGTGTGGAAAAGATGACATATGCAGTTAACAGTGTGGGAAAGCAAGGATGCCATTGGCATAATAGTAATGGCATGACTGTCATAGTGTGGCAGGTAAATACTGAAATAGGTAATGAATTATATTAAGAAGAAGGTCACAAAGTAACATTCATGCTTCTTCCGAAAACCTTTCTTTCCTTTATTCCTACTGTTTTCCACCTCTTTCTTTAATTTCTTCTATGTCAAAACAGCCATTTTAAGGCTAACAATGACATAACTAAAGAGGAAGTAGATCTGGTTGGGCAAGTGATAAGTTTTTATTTGATGATAGCTTTGTGTATTAAATTTCTCCATTTAACCCAAAATATTACTTGATCAAATGTATTAAGAGCACAGCAATTGCAGTGTGATGGTGACGGGGGTTCGGATGAAATCACCTTTAGCTAGCTCATGTACCACATAACCTCAAATAACCAACATCTGCAATAGGAAGTCAACCTAAAACAGTTTACTACCTGGGTCCTATCTTTTCTCTGCCATATTCAGATTCCAAGAAGGATTGTTGGTTATTTTATGTGCACAGTTTATAACTTGTTCATTTTTAAGAATTACAACAAAATATTACTTTACTTGTGAAACAAATAAGTTTTTTTTTTTTTTTATTTAAACAATGTAACCAAGGGAATGATAGTTAATACCTAATAAATATATTTGATTTTCACTGTTATCTTGCACCATTGACTCCTTAGCTGGGTGCATCCCTTAGCGTTGAATGTGAAAGGAAAAATAGAGCTTTAGTATGGCCATCTAGTGGCAAATAAGTATGTACTCTCTGTGTTTGTCACCTGGAAAGCTTCTTTGCTTCTTTATTTTAAATGATAGACGTAAGGAAAGGACAGCTGATACACAAAAATGTATTTTAATTTCACTGTTGCGTTATGTCATTGTCTCGATAAACTGGTGCATTACCTTAACTTTAAATGGGGAGGAAAAATAGATCACTACTAATTGGCATTTAGCAACAAATAACCTGGTACCACTGCTATATTAACCGATTGGCTCATTCCCTTGGTGATTTGCTGATTTATATTATGAGACTTTAAAAACTTTCCTGTATGATTTTTAAACTTTTTCTTTTACACAAACCTTGTTGTGAAAATAATGAATACAACAAAAAAGGAATTGTTCAATTTGGTGTAGTTGTTCAGAAGTGATGTTCATACATACATTTTGGCAATTCATGTATAGATTTTAAATAATTCTTTAAAATTAATAAACACATTAACTAATAATCTTTCTTGGAAACTGAAAATGGCAGAGGAATGACTGAACCCGGGGCAGAGGAATGACTGAACCCGGATAGTATACCGTTTTAGTTTAACCCACTTACTACAGATGTTGGTTATTTGAGGTTATTTGATAGATAGATATTTATAATTTTGAATACTGGAAGTGGTACACTGTGAAGCTAGCAATTAGTTTTTAATTGGTAGTCGAATATACACACATGTGCTTCACAAAAACTTACTTTTACGCAGAACTAGTTTCGCATGCGTGTTACATGCATTGTCTACTGCTTTCGATAGATATTTATTTATTCACCTAAAATATTGCATGTATATACAAGGTTTCGTCATGCCCATTTGTACATGAGCTAGGTAAAGGTAATTTCATCAGAACCTAAGATACCCTTGTCACCGCCCCACTGCAATTGCGGTGGTCTTAATATATTTTTCTGATATTTTGGGTTAGATGGAGAAATTTAATATGCAAAGCTACTATCAATAAAAAGAGCAATCTTGTTGTCCCACACTATTCATTGCATATTTCAGCATTTCCCCCTACCGTATAAGTGCGCTACCTTCCTGCATTTTCTTGATACCAACTCTGTATGCCCCATAATGCAGATCATTGCGAGTTTCAGTAATTTTCTGATGCAAATTGTTGTCTGTCTGAAGTTACGCAGCAAACAGACCCTCATTCAGCAACATAGATTCGCGACTAATGCAGGAGTAATAGTTGATGACAGAAGCTTGTACAGTTGTGTCAGCACAACGGATGATGCATTCTCCCTCTGCTAGTAAGGCATGTTCCACAACTGCTGACTTCCCACTGTGGCTTCGGATGAAATGTCTGGAAAAACAAATTTCCAATAGATGACGACCTACAAGCCCAGAATTTCATGTATTATCTAGCAAATGCTTTCTTTATAAAGTTATGCTGTAACATTTCAGTAACAATAGCAACTCTTTTTTTTGTTCCAGAAAATATATTTGGGAAAGATGAAGAAGAGAACTTTGATGAAGTAGATAATGTTAATACATTTGCATCCAAACTTGCTGCCAAATTAGGTACTGTGGCTGCTTTGGAATCAAATGAGCAACCGGCGATGAATGCAAACAAAGTAGGTAGGTATTCAAAGAAACAGTAGGAGGCATTTATTTGACAAGTCGCTTAATTACACTAAATAACACTTGGGATTTTTACCAGAACATGTTTTGAAGGACTAATATCCTACATTTTCAGCCAGACATCAATGTCTGATTGAAAATGAACAAAATAGTTCTTCAAAACATGTTCTGGCAAAATTCCCAAGTAAGTGTTGCTTAGTGTAATTGACTCATCAAATGAAAATAACAACACTGTTTACAAAACTTCCATAAAAAGAATAGTTCAAGTAGTGTCACGAGTTTTAGCATGTTTTATATGCAGTGTGGAAGGCACCTATGATCATCCTTTTAAACAATGAAAGAGCATATTTTTTTAAATATTTTTGCTTAATTTTTCCTTTTTCTAGCCAATATGTATACTGTACATAGTGGATGTATTGCATTCCACTCAAAAATTCAATGTCAAGATTTTACTGAAAAAATATGTTTTGAGGTACCCTGAGTCCGAAAAAAGTGTTTTTAGGAAAAGGTCCATGTGTATGTGTCTGAACGGCATAGCTCAAAAAGGAAATGACTGTTAAATATCAAAACTTGGTATTTATGTTTAGTATCTTCCAAGGATGTGACATAAAAGATTTTCAAGAAAATCCCCCCACTACAAACTACCCTTTACATGGAAAAATTTAAAAAATTTAGTTTTTGCAAAAATGGCTCTAACAATTTTGATTAAAATACTGTATATTAAAGATATTTATTTCCCAAATAAAATGTATATCTTTAATTTTCTGGGAATAGCCTCTGAAGATCTCTTTATTCTGGATGAATTTTGCTTAACTGCTAATTTGTAAGAGAGACAAATACTTACTGCAGAAAAAAATGTAGATTGTGTCAAAGCACACAATTTATGTTCTTTACATTTTTGCTGTGGAGGTAATTGTTCTGAGACATTCCTTGTTATTGGTTCCAATTATGTAGTACATATACTTTTCTCAAACAAGAAGTGTCCATTTTTCTTTTGTTCTATTCTTGGCCAAGTGAAGAAGTGAATTGCAATGATAATCATATAATGACAGCTTTTAAAACATTTGACTATTGCTTTAACCTAATGTATTACATTAGTTCCCTTCTGCTTATAAGGAACTAAGTAATAAGAAAATCCTGCTAATGCTTATTTCAATTAGCATGGTGTAGAAAGAAGAATAATCTTCTATAAGAGTTGTTTGTAGAACAGTTAGAGAAAGTCATGTGTGTGTAGCATATCAGATTTTTTCATAAAGCTTTCTGTTCTTGAGATAATTACTATTTTGCACAATATTGCAAATGTATAAATATTTTGCACACAACAAATTCAGCAAATAAACTTTTCATCTTCTGCGTGCTTTGGCAACGCGCAAATAAACATATATGGTGTACAAATAAGCAGAAAACTACACGTGATTGTAATGTAACCTAAATATCATACAGAATATGGAGCTGAGGAAGCACTTACACTTTAAATACATGTTAGGAATTGTAACACTTCAGCACTGATAAATACTTGCTTGAATGCACTTGGACATTGACGTGTTCCAGTCCAGGGTATACTGCAAATTGGTGTGTTTAAGGACATATGTGGTTAAAAGTTTAAAATTCCAAACTAATAATGTTAACATTTGGAAATTTATAACACAGAGTAATACAATGCAAATAACTTACAATACAAATTTCATCCATTTTGCTCTAATGGTCAAATTTATGATTTTGTCATGTCATTAGAAAAGTTTTTTACAACAAAAAAGTTAAAATTTTTGTCTAATATTTTAACCTAAGGTTCACAAAATATCTACTTTTTGAAATTGCCCTAGGTTTCTCTGTGTCTCCTTCGGTTTAGGCTACAAACATTTTAAAATTTAGGAATGTGCTTTTTTTATCATAGAAATATAATTTTTGTGTTTGAAAATTGAAAACATATGCTTAAATATATCTGACAGTAAAACTATGGCAATTCTTATTCATTGTACCTCTGCAAATATGTACAGCAAATTTATTTGTGTAACAGAAAAGCTGCTCTGCAAGGAGCATTTTACAGGATCAAAAATGCTGAAAATATGAATAGTGAGAAAACTAGGAAATGGATGCGTAGGCTTCCATGATCTGTCTTGATGTGTCTCCTTAGCTTCCAGAGAAGGAAGCATGGAATTGGCGACATTTCACTCATTCTTGCTGTGGGCTTCTTCTGGGCTCTTGCTTTACTGCTCTCGCTTATATAGTGGGGGTGCATTGGAGGTTGCCCCACCCCTCGCTTCTGGTTGGCTAGTTGTCCGCCAATTGGCATGGGTGCTGGCACTGCTCTTTCCTGGAGTTGGTTTATGCTTTCTTTTTCCTGTTTTCTGTTTCCTTTTTGTGTTTTTCTTTTCCTAGATTGTTGTTTGGTTCTTCTTTTGGTAAAGTCTACTGTGATTTGCCGCCGAATTTCGAGAAGGTCGCATGACTCCACCCCTTGTCTCTCATTGGCCGGAGGCCAGCCAATGGCTCTCCTTGTGAGCAGAGTCTTCCAGATGTTATGGAGTTGCTTTCTGCTGTCCCTGTTTATGTGTGCACATTCTCAGGGCTAATGGTTATGCACACAAAGAAATACGGGGAATACAAAGGAACACCAATCAAACAAACTCCCAAAAAGACGACAATCATTGCTCCGGAAAAAACAACCAAAAATGGATCAGTGTACCATACATCCGAGGTGTCACAGACAGGATTTCCAATGCTCTTAAAAGCTACGGCTTCAGAACGTGCTACAACTCTACAAGAAAGCTCAGATCATTCCTACGACCAACCAAAGATACCAGTAACCAGGCATATATAGAATTAGATGTGACTGTAGTATTTCCTACGTTGGCCAAATAGGATGGTCCATAATAATGCACAGAAAAGAATACATGCAAAGTCTAAAACTCAACCAACCCAAAAAAGTTGGCATTAGCTGAACACAACTGGCCACCACAACACAAGAGCTTATAGCCACCTGCAGCAATTTTCATCACAGAATGACTCGGGGAAAGCATAGACATTTTCAAAGAAAAGAACAGCATCAACAGGGACACCGGAAAGCAACTCCATAACATCTGGGAGACTCTGCTCACAAGGACAGCCATTGGTGGCCTCCAGCCAATGAGAGACAAGAGACGGAATCATGCAGCCATCTTGAAACTGATGGCAAACCTCAGCAACCTTTACCAATAGAAGAACCAAACAACAATCTAGGAAAAGAAAAAAGACAGGAAACGGAAAAGAAGAAAAAGAAAGCATAAACCAACTCCAGCATCACCAGGAAAGAGCGGTGCCAGCACCCACGCCAATTGGTGGGCAACTAGCCAACCAGAAGCAAGGGAGTGGGGCAACCTCCACCGCACCGCCACTATATAAGCGAGAGCAAAAAGTAAGAACCGCACAAGAGCCCAGAAGAAGCTCATGGCAAGATGAGCAAAATGTTGGCAATCCCATGCAAGATGATGCGGCCTTCTCCGGAAGCTAAGAAGACATATCAAACAAGGAAATATGTGAATGCATGGCTCACATTAAAATCCACCAGGTTGGTAGGTTGGACCTTCAGCTTTCCTTTTCCTCTCTTCTGCTGTTGCCTTTCTCTCCTTTTCTTTTTGCATTGCCTTTTTTCTGCACAACTGAACATTTTCCTGCCAAACCCAATTCAGTTTCACCTCTAATGCTTTGCTGTAGCTCCAGTTAAGGCATTTATAAATGGCGCCTGATGGCCAATTATACTTTTTTATATTCAGGAATGTTTAAATTATTTTACGGAATTAAAATTAAAAAAGTCAATATTTTGTGATTCTTTTGATGAAATTTCAGTCATACATACCCTAAATGCTCTCGGTGTTGGGGTGATGAATCTCCAAAGGGTGTTGGCTGGCATAATTCAAAGTTCATTTTGCGGTCTTTGTGTTCAAGTGTTCAGTTTGTACAAATTCTCTGTTGGTTAAAAGTTTAAGGGGAGTCGTAATGCCCTATCTTGCCAATGTTAAAGTTTGACCCATTATCTCAGCTACTATTTAACATAATGAGTAAGTTTGTCAAGGAATATTCAGCAATACCTTTACTGTTAATGATGAAAAGTATAATACTTCTGTTCATTAGAAGGAAAGGTATGATTTTTTTAATAAAGCTTTTAAAATTATATTTAAAAATGATGATTTTTAGATTATAAAAAATAATTGACATATATAAAAACTTTTTCGTTAAAATAAGGTCTATTTAGGTGCAAATGAGTGGTAAAGATTTCAGGCTTTAGTGTCAATTAGTTTGAGATAATGGAAAATTTTACTTCTTCAGAAATTGCTTTCAAACATATCATTAAAAAAATGTAACCTAGCTTTCCGACACAACTTCATAGTACTTTAAAACTCTTACTTGAGGAAATATAAGCGTGATGCCAATGCTGCGTATAACTAAACTAAAACTTTCCAATTAAAATAAAGAAACTCTTCTCTAACACTAATATTTACAAAGTTGTTGATCATATAAATAATTAGGAATATATGTATATAGTGGGGCATCATTATAATGGAATTGTTTAAAAATGAATAAAAATTTTAAACACTTTAAAATTCTCCAATTACATGTTGATCTTTTTTAAGACTAGTTTAGGGAGTGTCCTCCTTATTTTCAGTTAATTTGTCGACTGCTGCTCCCCTATTGTGCCTGGTCTTGTTGACCAGATGACATAATCAATGGCGGGAATCTCAAAATTCACGAGATATCCTTATGCTTAAAGATGTATTCCCATGTGTTTAGTTCTCAAGGTAGTTTTAAGTGCTTAATCAATTTTATTTGTGTCCAAAAATGATGGGCAATGGCAGACCTGTCTATGTGTTTGAATCTGAGGAGGTTTAAAAAAAACAACAGAAAAATGCTGCAAAAAATGGGATTTAAAAATAAATAAAAGTAAATCCAAAATCAAGGTGTGTAAGAACGGGAATAAACTCAGTAGAGAAGGGAGATGGTGGTTAGAGGGGTGTGAATTTGAAGTTTTAAATGAGTTTGATTACTTAGCCTAAATAACCGTGGAAAATGGACAAAGCAAAGGAAAAATGCATAATCTGATGTGTTCTATTCACATGACTTTCTCTACATCTCTGCAACAAATTATTGTTAAAAAGCTTATGCTTCTATTTACTTCAAGCTAATTGAGAAAAAATTAGCAGAAATAGTCTTATTACTTGCTTCCTTGTAAGTAGAAGTGAAATAAGGGAGTACCATAGGTTAAAATGATAGTCAAAAGCTGGTTGCTATGTGACTGAAGTTCCTTTGTTTGTATGGACAGGAGTTGACAAAAGTATGTTTTTCAAAGCTGAAATAAAAAACAAGTAATATCTAAAAAATGATCAACTCCACACAAAAAAAGTATATAATGTAAATTGTGTGTTTTGATGTGCTCTACATTTTTTGTGTGGTAAATTTTTGTCCATCTTTTACAGTTAACAGTTATGCAAAGTTCCGTAAAATTGATCCAGAATAAAGTAGTGTTCAGAGGCTATTCTCAGAAATTCAAAATATACATTTTATTTGTCAGGTAAATACCTTTAATATACAATATGTTAATCAAAATCATTACAGCCATTTTTAGTAAAATCAAAATTTTCAAAAAATGTTCCATGTAAAGGGTAGTTGGGGGTGGGGGGATGTTCTTGAAAATCTTTGTGTCGCATCCTTGGAAGATGCCAATCTTAAATACCAAGTTTGGTATTCAATGGTCCTTTCGTTTTTGAACTATGCTGTACACACGCACACTTTCCTGAAAATGCTTTTTTTTGGATTCAGGTTTACCTAAAACATGCATTTCCAGTCAAATCTTAGATCAAATTTTTGGGTGGAATGCAATACCTTCACTATACACTATGTTCATAGTACGTGTAGAGAAAATAACTAGGTATGGGGAAATTAGCTATTAATACCATAAGAAGCTGCTTAAAGAAAATACCTAACATGAGAGTATACTGGCTAGAGAGAATATATACAGCAACAGTGAAATCAAGAATGTTGCATGGAATAGAGATTTGGGGGACTCAGAAAGGGTGGGAATGTATATATCAAATTCATAGATCCTTTTGCAAAATAATATTGGGATTACCAAGAATAGCTCCTAATGGGGTAGCATTAGTTGAATTGGGAAGAGCTGGGAGGAAGGTATAAGTGGTCAAATGGATATTGAAATATTTGACAGGAAGTATTAGAGGCAGGAAATATTGTCAAAGCCTGTTTTAGGGCACAAGAATCACCTAAATGGGAAAGAAACTGGATATGTCAATTAAAGGAAATTGTAAGTGAAGTTGGATTGGGGGAGCTAGCCAAGTAACAGACAACATGGGTACAAAAACAATGCATAAAGTGAAAGCTAGGATAGGCGACTTGGAGAAACAAGAAATAATAGGTTAAGGGAAAAGAATACTTTAATATTATACAGGAGTATTACGAAAGAATGGGGAATAGAAAAATACATTGATGTTTGTGAAAAAATGAAAAGAAACAATGCTATTAAAAGGTCTAAAAGTTGATAAAGATTTATGCCCACTCTGTGGTAATGTCAATAACAATTTACACTATGTAATTGAGTGCAAGGAAACCAAAATGTGGAGAAAGATATTATGGAACAAAAAGTGGGAAAAGTTACCAGCAAAGATATTGTACTTAAAAACTTTTTGGAACAATAAGAAAGAACCAGGTAATTTAGAGGGAAAGCAAGCAAGAAATGGGGGAGGAAAATTGCCAAACAAAGAAAGGATCTTAATAATAAAACTGATTAGGTTGTAATTTATAAAATAGGTAAATAGATTAAGTTGGTAGGGCATAAAAATGTGCAAATAGAGGGAAAGGTACATACACATAAATAACCAGGGTGTTAACTATATATGATACCAAATTCAGCTACTCCGGCAAAGTAACTATATATTTTATGTATGTAACTTGAAAAGATGAAATAAATTATCTATTTCTTGTAGAGTACTATTTGATTGTAATGTGGAAATTGTGTTATAGCAAGTTATTTGTTGGCAGGCACACAACCTAGCATGGTATGGGAAGCAGATAATGGAGATGATAATGATTCATTATTTAATAACAAATCAAGTAAGCTGTATGGAGCAGCTATAGGGAAAGGAGGAAGTGGTGGCCTTTTTGATGATTTGGAAGATGCTGATGTTGGAACACTGTGGGGAAGCAAACAAAGTGTGCCATCTGCAAATGCAGGTAAATTAGATTTCAAGTTATTAGACAATTACTGGTATCAACATAACCATCCCATCCCCAAGTTTATGCATTTAAAATAATCCAAAGTACAGTGTGTGATCGTATAAGTCCTTCCAGTGATGATCGGAGAATAGAAAAATTTCTCCGATTTTGTTTGATTTCTGCTCCATAAGCACATGCCTGTTTACCTTTCTTTTCCTATCACAAATTGATCCTGTCTCCCTGAATTTATTTACAAGCAAACGAACGGCCTCTCTGCTCGGAAGTAAATTTAGTCGCATCGCCACAAGATGAGACATAAACACTCCTTGTGGTTCTGTATACTGCATTTTGAAAGCATCTCAAGCAAAACTAAACACTTCTAAACATTTTAATGTTATTCACGTGTGAACTGGACTAGAACAGAAGTAAGACTGACACACATGTGATGTCAGAACGGATGTAGGACACGCGCGCAGGGAAATGCAGTGAAGATCACTTGGGCCACTTCCTGACGGCCAAGTTTTGTAACAAACATACTGTACTGTACATGTTAAGCTAAATTTTTGGTGGATTTGAACTTGCAAAATGGTGCAAAATTCATTTCATTTTGTAAGTGTTGTATATTTTAGTGAAAATATGTGATTTTAATAGCAATTAAGGAAATCATTTACACATTTTTAACCTACTTTTCAAAATGACTACTTTGGAATGCCATGAGTCTTAAGAACACTTTCTGATGTCATATCTGGTTGGATAAATCCTCGGCGACCCATGTTCTCAATTGTCATCCATTTTAGTGTGATTTGAGTTACTGGATGCAACAATTAACAGCCAAGTGAAATAGAAGAAAAGGAAACATTGCATGGTATCAAGTTATCTTCCTTGTTCTGTGGTGTGGAGTTGCATCGAATGTGCTAGAATGCAGGATTGTTAACTATCTACAAGGATTAAGCTTTCAGTTCTTACTTCTTATGGTGTTTTACTGTACAGACAAGAAAACAGAGGTAAGCAAAGTGTGCAATTGGCGGATGCTCTAGGAAAGATGCAATTCCATGAAAAAACATGTGAAGAGTGTAAAGCAAGGTGAACTATTGCAGAAAACAAGACACCTATTTCAATAATGTAGTAAACAAAAACAAATGCCAGAGACTTTTATGACAACAAAGATACTGATTTGTAAGTTGGAAAATAAAAGGTGAGATCATTCGAGAGCAAATTGAAATAATTGAAAACTTGTAAATATACAAAGAAGCTTGTGACAGTGATGTGATTAAATGAAAAAACAAAAGAATTTCAGTCTGTTTTTGTAACAAAAAACATCACTTATTTTTACGTGCTGGGACCGGTTTTGGGAACGCTTGTTCCCATTTTCAACCCTTAATTCTGACTCTTTTAAATTAAAAAACTTTTGCAGTAACGCTAAGTGTAGCTCATATAGTTGTAGCTCTAAACTATGTAATTTTGCATAGTGTTTCTTTTTTTCAGTTTCTATTATCTTTTTATCTGTGAGTCTTTGATATTTGCTTTTATCATATTTTACATATGTCGGAATTAAGGGTTGAAAATGGGAACAAGTGTTCCCGAAACTGGTCCCAGTAAGTAAAAATAAGCGATGTTTGTGTTACAAAAACTGACTCAAATTCTTTTGTTTTTTTAATTCAAATATGTTAAGGTTCCATAACATTTTGTTTTAAAAAATTTCAAAGAAACTTTGTAAAATTTAAGTTTTATCATAAAATTTCGGTAGAAAAAAACTGTATTCTAGATATAGTGAAATGCAATACGTGTAAGTTTGTTGAGAGACATTTTATAAAATAGCATTGTTTGATTTAGTTATTGGATGGAAATATGAAATTATGTGCATGATTATTTTAAAAACTTAAGAAAATACAATTTTATTTATAAATGTTTTGTGTGAATGCATATGTGATCCTGCCTAGGAAAAGGATCCTAAATTTGAAAAAATAATTTTTCTCTTCTTTGATTTCTTCATCAGAATTAAATTGCATACCATGCCAAAATGTAGTATTTATACAACTGGTAGCAGTACTTTAATGGGCCCCATTAAAGTACACCTGTTCATTAAAGTATTGGTATTCGACCAATCAGAAGTGGCCACATAACATTATGAAAGCGCAAGTATCGATTATTCTCGTTTTGATCGACAGCGGTACTAGCGCAAGTTTAGAAAAAAAGTCAAAATGTTTGACAGCAGTAAGTGACATTCAATTTACGCTCCCAGAAATTACGACAAAAGCACTCAATATTACCAATAAATTGTTGCCACAAAAGTCAAGAAAGATGTACTAGAAATTCTATTCACAATTCATGGATTGGAGAATGTCAAAAGTATAAATTCGTTCTCACAAAATGTATTGCTAGTGTATTTCCAAGAATTGTCTCAAATATGAAATCATTGACCTTGTGGACTCACTCTTCAATTTGTTCTAGTTTTCATTGTCTATACTTTTTTTAGGTTAAAGTGTGTCACACGTTAACAGCTGTTTATAGGCAAGTAATCAATATTTCTGCGTCTGAGTAGTTTATCACACAACGCTAGCTACTTGTACACAGGTGCTACAAGGTCAGTAACACATCACCCTAACCAGAAACAAATACTCAAGAAGCTTTTAATTTAGATACATGGTCGAGCATAAATAGTTGTATGAAACTTGACTATAATGGTAATTAAAATGCTCCTATGATAAATATTTACCTTGCTTCGCTTTGCTCGGTCAGTTAATAATAAAACTTGTTTTAATTACTACCATTATAGTCTCATTGCATAACATACCATTATTTATTTTGTTGATCTAAGTAAAATGATCATGTTATAACTATTGGACATTAATATTAGGATATTGGCCATTTATGCAAAAATGGTTTGAATATTAGGCAGTTTTAAACAAAAATCTTGAGGAATTTTGGGTCTTTTTGTTGAATTATTCAGTGAGTACAGTTAATACACATCTTTGATACAAAAATACATGTTATTAATGAACCAGCTGCCGCACCTGTTACTACATGGATGCATTTCACTATAGTGATAACTCTTCATATATGTTATGTGTTACACAAGAATTAATAATACTAAATTAGAACTTCTGCCTGTAATTTAAAGATATCTTCTCCTTCATCCCAAATCTCATTTCTTCCATTTTGGATTTCATTTTCTCACCCATCTTCTCCATTGCGGATTCCATTCTGGTTTTCATTTCTTCTTTTACACCCCTCATTTTCCCCATGCTGGTGCCCACTGTCACTTTCGCTTCCCATCTTGTCCATCTTCTGCAACAATTTTTGAAGCATCTCTTCCATCTTGGCTTCTGAATCCCCACTCCTGACACCAGTGTAACAAAAGTCTTTATTGACTAAAATGTAGAGAAAATGTGAGAATTAATATTGAAAATGAGGAAGTGGTCGCAACTGATAATCACTTATTTCTCGGTATGTCCATTAATAAAACTTTAATCGTGGACAAACTAATAGCAGTGAACATGGACATGACATGAGAACTAAAGATAATATGTATAGGGATGGAAAAAGAAAGAAGTCTTTTGATAAAAATCCATTCGTAATTGGAAAAACATTTTATAGTAAATTACCAGCTGCAATTATGCAAGAAAAAGGTAATTTATTCAATAAGCAGCTAAAAAGCTATTTAATTAATTGTACCTTTTATGATATAGACAAATATTTGTAAAGATACATTTTTATTATAAAGATTTTTTTATTAGTCATTATTGGTATTTAATTTGTATGTATATAACTCCTATTTATTATATGATTTAAATATAAGCTGACAATGTCAGATACTATTTGTAATAGTCTATTGGATGCAATAAAATTGAATTGAATAGTTACAAATAAAGCTTTGAATTCACTGCTGCAAGCTTTAAATTCACAAAGTCTGATTTTTATAATAAAAAAAGAGCAAAATTCGTGCTACTGCAGTCAAATATAACCTGTGCCATTATACCGCTTGTTTTATTTGGGCTCTCCCCATCCTTTACCACAGGCACATCTGACTGCAGTTGCTGGGACGCGAGATTGTAAGGTTCGGCTTTGAATGGTTGTCCAGTCCACTTCATATCGCACTAAGGATCAGTTCAAGTTGCTTCAGTTGTGTAAGAGAGATAAATACCAGTTTGCAAATTAGTGGAAGAATGACATATGTAGCAAAATAATTCATGCAATTAAGGGTTAGATATGTAATTGAAACTGAAATTGTTTATTTGGATCACCCTTTTATGTTCTTTTTCCAGTTTTAAAGTGGCTTTTTGGATATTTTTATTTGTACTACCAAAATTCTACTTTGCAACTGTTAATATAAAGCTTCTGCTGAGAATGGAAACTTTTTATTATACAGAAAGTCCATTAATCTGCTGTACCATGAAGTCATCTCAAATAAGAAAAACTCAGAATTTGTTACTGTTTTCCGCCAACTCTGATTTTACGTTGTGTCAAAGATAATTTAATTTTTATTTTTAGGTTCAAAAAAATCTGACCACGTTGAGGGATCACTGTTTGTCACAGATGACCCAAATGAAGATCTGTTTGCAACTGAAGATTCAGCTAAGATTGTAGAACCTTCTCAAAATTCATTGGTACAAAAATCTAAGAACATGGCAACAAGCACTCCTAATTTTGATGATGCAATTCAAAATGACAGAAAGAAATTGTGCAGTCAAGGTAAGTACTCAGCATTTATGTTCTTTGCTGAACTGCAGAGAGAGTTTTTTCTGTGTGTTTTTTCTTATGTATGTGCATGTGTTTTTTTGGGTCGCTAGGCATAACCCAGGGCAAACATGAAAAGTCATATATACACTCCACTAGCACAACTACATGCACTACTAAATATGAGAAAGATAACAAAATAGTTAATTTGATGAGTTAATTTTTACTTTCTCTACCTGTACTATGTACAATGAGAGTGGTAAGCCAAAGCAGCTTTTCCTAACTTTACATTGAAATTCAGATAGCAACATTTGCAAGTCTGGACATGCCATGGATAGAGAGAGATTAGATTGGAAATGCCCTATCTTTATTTATTGCGATTGGTGAAGCATCTGAAAATTTAGTTGAAAATTGAAAATTTAGTTCAGTCGATTTTTAATACTACATCACTTACTTTTTTATTTCGAAAAACATGTTTCAGAAGCCATGAGCTTCCATTGTCAATTCCTTAGTGTTACAAAATTGACTCAACTAAATTTTCAGTTGTTAAAACACATCACTGTCACAAAGTCCACCATATATAAGTAATAATTCTGGTGAAGTATCATTTTTGCGCAGCTGCCATAGTTAGCCACTACACTTTTGAGATGAGCACACCTTGTGTAGGTTAAATGTGCACACAAAAATAAGATTTTGTGGTGTTAAATGCTCAATTAAGCAGTAAATTTAGACTAAGTTTTAAACCAGTATAATGTCAATACATGGATGGTGTTTGGTTGTAGTTTCTCGATTAGCAGAAGCAAAACCAAGGAAAGGGAAACTAGTTTCAATACATAGGTTAGTGTACTTATTTAAGTGATTTTTTGGTGGTATACTTGGTGAAATGTGTTATACATTATCAACAGAACGATTCTGTATTGTTTGTTACATTTTAGATTTGCAACTCGGAAAGACCGTTGAGAAGCTTGGATAAAGGCTATTTGCATTCAAAATTGACAACCTACTCTGGTTTATAAGAAACCTCTTGCTAACTCGCCCATTTAGCATCTATCGTGAGAAATAATTCCTATCAAATTATGTGTTTGATATCTGAACCGTGAGAATAGGGGGCATGTTCTTCAGACTCGGAATGTAATGGTAATTATCGCAATATTCCTCGACTGAAATTCTTCATTAATGTCAATGCTGTAATATATAGTTCAGCCTTTTGTTACATTAACAGTAGTTTTAATCAAGAAGTTAGACAAAATTAAGGTATGACCTTACTGCGATATTTACTGCAATGATACCAATTTGTCAATAATATCCTCTGACAGGCTAAAAAAAGTGATTGTATTAAATATTCCTTTAACTAGAGATCTCTCCCCTTCCATAGTCCTTTGTTCTTTACTTCAAAAACTTGGAAAAACAATTAATTTGACAGATGTTGCATATGATGGTGTGTAGTGCCACCAGATGGCAACTCTTGCTTCAACAAAATGGCAGCATTTCCGCCCTGTGGGGAATGCTCCAACAATATGCATCATCAGCACCGTGTGTGTATGTATAGCAGGTGTTGCTACGCCACATGCTAGGATGGCTCTTTAGTTAGAACGTATCCATGCTGTTATTTTCTTTGACTTATGGTCTGATTTCTTGCTTCCTTAGAAGTAAAAGGGAATACGCTAGGCTAAACAGACAGTCAAATGTTTTAAATATGGTTGCTACGGGATTGAAATCAGTTTCTTTGGGTGGCTGGAAGTTGACGAGTTGCTGTATGAGAAGAGTTTTAAGTATTTTAAAACTGAAACCAATAAGAAGGAATATCTTGAAAATGGTAAATGCCATGAAAAAAATGCATACGACATAACTAGTGTGTTTTTGTGTAGTAAGTTTTTGTCTATCTCTTAATGTTTTACTAGTTAATACAAAATTCATCCAGAATAAAGAGGTATTTAAAGGCTATTCCCAGAAAATTCAAGATATACATTTTATTTGTCATGTAAATATCTATATACAGTATTTTAATCAAAATGGTCAAGAGCCATTTTTGAGAAAATTAAAATTTTTGACATTTTTTTCATGTAAAGAGTAGCTTGGGGTGTGGAGATTTTCCTCAAAATCTTCGTGTCTCATCCTTGGAAGATACTAAACTTAAATATCAAGTTTGGTATTTAACGGTCTTGTCATTTTTGAGCTATGCTGCCCAAAGACACACATACACATACATAATATAGACACGTCCATGAGAAGTTAATATTCATCCGGTTGCATAGTAAGAGTAGAGTGATTATATATTATTTAGTAGAAAATAAAGCACGAAATTAGAAGCTAAAAGATTTCCATGGTATGATCATATATAGTGTAAGTCGCATGGAATAAACTTGTTGCCTCTTTTCCAGATATCTCAAAAATTGGATCACCACTATTTGACACTATAGGTGAAGATGACGATTTGTTTCAATCTCCAAGATCTGAATTACCAGGAGAATCTGCAGATTCTGCAAATCATACCAACAGTACAAAAAGTGGAGAAAAGAAGGTAATATACACACATTTTTATGATGCTTTAATGCTAAAAATGTGATGTTACATTCACATGACTTTCTCTGCAAATTATTGTTATAAAAGATAATTGCCCGCCTGGGTAGTGTGGTGGTAGCGTGTCTGCCTCACATTTAAAAGGTCGTGAGTTCGAATCTCGCTTAGAGTGAGTTACCCGGATAAGGTTTTTTCAGGGATTTCCCTTATCCCAAGAAGACGAATGTCAAGTAACTTTAAGCTCCCTGGACCCAAGATTATTTGAGCATCATTTCACCAATTTCATTCATCGTCCAATGTGACCAACCAGGTTATATATATACATTGCAGTAATCAGATAAACATTAACAGGATTAGTTCCTTCTGAGTAGAATGGAAATATACTAGGCTAAAATAGTACTCAAATCTTTTAAAAAGACTGTCATTGTGTGAAACAATTGAAATTTGTTTTTTGTTTGCACGAGCAGGAATAAACCAAAAGACAAATGAAACAAAAGATGACATGCCATTTTTTTTTTTTTTTTAATCTTGTTGATTTTCTGTTGTTTCTTGTGATTACATGGAAACAGTGTAGAATTTTAAGGCTAGCATAATATAGGGTCCAATGATATTGCTATCCTTTGTATGTGTAAAAAATCTGATGTGTTCCATTCACATGACTTTCTCTACATCTCTGTAACAAATTATTGGTAAATTGCTTGTTCTTCTATGTACTTCATGCTAATCGAGATAAACATCACCAGAAATTGTCTTATTACTTACTTTCTTGTAAGTAGAAAGGAAGTAAGGGAATGCACTAGGCTTAAAATGATAGTAAAATCATTTAAAAGCTCCTTGCTATGTGGTTGAAATAAGTTTCATTGCATTGAGCCAGGAGTTGAATAGGTATTTTAAAGCTGAAACCAATAACCAGAAATATTTAAAAAATGGTCAGGTCCACATAAATTGTGTATTTTAATGAGATCTGCATTTTTTGTGTAGTAAGTAAGTTGCACAAAATTCAGCAAGAATAGAGGTCTTCAGAGGCTATTCCCAGAAAATTCAATATATGCATTTTATTTTTCATGTAAATATGTTTATTATATGGCAGTTTAATAAACCGTTATTCATTTTTGAGAAAACCATCATTTTGGAAATTTTTTTCAGTGTCTAAGGGTTTGGGGCAGGGTTATTTTCCTCAAAATCTTCGTGTCTCATCCTTAGAAGACACTAAACTCAATTACCAAGTTTGGTATTTTACTGACTTTTCTTTTTTATATCATGTAGTGCAATACCCTATCTACCTATGTAGAGAAAGTAAAAATGTGTAGCAATTTCTGGAATTGGTTAAAATGAAATGAAGTGGATAAAATAATACACTTTCATAAGAACAACTTGTATACTCAGTAATTAGCAGTATAGGGCAGAGAAAGTCATGTGAATGTAACACTACAGAGTTTTAAATTTTTGTTGGGCTTATGCCCAATTTTTAATGTGAATGGGGCTTTTGAATACATTTTAATGGAAGTTCCTTAACGTGGCATATATTTCTGTTCTTTCCTGTATTATAAAGACAGGTCTTGAGGGATATTGGGAATGAATCTTTGACCACAATCAGTCGGATAATAATTTTTTTTAGTGGAAGGTTGTTGGACTACTTGTGCATCTATCAAGAATCAATATTTAGCCATCTTCTTGCTTTGGGCTCTTCAGCCATTTAAAGGTTGTACATTACACCTGTTTTCTAGCATACTATCTTATTTATTAAACAGCATTTTTCTAAAAACTCCAATAAAAATACTCTAGGTTTGTTTAAATTCTATTAACAGTTTCCAAAATGTAGCATTCTGTAGGACAAAATACTTTCTAATACCACTAATATCAGCAACATTTTTTATATAAAAATTAATTAATATGCAATTAATTTTAAGGAATACAATATTAATGAATTTAAAAAAAAAATCTTAATTTGCTCATCATATTTATTTAAAATATCTTTTCATACAATTTTTGTTTGTGGTTTAAAGCTCCAATTGTACAAATTGCAACTAATTTTCTTAACTCATGAGACAGTTGGACATTTTGATTGTGCAACATATTTACATAACATTTATGAAATAATTTACAGCTCTCAATGTATTTATCTATTGAATGAAAATTGGTGTACATTTTAACTAAACAGCAATGCACAATAGTAAATTTTTCAGAAAAGTCCATGTGCAAATTGATTAACAATGTACCTTAAAGATATGTATTTCTCTTTAGGTACAGCATGTTGTATTTCTTATTTTGAAATATAGATGCCTGCTGGTGCCGTATCAGTGTTTGGTGGAATTGATGTGTTCAAGTCCAATGTTACAAGACCTCTATCCAGCCCTTCTAATGGAAGCGAGGGTTCCTTATCATTTGGAGAGAAAGGGTTTATGAATACATCAGGCAACACATCAAGTGGGATTAAGACCATGTCCAGCACCCAAGATGATTATTCTAAAAGGTAAGAACATACGTCCAAAATTTGTTGTAAGTATTAAAGAAACACAAGTCATTTATGTTATCGTGTAGGATCTTGTGTTGGCTTATCATTTTTTCTTTCTCTACACGTACTATGTACATAGTGTATAGAGAAGATATTGCACCCAAAAATTCGAACAGAGATTTCACCGAAAATAAATGTTTTGGGTTCATTAAAACACAATTTATGTCGTGCATTTTTTGTAAAGTTAAACTGTTTTTGAGATATTTCAGATTACTGGTTTCAGTTTTATCCACTTAAACTTTTCTCAAACAGAAGACATCTTTCTTCTCGTTTCTTATTTGTTTATTCCTGGTGAGCAAAGAGATTGGAATTTCAATTGTTTCACATAGCAACCAGCATTTATAGGACAACACTATCGCTTTAGCCTATGCATTTTCTTATTTCCCTTCTACTTTCAAGAAATCTAGTAATAAGACTAATTCTGCTTATGTTTATCTTGATTAGCATGATGTAGATAACAGATTAAGGTTTTATGTGATATTAATTTATTGAGTTGGTTTTTTAACACAATGTTACTTAGAATTTTATTATGCGGGACTAGTTTTAAAAGCCTATGCTTTCATTTTCAACCTCACAGGTCCAACTGCCATTGCTGGTTGTGTTTGCTTGTGTTCTTTTCTCTGGTGGGGAAATGATGAACCTCTTAACTAAGCTATCTACTGGCAGGATTTCAAAGTTTATTAGGTGATCTTTGTTTTTCCATATGAGGATGTTTTCCCAGGTTATGAGTTCATTGTGGCCTGACATGGTTTTTAGCAATTTTGGATTTGGATCTAGATTGTGGTTTTCTTTCCAGAAGTGAAATGCTACTGCCGATTTATCTTCTTGTTTCAATTTTAGGTTTCTAAAGTGCTCTTTGGTTCTGATTTTTAAATTTCTTTTGGTTTGTCCTATGCAGAACTTTCCACAATTTGTGCATTTAATTTGATATATTCCTGACCTATTTTCTGGTGGAATTTCATCTTTTATTTTTGAATTTAGTAACTTTGACAGAAAATCTGTATATTCACTGCACCTAAAACTAATAAGAAATTTAGGAAACATAGTATGAGAAAACATGGAAAACAACCTTTACGAAATTCTGAACAGAAAAATGAAAAACAAAACAGTAAAACTAAAAAGAAAACTAGAAAAATTATGCATAAAAACAAAGAAAGAAAAACCACAAACTAAACCAATACATAACATAAAATCACAACAAAGTAAAATCACAGATAGTGTAGTAACTTATCAAATAAAAATTTCACCATAAAAGAGTTAAACTTTCTGAACCAAGCGTTAAAAACATGCATTGACTACTCAAATCAAGTAGAGGACTATATTGCAGACATCCAAATCGCTACAATAAACTTAATGGAAGAAGATAAAACTATAATAAAAAGTAAATGTTCAAAAATAGTTGATCAGATTAAAAATGAAAAGAAATCCAAATGCAATAGCCAAATGATAAAATCACTTAAAGACAAACCAGTCATATACACTAAAGCAGACAAAGGGAACAAACAACATGGTAATTTTGGACAAAACAGAATACATAAATAGAATGGAAAATTTATTACAGGATGACCAATACATCACAGTGGAAACCAACCCACTAAACTCTTGCATCCAGTCATTAAACAAAGCGGTAAAAGAAAGTAAAATTATCAAAAAAACAGAATCATATAAAATAAAAGTAGACAATGCAATATTACCCAGAATTTATGGCCTACCAAAAATTCACAAAACAGGAAAAACAATGAGACCGATCATTAGTAGTACTGATTCTGCAATATATAAATTAGCAAAGTGGTTATTGAATAAATTTGATTCGTTTCCAAAATTTGAAAGTTCTAATCTAGCAAACTCTTTGGAATTAGTTGAAAAAATCAAAGATCTAAAAATAGACACAGAAGACACATTAGTTTCATTTGATGTTACAGCACTATACCCTAGTATCCCAATTCAAAAACTGCAAGACCTATTAAAAAAATGGCTAAATACAACAGAAATAGAACCAGCAGAAGTAGAAGATTACATACAACTAACAAGTTTGTGCATTGAACAAAACTACTTCACCTTCAATAAGAAATATTACAGGCAAAAATTAGGGCTCTCTATGGGCAACCCTCTATCCCCTTTTTTGGCAAATTTATTTATGAGCAAATTTGAAACACACATGAAGAAAGCATTCCCATGGATTTTCAAGGTGTTGAAAATCCGCTATGTTGACGATATATTTGCAATAGTGCCAAGCAGACATTTAGATAATGCCATAAAATTATTAAACATACAAGAAAAAACAGTAAAATTCACAATGGAAACAGAAACCAATGGAGAACTCCCATTCTTAGACCTAGGAATCATCAGAAACGGCACAAAAGTAAACTTTGGAATCTACAGAAAACCAACTCAATCAGAAAATTACATTAAAAATGCAAGCTACAACCCATTACCACACAAACATGCAATAATAAACAGCCTCACACATAGATTAGTAAATGTACCTATGAGCACAACCGAATTCAACAAAGAGTTAAAAACCATAATTCAAACAACAGATCAAAATGGATACAGTAAGAACCTTGTATACAAAAAACTCAACAAAGCAAAGCAGAAGAAAACCATAAAAGAAATAACTACCCTAACTGCAGAAAAAAACAATATCAACACATTAAAAAAATTCACCTACCACCCCCAAGCATTTAGAAAATTCAAAAAAATCTTCAAAGAACAAAACATCACCCTGGCTCCAATAAACAGATTTTCTGTCATAAAGTTACTAATTTCAAAAATAAAAGATGAAATTCCACCAGAAAATAGGTCAGGAATATATCAAATTAAATGCACAAGTTGTGAAAAGTTCTGCATAGGACAAACCAAAAGAAATTTAAAAATCAGAACCAAAGAGCACTTTAGAAGCCCAAAATTGAAACAAGAAGATAAATCGGCAGTAGCATTTCACTTCTGGAAAGAAAACCACAATCTAGATCCAAATCCAAAATTGCTAAAAACCATGTCAGGCCACAATGAACTCACAACGTGGAAAAACATCCTCATATGGAAAAACAAAGATCACCTAATAAACTTTGAAATCCTGCCAGTAGACAGCTTAGTCTTCGCCACCAGAGAGGAGAGCAAGCAAATGCAACCAGCAACAGCAGTTGGACCTGTGAGGTTGTAAATGAAAGAATAGGCTTTCGAAACTAGTCCCTCATAATAACAATGTAAGTGATGTAGTGTTAAAAAACCAACTGAACAAATTAATACCACATATAATTTGACCGTCACTGTTACTAAATTCCTCAAAAAAAAAAAAAAGAGATTAAGGTTTGTTTACCGAACAGCTGGAGGACATCATGTGAGTAGAACGCATTAGATATTTTCCCTTTTACTTACAAGGAATCAAGTAATAAGGACAATTAAATAGGAGTAAAAACATAGATTACACTCAAACTTCACTCTTAAAATAAGGTAACTTACTTCGGACATGTTTCGGTGGCTTTTGCCACCATTTTCAACAGAGATTCACTTTATTTCAAGAGTGAAGTTTGAGTGTAATCTATGTTTTTACTCCTATTTAATTAGTTACTTCACTGTGCATTCCCATTAATGTTTTAATAAGGACAATTTCTGCTGATGTTTATCTTAATTATCATGAAATAGAAGAATAAGCTTTTTAATAATAATTTGTTACAGAGATGTAGAGAAATTCATGAGAATGGAACACCTCAGATTTTTTTCCTAATGTTTATATTGCAGATTCAGAAAAGGATGTATATAGTACCAACTGCTAGACAAATTTCTTTAAAATACTTAAACTTTTCTCATACAGGAATTTGTCAACTCCTGTCCATAGAAACAAAAGAAACTTCAGTCGCATAGCAACCACTTTTGACTATCACTTTAACCTATGGTACTCCCTTATTTCTCTTCTACTTGCATGGAAGCAGGTAATAAGACTATTTCTGCTATTTTTTTCTTGATTAGCATGAAGTAAATAGAAGCATAAGCTTTTTAACAATAATTTGTTGCAGAGATGTAGAGAAAGTCATGTGTATGGAAAACATCAAATTTTTTGTCTTTCATGTGAAAAAAGAATATAAGGTCAACGATTTGAGTAGCCTGAAGCTGCAGTAGCTGCTAATGGAGAATGTATTTCCACTCTCTCCAAGCATTTAAAAAATCTGATGTATTCCATTCACATGACTTTCTCTAGCTGTTAAACACACAACTTTCCTCACAAAAGATTATTCTTTTATATGTGCCATGCTAATCAAGGTAAACATTAGCAGAAACTGCCTTATTACTTCCTTCCTTGCAAGCAGAAGGAACATATGAAATAGATTAGACTGAATTGATAGTAAAATCTTTTAAAAGCTGGTTCTATGTGAAGTTTGGCTCCCTTTGCAAGGCCTCCAGTAAAACAAGAAAGATGAAACGAAATATCACTTCCTATTTATGAAAAGTTAAAGTAGTTTAAAATTGAAATCAATAACAATAAATATCTTAAACGATCAACTCTACAAGAAAAACATATATTATATAAATTATGTGTTTTAACCAGATCTACTTTTTTTGTAGTAAGTTTTTGTCTATCTCTTACAGTTTAACCATTATACAAAACTCGACCAGAATAAAGAGCTCTTCAGAGGCTATTCCCAGAAAATTCAAAATATACATTTTATTTCTGATGTGAATATCTTTAATATAAGTACTTTATTCAAAATTATTAGAGCTTTTTTGAGAAAACCAAACAGTTTGAAAAATGGTCCATGTAAAGGGTAGTTGGGTTGGTGGTATTTTTTTGAAAAGCTTTGTGTCACATTCTTGGAAGATACTGGACTTAAATACCAAATTTTTGAGCTATGCTGTCCCCCCCCCCCCTCCACACACAAACAGCTTTTTCTCAATTTTTTTTGTACTCAGGGGACCTCAAAACATATTTTTGTTGAAATCTCAGTATACAATTTTTGGGTGGAATACAGTACCTTCTCTTATACCACTATGTACATTATACATGTGGGCTAGAGAAAGTAACAATTGTTTGAAAAAATGAAATGTTGTATAGAATGTAATGGAGAATATTTTGAAAAGATGCAATGATCAGATCTGAATTTTGAATGTTATATGGCATACTTTCTCAAACATTTTGAAGTGATCCTCATAATAAAGAATATAAATTTGTTATAATTTTAAATGTTTATATTTGTAAACTTTGCATTCATTGCAGGACTACAGGAAAATCGTTATCAGCGGCTTCAGCGTCAGGTTCAAAGAAATTGATGTCCCTGTTTAATGACTCTGATTCCGGAGATGATGAGGTATTGTTTTCCTCGGCAAGTTCAAACAGCTCCCGTTCTCATAAATCTCAAGGTAGTGGTGACATCTTGGCTGTACCAAATGAGAAACCTCAACAACAGAAGGGCATTTTTGACGGTGAAGATGAACTCTTTGGTAGGAAAACAGATGGACCTGATTTTGACATATTTAATATAAAGTCTGAAGTATCAGTACAACCAATTAGAAATTTAGAATATAATGATGATGATGATGATGATTTATTTAAAAATCATCCTGTTGTCCCAAAACACCAAAGCGTAGGTTTTGAAACATCGAAGGTAACTTCTGCAAATAATGAATTTATTGTTACAAAAAATGATGACCCCTTTGATATTTTTGCAAATATTGAGAAACCCAAAATATCTCGACCAGAAACAAGTATCCATGACAAAAATCCTTCCCCAGCAAAACAGACACAAGTAGCTGGAGAAAGTGGTGATAACCCTTCTGTATTTGGTGATGTTAAGAACATTTTTGACAATTTAGGAGCTTTGGAAGATGACAATCTCTTTGGAAATATTTCAAATGCGGAGAACAGTCAGACTGGCATCTTATTCTCTACAAATATTTTTGAAGATGATGATAAATTTAAAACAGTTAGCAGCTCAGATGTTCACCTATTGTCAAGCGCTGAAGGGGTAGATATTTTTAAAGAGTCCATAGAAGCTGTGAACTCTGTGACCCAAAAATATCAGGCCTCCAAGGATCCTTCAGCCAAGGTATCCCAGACTGAAAATTCCATACCAACATCAATCTTCTCTAATGAGCAGTTAAAGGACACTGAGAAAGTTACTTCAGAAGAGAATAGAGCTCATAATGTCTCTGTGGAAATTAGAAAAGAAACAAATAATGGTTTAAACACTGAGCCTTCCATTTTAGATAGTGCAGCCTCACAGATAGAGGAGGTGTCTACTGAAAGTGAAAGCTTCAAAACAAAATCCCAAGGAAGTGCAGCTGTCTCTAAACCAGAACCCCCCAAAACTTTGAACATTAGAAAAACAACTGAATTATTTTTCAACAGTTCTTCGGT
This sequence comes from Hymenopus coronatus, assembly GCA_030762935.1. Lineage (NCBI taxonomy): Eukaryota > Metazoa > Arthropoda > Insecta > Mantodea > Hymenopodidae > Hymenopus > Hymenopus coronatus. The sequence continues at coordinate 12,253,449 of CM060894.1, forward strand.
TGCAAATGGAGCAGCATCTACTTCTCCTGAGTACAAAACTGTTTCTTCTGCTGAGAGCCAGGATATTAAGCCAGTGCCACGTAGCCCACTGCCAGAAATTATCACACCACCACGTGGTTTATTATCTTTGATGGTAAATGAGAAGACCCAACAGAATAAACCAGTACCAGCTAAGAGGTCACTAAAACAGAAGGGGGTGGCAGCTCCTGATAAATCTAGTCCAGGTAAGAAAACATTAAGTTTAATGATGTGATATGGTATGAGAGGCGTTCAATAAGTCTTTAATAAAAGATAGAAAAGCAAATTATTTTTGTAGTCCCCCCCCCCTCCCCCCAACATAATCTCCTTTTAGCTCGCTACACATTTTCCAGTATTTCTCCAACTAGTAGTACTTCAGAAGGTACTCAAAATAGGCATGTATTGGGAGATGAGCTCTTTGTTAGTTGTGGATTGTTTTTTGCAGAGCCACTTTTTCAAGTTTGGAAATAAAAAAAGTCACTGGGGACCAAATCTGCTGAATACAGTGGATGTGGTAGTAATTCAAAGCTTAACTCTACAATTTTTGCCATCAAAACTGTGCAGGTGTGCACCCTTGCATTGTCTTGGTGGAAGAGAATCTTTTTCTTTGCTAGATGGCATTTTTTCTTGATTTCTCTGTTCAACCGCTGTAATAACAGTGCATAATACTCACCATTTATTGTTCTTCCTTTCTGCAAGTACTCAATGTTGATGCTTTCACATGTATCCTAAAAAATCAAGACCATCTGCAGATTTCACCACCTTTACCTTCTTCGAAGTCTTTAAAAAGCCACTGTTTTGACTGTACTTTTGTCTCTGGAGTGTAATAGGTAGTAGTGTATCCATGTTTCATCCACAGTTATGTATTGATGCAGAAACTTGTCAGGATTGCAATGGAAAAGTACCAAACCAGCTTCTGAATTGATCACATGATTGCTTTTATTCTCCTTGAGAGCAAATGCAGCACCCATTTTGCCGAGACCTTTGTCAGACTTAATTTTTGGTGCAAAATAGAGAACATTGTACCTTGTGATATGCCTGTGGTCTCCACTATTTTGCGAACTTTGATTAATCAATCACTCAAAACCATATTCTGGATTTTGTCAATCATTTCGGAGGAAGTCACTTCTACTGGACGTCCAGAACAATGTTTATCATTTGTGAATGTACAGCCACATTTAAATTCATTTATCCAATTGTAAATTGTTGCAAACACGGGAGCAGATGTGCCATGAGCTTTATCCTTCTCGACTTTTACCTCTTTCGGTGTTAAGCCTTTTAAATAAAAGTCCCCCTCCGTGGTGTAATGGTTACCATGCTAACTTCATATACCCAAGGTCGCGGGTTCAAACCTGGCGGAGGATGATGGATTTTTTCAGGTGTAAAAATCCTTAGCATGGCTTCCTTCGGAAGGGAAGTAAAGCCGTTGGTCCCGTGTCGTAGATTTACGGCACGTAAAAGAACCTCAAGCCTGATTGAGAGGCCTCTGAGCAAAATTAAGTGGTCTTTCACACCCAATATAGAATGGGACGCTGAGAACCACAGCAGTTAAAGAGCATCCATAAATAACACGCCATTTTTTTTTACATTTTAAATAAAAGTGCTTAATCATCACACAAAATTTTTTTTTTCCTTATTTCTAAATAAGCACAAGATTGTTGATTCAGTTGCCTATGGCAACAAAACCACGTGATGGATATAACTGAAACTTGAACTGTCATCTAGTAAGAGATGAAGATTACTAAATAGAAACGTTTTTCGATGCTACGAGTGTAATTTCTTGGATTTTGTAAGGACTTATTGAATGCCCCTCGTATGATATTTATTTGTACAAAATACTCTTTTATCCGAATACAAGATGACCTCCATTTTTCAGAATTTAATTTTGGAATTAAGTTATATAAAAAGAAGACATAACTTTAATTTTTAAATGAAATTTAAAGTTTGTCTATCTCTTACAATTTACTAGTTATGCAAGTCATTCAAAATGAAGAGGTTTCAGAGGCTATTACCAGAAAATTCAAGATATACATTTCGTTTGTCATTTAATAATTTGTCTTTATGCAGTATTTTAAAAAAAATTTGTTAGTCATTTTTGAGAAAATCCAAATTTTCAAAATGTTTCCATGTAAAGGGTAGTTTGTTGAAAATCTTTGTGAAGCATCCTTGGAAGATACTGAAGTTAATTGTTATGTTTGGTATTTAGTTGACTTTTTGAGTCATGTGGTAGTGTCTGTCTGTCTATCTCTCGCTCTCTTACACACTAAAAATGCTTCAGGGGACCTCAAAACATTTATTAGCATTGAAATCTCGGTATAGAATTTTAGGGTGGAATACAGTACCTTCTCAGCCTGCCTGGGTAGTGTGATGGTAGTAGTGTATCTGCCTCACATTCAACAGGTCGCAAGTTTTAGTCTTGCTTAGGATGAGTTGCCTGGATAAAATTTTTTTCAGGATTTTCTCTAATCCTGAGAAGACGAATGTCAAGTAACTTTAAGCTCCATGGACTCCGAAATCATTTGAACATCATCTCACCAGTTTCATTCATCATCCCATATGACCAACCAGGTTAAAGGACGTTATGCTAAACAAAAATACCTTCTCTACCTACTGTGTACGTTGCACAGTTGGCTCCATTAGTATCACGGGTCGATGGGATGTCCAGTGGAACTAACTCGCATTTCGTCCGCCACTGCATGCTCAATTGATTCATTACAAAGTAATTTTTCCTTTTTGGCAAGACATTTCGCTAGGTGGCAGCACATCAGCAGATAGACAGGCACTCCAAAGCATGTTACAATTGGTGACAAAGTACTTTTCACAAAAGTAAATATCCATATTCTGTTGGGAGCGCGCGAAAGGCGTTCTGGCATAGAGGGTATGAGAATAACATTTGTCATACTATGCTCCTCTGCTGTTCAGAGCTAAAGGTGCCCAACTCGGCAATTAATTACCTTGCAATGAAATTTGTTGCCAAGTTAGAAACAAATTGGCTCATGCTATCAAACGCATAGAGTGTACTGTTACCAACTGAGGAATAGGCGAGGTTGTTATGTGCCTATCCCTTGAATACGACAGTGCCGTGTGTCGAGGGTTCGAATCTTTTGTCATGCATGCTTATTTTCTGACATTGAACAATAAAAATCTATTTAGTACTTAGATTATTATTATTATTTTTATTATTATCAGGAATGGAGATTCAGCTGTTTTTAATATACCATTAAATTATTTATTTGCTGGTGTCCGGTACTCTTAAGAATGCTTTTTTAACCATTAATGTTGTCTTTTATGTTATTAATTTCTTGTCTATGCTATGTAGAGTAATAATCATGTGCTTTGAATACCACGAGTCTTATTCTCACATAGTATTGTATTTGTGTTGCATTACTGCATAGTTAATTATGTAAGGAATGTAATCATGCTGAGCTCACTCAAAATTTCATGTCTTGTGCCTGAAACATTTGAATTTCCTTCTGGTCGAGCAAGACTTTTAACATGAAGATATAATGTTTCCTTAGATCTATTGTGGGTTAATGTAAACATTAACAATGCATGACCGAAGTATTTCTTTAACATGGTAATAGAATTCGAGATTTATACAGATGCTGTTGAAAGCGGATATTAAAAGAAAATATTATTAATTTTGGGAGGAATGATTGACAGTTGAAGTAGGCGTATTTTCCTGTTTTATTTGCAGCATTTGCAAATAATATTTTATAAAACATTCAGTTGTAAAATTGTAACAGTGTGGCAGCATTTGTATGTAATAGGATGGCAATATTACAACGCTATGCGAAATAAAAAGCCTTGTAATTTGCTACTATAAACTTTTATTTTTCTATCAGAAAGAGGTTCCATTAAACTGTAAAATGTTATATTTTGCATAAGTTATATAAATAACACAGTTCGAAAAAAAAAAAAAAAAAAAAAAAATAATAATAATAATATTACTCAAAGTGATTCGAGTCACTCCTTTGTCATTTACTTATGTCGCGTATCAGCGACTTCAGATGTATGCATCGTTGCTAATTGAGTTGAGGTTATGTTTGTAAGTAGAGTACTCAACACTGGAATTGTTCTTACTTCTACACTACTTAACCGAAACACAATACCAGCTCTATTTCTACAGATGCATTGAAATTGCATTTAAATATTTGCCCAGTAATTTACAATGATTGTTGAGTTGGGCACTATTAGCTCTGAACAGCAGAGGAGCATAGTATGACAAATGTTATTCTCATACCCTCTATGCCAGAACGCCTTTCGCGTGCTCCCAACAGAATATGTAAATTTACTTTTGTGAAAAGTACTTTGTCACCAATTGTCACATGCTTTGGAATGCCTGTCATCTGCTGTTAATTTGAAGTACTTTGTGCAGCCACCTAGCGACATGTCTTGCCGAAAAGGAAAAATTACCTTGCAACGAATCGATAGGGCATGCAGTGGTGGACGAAATGCAAGTTAGTTCCATTGGACAGCGCTTAGACCCGCGATACTAATGGAGCCAACTGTACATATGCACTACAGAAATTAAAAAGGCTATGCTTTGAAGATATAAATTGTGTTGGTTTGAAAGCTATTGGTTTGTTTCAGGGGAGTTGTTTGGAGGAATAAAATCTATGCTATCACCTAACATTGATGTGGCAGCTCTGTCTCCAAGCACGAGTTCATCTCCACAGAAAGACAGTGAAGCAGCTGTAGGATTTGACCACCCAGCACAGCTCAGTAATACACTGCATAGTGCTGGAAAGGTAAGTGCTCACTTATTGGGTTTTATTAATATAACAATTAATAATTGTAACAATTCTCCACTTATCTTTTGGAATCCAAGGACTAGTTTTGCAATAGTTTAGCGTTCCTAGAGAGAAACTTTTGACATTTTAAAATAAAAATGGTTAAGTTCTATAGAATTGAATGAACATTTAATAAATGATTTTGTTAACCTTATTAATCTTTGGTTTGGATCAAAATTTTTTCAGCTTTAATGACAAATTCTATTGACAAACTTCTGGTTTAGCAATGGGTAGTCCGTTTTCACCTTTTCTTGCTGATCTTTTCATGAGCTATTTTGAAATACAGGTCACTAAAGCATTCCCTCTAATTTTTAAAACTTGGTATAGATATGTAGATGATATGTTTGCTATTGTTCCTGATAAACGTGTAAATGATGCTTTAAAACTTTTAAATTTACAAGATAAGGCTCTGGATTTAAAAATAATAAAAAAATGACAACAAATTGAATTTTGGAATATACAGAAAACAAACTCACACTGATAATTACATACAAAATAATGACTTTAACCCTTTTTCACATAAATTTGCTATTTTTAATAGTTTAATTTATAGGTTAATTAATTTACCCCTTAATGATGTATTCTATAAAGAATATAAGCTGCTTTAATTAATGCTTTTAATACTGATTTTAAAATAAAAAAATTGAGAAGTTTAAATATCAAAAAGCTATTAAAGAGATTTCTAAGCTTAAAAAAATAAAAGATAATTACATTTTTAAAAAATTTACTTATCACTCTTGGGCAAATAGAAGATTCATAAATATTTTCAATGAGAATGGTATAATATTAGTTTTTCAAAATAAGTACAGTATAAAAAATTTGTTAGACTTTTCTAAAAAAGATGAAATCTCAAAAAATAAGAAATCTGGTATTTGTCAATTAAATTGTTTAAATTGTGAGCTTGTTTACATTGGTAGTGCTAAACGTCATTTAGAAACCAGAGTAAAAGAGCACCTTAGGAATATTGAATACCAACAAATTGATAAATCAGCTGTGGCAAAACATTTGTAGAAATTATGAAATAAATCCAGATGTTAAATTATTAAAACACTTAAATGGACCCATAGATTTAATGGTTTGGGAGAAAAAATTTATATTAAAGTATAAAAATCATGCAATGAATGCATACAGCGATATGGTAGCCATCAGCACTGCCTAATCTCTGAATGGTACGTAGAGACCAATCAACTGCACTGAGAATGTTGTTCCCTGTTCTGAATTTGTTCCCATGCAGTGGCCTTCAGCTTAGGAATGAGATCAAAGTCGCAAGGACTTATGTCTGAAGAGCATAGACCATCTCCCAACCCCAGCAATGGAACAGATCAGACACCGCTCCTGCTATATGCGCTCTCATATTATGGGTGGATTATTCATAAAGAGTCGTCAGGTTCTTCTTAACACTGCTCACAGATTACTTAGCAGAAATGAACAATATTACTCCACATTGGTTGTCAGCCTTGGGGGAATGTCATGCCATCCCGATCATAGGCTAGGATTAGTATCATAAAAATATAAATGGCTGTAATTTATGGATGCTCTAACTACTGTGGTTCTCAGCGTCCCATTCTAAATTGGGCGTGAAACACCGCTTAATTTTGCTCAGAGGCCTGTCTATCAGGCTTGAGGTTCTTTTACGTGCCGTAAATCTACGACACAGGACCGACGACTTTATTTCCCTTCCTGAGAAAGCCATGCCAAGGATTTTTACACCTAATAAAAATCCATCATCGTCTGCCAGGTTCGAACCTACAACCTTGGCTATATGGTAACCATAACGTTTTCACATTGGTAGGGGTCTGCCAAACTGTTGTTTTTTGTGGTGACCCATGGTGATGCCATTCAGACGATTGACATTTCAACTGTGATTCATAACATTTTGCCCAGGTCTCATCAATGGTAATGATACATAGTAAGAAGGGCTCTCCTTCCCTCTCATAGCGCTCCAAGTGTGTATGAGCAGCTTCTTATTGCATCTCCAGTAACTTACGTGGAACCCATCATGAACCAATTTTTTGTACCCTAAGGATTCGATGCAGAGTCAGTATCTGCAGCTACATCTCGAACAGTGCAGTTCCGATCTACTTCCGCTATTGTGGACACTGTGTGTACATCATTCTCATGAACCAGTGAATGACCAGATCTAGGTATATGTGATGCATGTTTGCATCCTCCTTTAAAGGCTTGTTCAATACGGCAATGCATCTGCACCACAAGCCTCTTGCAATCTGTGGTGACACTGTCATGCGTTTCTACCTCTGGCACATTCAATTTTCAACCATATTCTCTGCTCCAACTTTAAAAACATTGTACTGCGATGCCTAGGTATAAACTGATGACCTTCAGCTCATTATTGCATGAGGAGGGGAGAGGGGAAAGGCGAATCCATAAGCCCAGATGGAGGGGAGGCACCTAAACTACGCATGCAATAAACAGAATTGCCAACCTTGTGTTATTTGGATTCCATTTGGATTTGCCAAAATCAAAGAAACACCCTTGTATTAATTCCTATGTATTTTGACTTAAAGATTAAAAACAGAGGCACTATTAAGAGTGAAGTATTCGTGATACAGTTTTGATACTTCACACTTATATACACTCGCCTGCACTTTTTATCTGTTGGGGAAAAAATGGAAATGTTTTCAAGAGCATTCATGCTCATCTTTGGCGGCTGGTGCTGAATATCCTTTCTTCCTCCTGTAACTGATCCTGTTGCCATCTGGTGTTAGGGTGGAAAGTTTCAACACTGCTCAATGGCAGGATTTCAAAATGTATTACATTGTAGCTACTTTTTATGACGAGTATTTTTTCTCAAACGTCCAATTCTTTTGGTGACATAAGTGGTTTTAACAGTTTTATATTTTGACCAACTTTGTGTTTTTATGTCCATAAATGGTGTGATATTGTTAATTTGTCTCTTTACTTTAGTGTTGTGTTTCTCTGGTGTTCTCTGTCTAATTATCAGTTTCTTTTCATTTTGTCAATGTAATGTTTCTCCGATTCATTCCGGATTTTAATGTATTTGGGATTGTATTTTTAAGTGGCTTGTTTAGTGTGTGCTTCAGGGCAGAATTTTTTTTTGTGGCGCATACTGCTGACAAATGATCCTAGAAACAACTGTAACTAATGCTTTCAACCTTGACTTTATTTAGAACATGCTAAAAGGAAAGGAAAACTCAACAAAATTTCGCAAACCATTAACACCATTCTCAAACTTAAATTGGATGGGCAGAAAATTTAACTACCATCCTTGAGCTTTTAGAGAATTTGAATGAATCTTCAACAAATTATCACAAGATAACCCCCATATGTTTTTTTAATTCTATTTTTTTTTATTTATTTGTGTTAAGCTAATACACACTTGAGTATTACGGGCATTCAGCCAAGTCTCTTAGCTCATCTTACCCATCCATATAATTACATCTATACACATTTTAGTTCCCTATAACTATCAAAAACATTTTAGCTATGGAAGGTTATTTTAATTCCAATTCATTTTTCACTTTCTGTACACGTACTATGTGCATAGTTTATAGAGAAGATATTGCATTCCACCCAAAAATTTGATACTGAGATTACACTGGAAATGCACATTATAGGATCTCCTGTACCCAAAAAAAACATTTTTAGAAAAAGGTCCACGCACAACTCAAAAATGAAGAATCCATAAAATACCAAACTTGGCATTTGAGTTTAGTATCTTCCAGAATGCGACACAAAGATTTTGAGAAAAGCACCTCCACCCCAAACTACCCTTTACATGGAAAAAATCTTCGAAAATTTTGATTTTCTCAAAAATGGCTCTAACGCTTTTGATTAAAATACCGCACATAAAAGAAATTTACATGACAAATAAAACGTATATCTTGAATTTTCTGGGATTAGCCTCTAAAAACCTCTTTATTCTGGATGAATTTTACTGGATATTGCATAACTGGTAAACCATGAGAGATAGACAAAAGCTTACTACACAAAAAATGTAGATCTCAATAAAACACACAATTTGTCATATACATTTTTTTCATGGAGCTTACCATTTTTGAGATATTCCTTGTTATTTGTTTCAGATTTAAAATACTTAAACTTTTCTCATGCTGAAATTTGTAAACTCTCGCTATGCATAAAAACGGATTTCAACCACATGTAAACCAGCTTTTAAATAATTTGACTATCGCTTTAGCCTAGTGTATTCCCTTATTTTCCTCCTGCTTACAAGGAACCAAGTAGTTAAGACAATTTCTGCTAATGTTTATCTCAATTATCATAAAGTGGATTTCTCTTGTGGTAGACTTTCGGGGACTCCTGGTCATTATTTTATTAATTTGTACTGTGACATGGCTCTTTTCCCTATCCCTAGTTTCTTTTGTTTTTCCCTCACCCCACCTACATATTTAGTTAGGAATTTAACCAAGTTAAAATAAATTGTTGATTAGATGATGATCTACATTATCATAAGTGTACTTCCTTCAACTGTTACAATATAAAATGAGACAGTTATGTTTCCTTATTGTTTCAGAATCGAGCTAGGATTCAAGTGAAGCGACGGCCTCAAAGTCGACGTGCTCGTCAAGAAGCCATTCGTGCTTCTGATCCAATCTCTGAAGAATGTAGTGGAAGCTCTACACTAAGTGTTCCACCTGTTGAAAAACAGATGTCTTCAAGAAACTACTTACAAAACTTTGCTACACTAACAAACGATGAAAATCAGGGTTCATCCTCTTTGGACTCTGGAAAACGAGTTCCATTTTCTTACAAAGAAAATCCATCAAACTCTTTATCTTCCCTGGCAGAGTCAGGTGGTTCTGGAATGCTGTATGCTGGCAGTAATCCATTATCCCCATCAACTGACGAAGAAGATTTATTTGGTGTTCCATTAGATCTACCCTCAGAGTATGATAGCAACTCTCAGAACCTTTTTGCTTCAGCCCCAGTTCTCTCTCCTTTGGACCTTTCCTCTAGCATCACCAATAACGTTGGTGAGGACACTAGAAAACTATCAACACCAGTGGTCCAAAATAAAGCTGAACTGGAAAGTCCTTCAGCCTCAAACAATGACCCAGATTTTCCACCTTTCAAAATGCCCACTTCCACATTAAGTAAAGATGTTAATGTCTGTGATACTGAAAAGCAGACTGTCAAAGTTGATGATAGTCATATTTTCTCTAGCAGCAACAGTGATTCAGATGATCTTTTCAGTGAGCTGAAAAAGCAGAAGCCGCTATTGGACACTGTTGAAGAGGATTTGCTTGGATCAATGAAAGGAAAGGACAGTTTGTTTACAAGAGATGATTTTGAACCCAGCAATGATGCCAATGATAAGCTTTTTAATGATGCTTCAGGTTATGGATCAATCTCGCCTATGACTAGGTACCTAATTGAAGATAACAATGAAGATTTGGTTGACGATAGTCTTTTTATTTCTAAAGGTCCTCCAGGGTTTCATCAACATTACTCAATTTCTTCAAGAAATTCTAAAGAAAATCTCATTACACCAAAACCCAAATTTGATCCACCAGATGATGATGATGATGAAGAAGAAGAAAATGCTACAGATCTGTTTGCTTCCTGCGACGATACACTTTCAAGTTCTGTAGTGAATGTAGTAAAATATGAGGAGATAAGCAAGACAGTTACAGCATCTTCTTTTCTTGATGAAACAGCAGACAACTTGTTTTCAACAGGAATCTTAGGTAATACTAGTGCTGAACCCAGTGTTAATTCAACAAATAATAATAATGCCACCAAAAAGACATCTTTATTGAAAGGGGATGTGGAAGACATTTTTGCCAATGATAATAGTGAACATGAAGACCTTTTTAGAGCACCAGCCATTCAAAGCGCAGTGAGCAAGAAAGGTTTAAGTGTTAAAGGAACAAATTCATTGTTTGATGAAGAAGATGATGATTATATTTTTAGGAGTGCCAAAGGAAATAAAAAATCAACAGGCAGAGGTGCAACAAACAAGAATGATTCAGGTAGGCCAATTATTATTAGACTGTCCCATAAATAATTTTTGCTTTTGGAATTTTAGCATTTATAGATGTTTTTCAATGAACATGTACTATTGATTATACTGAGTGTTCATTTTTACTTTTACTTTCTCTATACGTACTATGTACATAGTGTAGAGAAGGTATTGTATTCTACCAATATTTCACTGTAAATACACTTTTTAGGATCCTCTGAATCCAAATAAAAGCATTTTTTAGAAAAAAGGTCCATGTGGATTTTGTTTGTTCCATCACTAGGCACACACTTTATAGATTACACTCACAGTACAAACTATTTGAATACATTACAATATATGTTAGCAGTGTATACGAGTTCGTTATTTAGCATGTGCGTCGACAGGCAAAACCATAACAATGCTGGGGGAGGCTTTCGCTTTTGACATGTGCAACTGTACCAATTGTTAAGTAGTAGAGAGCTGGTATGCCTGCAAAATTGAATAGCCAATATAATGCTTTTGTAAATATTCAAGATCATTACCCGCATCAGTGTGCATATTATTATCCAGTCGATCACTGTTCTAAACTAAATTTACAAGCCATTAACAGTTTGGGGATTGTCTTAAAGGACAGACATTTGCTAAAACTATACAGGGTGATCCAAAAATACTTTTACAACGTTTGGGGATGGATTCCTGATATCGAAACAAGAAAATAGGTTCATATAAACGTATGCTCTAAAATGCTTCAATGTATTAATGAAAGGCCTTCAACGGCTTTCCGGGTCCAACCTAATAACTTCATTTATTTATGCACTCATTCATAGAAGGCTTTGACCCATTTTATACCCTGTGCAGTTGGCCTTGCCAGTAGTGTTGCCATGGCTACTTGTTGACATTATATCAGATGTGTAATGCATTCCCCCAGCACGGCTTACAAGTCTGTCTACAGGGACTTCATTCAGAACACTCTCCCTGACGTATTAGAAAAAGTTCCTCTGCAAATAAGAAACATGTGGTTTATGTATGATGCTCTAACACATTTTAGTTCTCATTGTGCAAGATGCACTGGTTGGTATCTAGCATAAGAGATGGATAGGTAGAAAGGGACTAGTTCCTTGGTCTGCTCATTCCCCTGACCTTTGGATATTTATCTTTAGAAGGCACCTTAAACCATTAGTTTATGCAGCAGACATTCTAGATGAAGAAACTCTGTGTCATGAAAGCCTGCAAAATCATATGGGAGTATTTGACATTCCAAGCTTCAATAAGTATATGTGTGTCTAGACACAAGAGGAGGACATTGGGATCATTTTCTATAAGCGGTGTTTGTGTGCAACACTTCTTAACAAGCTGAAAATGTCAAAAAAAGAATAATGTCACTTTTAAAATGTTTTAATTAATAGCATTTTGAACCTCAATAAATTGAAAATGAAGAGTTTTGGGATATGTGTTTATATGAACATTTTTTCTTGTTTTGATGTAAGGCACCTGTCCCCAAACTTTGTAAAAGTATTTTTTAATCATTCTGTATATCTTTGATGACAATTTATACTTGTCTTATCTAAGGTCATCTTATCTGCCAAAATATACGCTACATATATATATATATATATATATATATATATATATATATATATATATGTTCCTCTCATTCTTTAATGTAATTGTAACATCTTGCCTCTTTGTGCATACTGATTACAGATACACACTCTGCAAGTCATTCATCATCAAGAATTGGAGCTGCAAATCATACCACACTTGCTAAAGCAGAAGTGAAACTATTTGAAGACCCACTGATGGCATTGAATCAATGAGGAATGTGCCCTTATTGTTAGAATGGTGCTAAAGCACAGAAAAAACGCTCATTCAGTAAAGCAAGAGGGAGGGGTTTGGGCGGGTGAACCAGCCATTTTCTAGCCATTTTGTTAAATAATATAACATGTAGCATGAGGGTGGGGACTTTGATATTGGCAACTGTTTATTTTGCAACTGATACTAACGAATGCATGTTGCCAAGCTTTACTATCCTTCACAGTAGTCACTAGCATTATGTACAACCCATTGCCAGATATGTGGAAATCATAGGATACCCTTACTGGCATCTGCTATGTTGAATTTCTGATGAATCTCTGGAACAGTTTTGAAGTGAATGCCAAGAAGTGGTTCCTTTGTCTTTGGGATCAAGTCAAATTACAAGGCCTAAATTCGAGGAGTAGACTGGATGATACAGCCCTTCCCAGCCAGGCATTGTGCAAAATGATGGATGAATTTTGCAGAAAGTGTTGCACAAAAATAACTATATCATCTGACAATTCTTATTTCACCGGCGACGTTAACAAATCAGAATGTATTCTTCCGCAAATGTACGTGCACACACCATGTGGTGCTAAGTTGGTTCGTCTGCCCTACAATTGTAAAACCGCGTACCTATGTTTGTCAGGAAAAGAAATAGCTGCTTACTTTCACTGTGCACAGATAATGTTTAACTCTATTAAATGCATAATAAATAAAACAATAAAACAGGTAGGTAAGTTATCATATATTCGATATAAAACTTGCCAGTAAAACTCTAAAATGCTGACATGTTTTGAAAGTTTTCTGAAGTATAGCATAGGTACATCACTCAAACAGTTTTTTGTTGCAAATTTTAGTGTTCCATATGCACAACCATGTGCTGCATATTTCTTTAATATACTGCTATACTTACCAGAAGAGCTAATCTAAAGATGGAACTGGTCACACTCCTTTAGGATATGAGTCGTTTGTTGTAGTTTCAATCAAACTGAATCATCACAGAGATTGATAATTAGTGGGCCAACGACAATGTCCATCATTCCCTCCAAATATTCATTGAATTTTTGGCTGTCAGTTGTAAAGCTGTTGGCACAAGAAGTCGCACCTCGGCTAAGTTAAAAGTTTTGCACACTTTATGCTGCTTTTGGAAACACCAGTAAATTCTACCGTTATGCTAAGAACATTAATAAAAAGGTAAGGTGCTTTTCACAAAACTTATTATATATGCACTACAAATAATTATTTCCGTGCTTATGTTTCACTACTCTGGTATCACACATTTCTGTCATTACTTGCTGACTAGAAACAACCATTAGAAACAAACTGAATAATGGATATGTTTATTACATAAAGAAATAATGATTAAATCAATAAATGATGTTCCTTAATCATTCATACTATATTATTTAGACAACATTGCATAGTTTAATACAATATTTCTGTATGCACTTGAAAATTTAAGAGGAATTGTTTTGTGATGGAGAAAAGCAGTTAAACGTTCAGCAACCAATCATAGTCATTGCAACCTTTTGCTTTTGTTTACTTTACTCGTGAAGTAAGGCCGGACAGAGAATAACTTTCACATTCTGCAGTTCTGACAAACCTTCAAACCCATAATATGTGCAGTATTACTGTTCATTTACACAACACAACTTACAAACAGCTGTGAAAAAGAAGCAGCAACACTTTCTTGCCATCTTGCTGCATGACAATGCTAGGCCACATGTAGTGCAAGCTGTGGCTGGGAAGGGCTGTACCATCCACCATACTTCCCAGACTTGAGCCCTCATGGCTTTTACTTTATTCTGAAGATAAAGGAACTACTTCATAGCATTCACTTCAGAACTGTTCCAGAGATTCATCATTCGTTAAACCACTCCATTTGAACTATCATCATAACAGATGCTAAAGGTGTTCTACAACTTCCACATTGCTGGCTATTTTGAAGTATTTGTTAGTTTGTAACAAAAATCTAATTGTGAATTAGAAGGATAGAATCAGATTCAATGCCATAGCCAGGATTTGAACTACAGATCTCCTGCTCTCCATCCAGTTGCTTTAACCAGTAAACTGCCATGGCAACATGCTGGCACGGCATTAATTCTCCAATTGACTTGTGTTTATTCACGGTAATCCACAAGGATATCCCAAATCATTTTGAAATGACATACCTCAATGGCGAATTATAACCTAAATTAACTTAAAGCTCAAGACTTTAAGGATGGTGCGTTATTTCTGAGTTGAATATTCAGACTGAATTCGAGCACACAGCATACCTGCAATTCAAGCGCATAGATTTACATACATGCAATAAGAACTGAATGACAATATCAGATAAAAAATGACTGCAATTTTGGAAGAGGAATTGATGCATATTAATGGAAATATTCTTAAAAGGTGTGTATGATGCGTGGTAGCACAAGGACGTTTCCATCACCTTCTGTAACTATTATTGTATGCACGTAAATCTATGCACTTGAGTTGCCAGAACGCTATGTGTGCAAGTTCAGGGGGTTTGCACATTGAACTCGGCCGGCCACGAGTCAGAAATAAAGCACTGTAGTTACAAGTTTGTAAGTTGCTATTGAGGTATGTCATGTCAAAATAATTTGAGATCTCCTCGTGGTTTATGGAGAAAAAACGTGAATCAGTTGGAGAATTTAGTGCAATGCTGGCTGTTGCCATGGTAGTTCAATGTTGGAGAGCAAGAGATCCATGGTTCAAATTCTGGCTATGACATTGAATTTTTCAGTCTCATTTTACCATTCCATACATCTCTTTTGTATCAGTTATAAACAAATACGAGGGTCGATTAAGAAGTCATGGCAACTATTTTTTATTTCCCAAACGGGTGCTGACGTGCGGAACATTTAGTATATACAGTTGAAGGTATGTTGAATGACCTTCTGAATGTTGTCACCAGATGGGGTATGGATGCAAGTATCTCTGGAAAAATAATAGGCCAAACATAACATTTTGACATCATTGTTTTGTTATTGTACAACAATGTTTAACATCATTACAAGCTGTTCAGCTGTTTAGAATCCTTCAAAGTAGTCGCCTCCATTGTCCACAGTTTGTTGCCAGCGATGGCGAAGACGGACAATACCATGGGCTGCATGAGTCTCATTAATATGTGCATCTTTATGTACAGATGTTGTTCAGCTTTAGTTACCTCCATTACACACCGCTATCAGCTGATATTAAGCAGCTGCACATGCCCAAGCCAGTGCATGCATACCCCATCAGGTGCCAACATTTAGAGGTTCATGTAACATACTTTTGGACGTATGTACTAAATGTTCTACGTTGGCACCTGTTCGGGAAATAAAAAATAGTTGCCATGACTTCTTAATTGACCCTTGTAGTTGCTACTGTTAAAGTTCCAACTCTCGTACATATATAATATCAATGTAATATATGTAAAGATGTTTTTCATCCTATTTTATGTATAGATAGTAATTATAGATAGTTAAAGGATGAAACATCTGAGTTATAAATGAATTTCAATCTCTTTGCAGTTGAGATAAACCAGAGATGCCTTTCTTTCTGCCTTATAACATTTATTTCATTTTCTCTCAGCACTTTATTATGCATAAAATAGGAACTATATAAAAGTACCTTTAAAAAGTGCTTGTAATGTATAGAACGGCCACATGTGTGAAGTTGCTGGCAACTTTGTGTATGTGGGCACAGTATCCAGCTAATAGAAAATCTTAATCAGAAATTCCATTGGCTACTGCTGCATAATTTATTTCGCTATGTAAAGATAAGGTTTCTGAGAAATGCATTTACATGAAATCCTTTGAATACAAGGACATCAAGGCTCAAAAATATCAGATGTTAAAGGAATTATGCTGCTATGTAAATGTATAAATGTTTTATTGTTAATTCTTAGTATTATATTTATTTGAAAATACTTTTAAGTATATAAAAAGCAGTGTGTTAAACTTCTGCATAGTTATTATTTATAGTGCATAAGGAAACAATTGAATATACATATTAATGGAAGCAAAACACTCTTGGTTACCATGCTGTTTGTGAGATCACTTAAAAGTAAATGCCTGAGTCTTTAATGACATTGAACAGCACTCACTTTTTACATGTTTCAGAGTCTACTTTCCTCCATCATCAACCAGGCAAGTTTGATTATTTTGGGAGGATAGGCCTTTGTTCTTGTTTACTTAACACACCCCTCACATACCAATCCAACACATTGACCCAATTAAAAGTAAAAAACTGACATATTTAAGTAGTATCTCTAGCCTTAAGTACATACAACATACATAGTAGCTAGAGAAAGTATCGTATACCACCCAAAAATCTATGTCGAGACTTCACCAGAAATATATGTTTAGAGATCCCCTGTGACAGAAAAAACATTTTTAGAAAAAGATCTGAAAAAACAAAACAACCATTAAATACCAAACTTGATATTTATGTCTAGTATCTTCCAAGGATGCGACACAAACATTTTCAAGAATATCGCCCCCACCTCAGACTACCCTTTACATGGAAACATTTTTGAAAATTTTGTTTTTCTAAAATATAGCTAACAATTTTAATTAAAATAATTTATATTAAACATATTTATATCACATAAAAAAATATATATTTTGAATTTTCTGGGAATGGCCTCTGAAGACCCCTTGTTCTAGATGAGAAATAGACAAAAACTTGCCACACAAAAAACGCAGATCTCAATAAAACACACATGTTTTTCTTGTACAGTTGTCTGTTTTTGAGATATTCCCCTTATTGGTTTCATTTTTAAGCCACCTAAATTTTCTCAAATGGGACCCTGTAAAGCGAACTGAACCTTGGTTATTTCCACAGTAGCATCACTTTAGCCTAGTCCCTTATTTCTCTTCTACTTACAAGTAAGCAAGAAATAAGACCAATTCTGATAATGTTTATCTTGATTAGCATGATATAGATAAAAAAAAATAATCTTTTGTAACAAAAGTTTGGAAATGGAACAGCTAGAGAAAGTTATGTGGATGGAACACATCTGATTTTTTAAACTTTTAACTCCACTTTAGATTCATCTAGGAAGACCAGTTTCAGGGTACCTTTTCCATGTCTTGTTCCATAGTGTTTTTTAAATACATTTGTCAGGAATCCAGCTCTGTATTCCTTTTTTCTCTTTTTCTGATTTTTTCCTTTTTTTTATTTCCAGTTTCCCATATTTCTATTTATTTACTGCTTTCTTTTTACTGTACACATACACACAAACACCCATGTACAAGGCAGGACAAACCCACAATCCCCTGTGCCATGAAGCACCAAAGCAAGACACTTCAGCGAGCACGACATGGGGACTGGCAATAGTTGGTTGTGTCCAATTCAGTGTTATGCTGCCCTCTGCCCTTCTTGTGAGTAGGATGATGTTGGCCATGGCAGGAAACTCAAAATTCATGTGTCCATTTCTTGGTGATGAAGATGATTTCCCAAATTTGCAGTTGCAAATATTTCTTTGCATATTTTATCAACTCTATTTCTTCCTTTATACTATGATTCTCTGACTAGAAGTGAAATGCTACTGCAGACTTGTCATTGTACTTGTATTTAATAGTCCTTAAGTGTTCCTTCATCCTAGTTTCAAAATTTCTCTTTGTCTTCTCTATACAGATCTTATTGCAGTTTTGGAAACTCATTTTATAAATTTCTTGACTGAGTTTTTGGTGTGGTAAGTTTTAAAGCACAGTTTAACAAGTTCCGAATATATCTATTTTGCTGAGCCAGTTTTGTGTTTAACTCTTTTAAAATCTTTTAAAATTTCCATAAAATTATTGATTCTTTCAGTATTTGTAGAGTAGTAATTACAGGTATTCTTTTTGTTTCTTTTGTGTCTGTAAATCAATTTGTCGATAAAGTTTGTACTAAAATTGTTCTGTTTGGCAACCTGACATATGTGTGCATATTTCTTCTTGTACCACTTTATTCAATGGAAAATTGGTTAGGCTGTGAACAGACTATGAAATATGGTTGATACTGATGGCTATGCGCACCATTCTCATCAGGCAAACCCTTCACCTTACTGCAGAAAGAATTTTATCACAGTTAACATCACACAGTGGTACACCAATGTTCACTGCAGTTTAACTGAAAAGATTAGCTGGCAGCATTTCACTTTGGTTGGGTGTAAGAGTTAAAAATCTACTGAACGCACCCAGAAGTATATTGCATCATCTGTTTTTCACCTATTCTGTCTCTGCCTGCATGCAATGGAGGAAAGCAGAAGTTGTTCCAAGTTTCTTGAACATAAAGTAGATATGCCATTAAATTTAACTGCAATGTTTAAGAAAAGATGGAAAGAAACAGTAATTTAAAAATGAACACTGGGAAAAGCTGGCCTTCAAATTGAGAGAATAATATGTTCAGATATAATGGATTATTTTTACTTTCTCTACATATATACATAGTGCATAGAGAATATATTGTAATGCATCCAAAAATTTGATACCGAGATTTCACCGGAAATATATGCTTTGAGACCCCCTGAATCCAAGAAAAAACATTTTTAGAGAAAGGTCCATCTGTGTGTGTTTGTATGTATTTAAGTTGATTATCTTCCAAGGATGCAACACAACAATTTTCAAGAAAAATCCCCCCCCCCCCAACATAAACTACCCCTTACATGGAAACCTTTTTGAAAATTTTGCTTTTCTTAAAAATGGCTCTAATGATTTTGATTAAAATACTGTATATTAAAGTTATTCACAAGACAAATAAAATGTATATTTTGAATTTTTTGGGGAGTAGCCTCTGAAGAGCTCTTTATTCTGGTTCATTTTTGCAATGGTTAAACCGTAAGAGATAGACAAAAACTTACTACACAAAAATGTAGACTTTGTTAAAACACACAGTTTGTTATATGCATTTTTTATATAGAGTTGACAGTTTCCAAGATATTCCTTGTTATTGGTTTCAATTTTAAAATACTTACACTTTTCTCAGACAGGAAGTATCCATTTTTCTTTTGTTCTACTCCTGGCCAAGCAATTGCATATTAATAGCTTTTAAAACATTTGACTATCTCTTTAGCATAGCATATTCCTTTAGTTCTCTTCTACTTATAAAGAACTAAATAATAAATACATTTTGCTAATGCTTATATCGATTAGCATGGTGTAGAAAGAAGACTAATCTTTTCTAAGAAGTCTGTTTTTAGAGCAGCTAGAGAAAGTAATGTGAGTGTAACACATCAGATTTTTTCTTTCCTTTTTTTAAATTGATTCAAGTTCCACTCGACATTTGTTTCTGAAAGAGAACAGAAAAAAAGTTATCCCCAAACAAGATTTGAACTTGGAACCTCTTGAACAAGAGGTGCACACACTACCACCACATGATGATGACTACTTGTGGCATCTTCAACCTTTTGACTTATTGTTAGGTTACTGTAGTCTTACAATTGTACAGTTAATGTACCCTAACATTCCTGAAAGTGTACTAATTGCACTTATCCCTTAATTCTGCATTGTTCTTGGTACTATGATTCACCCATGTGACTGCATGTGAGATTTATGGTGGTCAAAGTGGTGCAGGGATGGCTTTCTCTGGGTTCTACGGTTCCCCCCGCCATTGCATTCTACTGGTGCGCCATCTTCATTCCATGTATCATTAGTGTCTTTATCTGCAGTGTCATATGTAGTAAAAGCGGGCATTAAACACTGTTAAAAAATGAAGAAAAAACAACTATGATTCAGCTACTATGCACACACCTTTTCTTGGGTGCGGTTTTACACAAAGTGAGGCCAGGGGGAAGAAGAGAGAGGCATGGTCCCCTGTACTTCTGCAGTGTTGTCAACCAATAAAGTTTCTTTCTTTGAGGCCTTCAGCCATTATGGTGAATAAGTTATTTAACCTATCGGAAACTAGCGGAATTATTAAACAAAACACAGTGTAGGTGAACCCTGGGGTCTGCAGACAGAATGAAACCTTAGCAATGACAGCACTTGATGTCTCAATGTGGGCACCTTGTTCTTCTGAAACTTAGTGAGTGAAGATTAAGGAACCCAGTATCCAAGAAAGTGTGCACACATTGTAATATAATCACGATATGACGACCGTAAATGTGTGGTTTTTAGATACGTATTCGGTGAGGATATTAGAGGCAACTGTCGCATAAAAACACTTGAAACATTAAAAACTACAAAGTACTAAACATCTGATAACTATCAGAATGTGTTCTCAATGTGGAGTGTTTCATTTGGATGGCAGTTCTAACCTCTACGGTTCTACCATTTTAACATTGTGGCACAGCTGTAGAGGAAGATAATCAAATAGAACTATCTGTGAACAGCTGGTTATATTTTACCATGGTAAAATCCTCTGTAAACTTTTACAGTTGTTGATGCACCACAAATGACCATAATTGCTGTAAAGCTAGTACACATGTTTGAGAGGCTAACCTCCATCAACCAGTCCAGGAATTTTAAAAAGTGAGTTGTTCAGTATCATTAATTGATTTTATTTTAATTGATTTCAATAACACTGTCATAACTTCCAGTATTTGAAGATGCTTGTGGCAAATGCATAAACAATTTAAACAAACTAGAGGGGCAGAGCCATTTAGGATAATCAATAGTAAAAGTTTTAAGTAACAAATGAAAAAATAAATTTTAATTTGAATGCATATTATAATGTTTAACAAACTGCTATTGTAAGCAACATTAAAATATGCATTGCTGTATTTACAATGACTATTTCATAAAATAGTAACTTCTTTTGAACATTGTCTGATCACATTGCTTATCACATTGTTTGATAAGCATTTTATATGTTGACTTTGTTTGAAAAAAAAAATAGTAAGTATGCTACAGAACTTGGCTGTCAAGTACTAGATCTGTCATCTAGTCACATATGCATGGGCGTCAAATAAAATCTCAAATCACATTAACAATTATCAAAGTAAACACAAAACATACCTTATCACAGGAGATGTTGGAAATCTTTGGACAATAGTAACCTTGTATGGTTTGAATTTTAAAAGTTTTGTTGCTTTCCACGCTGAAGCTTTCAAAATGTGAATTTCTTGTACAAGATGCCTAAGAGATTTTTGAAATGAAATGAAATGAAATGGCATTTTATTAATGGACGCTCTTTAACTGCTGTGGTTCTCAGCATCCTATTGTATATTGGGCATGAAAGACTGCTTAATTTAGCTCAGAGGCCTCTTTATCAGGCTTGAGTTTCTTTTACGTGCTGTAAATATACTACACGGGACCAATGGCTTTACTTCCCTTCCAATTTTGCTCCATAAGCACATGCCTGTTTAACTTTCTTTTCCTATCATAAATTTATCCCGTCTCCCTGAATTTATTTATAAGCAAACGATTGGCATCTCTGCTCGAAACACACACCCAGGAAATTTAGTTTCTTCCTTTCAAGATGATGTAAGCATATATGTGTGGTACATAAGTACTCTTTGTGGTGTGTATACTGCATTTTGAAAACACTTCAAGCAAAACTAAATACTTCTATACATTCCTAATGTTATTCATGTGTGGACTGGACAAGAAGAGAAGCAAGACTGACAAAACAGAGGTAGGACATGCGCACAGGGAAATAAAGTGGTCACACAGCCTGTGCATTTGGCAGCCAAGTTTTGTAATAAACTTACTATACAGGGAAACCTAAAAATAAAACTCTTGTTGTTGATAGTGCTGTGATTCAATATTCCCTGTTAAATTTTGAATATGAATTTATAGTTTTTTTTACCTCTTTAGTATGTCTGGGTTACTTTGAAACATGGCCTACTTCTTGCTACCTTGCTGTCAAGTGGGGAAGACTGGTGAAGATCATGCACAGTTGTCTGTTGCTATATAGTCTTGAGTCAAACAGCGAAACATTTCATGACCAGTTCTAGAACAGCTGATTTAGATACAGTGCAATTTATTGACTGGGAAATATGGAACTCGGATATGGAGAGTCAAACAAATAATTCAATGCCATAGGTGGGATTTGAACCATGGATCTCCTGGTCTGTAGCCAGACACTCTAGCTCTGTACTACTCAACTGACTTGCACATTTCCCGGTAAACTGCAAGGTGATCTCAAATTATTTTGAGAAGACATACCCCAATGGCAATTTATAATGTCGTAAGTACTTTAAGTCCTGGACTTCATAATATAGCCAACTATTAAGCTTAGTAGTAGAACAACTGGCTTGAGACCAGGAGATCCATGGTTCAAATCCTGATTGTGGCAGTGAATTTTTCAGTCTGAATCTACCTATCCAACTCCTGTCCTACATACGGCTTGGATGAAAAAAAAATCAATCAATTTAAACATGTGGAAATGTTTGATGTGTTTATTTTGTTGGCTTTAGTATTATAACAAAATTTCTTTATTACTTCAAACTCTATTGTTTACAATAAATGTTGTTATTGCAATTCTGTAGCACAGTTTTTATCTTAACGCTATGATGCTTGCTTGAGTGCTTTGACTGTCTCCAATCCAAGTATACTCTCCTAACTCTGCGTCACCTCTGCTTGTACAGAATGATTCAAAAATACTTTTGCAATGTTTGGGGATCGATTCCTGACATCAGAACAAGAAAATATGTTCATATAACATATCTAAAACGCTTCGTTTTCATGTTTATCAATTTTTTAATGAAAGTCACCTTCAACGGCTTCCCGGGTCCAACCTAATAACTTCATTTATTTATGCACTCATTCATAGAAGGCTTTGACCCATTTTACCCTGCAGAGTTGGCCTGAGTTGCCATGCTACTTGTTAACATTAATCAGATGTGTAATACACTCCCCCAGCACACCTTACAAGTGCTGTCTACGTTCAGAACACTCTCCCAGACTTATTAGAAAACATGCCTTGGTAAATAAGAAAAACATGTGGTTTACACATGATGCTCTAGCATGTTTTAGTCCTATTGTTCGAGATGCACTGGCTGGTATCTAGCATGAACGATGGATAGGTAGAGGAGGACTAGTTCCATGACCTGAAAGTTCCCTTGATCTCAATCCCTTGGTTTTATATCTTTTGGGGCACCTTAAGCCATTAGTTTATGTAACAGACATCCTAGATGAAGAAACTCTTAATTTACGTGTCATGTGAGCCTGCAAAATCACACGACACCAAGTGGGAGTATTTGACATTCCATGCTTAAACGAGTATATGCATGTATAGATACAAGAGGAGGACAGGTGGATCAGTTTCTACAAGTGATGTTTGTGTGGAACACCTCCTTACAAGCTGACAATGTCAAAAATAGAATAAAGTTTCACTTTAAAATGTTTTGAGTAATAGCTTTTTGAACCTCAATAAATCGAGAACGAAGGATTTTGGGACGTGTGCTTCTTATGCTGATGTAAGGAACTTGCCCCCAAACTTTGTAAAAGTATTTTTGAATCAACCTGTATAGATGTTGATGTGGCAAGAAATTTCCAGAAGCAGAGATCAGTATTGCATGTGTAAACCACAAGCAGGTGTCACAAAGTCGCGCAAAGGTGTGATAGTGCATCAGCTATAGAAGGAAGCCACCTGTGCATAGCAATAATTAGCTATGAGCGATGGAAAGAAGCTATCATGCATGGGCAGCAACAGTAGGCACATGCATTGTGCAATCTGATGCAAGGGAAATATTATGTATGGTATATATATGCAACACATTTTTTTTTCTTGCCAATTTTGGTTGAAAAAATATTGAAGTTTTGTGTAAGACACCTTTAAATATTCCTGCTTCACCTCATACAGTTTTATTAATTTCCGATGGGTGGCAGCAGTATAACTAGCCTTCAAAATGGCATCCGTAACGGAGGGCAAGATTGCAGATTCTAGTTCAGTTTTAGACTAAGGCTCTTTCCTATTAGTTATGAAAACAATATGGCTACATGATAGGTGAACGACAAGTTTCGAGATTTTGTTGAGGTTAGGCTAGGTGTATGTAAATGAACTGGATCGAAATAAGGGGTAAAATTGGACTTTCTGAAAATTGGTTCTTGTTTACAGTGTGAAATGCACAGTCCTCTCTTCGTTCTGTCTGCTTGTGAATGGGCAGCCATGTTGGTCAATTAACCAGTGTTGGAGTCAAATCTAAAACTGAACTAGAATCAACACCCTCCGTGGTATAGTGGTTACCATGCTAGCCTCATATACCCAAGGTCAAACGGGGTAAACCTGGTGGAGGACAATGGATTTTTTTAGAGTGTAAAAATCCTTAGCATGGCTTCCTTTGGAAGGGAAGTAAAGCTGGGGGTCCCGTGTCATAGATTTATGGCATGTAAAAGAACTTCAAGCCTGAAAAAGCAGGCTTCTGAGCAAAATTAAGCGGTCTTTAACGCTCAACATAGAATGGGACGCTAGCAAACACAGCAGTTAAAGAGCATCCATAAATAAAGCTCAATTTAAATTTGAACTAGTATCTACAATGTCGCTAATGGAGGTGCATTCCAAACAGAAAACAATTATTTTCTTTTGGCAGAAAACCAGAACATCACAGATATTCATAGGCACTTGCAGAATGTCTACAGGGACCTGGCAGGGGATAAAGGCATGGTGAGTTGTTAGGCGAGGCATTTTCATCATCACAATAATGTGGAGCAAACTTCTCCCATGTGCTGGCCGGCCGCACACAGCTGTGACTCCTGCAATGCTGAAATGTGTGCTCGACGGATCACAAACACCTCGCTGCTCAACTTGGTATTTTTGTTGGTTGTGCTGACACATTTGTCCATTGGTTGGGGTACTTGAATGTTTGTTTTTGCTGGGTTCCTCGGCACCTAACTGACAACTCTAAAGATCACAGAAGGACCACCTGTGCAGAATTGCTAAGTAGGAAGTTGTTAAGGGTTGTTTCTGCTGAGGAGTTAGTTAACGGTTCACCATCTGAATATATGCTCATGTCATACTTTGCTTATTTTCAGAGTATAATTAACTATGGTATTCTACTTTGGGGTAATAGATCCCATATTCAAGATATTTTAATTTTACAAAAGAAAGCAATTAGAACTATGGCTAAGGTTCCAGCCAGGTCTCATTGTACACTTATTTTAGACGTTTTAATATTTTTACTGTTATAAATTTGTATGTTTACACTTTATTCCTTTTTTACTTTTTCTCTACATGTACTTTGTACAGTGCACAGGGAAGGTATTGCATTGCACCCAAAAATTCTGCGATTTCACTGGATATATGTTTTAGGACCCCCTGAATTCAAAAAAAGCATTTTTAGAAAAATGTGCATGTATATGTCTGTGGGCAGTATAGCTCGAAAACGAGAAGTCTGTTAATTACCAAACTTGGTATTTATGTTATGCATTTTCCAAGGATGCGCCACAAAACAATTTTAAGAAAATCCACCACCCCAAACTACGCTTTACATGAAAGTTTTTTCTAAAATTTTGATTTTCTCAAAAATGGCTAGTGAATTTGATTAAAATGTTGTGTATTAAATATATTTATATGACAAATAAAATGTATATCTTGAATTTTCTGGGAGTAGCCTCTGAAGGCATCTTTATTCTGGATGAATTTTGCGGAATTTTGCATAACTGGTAAACCATGAGATAAAATGTAGATCTCATTAAAACACACAATTTGTCATATACATTTCTTTTCATGGAGTTGACTGATTTTGAGATATTTCTTGTTATTAGTTTGTTTTAAAATACGTATGCTTTTCTCATATGGGAACTTGTGAACTCCTAGCCATGCAAATCAATTTCAATTCCATAGCAACCACATTTTAAAACATTTGACTGTTGGTTTAGTCTAGTGTATTACCTTATTTCCCTTCTACTTAAAAGGAACTAAATTATAAGACTGTTTCGCTAATGTTTATCCCGATTAGCATAAAGTGGAGAGAAGAATAAGCTTATTAATAATAATTTGTTACAAAGATGCAGAGAAAGTCATGTGAATGGAACACATCTGATTTTATCAACTGGAACCAGCATATGTATGACTTAAGATCCAAAATGCATACTTGATGCCAGAAATAGCCGAAGGAAATTCCTCAGCACAGATATCATAACATTATCATTGTACGGGCATAAAATGATTTATTAAGTTATCCCATGAGTTAATTGCTTTACCATATAAAATACTTTATAAAAGAATGTATAATCTATTTTATTCTATTAACGAATTTATTGACTTTAATGCATCTACTATTGACATTAAACTTATGATATTTTAAAATGTTTGTTGTAAAATCTGTACATGGTTTATTCTCTTTGTCTATATGTATTTATATTTTACTGCTTTATTGATGTCTTTTGCAGCTACTTTCTTCAGCATATATGCACAACGTGCATAGTAGATAGAAAAGGTATTGTATTCCAGCTGAAAAAATTGATACCAAGATTTTACTAGAAATACAAGTTTTGAGAATCCAAACAGAGCATTTTTATAAAAGGTCAATATGGGCCTCACAATCAGCAGTTTAAAAATATTCACATAAAAATATCCAGTTTTTACACTAAATGGTTTTATAAATACATACAATATTTTGTATGCTCCAGAACTGATTTTTGAAAATGTTATAATTTATTTTTCAAAATTGGAACATTATACCGAAAAAGTAAATTACCATTTTTTTAATGTACCTTTGGGATGCAGTAAAACAATTTTTTTAAAACAAATTAGTAAGCAGTTGAATCGTGTGGAGCATTTTGAGTATGGAAACATGCTTGTAAGGAAGTTTATAGTTTGGAGTGTGTAAGTTTGAGCCTGACCATTTATAGCTTCAATTAATTGTAGTTAAACTGCACCAAGTGGCAAAAGCTTAGGGTGAGTTAGCTGGGTAAGGTTTTTTTTTCAGGGTTTTCCCTTATCCTGAGAAGATGAATGTCGAGTAACTTTAAGCTCCATGGACCCCGAGATCATTTGAGCATCATTTCACCAATTTCATTCATCATCCAACATGATCAACCAGGTTAAAGGACGTTAAGCTACAAAAAAAAAAAAAAAAAAAAAAAAGTGGTAAAAATCACATCTTTTCTTAAAGTTTGGAATTCATATTTTACTATATAAAAATCTGATGTGGTAAATTCACATTACTTTCTCTACATCTCTGTAACAAATTATTGTTAAAAAGCATATTCTTCTATCTACTTTATGCTAATCGAGATAAACATAAAAAATTGTCTCAATTACTTGCTTACTTTTAAGTAGAAGCTAAATAAGGGTAAAATGATAGTCAAATCTTTTAAAAGTTGGTTGCCATGTGGTTGAAATCAGTTTCTATGCATGGCCAGAAGTTTACAACTTTCCATGTGAGAAAAGTTGAAGTATTTAAATCTGAAACAAATAACAGGGAATCTCTGGAAAATTGTCAATTCCACAAAAAAACAAAACATATATGACAAATTGTGTGTTTTAACAGGGTCTACGTGTTTTGTGCAGTAAGTTTTTGTGGATCTCTTATGGTTTACCAGTTACAAAAAATTCAGAAAAATTCATTCAGAATAAAGAGGTCTTTAGAGGATATTCACAGAACATTCAAGATATACATTTTATTTGCCATATAAATATGAGTATATTTAATATACAGTATTTTAATCAAAATTGTTGGAGCCATTTAGGAGAAAATCAAAATTTTCGAAATGTTTCCCATGTAAAGGTTAGTTTAAGGTAGGGAAATTTTCTCAAAATCTTTGAGTTGTATCCCTGGAGGATTCTAAACTTAAATACCAAGTTTGGTATTTTACCGACTTTTTGTTTTTGAGTTATATTCACAGACATACGGATGCACACACCCGACCTTTTTCTGAAAATGCTATTTTGGATACAGGGGACCCAAAAACGTCTATTTTCGATGAAATCTTGGTATCAAATTTTTGGGTGGAATACAATACCTTCTCTATACACTGTACATAGTATGTGTAGAGAAAGTAAAAATCTGATGTGTTGTATTCACATGACTTTAAACAAAGTATTCTTACAAAAGATTATTCTTCTATTTACATCATGCTAAACAAGATAAACATTAACACAATTGGTCTTACTACCTAGTTCCTTAGAATTAAGAGGTAAATAATGGAATATATCAGGCTAAAGCAACTGTCAAATCTTTTAAAAGCGGATCGATATGTGAACAATTGAAGCTTGGTTTACTTTGCATTTCTAAAAAAACAAAAGAGATAAAATGAAAGGTGACCCCATTTGAGGAGATCATAGTTTATAATTGAAACCAATAACAAGGAATATTTCTGAAACACCATCAATATTACCTCCACTATCTTCTTAACTAGTATAATCAATTTGTTACAAAGATTTAATTCCTTAAACAACAAAAACATTGTTAAATTTACATTATTTATTTCAATATTATCCGTAGGTGGATTACCACCATTTTTAGTCACTCTACAACAAAAATGTATATGACATAAATTGTGTGTTTTAACGAGAACTATATTTTTATGTAGTAAGTTTTTGTGTTTCGCTTCAGTGCAAAATTCATACAGAATGAACAAATCTTCAGAAGCTATTCCCAGAAAATTCAAGATAAACACTTTATTTTTTATTTAAATAGCTTTAATATACAGTATTTTAATCAAAATTGTTGTAGCCTTTTTTGAGAAAATGACATTTAAAAACTTTTTCCATGTAAAGAGTAGTTTGGGATTGGAGGCTTTTCTTGAAAATCTTTGTGACACATCCTTGGAAGATACCAAATTTAAATACCAAGTTTGGTATTTAATGGTCTTCTAGTTTTTGAACTATGCTGTCCACAGACACACGTGGACCTTTTTCTAATTTTTTTTTGACTCAGGGGACCTCAAAACATATATTTCTGATGAAATCTTGGTATCAAATTATTAGTTGGAATACAATACTTCCTCTATACTCTATGTATTATCCTTGCAAATATACGTGAAGAGTCAAGTTGCGCAGTACAAGGAGTGGATGAAAGAGGCGGAGACTGGAAGCAATAGCCATAGGGTATGTAAACACACGAAGATATCGGCTGCCGGCTGACTGCAGCATTCGGATCATGCCACTGCACATCATGTTTGCACTGCTCTCGTCTACCTGCACGGTTAATACATAGTATGTATAGAGAAAGTAAAAATGTTTTTTTTGTTAATTTTTCACAATATTTGATCACATTTCACAGATGCATCGCCTTAACCCTTAATAAAAGATACAAATAGTAGTTAAAGAGTATTTATTTAACAAACATTATGTAAACACAGAAATGCAATTTTTTTAAAAACACATTGATTTCGCAAAGTGTTTATAAGATTTCTGTGCACAGTTTATGTTTTACATTGATATTTAATAACAGTCTCGTATTGAAAATGCCTATAGGCTTTAGGATTTTCATAGAAACGTTAATCATGAATCCTCTGATGCAGTTTCTGCTGTAGATGAAGTGCACTGTGTGCTTCCGCCACTTGAGAAAGAACTGCGACATGTATCGACCACAAGGGCGCTTTCTGGAATAGCAATAAAGTGTTTTTGGCCTTGCAAAACCCCACTTGTTGTTTTGTCACTAGTTTTGCTTATACAACTTGTGAGAAAATGAAAGGTTCTTCTCGTGCGGCAGTTGACAGCAGTAGGTATACTCTCCTTACTGCTGACTTCAGCTAACCCTGCCAGCAACTCTAACGCCACAGATGTGTTGACTGGATGAAGACGTGAACTGCTTCTACTTCTATTTTGAAGAAGTCGACCTCTCTTGCGTTTTTTGGGACAACCTAATAACCTACGCGTTTCTCGCTGGATTCGTTGATTACGATAAGTGAAGATCCCCGGTGATAATAGCGCCCCTGTCACTAACAAAACTAGGCTTACAGCGTCTGTACTATGAGAATTAGGTCCCAGGACTTTCGTCCAACCTCGTAATGTAAGGACACACACGTACGGTAACCAACACAAGAGCGCCATAACGATGACTAGTGCTGATATTCTCGCTGCTCTCGTTTCTTCCCTGTACCGGAACACACTCGCATTGGATATGCGGCACCTCAGAGAAGTGACAATATCAGCAGTACTTCTTATACTGGGTGCCCTTGAGGGCTGATTTGTCCTCGTATCCGGTTCCACTTCAGATGACGCCTTCTCTACTACTTCTATTGACTCTATGACAGCTGTTCTACTCTCAATCATAGCCGGATGAGACTCAGAGTTTTCAGAATGTTTGTCAACAGTGGCAATGATTGGTGAAATGATAACGGGGATGGCGGTATAATCCTCAGCTGCCGTATGGGGAGTGGGGATGTGATAGTGAGTGGCAGTGGGTCCGGAGCCAGTTTTTCGTGTGCGCTTGCTATTATTGTGCGCCGCTGAGTAGATGCTGATATAGATCCAGAGAATGGCGAGGAAAGGGATAGCGAACACGAGCGCTGAATATACTGAAGCAAAAGAGGAGCGGTAGTAGAGTGCAGTAGTGTCGTACTCCAGGTGTAAAGCATGAAGATCTGTGTTATTACTGCATGCGCGCCATAAGCTGGAGGATCCTACTTCGTTCAGCGAAGTTCCTGTGCCACGTAGCACTCCCAACATTACGGAGAAAGACCACATACCCAAGATCAACCCTGTAACAACAACAAATAATAAAATGTTAGTGTAAAGAAATTTAAACATATGACTTGTAAACAATACAACGTTAACGTCCTTTAACCTCGTTGGTCATATCTGACGATGAATGAAATTGGTGAAAAGATGCTCAAATGATCTCAGGGTGCATAGAGCTTAAAGTTACTTGACATTCATCTTCTCAGGATAAGGGAAACCCCCCCCCCAAAAAAAAAAACTTAATCCGAGTAGGCCACCCTTAGCGAGATTCAAACTCGCGACCTGTTGAATGTGAGGCAGACATGCTATCACCACACTACCCTTATAAAGCGGGCGTTAAACACTACCAAAAAAAAAAAAAAAAAAAAAACACTACCCTTGCGAACAAAACGCAAGTTGTTGCTAAAATTAAAACTATTTACATTATCAACCAAGATCAGATTCAGAATTTCTGTAAGGAAATGCACTGAATGGTATAGGGTCCCTTCCCAGAAACTTTTTAAAATTTTGGCATTGAAAATTTAGACCTTAATGCGGAAAAAATTTGGAGGAACATATCCTAAGAGGAGCAAAGTAAATAATACTATTTTTTTTTTTTAATATTACATTTTAAACCACTAAGTGAAAATTGTTACAGGTAGGAAAAATGTTCTAAAATGTTGATAATTAAGTCATTTTAGTCAGAATTCACAAGTATTTTTACCAACATTTAAAAAACAATTATTGAAAAAAAAAAAAAGATTAGAACAACCGTATGAAAAATTGGTCCTCCTTTCTTTGGCGATCCAGATTTCTAGTATATTATTCGGTCGTTAGGAGCGTTGATGTAGTTTATAACGTTTTCGTTGTTTCCGTCTCTATGTTCATTATAGCGGTGGCTGCGAGATGACAAGCTATCGTGTATATTGACATCTATGGGCTTTGAGATTATTGTACGTTTTTAAGCACAGAGGAAGAAATATGATTCTATAGCAGTGCATGTGGGTTACGGATGAGCGCTTTAAGCAATAATGCATTGCTTCAAGAATTACTTATAGAAATTCTCTGGTGTTTTAATTTGCAATTTTTGTTTAAAAAATGAGCTGATTATAGTAGTATGCAAATACACACACTAAGTTCATGTAAGTTTTAGCAATTTCCACTGGTTGCATTAGGTGTAGGTTAGTGTGTGTGCTCTTCCATTCAAAATATGTAGTTGGCCATGTCAAGTGTCATTATAAGGGCAGTTTAATAAGTACCCATATTAGGAATGAACTTTTTTTCCAAACTCAAATTATTTATCTCTTGACACAATCCCCTTTAAGGGATGTGCACTTTTCCCAACATTCTTGCCATTTTAGCTCCAAAATAGGAATTTTCATGCTCTACAAAATAGTACCTGTATTTGATCAATTTTGTTCCCTCGAGTAATTTCTTCACTCTTGGGAGCCAGGTAGGGTGAATATAGGGGCAATTCATAACGTAATTCATGCAGTTTGGCGGCGACAACGCCAGATGTGCTGATGCATTATGGTGAAACGGCACCTTCATTGTCGCTAAATGAGGCCATGTCTCCAACTTCTTGTCGAATAGGGTCAATGGCACACTGTAGTATTGTCCAGTATTCATCTTTCCTTTTTCTAATAAGTCAATTCACATCCCAGAAGATCGTCGCCGTCTTTGCCTTCTTTGAAGCAGATTCACCGAAAGCAAGGTTGTCTTGTTAGTTGATTCGCTTCCGCTGTAGGCCTAATAATAAATTAAGGTCTCATCGACGGTGAAAACTTGGCACAAAGGTCCTTCGGATTTCGCTTAAATAGCTTCAAACACTGCTTCGAAGTTGAAAGCTGCACCCGCTTGTCGACTGAGAGCAATCGCTGCATCCATCGGGACAACTTTTTCATCTCCAACTTATCATGAAAAATATGAATTGTCGTTTCAGTGGACACACCTATGGCCTCTGCCATTCGCGAAGTTTCTTCGACCATCAGCGAAAATCATATTGTGGACTTCAATGATTTTCTCAGTAACATCTGCCGAGCATCCTGCGCACTTACCAGGAATGGGCATTCGACCACGTATGAAGTTATTACACCAATATCAAAGATTGTTGTCATAGATGGCGAAAGGTTCCCATAAACAGCGTTCAGTTTCACGTTTAGTTTTTCGTAAGTTTTCCCACCCAAAAGTAAAGAGCGTATCACTGAATGATAATGCACTTTTTCATTTTAGCGAAAACACGTTGAACAACCAACTGAAATGCTTGCTAAATCAAAACTAACCAAATCAGCACCAAATTTGTTTAGGCAACGTGTAACAAAGGTAGAATATGATGGTAGCTTGTCTTAACAGCACCGTATACAATGTGTCCCGTTGAACCGTTACGATAAGTAAACCTTAATATCCCCTAAACTAATAGATGCAAAATAGCCGAAATTAGATTATATGTTAGACAAACTCACAAAGTTTCAATAAATCTCCACATGTGCGCCTTTGGTGGCCCAAAGAATATCAAAACGTCACTCTATCCCCCCATGTGTTCCGCAGCATTACTGGTGTAACGGAAGCGCAAGCGTCTACTATCCACTTCAGGAGGTCAGCCAGGTTCTGTACTGGAGTTCGGTTTTTGTGGGACTGCATAGTTCTTCAGCATATCTAGGTATGTTGTCCCTATTACTGTGCTTTCAGCAAAGAAAAAAACCCATGTGTCGTAATGGTGCAAGGTTGCTTCGTCTGAGAATGCCATGTGGTTGAGGAATTTATTGTCACCATCTTTGGGGATAACAGTGCAATAGCGAACTCGGCCCGTTTGGGCTTATTCCGCTGCAACTTTTGTATAAATTGGATTTTGTAAGCTCTGAGTTGCAGTCTTTTATGGACAACAGTGAAAACAGTCATCTTCGGAATACCTAACTATAAACTGAGCTGTCGAATTGACTTACTTGGGCTATGCTTGCCTTGCATCCTCAACTATAGCTGCGGACACTTTTTTACTTTCTCCATACGCACTATGTACATAGTGTATAGAGAAAGTATTGCACTTCACCAAAAATTCGATACCGAGATTTCACCGAAAATATATGTTTTAGGGTCCCCAATATCCAAAAAAAAGCATTTTCACAAAAAGGTCAGCGTGTGTGTGTGTATGTGTGTCCGTGTGTCTGTGAACACGATAACTGAAAAACGAAAAGTCGGTAAAATACCAAACTTGGTATTTAAGTTTAGTATCTTCCAGGGATGCGACACGAAGATTTTGAGAAAAATCCCCCCACCCCCAACTACCCTTTACATGGAACTTTTTTCGAAAATTTTGATTTTCTCAAAAATGGCTCTAACGATTTTGATTAAAATTTCGGATATTAAACATATTTACCTGAAAAATGAAATGTATATCTTGAATTTTCTGGGAATAGCCTCTAAAGAGTAGTTTATTCTGGATGAATTTTACTAAATTTTGAATGACTGTTAAACCGTAAGAGATGGACAAAAACTTACTACACAAAAAATGTAGAGCACTTTAAAACACACAATTTATGTTATATACATTTTTTCGTGGAGTTCGTCGTTTTTGTGATATTCCTTATTTTTGGTTTCTGCTATGAAAAACGTATACTTTTCTCATACAGGAACTTGTCAACTCCTATCCATATAAACAAAGGAACTTCATTGACATAGCAACCAGCTTTTGACTATCACTTTAACCTACGGTTGTCCCTTATTTCGCTCCTACTTACAAGGAAGTGAGTAATAAGACTATTTCTGCTAATTTTTTCTGATTAGCATAAATAGAAATATAAGCTTTTTAAGAATTATTTGTTGCAGGGATATGGAGAAAGTCATGTGAATGGTACACGTCAGATTTTTTTTTTTTTTTCTCTCACCACCGATCCTATTTCCAACTGGATTATGCCATTCGCAATAGTATAACGATTTGGAACTTTTGCACCATATCCCTACCTAAATCTTCTTTGTACTGCAATTGGGAGCTTCATTTCAGCTAACCAATAGCACCATTTCACTTTCTGCTGTACCGTGAATTCCGCCATTTTAATCATAGATGATTTTAACTCTGTGTGTTGTCATACTACACGCATGCGCAGTGGCGTCATAATTTTCATTGTCACGAAATTTGGAGAGTTTCTACACAAGACAAGCTGAAAAGCATAGCTTGACTGTATGAGGAGATGTTTACATTTCTTAGTGGTAACGATTCAAGGGGACACACTGTATTTTGAAACACGGATACTTATTGAAGCGCCCTCGTAACTGATGAAATGCATATAATATTATCTCACCTGCTGAGCGGAGCTTGTTGATCTTGGTATGGTAATGGAGTGGATCCACTACCGCGCAGTACTGGTCGAGGGCAATAAGAAGGACGGCCAGGATTGAAGCGGCACATATGGTTGATGTGACACCTTCACCAAGTGTACACAGTGTTTGACTCTCGGCACCGGGTGGCAACAGGTTGTCCGTCAACACTAGAGGCAGCAGAATGCAGCACGAAGTCAGATTGGTCGCCAGCAAGTTCACAACAAATCTGCAACATAATCACGTTTAAAATTATTCATGTAAACATTTCTTGCCAGGAAAAGGTGTTCAATTTAGTTAGTGTTTTAGTTATACTACAGTAACCAAAAATGTCTTGGGAAGAGGAGGAACTGCTCAACACTTAATATCAGTTAAACTCAAGCTGAGTTTTAAGCTCGTCCCATTAGGAGGCATAGCAGAGCACACCAAAATCAGTTTATTTATATTCATACTAGCCTAGACCTAACAGAGCACATGCTCGATTCACTCGCGAGCTTTAATGCAACAATCGGAAATGACAAAAACCCAATTATACGAAAATCAGTTTATTTACATTCATACTAATCTATGGCTAACAGAGTGCATGCTCGATTCGCTCGCAGCAAGCTTTAATGAAACCATTGGAAGTTCACAAAATCTAATTATACGAACATCAGTTTATTTACATTCATACTAATCTATGCCTAACAAAGCGCATGCTCAATTCGCTCTCGAGCTTTATTGAAACAATTGGAAATTATCAAAAACTAATTACATGAACATCACTTTATTTATACCTACACTAACCTAGACTTGGCACCAATGCAAATTACTACAACCTAATTATATGAGTACCGTCGCCGCAACGCAGTGGTTGCACCGGCTTCTAGCACGGAGGACCCGGATTCGATTCCCGGTGAGGACATGAGGCATTTTCCCAACAGCTTCCCAGATCTGGGTGTTGTTCCTTCATGTCTATCCCGCGGAAGGCAAAGCACCACGTATCGTCCTGCCTGGTCGCCGCGGTCGAGGTTTGGTCTCTCCCACGATTCCGTCCCGGTTCCAATCAGCCTTCGGGTTGTTCACCCTTCATCGTCAGTTGCACGAAAATCAACTAATTTGCACAGACACAAACCTAGACTTAGCAAAGCAAATGCTATCTTCCCTCGTATGCTTTGTGAAACCAGAAGGTATAAATTACCTACTAAAACCCAATTAAAATCGGTTTATTTACCATGTGCACCAACCTGGAGCTAATAAAGCGTCTGCTTGCTCTTTGCTCAAATGTTTTGGTAAAACCAGTGAATATTACTAAATTACACATCGGATCATTTACACATACCTACTAAGCTAGACCTAACCTTGGGTGAATCAGAAAATTACGGGACCCAGTTGAGTTACTGGTTCGCACTCGCTTCCTACTCTAAGTTAAATAATATCTATGGATTATAAATAAATAAATAAAAAAATTGTATTAGTAATTTCATGATGTGACGCTTAGAACGGTATTTGTTGTATCAATGTTGGCAGCCTCCGTTAAGGTTACAACAGCAACAGATGCCTTGAAAACAAATGCAAAGCGGTTCTAGTGGCCGAAAAACAAACTATCAAATCAAACAAAGTGCTTGTGGTGTATTTTAATATAAATCGCGTGCTTTATTGAACCTTAAAGACCACGGATAGGCATGAGAAACTCTTAAAGCTTTGTAGCATAGCTTTGACACAATATAGTGAGTAAAGGTATATAAATAATACTTAAATAGATTTGAAATTAGTTTTAAAGCTGTAAACACTTAACTAGAAATGAAAATTCTTCGCGGAAAGACCGGACGTTGTTTCGAAAGGCTATCATTTTTCACGGACAAGGAAACAATTGATGTGCACTAATCCATTTATTTACCTCGATGAAACTTGTTAATCACACACTTAAAAAAAGTTTGGGTTTGCTAAAGGAACAAAGCAAATATTTCCGTTTTCAAACACCCACAGAATGAGGTCAACACTTTATAATTTTAAAGTAGGATGCTTTAAATC
This sequence comes from Hymenopus coronatus, assembly GCA_030762935.1. Classification (NCBI taxonomy): domain Eukaryota; kingdom Metazoa; phylum Arthropoda; class Insecta; order Mantodea; family Hymenopodidae; genus Hymenopus; species Hymenopus coronatus. Next base: position 12,290,793 of record CM060894.1, read on the forward strand.
GAAATCTAGTATAGATGTCGAAGAAATTGACAGTCGGTAACACTTTTAAGAGTGATTTGTTAACCAGTTATTGTCAAACATTCCCTAATATTCAAAGTCATTGTTCTCAACATGCTTTCTACCATTCTACAGGAATGCTCTACTTCGGCAACCCTTAAATCACAAATGCAATCCTGGTTCCGTAATAATAACACAGAATATGATCCATAGTCCGCTGAAGTCGTGCTACATGAACTTATAAAGTTGTAAAAGGCCCGCCTGGGTAGTGTGGGGGTAGCGTGTTTGCCTCACAATCAACAGGTCGCGAGTTTGAATCTCGTTTAGGGTGAGTTACTTGGATAAGGTTTTTTCGGGGTTTTCTCATATTCTGAGAAAGTGAATGTCGAGTAATTTTAAGGTCTATGGACTCCGAGATTATTTGAGCATCATTTCATCAACTTCATTCATCGTCCGACATGGTCAACCAGGTTAAAGGACGTAAGCTACAAAAATAAACAAACAGTTGAAAAAAGACCGCATCGAACTATGAAATAGATCATCTAGCAGCCATGGCCATCGCCGTTGGACTACCACCATAAGAGCGTCATTGCGACTTAAACGCAACCGAGATAGAATTATGTTGCAAAACACAATATTTTGTTTAAGAGCAACAATGTAACGGATTTGTTTGTGCAGTGCAAAAAGTGTTGGTGAAAGCTGAAAAAAGTGTGTGAACATACCTATGCAAACATTGAACAGTTTTATAGGAATTAGGAAACAGCCAAGAATCCGTCACTGGCTCTTCTTCTTCTACCTTAATAACCGGCCGACTCCAGTGGATGACTGAGGTGAGTACTTTCTATCAAAATAGTGACTACTCGAATTACATAATCTATTTTAAGGTTTAAACATGCGTTTGGGTGATATTTTACCAAAAATTGTGATGAATTAAAAATTCATTTTTATAATGAAATAATATGAATTCTAAACTTTAAGAAAATTTGTCGGTTTTTTCCGTAGGCGGTCATGATTGAGAATCTTACTAAAATGCACTGAAATGTTGATTTTTATCTATTGTAAGACCAGACCCTATGTAGGACCAGTTTTGACTTCGTGTAAACCACCCCCGCTCGCCCTATCTAAAATGTGTTCTTATACATGCCGTTTCAAAACGACACCAATCGAAGATAGCGGTCGATTAGCTTACACTTTGACTTGTCCGAAACTTGATGTCGCAACTTTCAAACTCTCCTATTTAAAGTTTTATGGGTGTTTAAAAATCACACACGTTTGGGATTAGGCAGCAAGGAACAACGGTTGTCATATGCCACGTAAACAACCTCAGAACGTGTCATACGAAACACACAACAAAACCCACACGCTACATTTTCCATTATTAAGGTGACCTGTGCCGCGCCGGCGTATCTATCAAACCACGCATACACCACGCGTCTGGGACCTTCGCTACCAACCGGCATCTCTCTTGGAGTAGGCCAGGCACGTGCCATTTGGTTATGCACGACTGCCTAATCCATGGTGATTTTATGGCAGATTTTGTATGTGCCGAATTTAGAGCTGAAAATTATACGCACGCGCGCATGCACGCGCGCGCGCACACACACATATACACACACCTAGAGCTAACAGCGAATGCTAGAATTGCTTTAGAATAGCTGTAGGTATTTTTTGTTATGTTGGCAGTGAATTTTGTTAGTCATATGTTGGCATATGCTAGTCATATGTTTATCAGAATAAGATAAATTTAAATTAAAACAAAAAAATAGGTAACAAACACTAAAACAATACGCAGCAAGAGAGAATAAGCAGTGGACTGCTTCATCTTCCAAAATAGCATAAGCACAGTGAAAATCCGCAATGGAATGTCCATTTAACGTATTCGTAAAGTAGTTAGACATATATCGCACTAAAATAAATAAATATTTTAATCCCTTGTAGCACCTACAGTTTACGCTCGAGTATTGCACGTGTTTCAGCAGTTATACATATGTATATGACTAATGCAACGCAATTTTAGCTGATGTTGCTTTACGGTGTATGTTCACAATATTTGTGGAATGCTTTCAAAACTGAGAAATGTGTTAGTGATAAACAATTGTGAGGAATTAGTTTGTACACTTGTTCAGTCTCTCTTTACGTCACAGGCTGGCAGCTAACGTAGCTTCCCAAAACGGAGTGGCTCACCTTTCGTACTTCAACCACATTGCTCTCCGTAGAACCACGTGCACGTGCTGTGCTCCGTTTAACTACTTCGCGGTAAATTATATAACCTATGCACCACAATGACTGATCCTCAAATAAAGAAACTTTATCCTATCCTATAGACTTCATATATACATTTCATGTATCCTAGGAAACAACAAAAATGAGTATTTCATCGTGAAATAAAATACAATGTTTTTCAGAACATAACCGTCCACGTGACTTTGAAGTTTGGGGTTAGGTAGTTTGTGATTGGAAACCAACCCTCGCAGTTGCCAAGTCTTCCAGATGCTGCTCCCTTAACTGAGGCGCCAATCTCGGCTTGAAAACAGAGTCTTCGAGTCTCCAGGAAACAGATATTTTACTACGTTACCTCTCACCCCTAGTAGAGGATCGTCTTTTGTTTGCTAATGGTTATTGCCCAGTGGTAGGGGAAGCGGTCCCGTTTGAAGGCCATCAGGTTTTGGAGAAAACTATAAGTAATTTATGTTATTGTAAATTATTTTAACTCCTTTGGCAGCTCTCCATTCTTTAAATAACATTTCGTTGTCATATAAGTCCTTCGACTTGCTGGGTAACAAACTAAGGACAACTTTTTTAGCATAATCTAAAATTTTTTCGGGAATATCCATCTTCATTCATTTATTGGTTTATTTGGTGCAGTTTAAACAACCAGAATTGAAACTGTTTATTTCGTCGGGGTTACACAGCAACGAACAAACAAAACACTACCTATGTCACGACTAAAATTCAATTCCTCGTAAAGACGACTCTAATAATATCAATATTAATAAATAAAAGAATATGTCAGTTAATATTAGAACAGAATGAAACGTTGTATATTACACGTGGCTTATTAGACTATTATTTGCTCAGGAGAAATTAGAACACTCGCACTTACGCGCTGGTGTAACTAAACATCCCGCTCACAAATAATAGTTATATTTAAGCCTCTTCTATTCTAAGGTTAACAACGCTGCGGAAAGTTAGACGAGCAAGCTCTCTCTTCTTTAACCCGGTCCTTACTTACCCTTAAACCTGGCGCCCAAGGAAATACCAAATACACAACATGAACTAGCAGACCAACTAGGGAACCGATTCTGAGGTTTGTTTTATTGTCGGTGCCATAAGACCAAATGTCATTCCATATTAATACCTATTAAGGCTTATAAAAATGTGAATTAGAGTTTACTTGCAATGTAAAAGTGAATTGTGGGTTGGACGCCTTAAAATTATTATAGACGCTTGCTGTTATATTCGACCGGCTACTTGTATTTGTCACAGTTGCTATACCTTGTTCGCTATAACCTGAAAGAACATAGAAACAGAAGCACGTGGAGGAAATTAACTCCATTGGGTGGTGGCTTTTAGCACTTGGTTATTCTTCCACAATATAGCTCCACGCTATATGAAATATCCCTCTTTCCTTGCACCCTGTATTACACACAAAATGTAATTGTAACATTACGCTGTACGTTTATCGTAGGCTTTTGAAAAACGTTAACATGACATGATCAGCTGCTTGTTTTACCGCCATCTTAACGTGCCCCATGGAAGAGAGCTCAAGCTCGGGTAAAATTTGGCCGAGTGGTTCGACCCCAAGCGACCAGATGGGAGATTTGTGGTGGACAAAGCGGCGCACCGGATTCTCCGGTTTCCCCCGCCATCTTCATTCCATACATCATCGGTGTCATCGCTTGTAGTGCCAAATGTACTAAAAGAGGACGTTAAACACTAACCAAAAATCTTCTGTGTTCCATTCACATGACTTTCTCTACAACTCTGCAATAAATTATTGTTAAAAAGCTTATGCTTCTATTTACTTCCTGCTAGTCGAGAAAAAATTAGCAGAAATGGTCTTATTACTTGTTTCCTTGTAAGTAGGAGCGAAATAAGGGAGTACCATAGGTTAAAGTGATAATCAAAAGCTAGTTGCTATGTGACTGATGTTGTTTGTATGGACACGAGTTCACAAAGTCCTGTATGAGAAAAGCATGTTTTTTATAGCTCAAACCCAAAACAAGGAATATCTCAAAAACAATCAACTTCACGAAAAAAATGTATATAACATAAATTGTGTGTTTTAAAGTGCTCTACATTTGTTGTGTGGTAAGTTTTTGTCCATCTCTTACGGTTTAGCAGTTATTCAAAATTCCGTAAAATTCATCCAGAATAAAGTAGTCTTGAGAGGCCTTTCCCAGAAAATTCAAGATATACATATTGTTTGTCAGGTAAATATCTTTAATGTACGATATTTTAATCAATATCGTTAAAGTCGTTTTTAAGAAAATCAAAATTTTCGAAAAAAAATCCATGTAAAGGGTAGTTGGGGGTGGGGGGATTTTCTTGAAAATCTTCGTATCGTATCCTTGAAAGATACCAAACTTAAATACCAGACACACCTACACACACAGACACACATACGCACACACACGGACCTTTTTCTGAAAATGCTTTTATTGGATTCAGGGGGACCCAAAACATGTATTTCGGGTGAAATCTCGGTATCGAATTTTTGGGTGGAGTACAATGCCTTCTCTATAAACTTTGTACATAGTACGTGTAGAGAAAGTAAAAATATGCACGAAATTTAGGGAACTGATTCTAAATTAAACGTTAAGTGATGAATCAACATTTCAAATTATTCGGAATAAATTATGGATTTTAGAAAAAATAGATTTCCCTAAAGGTGCTAAAACCTCCTATGACTTACGAGGTGAAATACCTCTCTTAAGGTTTTTTTCTTTTTTACTTTCTCTAGCCGCGTATGTACAATGTACATAGTGGGTAGAGAAGGTATTCTATTCCACCCAACTATTCGACACCGAGATTTCATCGGAAATACATGCTTTAGGACCCCTTGAATCCAAAAAAGCATTTTCAGAAAAAGGTCCATGTGTATGTGTATGTGTATGTGGACAGCATAACTCAAAAACGAAAAGACCGATAAATATCAAATTTGGTATTTAAGTTTTGTATCTTCCAAGAATGGGACACGAAGATTTTGAAAACAAATCCTCCCACTCCAAACTACCTTTACATGGAAATATTTTGAAAATGTATTTCTCAAAAATGACTCTAACGATTTTGTTTAAAGTACCACATATTAAAGCCATTTCCATCACAAATAATATGTATATATTGAATTTTCTGGGAATAGCCTCTGAAGACTTCTTTATTCTGGACGCATTTTTCCGAATTTTGCTTAACTACTAAACCGTAAGAAATAGACAAAAACTTACTACACAAAAAACGTGGATCTTGTCAAAACACACAATTTATGTCCTTTACATTTTTGTTCTGTAGTTAACCGTTTCCAAGATATTCCTTGTTATTGGATTCAATAAAATTATAAAGTACTTATACTTTTCTCAGATAGGAAGTGTCCGTTTTCTTTTGTTCTACTCCTGTCCAAGCAAAGAAGCGATTTAAGGCCATGAGTTCGAATTTCGCTTTAGGGTGAGTTACCCGGATAAGGTTTTCTCGGGGTTTTCCCTTATCCTGAGAAGACGAATGTCGAGCAACTTTAAGCTCCATGGATCCCGAGAACATTTGAGCATCATTTCATACAAAAAAAAAAAAAAAAAAAAAAAAAAAAAAAAAAAAAAAAAAAAAAAAGCGATTCGCAACGACAATCGCATAACGACAGCTTTTAAAATATTTGACTATCACTTTAGCATAGTGCATTCCTTTAGCTCCTTTCTACTTATAAGGAACCAAGTAATAAGAACATTCTGCTAATCTTTATCTCGATTAGCATTTTGTAGAAAGAAGAAGAATCTTTTGTAAGAAGTTTGTAGAGAAGCTAGAGGTAGTCTTGTGAGTGTAACACATCAGTTTTTTTTTGGATAGGGTTTAATTGAAAATTGCTTGAAGTAGCTGTTTATGATGTACAAGTTATCAAATCATCAGTGATCGTTGGTAACGGAGACTTCTGCTTAACCCTCTAAAGAGCTGTACGTTTTTACTAACCTGTATTTTCTAGAGTCAAGGTAGACGGATGTTGCATGTATGAATATTGGCATGTTTTGAGCGCTTTAAGAGCAGGTTTGGATACATATTTTGTAATTTTTACTTTCGCTATGGAGTACTATGTACAATGTACCTAGTAGGTAGAGAAGGTATTGTATGCCATCCAAAAATTCGATAGCTACCGAGATTTCACTGGAAATACTTTTTCTGGGAACCCCTGAATAAAAAAGAAAAACTTTCTCTACGCGTACTATGTACCTACATGGTGTATAGAGAAGGTATTCTATTGCACCCAAAATTCGATACCGAGATTTCACAGGAAATATATGTTTTGAGATCCCCTGAATCCAAAAAAAGCATTTTTAGCAAAATGTTCATGTGTGTGTCTCTGTCTGTCTGTGTCTGCCTATCAGTTTGTAAGTGCTAAAAAAGTCTGTTAAATACCAAACTTGGTATTTAAGTTTAGTAGCTTCCAAGGATGCGACACGAAGATGTTTAAGAAAATCTCCTTACACCAACTACCCTTTACATGAAAATATTTCCGAAAATTTTGATTTTCTCAAAAGTTAAAATATCGTATGTTAAAGATATTTAGATGACAAGTAAAATGTATATCTTGAATTTTCTGGGAATAGCCTACATCTTTATTCTGGATGAATTTTGCGAGATTTTGCATAACTGGCAAACCGCAAGAGAGAGACAAAAACGTACTACAGAAATCATTAAAATACACAATTTTTGTCATATAAATCTACGACACAGGATCAACGGATGTACTTCCCTTCCCTTACTTTTACGCCCGAAAAACTCCATTGTCCTCCGCTGGGTTTGAATCCGCGACCTTGGGTATATGAAGTTGGCATGGTAACCATTACGCCACAGAGGGTGACCTGAATCAATATAGCAATATTTGCGCTGTTCTCAAATAGGAAGTTGTCATTCGTTTCATGTACCTTTTATTTTACTCCTGACAGGATAAATGAATTTCAATTGTTTTTTTCATACAGCGACCAGTTATGAAAGGGTTTAGCCTTGTGCGTTCCCTTATTCCCCTTCCTGTTATTAATATGAGGTATCGTACCTGTTGGACACAGTTCTGAGACCAGGGCGACGGTAGAAAATGATGAGCCCGACAGCGTTGGCAGCAGTGCCGGCCAGAAAGATGAGTACTAGAAGCACATCGCACACGATAAGTATAGTCTTCTGCACCGTCCAGACGTCTGTGCTGGGATCCATACCATGCAACTAGGCCACCTGAAACAATACACCATATGAATTAATCTCCCCAAGGTGATCATTTAGTCCCTCCGCAGTATCGCCAACGGTTGATATACTCTCTCTCTCAGACCTGAATGATTCTAGTGTAAACAAAGAGGAGCGGACTCACCTCATCACATGTTTGACGCTACAATATGTACATACACAAGTTTCTAATATTGGCTGTAGTAGCGCTAACGTCTTGACAATAAATCGAGTAAGATATTACCAGCAGTTTATTAAATCCATGTGTTACATAATTAATATCACTAAACCTTAAAAAAAAAAAAGGTAAACCTCATTAAAAAACATACTTTATGTCATATATTCTTTTCTTGTAGACTTGACCCTTTATAATATATTCTTTGTTATTGATTTCAATTTTAAAGTACCTTAACTTTTCTCAAACGTGACCATGCAAAGCGAACCAAACCTCAATTTTCCACTTAGCGGCCTGCTATTAAAAGGTTTGATTACCTTCTACTTACAAGGAAGCAAGCAATAAGACCAATTCTGCTAATACTTACTTAGCATGATGTAGATACAAGAATAATCTTTTGTAAGAATAGTTTATATATGAAGCAGCTAGAGAAAGTTGTGTGAATGTAATACATCAGATTTTTGTTTAGTTTTTATTTGGTCTATTTTCGATTATCAAAATATGTATGAATGGATGTAGTAGTGTAGTGGAGGAGATTCCGCACATCAGCGAGTGATTAGGCTTCTTGCACGTCAGATCCCGGAAGTAGAGGATGGGATGAGAGCAATTAAAGAGGGCAGCCGGAACCAGATTGCGACAGGGAGCCATCGTGGATGTCCTTAATAGTTCCCAGGCAGTTCATCTCGATGCGGTGAATGCTAGGAACCCGCGCCTCAGGTCTGAATAAACGCCTCTGAGTATACCGACGTCTCCCAGCGCTATCCCGCCGCCAAGAGTTGAGTTTCGAAAGCGCAGTCATCTCTGCGAGAGGGAGCCACCACCGCAGTCCTCGCTGACACTTACAACCCTGAAAGAAAGACCGGCGGACGAAATTCCGGGGAATGAAGAATCTTCCCAACAGGCGCCTAGTGACCCAGGAAAACCCCCGAAAAGTCCCATGGGGCGGCGCCTTGGCTGAGTGGTTAGACTACTTGCCTCGAACCTAGGCGGCCCGGGTTCGATCCCAAGCGTCCGCATGTGTGATTTGTGGTAGACGAAACGGTGTCTAAACGGGTTTTTTCCGGGTCCTCTGGTTTCCCCCGCAACTCATTCCACTAATTCCTCCATCAACACATTTCCTACCATCCACTTCGCTTGCATTTCATATCGTCTACTTCCTCACACCCATGCCTGGCTACGGGCCGACCACTTGTTCCTGGTTTTCCATTCTGTGGTTTCATGCCGTTGGCTCCCCGACAGGCTTCTGACCCCTCGGCATCCGTTTGTTAGTCCTAGGGTTTTTTTTTTTTTTTTTTTTTTTTTTTTTTTTCTGCATGCCCCGTTACCATAGTAACATTACATGTACTCATTACATTAATTGATCATTTTTGACATTATTTCAATATTTTTAAGAGCTGAATAGATACAGATTTTCCTTAGAATACAATTAGGTATAGTTTAACCAACTTAGGCAATAACATATACCTACCTTAGTATGATTTTTCTAGTCTATGGATATAATATATTTGCCGAAAGTTCGTAGGTGTTTAGAAATTAGTTCTTGATTATTGACTGGCCAGATATCTTCATGTATGAGAATTGATCTTTGATGTTCTGTGTTTGTGGATACGTAAACGAGATGGTTGACGGTCTGTTGCATATCGGATCGTTTATATTGTGGATACGATTTTGTTTTCCCGAGACCTGTCACTATGGCTGTGGTTCATGTTTAGTCTTTCTTTAATTGAGGGAAGACAGGATGGTCACTGCTCCTTGGGGTGTCTGTCCTAATTATGGAGAGGGTAAGTCGACAAAGAAAACCCATGGGCCGATCGTGACGAACCAATCCCCCGACCTCCCGTATACGAAACGCCTGAGTCACCTACGTAGCTCGGTGTGAATGGACGTAATAAAACAGTTACGCATTGACTGTCCAGTTTGCGGTGACGTCAATTATATGCCAAGTTCTTAGAGATACGTATATTCAACTTAAATTGCAAGTCTGTGTGGCATTAGTATTCTAAAGGATGAACGCGTTAATATATGAAAGCACATTTTAATTTAAGCCTAATATTTTATTTCTTATCTTTCAAAACGTTATGAACTCACCGATCATTTTCGTTAACCTTACATTTTACTTTCTCTACTCGTATTATGTACATAGTGTATAGAGAAGATATTGTACTGCACCCAAATATTCCATACCGTGGTTTCACTGGAAATACACATTTTTTTAGAAAAAAAAATCAGTGTGTGTATATGTCTGGGTGTCTGTGAACACGATAGCTCAAAAATGAAAACTTGGTAAAATACCAAACTTAGTATATAAGTATATTATCTTCCAAGGATAGGACATGAAGATTTTGGGGGAAATTGCCCTACCCCAAACTACCCTTTACATAGAAAAAATTTAAAACATTTTGATTTTTCTAAAAAAGGCTCTAACGATTTTGATTAAAATACCGTATATTAAAGATGTTTACAACATAAATATAACGTATATCTTGAATTTTCTGGGCATAGCCTCTGAAGACCTCTTTATTCTGGATGAATTTTGCGGGATTTTGAATAACTAGTAAACCGTAAGAGATAGACAAAAACTTACTACACAAAAAATGTAGATCTCGTTAAAGCACACAATTTATGTCATGTATTTTTCGTGAAGTTGATCATTTCTGAGATATTCCTTGTTATTGGTTTCAAATTTAAAGTATTTAACTTTTCTCACACGGTAATTTTTAAACTCCTGACCCATGCATAGAAATGGATTTCAACCACATAGCAGTCAGCTTTTAAAAGATTTGATTATCGTTTTAGCCTAGTGTACTCCCTTATTCTGCTTACCAGAAAACAAGTAAAAATACCGTTTCTGCTAATTTTTATTCGCTTAGTATAGAGCAGATTTGTTACAGAGATGTAGAGAAAGTAATATGAATGGAACACATCAGATTTTTAAATTAGTAACTTAAATGAAAATTTTCAGGAAGTGGGTGAGTTTAGAAATCTACTGATTGGTTTATTCTGACACATGACATCAGAAACTGGAAATAACTTGCTGCTCTATAACACAGGTGTTCTTTGGACAAGGTTAACGAAGAGGAAGAAAGAGAGAGAGAGAGAGAGAGAAAAAGCGAAAGAAAAGGAGACACAAAAGCTATCTGACTACACCCATCACGCTCACGTGTGCTTTTTTGCATTTTAGATGCCATCTGTGAAAAATACCGTAATACAGCTGTAGTATTTTCTAATAATAATAATAATAATAATAATAATAATAATAATAATAATAATAATAAGTAAATGCGAGGGCCATTTTTCAACTTTCGATAGGCTATAAATAAAAGATAAGTTCATAGAAAACAAATATTTTATTACTAAACGTTTTTTACACTTATGGTTATTTTTCAACATAATCATCGAAAAGATTGACACATTTATCGTACCTGTGCACAAGCTCTGCAAAACCCGCTTCAAAAAATGTTGCCGCCATGATGCAGCCCGGAACCACTATCAATGCAACTGTTTATTGTGAAACTTTACGACGTTTGCGGAGAGCCATTCAAAACAAACGAAGAGGAATGCTGACTTCAGGAATTGTGTTGATCCATGACAACGCTCGTCCACACACTGCTGGCACAACCCATTGGCTTCTTGAACAATTTCAATGGGGCATTTTCGATCATCCGCCGTACAGTCCTGACCTGGCACCCAGCGACTTTCGCATTTTCCCTGAACTGAAGACGTGGCTAGGAGGGCAGCACTTTCAAACCAACGAAGATCTTCAAAACAACGTCAATGCTCATTTGAAATCATTGGCATAACATTTTTTGAAGCGGGTATTGCAAAGCTTGCGCATAGGTATGATAAATGTCTCAATCTTTTCGGTGATTATGTTGAAAAGTAGCGATACGTGTACAAAACCCTTAGTAATAAAATAATTGTTTTCTATGAATCTGTCTTTTATTTATAGCCTATCGGAAGTTGAAAAAAGAGACCCTCGTATACATGATAATAAATTTATTAGGATTTTTGCGATACAATAGTTATTCAACACGTCGCGAGTTCAAATCTCGTTTAGGGTGAGTTACTTGGATAAGGTTTATTGGGGGTATTTTCTCCTTGTCCTGAGAAGACAAATGTCGAGTAATTTTAAGCTCCATGGACCTCGAGATCATTTAAGCACCATTTCACCAACTTCATTCGTCGTCCGATATGACCATCCAGGTTAAAAGGACGTTAAAAAATCTGATGTGTTCCATTCACATGACTTTCTCTACCTCTCTGTAACAAATTATTGTAAAAAGGTTATGCTTCTTTTTATTTCATGCTGACCGAAAAAAAATAGCAAAAATAATCTTATAGTTGACTTGTGCAAGTAGAAGGGAAATAAGGGAGTACCATAGATTAAAGTGATAGTCAAAGGCTGGTTGCTATGTGACAAAAGTTCCAAGAGTTGACAAATTCCGAATGAGAAAAGTAAGTTTTTTAAAGCTGAAACCAAAAACAAGGAATATCTAAAAAAACGATCAACTCCACGAAAAAAAAAAAGTATATCACATTTTTTGTATGGTAAGTTTTTGCCAATGTCCATGTCTTACTGTTTAGCAGTTATACAAAATTCCGTAAAATTCCTCCAGAATAAAGTAGTCTTCAGAGGCTATTCCCAGAAAATTCAACATATACATATTATTTGCCAGGTAAATGTATTTAATGTATGATATTTTAATCAAAATCGTTAGAGCCATTTTTGAGAAAATCTAAATTTTCGAAAAAAATTCCATGTAAAGGGTAGCTGGGGTGGGGGGATTTTCTTGAAAATCTTCGTGCCGCATTCTTGGAAAATACCAAACTTAAATACCAAGTTTGGTATTTAACGGTCTTTTCGTTTTTGAGTTATGCTGTCCACAGGCACACAAAAACACACACACACACACGCACACACACGAACCTATTTCCAGAAATGCTTTTTTTGGATTCAGAGGGACCCAAAACATGTATTTCCGGTGAAATCTCGGTATTGAATTTTTGGGTGCAATACAATACCTTCTCTATACTCTATGTACATAGTACGTGTAGAGAACGTGAAAAAGTTATTCAACCCAAAGAAATATTATTACTCCAAATGTTCCTTTCTTCTGCATTTTCTTCTGTAAGTTCTTTGCTGTTGATGCTTCTTCTTACTGCATCTGTATTAAAACACAAATTCAAAATCAGCAACTGCATTTCTGGTCTTCATGTGGCTATAGGAACGACATTACATATTACATGCTTATACCAAATATTATTAATCATCCATTGTTTTCTATGCTTCCCTTGGAAGTGGGGGATTTTCCTAAAAATCTTCATACCGCATTTTTGGAAAATGTTGAAATAAAATAAAATATATGTTGCTGTTTAACGGACTTTTCGATTTTGAGTTGCTCACAGAGAGACAAGACAGACAGACACACACACACACTCACACACAAGTAGGGTATTTAACGATCTTTTTGTTTTTGAGCTATGCTGTCCACAGACACACAGACAAGCAGCCAGATAGACATACACACTCGGACCTTTTTTTAAAGGTTCTTTTTTTGATTCACGGGGTCCTAAAACATGTATTTTCGGTGAAAACTCGGTATCGAATTTTTGAGTGAAATGCAATACCTCCTCTATATACATGTACATAATAGGTGTAGAGAAAGTAAATATTTGATGTGTTCCATTCACATGACTATATCTACCTGCTCTGCAACAAACTGTTCATATAAAAACTGATTCTTCTATGTACTACATGATAAACATTACCAGAAACGATTTTATTTCATATTTCCTTGTAGATACGCACAAGGAAATACTAGTTTAAAGGAATAGTCAAGTCATTTAGTAGCTGGTTGCTTTGTGATGGATGGCCTTGAAATTCCGTTGTATTTCCATAACCAGTATGGAAAAAGCAAACGAATGACTTCTCATTTGAAAACAGTATAACTATTGGAACATTTAAGTCAATAATGAAGAATATCATGGAAATGTTTAACTCCACAAAAAATAGTTCTGACTTAAACCGTGTGCTTTAACGACATCTATATTTTTATTTTCTCTAGCCCCGTATGTACAATGTACATAGGGATAGAGAAGTATTGTATTCCACCCAAAAATTCCATGTCGATATTTCACCGGAAATTTATGTTTTAGGATCCCCTTAATCCAAAAAAAGTATTTTCAGAAACAGGTTCGTGTTTGTGTGTGTGTGTGTGTGTGTGTGTTTGTGTCTGTGGACAGCATAGCTCAAAAACGAAAAGACGGTTAAATACCAAACTTGGAATTTAAGTTTGGTATCTTCTAAGGATGCTACACGGTTTTCAAGAAAATCCCTCCACCCCTAACTACCCTTTACATGAAAAATTTTTTGAAAATTTTGTTTTTCTTAAAATTTGCTCTAACGATTTTGATTAAAATACCACATATCTATCGCAAATAAAATGTATATCTTGAATTTTCTGAGAATAGCTTCTAAAGAGCTGTTTATTCTGGATGAATTTTGCTTAATTTGGTATAACTAGTAAACCGTAGGAGATAGACAAAACCTTACCTTAAAAAATGTAGATCTAGTTAAAATACACAAGTTATGTCATATACATTTTTTTTGTGGAGCTTACCGTTTTCGAGGTATTCCTTGTTACTAGTTTCAATTGTGAAGTACTTATACTTTTCTCAGACGGAAGTGTCCATTTTTCTTTTGTTCTACTCCTGGCCAAGCAAAGAAGCGATTTGCAATGACAGTCGCATAAAGGCAGCTTTTAAAACTTTTGACTATCACTTTAGCCTAGTGCATTTCCTTAGTTCCATTCAACTTATAAGGAACTAATTAATAAAATTCTGCTAATGTTTATCTCGATTAGGATGGTGTTGAAAGAAGAATTATCTTTTGCAAGAAGTTTGTAGAGTAGCTAGAGAAAGTCCCCCTGAGTGTAGCGCATCAGATTTGTATATACAGGGTTATTCAAACAGAAAGAACAGATTTCAAACTTTCATTGCTTCCAAACTACAAAATATATAAGCATGATTCCAACGTTTACGGAGAGAAAAAAGTTTACAATTGAAATAGCGCTGGGCGTAGAAGTTCCAATCACGGCCGTATTGGTGCTCTTGTTTGTTGTTGTATATCTGTAGTGAAATGGCGGCGACACCACAAGAGAAATCATTTTGTGTGCTGCAATTAGCAAAACTAGAGTCCATTGTTGCAGTTCAACGAGCTTTTCGCCATCAATTTAATAAACAATCGTCACGTCACAAGCAAATTTACGAGTGGTATGGAAAATTCATAGAAGATGATTGCATGTGCAAAACGAAAAGCACGTGAAGTCTTGGCACATCGGACGCGAATGTCAAGCATATTCGTACAATATACGAAAGGATCCCCATCACGAGCAAGCGAGTTCTAAAATATCGTCTGCAACTGAAGCCATACAAACTGCAGTTATTGCAAGTATTGAATGCTGACGACCACAACAAAAGGTACGAATTGTACATTGGCATGTTAGAAGATGTGAAAGAAGACAATTTTACTCAACGATTAATGTTTTCCAATGAAAATGTTCTTGCAAGATGGTGCCCCGCCTCATTTCTCTTACTACGTCCGACGTTACTTGAATAACACATTTGCAGGACGCTGGATTGCGAAAGGAAGAGCAGATCAACTTTATCGCCGGTGGCCTCCCAGGTCTCCAGATCTCACTCCGTGTGATTTTTATCTGTGGGGTTACGTAAAAGACCGTGTTTGTATCCCTCCTATGTCTGGCACTCTTGAAGATCTACGACATCGAATTGTTGAAGCTGTGAATTCGATAACTGGAGAACAGCTGCATCGTGTGTGGCAAGAAATGAGACACTGTTTTGACATATGCCGTGTAACACACGGTGGTCATATTGAATGTATGTTATAAAATTGTACATTTTTCTTTCTCCATAAACGTCGGAATCTTGTTTCTATCTGTTGTAGTTTGGAAGCAATAAATGTTTGAATTCTGTTCTTTCTTTTCGAATAAACCCTGTATTACTTTCTCTAGCCCCGTATGTCCAATGTACATAGTGGATAGATAAGGTATTGTATTCCACCCAAATATTCGATACCGAAATTTCGCCAGAAATACATATTTTAGGACCCCTGAAAAAGCATTTTCAGAAAAAGGTTCGTGTGTGTATGTGTGTGTGTGTGGGCAGCATAGCTCAAAAACGAAAAGACGGTTAATTCCCAAACTTGGTATGTACGTTTGATATCTTCCAAGGATGCGACACGAAGATTTTCAAGAAAATCCTCCCACCCCAGCTACCCTATACATGGAACTTTTTTCGAAAATTTGGATTTTCTCAAAAATGGCTCTAACGATTTTGATTAAAATATCATATATAAAAGATATTTACCTGGCAAATAATGTGTATATCTTGAATTTTTTTGGAATAGCCTCTGAAGACTACTTTATTCTGGATGAATTTTACGGAATTTACGAATGTTTTACATGGAAACATTTTCGAAAATTTTGTTTTTCTTAAAAATGGCTGTAACGATTTTGATTAAAATACCAATATCAAAGGCATTTTTATCACAAATAAAACGTATATATTAAGTTTTCTGGCAATAGCTTCTGAAGACCTGTATATTTGAATGAATTTTTCTCAATTTTGCATAACTATGAAACCGTAAGAGCTAGACAAAAAATAACTCCATAGAAAATGTAAAAATACACAATTTATGTCATTTATACCATACACATTTTTTTCGTGGAGTTTACTGTTTTCGAGATATTCCTTGTTATTAGTTGTAAAGCACTTACATTCTTCTCAGATGTATGTGTCCGTTTTGTTGTTGTTGTTGTTGTTTTTTGTTTTTTTTTGTTTTTTGTTCTACTCCTGGCCAAGCAAAGAAGCGATTTGAAATGACAATCACATAACGACTGCTTTTAAAACATTTGACTATCCTTTAGCCTAGTACATTCCTTTATTTCCCTTCTACTTATAAAGAACTAAGTAATAAGAACATTCTGATAATATTTATCTCGATTAGCATTCTGTAGAAAGAAGAATAATCTTTTGTAAGAAGTTTGTTTGTAGAGCAGCTAGAGAAAGTCATATAAGTGTAACACATAAGACTTTGTTGTCTATTACGGTTTACCAGATATGCAAACGACTTCCAGAATGAAGAGGGTTACAGAGAATTTAAGAATTTAGTATTTTAATCAAAGTTTTACTGCCATTTTGGAGAAAGTAAATATTTTCGAAAAATTTGCCCTGTAAACATTTCTTTTTTTGGACGGGGTAGAAGAATGTTCTTGAAAGTCTTCTGTCACACCCTTAAGACTAGAATACCAACTTTGTTATTCAACCGACTTTTCATTTTTGAGTTACGCTGTTAACAGACACCCACACAGAAACATCTTTTTTACTTTCTCTGCACATACTAATATGCATATAGTGGATAGGGAAAGTTTGTATTCCACCCAACAATTCGATGCCGAAATTCCACGGAAATATATTTTTGAGGTAACCTGAAGCGGAAAAAAGGGGGAAAAAAAGAAAAAGAAAATGGTCCTTTTGAGTGTGTGTGTGGAGGGGGAAGTGTATGTCTGCATAGCATAGCTCAAAAACGAAAATAGGTTGAATACCAAATGTTCCATTTAAGTTTAGTATCTTCCAAGGATGCCATACGAAGATTTTCAAGAAAATCCTCCCAACCCAAACCACCCTTTACATGTTTTTTTTTTTTTTAATTTTTGTTGATTTTTCAAAAAATGGCTCTAAAACTTTTTATTAAATTTCGTATATTAAAGATATTTATACTGCAATTAGAATGTTCATCTTGAACTTTTTGGGAATAGCCTCTGAAGGCCTATTCATTTTGGATGAAATTTTGTATAACTGGCAAACGCAAGAGATAGACAAAAACTCACTACACGAAAAATGTAAATCTCGTCATAACACACAATTTGTCATATGTAGCTATACTTTCTCTACATGTACTATGTACATAGTGTATAGAGAAGGTATTGTAATGCATCCAAAATTCGATACCGAGATTTCACCGGAAATACATGATTTGGGACCCCCTGAATAAAAAAAAACATTTTTAGAAAAATGGTGTGTGTGTGTGTGTGTGTGTGTGTGTGTGTGTGTGTGTGTGTGTCTATGGACAATATAGCTTAAAAACGAAAATACCGTTAAATATTAACCTTGGTGTTTATTACGTTTGTCCAAGAATACGAAGATTTTTAAGAAAATCTCCCTTAACCCAAAACTACCCTTTACATGGAACATTTTTTGAAAATTTTGATTTTCTCAAAAATGGCTCTAACGATTTTGTTTAAAATACCTTATGTATAAGATATTTTTATGGCAAACAAAATGTATATTTTGAATTTTCTGGGAATAGCCTCTGAAGGCCCCTTCTTTCTGGATGACTTTTATTTAATTTCTGGCAAGCAAAGAGATTTGAATTTCAAGTGTTTCACATAGCGATCAGCTTTTAAAGGACGAGACTATCGCTTTAGCCTATGCATTTTATTATTTCCGTTCTACTCACAAGGAAGCTAGTAATAAGACTAACTCTGCTTATGTTTATCTTGATTAGCATGAAGTAGATAACAGATAAATGTTTTGAATAAAAGGTTTGTTTACCGTGTCAGCTAGCGGGCATCATGTTATTAGATTTTCTTCTCCTTCTACTCACAAGGATCCAAGTAATAAGAAAAAGTTCTACTAATGTTTATCTCGATAATCATCGAAATATTCCTTATATTGGTTTAAATTTTAAGTTTTTAATGGTAGACAG